>CM077803.1:7218091-8418091 GCA_039737535.1 Lagodon rhomboides | reverse complement strand
AGTACAGGACTGACGCTGTTACGCAAAACTGGGCATTACTTGCTGTAGGCAGAGAGGGACAGAGTTTTCCTGTCTCCTCACACTAGCTTCATACAAAGAGCACCTGGGAGGGGTTTTTTTATCGCCATTTTTTTGTATCTACATAGTGCCAGATGACGTTGTATAATTCAATCACATCAAAGATTGGTTTAAATTAAGCCTTAATAGTGCCCAAGTATTTTTTTACGGGTCGTTCACTTTGTTTTATGTTGTTTTTTTGTTTGTTTTTTTCAAATGTATTTATATAAAAAAGTTATGTAAAAAAACAAACAGAACGTGTACATTTGTGTATAAAAAGAAAAAACTTTATAAGCTAATGTAAATTTGTACAAAGTGTAGATGTCTCCTTTTTTTGTGAGGAAAAAAAAAGCAAAAATATGAACCTTTATTTTGACAATAAAAAAACATTTGATAAATCTCAAACTCCTGTGTTTAAACGCTGCAGTGTTTTTTTTCTCCCATGCAGGGGGACGAGGCGAGGGGGCTGTGGCCCCCGGTTGGAAGGTTAAGGGGTGGGGGGGGGCGTCCTTGTGGTCACCGTTGTCTAGGATGGCAGCGGCTTTTTTTTTTTTGGAGAGGAAGCCCCCTTTTTAACCATCAGAGACCGGTAATTAGAGGCAGGGGTTGAGTTGGAGCATCTCCATAATTGTTTAAGTCCTCTTCACATGCCTGCCGAAGCCCGCTTTCTTAATTTAGTAAAAAAAAAAAAAGAGGGAGTGGGTGAATGGTGGTGGTGGTGGTGGGGTGGGGGTATAAATGCAGGGAACGGGCCTCTTTTCATCTGCAGAAACTTTGATCTTTCTTTTTTAACAGCCCCAGAATAAAGGTGGTGTGTATTAGGAGTGTCTGTCTGATGTGCCAAGGTTCCCCCTAAACGTCCCCATTTGGATGCTTTGATGGATGTCCCACAATTGAAAAGAGCGGGGTTTTTTTGGAACCCCCTTCTCGCCTTTTCTGGGTTTGTCAGAGCTGAAACCTGCCAGAGCCCCTGTGTCTTGTGTTTGGTTTGGTCGTTTTTTTTTCTTCTTCTTCGCCGAGGCTGAATTGAAACATCTTCTCCCCTGGGCTCAAGCTGTGTCAGCGAGTGCAGGGGCCTTGACATGAATGATATTGAAATAGCAATGAAAGCCCCACAGGTGGTCTGTTCACATGATCTCACATCTTAGGGCCCCCTAATCGAGGCATTTTTTTTTTTTTTTTTTTTGTCGCTACAAATGTATCTGGTTTGGTCCCAATTAACCCAATGCGCTGGCATAAGATGATACACTGTAACCCAACGTAGAAATGCCTTTGATTCGCTGGTCAATGGTGACAGTGGGCTTTGTGGCGACGGCTTTGTTCCTGCTTCACTTCTCTTTACGCTCAGACTGTAGATGCAAACCTCCTCCCCCTCAAAAAAAGCTTCTTTTTCAGTGTGGTGCATCTGTCGGGAGTGTAAATCAAGACGCATAAATCTTGCATCAGCGCTGTCAGCAAAGACACCGAGGCAATGAAGACAGAAGTCATAACAACAAAAAAAAAAGAATTCTCAAGATCAGAAGAGCGGCTTCCTGAGCATTTTTGGCTTCCACGTAGCTCACCAGCGGCTCCGGTGTTCGTTTAAAGATCACGTTTGTGAGTTTTAATCGTGTTATTGTTCAGTTGTAAACATTGAAATTACTGACACACTCGCCCGAGAATGCGAAATGCTGCACTTTAAGATCTCATCGCCTGTTCTCCGGATGAGCTGCTGCTACATCTCCATCAGGCGGTCATGGTTGCTCTCGGTCCCTGCAGCTTGTTTTTCTGGTGTTTACCTCAAAAACCTCAAGTCAGTCAGCGTGCAGCTTTACCAGCGCTCACCGTCAGCCGAGCCTCTCAGCGGGGACATTAATGTGCAGCCCCACCTAGTGGCGGAAGCACACCTGCACACCTCCACAGCTCAGAAGAGTCCAGGAATTATGTTGTTCCGCTCTTCCATCTTTTTAAGTGTTTTCCGGATGCAAGACTCAAGAATTCATAAGCAGCATGGAAAAGACTTAACAATCAAATGTTCACATGATTGTTCCTAAATTAAACACTTTCTATCAGTTATAAAATGTGAAAAAGTTGTATTAACTGAGCTAAATGCTCCACAACTCAGTAGAGTCCAGGAATTTATGTTGTTCCGCTCTTCCATCTTTTTAAGTGTTTTCCAGATGCAAGGTTCAAGAATTCATAAGCAGCATGGAAAAGACTTAACAATCAATGTTCACACGATTGTTCCTAAATTAAACACTTTCTATCAGTTATAAAATGTGAAAAAGTTGTATTAACCAAGCTAAAATGCAATGGAACAACAAAATTTAGTCACCAGTCAACTGTTGTATGGAAAGAGCTGAGACAACTAGTGGATCAATGGATCGGTCAGTCACCGGGAAAGTGATCAGCAACTATTTTGATAATCAATTAATCATATCAGCCAAAAATAGTGAAGAAATGACAAGTGTTCTCTTGTTTTAGCACTTCCGATGTGACTGTTTGTCGCTTGTGTTTGTTGTATAACAGTGAACAGAATTATTTTGGTGGGTTCTGACCATTGGACACTGTCGGACAAAACCCAGAATTTTAAATTGTCAGCTTACAATTTTGGAAATGTAAGAATATTTTAGACAAAACAATGAAATCTAAATTTAACAGTTGAATAACAGAGTCGATTAAACTTGTGTTTGATTCACAGATGGGTATCTCCTCAAGTCACAAATGTAAAATCTTTTTGAACAACATCCCAAATTGCATCTAGTGATAATGTCACTGGCCAAGGAGCTATGTGATCAAAACTACCGGCCGATCGAGGGGCATTTTTGGCAGACGTATCTGTATGTCTTATTTTACAACAATTCTGACTGCAGTCACAACTGAACAGTCACAACCCAAACTGACTCCTAACTCTAGTCCTACTTTTTAAGGAGAATTTTATGACACAAGTAAAAGTTTAGGGCCGTCCGGGAAAACATTTTAAAACTGACATTCACCGCTAAGCACACACACACAAACACACCGAGCGCATCACCCTGACCCATCCTCACCCCCCCATACCCAGCGAACCTGGCTCCACGGAACCATCTGTCCAGGCCCTTAAAGCGGCATGTCCTGGCTTGGCCGCTATGCAAACAGTGTAATTAACTGGCAACAGTCTGTTTCTTTCAATGAGCCCTCCCAACACAATCCAGCGCAGTGTAGGGGAAAGTATGAGAGCGTCATTAAGAGAAGCTTCACACGGACAGGGCAGGGCTCTCAGGACGCTCGGTGATTAACTGGTAATGGTCTCAGTTTATGGTTTATTTTTATTAGGAAGTATTTTACGGACATGCCACTTATCTGATCTTGTCGGGGCCTGTCCTCGACTGCCACTTGTGGCCTGTAACGGACATACAAACAGTTTTTAGGTGGTATCACCGGGCTGCAGGCTTTAATACTGTCTTACTGTCCAACAATTCCGAATTGACTGCATACGGAACTGAACAATCACACTAAACACTACTTTTTGGGGAGATTTTAATGACACAAGTTAAAGTTTAGGACCCCTTTCGGAGGTCTAACCAACGTAAAAACACACAAATCCATCCAGCCGGGCGTGAGTCCAGGAGATGATCGTCCACGCTGCGCCTCTGATTGAATCGTCTTCTTTACTGATCGCTCTCGCTCTATACAGGTGTTAAAGCCTCATTTGTGCAGCCAGGAGGAACATTCTGACATGGTCGCCTATCAAATATTAATGGCGGCGTTTGATGAAGAAGCAGACACAGAGGAGGGGAGAGGGGTGATAGGCAGGTCATGCCTTTTGATACTATTGATCTTCACGATACACCTGGGAGAAGGTTGTGGGGTTTTTTTTATTTATTTTTTTTATCTCTTGATGCGTGAGAGGAGGTGGACAGCATTTTGTGAACTGAATTATCTGTTTTTGTATTAAAGATTTCGGCAGACAGCTATATCAGACCATATTTAGAGCTTTTTTAATTTGGAGGACTGGGTAGAAATGTTTCGGGTGAAGACATGAATCACAAAAACATGACTTACAAATGATATTAGGAATCAAATGTAAACGTATTCCACACTTAGACTGCTACATCCAAATGTATTATATTACATTAGGTTTCTTACATATAACATTTGTCTTTCCCACGGTACATTTGTCGGTGGAAGATGAACAATGGCACTAAAACCTCAGAGTTTCCACGGGTGTATTCTTCCGTACATAAAGTATAACAGCGACCTCAGGTTTCTGTGACCCATTTAGATGGATGTTGGAGCTCCTGACCTCCAGCTCTGGCCCGTTATTCCCAGCTGGCCATTACATATGGCAGATGTCGGAAAATAGAGGGGTTCAGCGCTCAGGCTTCATGGTTATAGTTTCCGAGGGACGTGGACGTCATTGAAGCGGCTTGCGCGTTTAAAAAGCTTTTGGGAAGATGGCTGAGGTCAAATAAACATGAAATGGCAGATTAATGTCATCAGTCACGCAGTTTTTTTTAACTAGGAAATGCTTCACTTTAGCACTATGACCGAGCCCGACAAAGATATCGGCATAAAGGGCCGGCTGGCTCCCCGTTGGCACGGTAACAATGCCTCTGTGGTTTAGTAGTCCTTACAGTGCACCCCTGCTGCCTCTTCCAACCCAAGGACCCCCCACCTCCACTTACACACACACACACACACACACACAGCGGCAGTACACTGTGTTCCCTCAGTCCTCCTCTGACTGACTGACATGTACACAAAAGGGGGAACTTCTTTCATCTGGAGCGCCGAGTGTTTTCCCAGATTCCCTCTGAGTGCGCTCACACCGGGCGAGCGCTCGGTCCAACAAAACCCGCCCGCACGCCACATCCAAAACAGGTGTGAGGTCACGTTCTGACAACGAATGAATATTGATCGGAACAATGAGACAATAGACGGTCTTATTTTTCATTATCGATTAATCTGCGATCACGATGAATTGTCTAGTGTCTATAAAAAAGTGGAAAATGCTCGTCACGTTTCTTCAACTTGCCTCTTTTGTCCAACCAGCAGTCCAAAAGCCAAAGGACTTATTTGTCATTTAACTTATTCAAAAGGTCACTTTACATCAGACTGACTCACAGCAGGAATGTACTGGGTTACATGACAAGATGTATCTTGTCGTGTAAGATACAGATCCCTTCTTAAATATACTGTCATTTTACACTAATAAGATTAAATTAAAAGATTAATAAAATGGCAACAAGTATACTGAAAGTCAGATGTGATATGGTATTAGAGTTCAGCTTCAGTTACCTCTGCCCACATTGCACAGATCAGGGTTCTCTTCACAAAAGCATCCTGAGTCCCATGCTATCTTAGTTCAGAATGAATCAGAATGTTTTGGTATCACAGAAACATGTCTCCCGACTGCATTCAGGGTAGTTAGGAATCCTAAGTGAGGATAGCATGGACCCTGAAGAACTGAGTTTACATTTCTAGTTAGGATTTCTTAAGACAGGTTGTGAGGTAGGGAAGGACACAGCCATGAGTTCAGGAACTGAAAAAGGAACACAGCATTTTTCTTATCTTTGAGACTTGAGATAGGGCAAGCAGGAAAGATTTATTTCATCTTCAATGAGGCCTCAATAGTTTGACCATTTCACACTAAGACAAGATCACCATCACAAGATATCGGAATGAGTTTGCTCTGCACAAGCCCCATGAATTAAAAAAAAGAAATATTTAAACCTTATCAAATGCAATACCCAATTCTGTCCACTTGAGGGAGCCATTAACTATATATTTCTTCCTTTCAGGCATAATGATAGCAATTTTATAGGGTCAAAGCTGCCACATTAGTCATTCACAGCATGCAGCACACAGTCTGCCTGAAATTAATCATTTATCAAGGCATGTAATGGATTATTCAGAGTATCTAACAAAATGTAAACAAGTCTTTCACTGTGTTTGTTGTATATTGGGGAGTTCATAGACAGTTCTTCGTTACTTCTCTAGTCTAACTAAACATTGGTTACTGTTTGGCCCTGAGCTGGACCTTCATGCAGTAAGGTTTAGGGGACAGAGTGACCCCATAGACGGGGGTGTAATCTGGCCGTCCTGCGTCCTCAGGCCAGATGAACCTGAACTTCCTCAGCAGAGTCACCATGATGAGGAAGAGCTCCATACGAGCCAGACCCTCTCCGGGACACATACGAGGGCCTGAGAAGGGAGATATTTTCAATCAGGTGTTATTAAAAAAAAAATATTACAAGATAGAACAATAGGTTTTTGGCTGCCATACCCGCAGAGAAAGGCATGAACGCTTCTGGTTTAACGAACTCTCCCTGGTTGTTGAGGAAGTTTTCAGGGTCGAACTCATGAGGGGACTTCCACTGTCCCTCCTCATTCAGCACCGAGTTCAGATTTTGGATGATCAGTGTGCCCTTAGGAGAACAATAACACAAGTGGTGCTTTTATGTCATGTTGTTCAATGCACTTCCCTTGTGGATAAAATACTTATATATCTGATGCTTTACGACAGAAACAATAAATTTCTGTCGCGAAAGTGATTCATCATTGAATAACCAACGCACTTCCAGGTCCTTTTCTTTTGCTTTTCTTTCATTCATCGACTTATCTTGTTTTGTTTTCTTCTTTGCTTTAATCTCCCTTAAATTCTCTTATCCTCTTTACTTGATAGTCATTATTCTTTGAAAAACTATTTAAAAACAGTTTAAAAATATCTCCATCACAATTTCCTTAAGACAAAGGCGTATCTTCGACAGTCCAGTAATGCCCAACAACCAGGACAAAACCCCAACATATTCACTTTACGATTATATGAAACAGAGCGAGGCAGCAAAGTATCACTCTGGACAAGCTGGGACCTGGGCGATGGGTGTTTCTGCTCATTTATCAATATAATTCATTCATTATCCGTCCCACCTAATCCACTTATCAATTATTTGACAAATCATTGATGACCCATAAAGGTATACTATTGATCCAATCATTCAAATCCTTTAGCATCAGGTTAGAGCCACCTCAACAAGATACCAGGAGGACACCGCCGTTGTGTTACACATCACAGCTCTTTTGCTTGCTGAACACTAGCATGCTATCCAAAATCACACCCTGGGCAGGGTTGTGTCACCGTTGTTTTGTTCAAAGTCAAGAAACAAAGGTGGCAAAAAGAATGATCTTCGTTGCTCAATCTAAAGGTCTAGAAACAGTCTTACCCTGGGCAAGAAATATCCCATGAGTTCTGTGTCATTTGTTGTACAGTGGTAGACACTAAGCGGGACGGTGTTGGCTATCCTTTGGACTTCATGGATCACAGCCTGCAGTAAAACAAATCAGTTTTAATCAAACTTGGGAGGAGGTCATAATTCAGGCTTTACAGGAGCTCAAGCACAATAGACAAGACCAATAAACGCTGTACAGAAACCTGTCATGAAGATGCTGACAAGTCTCATTTCTTGAAAACAATAAAGCGAGAAACTAGACCACATTTCACAATTCACCTGCGTGTAAGGCATGTTGTGTCTGTCGTCGTAACTGGCATGATCCTTCTTTTCCAACACCTGGTCAATCTCCTGCTGACATCGCTCTGATAGAGTGAAAGAGACAGACAGAGTGATGAGGATGAAACCATTGAACAACTCACTGAAACGTCAGAGAATAAGAAGAACGACAGATAATGAAAAACATAAAAAATGCCAGAATTACAGATTGAAAGTACAGCTGTGATACAACAAACCTTGGATATGTGGGTGGGTCATGAGGTAAAGGAATCCAGTGAGCAGGGTGTTGGATGTAGTGTCAGTCCCGGCAAAGTGAAGATCCAGAACAAACATGACAAGCCGATCTTCACAAAAAGAAGAGCCATCGTCGCCTCTCTGGTAAGAGAAGGGCGATCGTTTGATTCTTGATTCTATCTGTCTTTATCTCTCATTCATATACACTTTATTTGAGAGACACACACCTTATCCAGTTCATCCAGATAGCAGTCGAGGAAGTCTCGCGGCTGCCCAGGGACTCTGGTGTCTTTGTGCTCAGCGATCAGACGCGTTACAAGGTTCTTACAAGTCTGAGAAAAGGAAAAACAAGGGAAGAGTTCCTGCTTAAAGCCCTGCGTTCTGGATTTGAACATTTTACACTTTGGTGGCTCCAAGTGGAATTTAAAAAAAGACAAAGTAGCACTTTAATAATGTTGTAAGGGAGAAATGAGTATAAATATACCCACCTCAATGTTCTTAAACGCCTTCATGAAAGGAAGCGGCAGGTTTCGAATCATGGGAATAGAGTCATACAGCTGGAAGGACAGATACACTGTTTTTTAAAGGTTGCATTCAGTTTAAAGACCAAAGGAAGGACTAAACCTGTGATGCAGATAACTTCCACAACTAAAGCTAAACCTCTCTCCATTCTTTTTTTACTTTTAACTGTCAGTTTAAATGTTGCTTTTGCCTTGAAAACAGTATTTGACACTCTCGATCCATCCTTAAAATGAAAATGAGACCAAATATAGCAGGTCACTAGCTAGTGTATGCTAATTTACTGGCTAGTCTACATAACGTCAGGTTAGCTAACTATAGCTAAAACTGCACAGGACTCCTGGGGCCTGATACACAAAGCAGAAGGTAGCCGAGGCTATATGGGTGACACAGAATTACCCTAAAACCTGGGGTATGAAAATAAATTAAAAGCTGACTTATCTATTTGAGTGCCATTGAAATTTTTTTAAAAAGTCCAGGAACACATGTTTTAATTAATTCAGCTAGCATTCAGCTAACTTTGTTTACTGCACTGCAAATTCTAAAATGCTAATTCTGTTCATTTAAAGCTGCAGGTGATGGAAATGTGATTAAAGAGAGGACATTTTATACATCGCATCAGCAGAGGACAGAGTTGGTACATCTTACAGAAGCTCAGTAGTCTTTCAAGCTTTGTGTTTTAGCATAGTTCTGTCATTAACATCCATGTTTTTTTTGGCTTCTTAAACCACTTTATACACTTCTAAAGACAGCTGTATTAAATACTTCATTCAGATCTCACCGCTCCTAACTAATCCTGAGCTCAGATGTTACCTTACACAAACGTATTATGACTCACCATGGCCCAGGGTCCATTAGCTATCTTGGAATTTTCTTTAAAGCACTGAACCACCACTCTGATGAAACTGTCGTCATAGTCGTAACGTGTGCCAAACAGAACCTGGCAGATGATGTTGGAGGCGGCGTTATGAAACAGAACTCCAGGACTCAATGTTGTACCTGTGACAGATGTACCGATGACGACGCGGTGTAGTCAAAGCATTACGTAATAAACATGAGGTCACAGTGAGTGTCAGCTACATACCAATGCTCTTTTCCAGCGTTTCCATTGTGTACTGTATCTCTCCCAGAATCCTCTGCTCCATGGACTGCTTTCCCAGACCAAAATTCCTCAAGGTCATCAGAGCAAAGCGACGATGCTCCCTCCAGCTAGCGCCGTAGTCTGCCAGAACCATTCCTATGACAGGTGTGGATATAGGGATATGATGCCTCGGTATCTTAAAGTGAGACTATGTAACTTTTGCTGAGCAGCAGCTACAAATGGCAATTACAAGATGCTAAATGCTAACGTATACATTGTGTACATGGACACTGAAAATTAAAAAAAAGACAGACTAAGTAAGGTTCAGTTACAAAGCAAACTCTAACTTCTAACGTTTGCTAATATTAGCCACCGTTAGCTACCAGTCATAACAAACCAAGCAGGGCTGTGAGAGCGAAAAACAAGTTCACTGAGTAAGGGTGCATTTGATTTGTAGGAGGAGGGATGTATTATTCCTTCTTTCAGAAGTGACATAAATTGATATAACAGACTCTGTCCTGTGACTGCCCGCCTCTGTCTTACCTCTCCGGGTGAGGTCACTGACAAAAATGTCTTGAGGTCGCCCAGCAAAGTCTGCACCCTTGGTCACCATGGCCTCCCTCATGGCCTGCACGCCATTGATGACCACGGCCGGTTTGGGTCCGATGAAGAGGCTGTAGACGTTTCCATAGCACTTCCACAGCTAGGGAAGAGCACGGTAAGAACAAACTCTGATTCACTTCAATTATTTTAATTCATACCCAAGACGATGATTGACTTTTCAAAACACAGCCACTAAGACTATTGACACATCCAACCTATTTCAGTATTTTAAACTGAATGGTCTGTCCCCTTATCACCCATTCAAACAGCAGTAAATCTGTTATGGAGTCACATGAAAGCATTAGCACTGCTCAGCAAACTTTGTTCTTGCAAAGGAAGGATTTTAACCTCATAACCGTAGTGGCCTTCCCACATTTGTGTTGTAGTCATATGGATTCAATAGACATAATCAGCAAACATTTTAACTTAAATTAATACTTATCATGTATAGTAAGTCAGTCATTTGGAGAATGGCTTAGATCCTCAGCAATTCATAACCAGCAAAAATTTAATGTGGTAGCACAACGCGCTAGTAGCCACTTTGGTGTAGAGCAGATTACACACACTTAATATTCAGAAAGTGCTGCACCCCCCTGGTATGAAATGAATGTGTGTGGCTGGTGATCGGCAGCATAACAATTAAAAAGCAATGCGTTAGACCTATTTCAGTGCTCCTACCCTGTCAAAGTCTTTCATGGGGTTGTCCAGGCTGAGGTTCAACAGGTTCCCCAGTATGGGTAGTGGAGGTGGTCCTGGAGGAAAGTTCTTGGGTCGCTGACATTTGATAAAGAGGATCAGGAGGAGAACACAGATCCATAGCAGGATGAAAGAAACAAACATAGCTGGGTGAATTCGGCTGTTTTTTGAAGCAGCTAGCTGTTGAGCTGGTT
The DNA here is from genome assembly GCA_039737535.1 of Lagodon rhomboides. Lineage (NCBI taxonomy): Eukaryota > Metazoa > Chordata > Actinopteri > Spariformes > Sparidae > Lagodon > Lagodon rhomboides. The sequence goes on along the minus strand of CM077803.1, from coordinate 8,407,238 downwards.
TTAAGATCGACTCCAAGTCCTGCCTCTTCGGGCTGTTTACATGTAAATGAGCAGGCAGCCTGTTGCACAAAGGTAAGACACGTGGAGAAACACAACAGAACAAGTTCTGGCAGGCTTTGGTTCGCCTCGTCCTTGCATGTGAGCATTGTGATATTTCACTTTTTTTCCATCCTGCTGTTCTGTCAGGCAGCATAATCAGCAGCATGGGACACACCTGAGCGTGCATGCGACATGTTTCTGCATCCAAGTTTAAATGCAGCAACCTGCAGAGGCCATGAAAACAACTACCATGTGCATTGCAACTTTTATTGTCAAAGCTAAGGGCTGCAAAAAAGTTTACAAAAGCACTCACAGACATGTTTCAGGCAAAAGCCCCTCTTCAGACAAGAGCTGTGGGCTGACTCCGACCACTGCAAGGAGTGCTGCAAATGTGCATACCAGCTCAAAGAAATCCACCGTCTTGCCTGACTTGTCAGAAAAGGAGACAAACCGGTCTCAAATGGTGCAAATATGCAGAAATTTGTGTCCAATCAAATTACCCAACACTGTTTTCCAGTATACTACTAATCTGCAACAGCAAATATGTTTTGAGAGAAACATGATTGCTCTTTTTGTCAGCACGATGGGGAAACTTTTGATGAACATAGCTGCTAAGTTGCAAAAACACTGAATCTTCTCAGTCAAACTAGATAATCTAACCCTACAGTATCATCACTTGCAGTATCCATTTATAGCAACTGAAGCATTTGAGTGACTCGATAGCAGATTGCTATTAACTGGGATGGCCTAAAATGATCAAAAGAAAAGAACTGCTGGAACAAATTATGTGACATGCACTTGTCAGTAGAGGCCACTTCAGAAATGTTTCGATAATGTACTGAACGAAACATTCAGAAATAAACGCTTTACCGTTCTCTACCCGTTTATTGAAAGAAAGTGTCACAACCAGAATGTTTTATGAAGATACAAATATACAAAGACACATTTACACTCAAGTGTTTAATTCACTATACGGCAGCATTTCACATTTTGCGTCACTGGAGGGCAGCACGACTTCAAACTACAGTACTGGTGAAGCGACTACAGCACAATGGACCGGATCAAAGAAGAGTTATGATAAAGTGCTTTGAAATGTAACATGATCTTCGGTGCCATAGAAATCGGTTTCAACAACAGTGATGCAGAGCTAACACTGGTACACATAGAAAGATCGAGAGTCAACGAGTGAAACAAGTAGAAAACATAAGAAGAGATCAAACACAGTATCAAAGAATTGTGCCTTTATAAAGAAACTAACTTCATATGTAATTTTATGGAACATGTGCATGAATTAATTTGTTATTGCATTGGGAGAGAAAAAAGAACATCTTAATGGATATAAATTGTCAGGAGAATAAGGCACAGGTGGTTTTTAATCAAAAAATGAACGGCAATGTAAGATCATTTCATGGCAAGGGAGCATACGAAATTGATTTTTCTGATAAAGAACAGATTCAGAACAGATTTGTTCCTATAACAACAAAAACAGAACTTCGATAAAAATATAATTTAACACATTAACCAGCACGTACAAGTGTAACCCAGCCCAGCTTTGACTTTTACACCAAACAGTGGGTGTGAAGGAGGTGCGACACCATCAGACCTGCTGGGGTCTGACGAGAAAACCCCTGTGGTCACACTTACGACAGTCTGGGTGCAGCACTCAGTAGAAAGGTGAGATATGAGGCCGGGAGCTTTTGTTGTCGCCTTCAAAGAGACCACAAGAGGGGGGAGATCAAGAGCTATCCATTTACACAGAGACCAGCCCCTCAGCTATAGAACGGCAGATGAAGACAGAGTGATGCCACTGATTTACTGCGGGAGTCTACCCTCAGTCACCTGGTTAACGTAGCCCAGTGGTTTCAAGAAAATGGACTGGAAAACCTGGAAACATATCAGGAATGAGTTAATCAGACATTACAGCATCCCCACTTCAGTCCGTCTATGACTGACACGTGCCACAGTGGGAGGTGACCCACATTAATCTGAGCTGTGATCAAGGTAAAACCAAAGCTACACAAGGCAGAAAGCAGATATCCTGAAGGGCAACAGGCTGCACGGCTCCCTTACAGAGCTTCGCTGTGCTCTATTTCTAGTGACGGTGTATGTTGAGGTTTGTATTCCTCCTAAGCTCTGTGAGGCCCTGAAATAGAGTGACAAGCTGTCTCCATAAATACAGAGCCCCTATGGGGGAACATAATTGCTTTGTGAGCCTATGCTGGCTTTCGGGGCCTTCGTAGTGTCCTTCACCGCTGACTGAGGAATCCTATTTCATTCTATGAGCTTGAAAAAAAAAACACCTTAGCCGGATTATTGTCTTTCATTTCGGCCTCTTATTCCAAAAGGTCACCCCAAGCACTTAGCCTAGAGGGTATTGGTGTTCTTTGACCCCCAATGACCCAAACACAAAAGAGAAGGGCTCTCTGGATCTATCATATAGAGTGACTGTGGTGGGAGGTGGTGGGCTGTACACGTGGGGCAGGTCAAGGCCTATCTTTGTTTATGGACAGCGTGTCAGGGAAGGTGGGGGTAAAAGTCAACAAGGGAAGAAACAGGTGGGCTGCACTCTTTTAGACTTTCTCAAGGTTGCGGTTCTTCAAGGACTCTGATGGCTAGAGTGTCCCGTCATTGCTTTGTTGAGAGTTCATATCCCTGACTTGAATTCTTGTTACTTTGCATCACTCAGCCAGCGGCCCCTCGCAGGCAATGTGATCTGATGCTGGGATAAAATCACACCGAATATGCTCATGCCTCATGAGTCTGAGGTGTCTGGTGAATGCATTGCCGCTCTGGATTCTCCTCAAGTGAGAGTGCAGTCTGCATTTTAAAATGAGGTAGAGAGCATGGCAGGACGTCAGCTCAAATAGTTGTTCCCACTGTGAGGGTTTCTCAGTGTCTGTTTCCCATATAAATTCCACACCTAATAGGCTTCTCTCCGTTTCAAATTAACACAGAAATAAATCAATCCATCTTGATCATACCCACTCTGATCTTTTCTCTTGCCCATCGTCATTGGTCTGTAGCTCTGCATTGCTAGCCAGCTCAACCAGCGTATACTGACCAACCCTCCTCGTACAGATTGCTGTTGCTGTGGAAACTTCCCCAATGGGCACTGCTGACCCAATGGGAGATGAGCCAAGGTCCCGTCTGGGTGGAGGTGGTGGTTTAAGACGACTGCGTTTGCTGACACGAATGGATTTTGGTGTCCCCATTGGCTCTGGGGGGCAGAGAGCAACCTCACTGCCATTCCTCTCCAGAGCCTCATCTTGCGGAACAGAGTAGCCATTGTTCCCGTTGGTGTTGCACCCTGGAGCTCCTGGAGAGCATGGCAGAGAGGAGTGCTCCGGGGAGGCTAGATCCTGGCCTGCAGCAAGAAATTCCCCTCCACAAGAGCCCTTGCTGCTTTGTCTCTTCCGGAAACTCCCTGTCAGGCCGACCTCCACCTCCAGATCCTGCTGAACCAGGGAGGAGCTTGGATCTATGGCTCTGGTGGCGCCTCCAACCGAATGGAAACACTGCTCTTCTTCATAAATCTTCTCCACAATCATTTTCCTCTTGCTCTTCTGCATCACAGAGCGCTTGATGGCGCAGACAAAATCCAGCACATTTAGGAAAAGGGACAGAGCAGCCACACCGAGCATGAAGTTGAGCATCACGGTCTTCTCAGTGGGCCTGGAGATGTAGCAGTCCACCTGGGTGGTGCATGGTGTATGCTGGCACAGGAACCTCCTGGGGACGTAGAATCCAAAAAGATAGTAGTGAGCTGCCCCGAACCCTGCCTCCAGCAATGTTCTGAACATCAGATGGAGGATGTAGGCTCCTGTGAAGCACCGGGCCCACCCTCTCTCAGCCACCATCTTGTTTACGGATGTTTTGCTGAATGGCTCCTGGTGGAGGTTGAACAACGGCAAGGCTTTGACGTGACCCGAGGAGTTGAGTTCCACGGTGAGGCCATTGGAGACCTTATGGACCACGTAGATTATAAAGATGATGTAGGGGAGACACAAGGTGACGAGCTGCACCAGCCAGAAGCGGAAAAGAGAGACGGGAGAGAAAAGATCGAAGCAAACGTTGGCACAGCCGGGTTGAATGGTGTTACACACAAATCGCTCCTGCTCGTCCTGGTAGAGAGGATAACCAGCAAAGAGGAGGATCAGGATACGGAGGAAGATCATCACAATGAGCCACACCTTCCCTGAAAAATAAGCACACTGGTGTTAAACTTGTGTGTAAGGCAAATTTTGCAAATAACTCAAAAATCAGCAAAAGGTGCCTGTTTGAGATTATCCCTTGAGGTTTATACATCTGCAGGAAAGTCAAAATACATTACTGCACACATGCTACAGAACTCTGTCAGTGAAGTCAACTCACCCATCAAAGTGATGCTGTGATTGACAGAGATAAAGATGACCTCTGAAGCACTTCCGGCCATGCTTGCTGTGCTCAAGGCCCTCCAAAATCTTCTAGTCCTCAAAGTCCAGGCCACAAGGTAAACCCTTAATCCAGTAGCTCGCTCCCTGTCAAGCCACTTCTCCTCTTCCCTTCTAAGGGGCTTCCAGTAGCACAATAACCTCCAGGTTGATGGAGAAAAAGTTCCCTGACTCGGGTTCTGGTAGGTAAAATCCAATCTGATCCATCTGAGTCACCCAAGTCTCTGAAAGACTGAGGGGGAACTACACAAATTACCTCTTCCTCTGTCTCCCTTCAGAAGACTGTCTGTCCAGAGACAACAGAAGACAGGAGTGAGCCCCATTGTGGGTCTATTCTTAACACACTTCCAAAGGCACGTCCCAATCCTGGCATTGCGGAGATATTTTGGTGCTGCCGGTCGTCCTTACAGGAGAGTAACAAGCCTCCTGGCTTACTCACTCTAAATTGCTGTATTAAGTTCTCAAGCACAATGGCAAGCGTGTTCGAACTGGCTGCTCCATAAAAATACAAGCACTTACCGCCGCATCTTCCAGTAATGAATCAAGAGAACATGTAGATATGCAGACTGTGGATTAGCTCCCATGAAATCTAAGTAGGCTGTAAAGTGTATTTTCCCACAGCTGATGCCAGTTTATGGCTGATAAGAGCCCACTGTACAGTGATTTAATATGGGCATGAAGCAGAACCATGTTTAATCATTAATCTAAAGTAAAAGGGAAATTCAAATGATTTATACCACTCATTGTTTAAAACGAAAGCAGATTAATTATAAACTTAAAATTAACTTATATTCTGTACAAATTCACACTCAGTGCAGATCTCCCTCATAAAGAATCAGATCAGTTCATTTCTCACATGCTGCATCCAACCGCGTTCATGGACAAGGTCTCTGGTGGGACACATGGCTAAAGCCTGGCTCGGCTTATAATCACTACAGATCAATGTCATTAGCACTTCCACACTGACTCACAGTAAGAATCCCACATGGCTCATTTTGAATGGATGGCAAGGCTAAGAATGGAAATATAGTGTATAGTGTGCACCTTGTAGCACTGCCATTCCATGTGAAGGACCGGTGGATTTTGTTGAAAACTATGAAAGTGTCAAGAGGGTGATGATCAATGAACCAAGTGAGGGTAGAGTTTTATTAACAACAGTAATGGTAGGCCATTATAATCCGTTTATTAAAACTCAAAGAAATTTTGTCAAAAAACAACTTTAAACTGAAGCTGAACTAAAACCCCCAAATTAAACTTACTGCCCTACAGCAACCTGATACTCCCACTACAGATGAGTGACTGGTACTGTTAGTTAGTCCCTGAACCTGAAAGATAGCTCAGGGCCTGTGCCTATTACAATCCACAAGCACACATTTCAAAACTAAAATCATGCGAGGAGGAGATGGTGAGGAGGATCTGCCCTGTCAGCTCTTCAGCCTCATTAGACTGGAACGTACCATCTTCTCAGGTGGGCACACTGTGAGTGAAACAGGTGCCACCATGGCAAAAATATACAATAACATCATTAATTTATAATTCAAGATACGTTACAGTAACATCAATATGTAAAGTTGGCTATTAGCACACACAAAGTCACACATTGGCACACTGACGTGAAAACAGCTATCAAACTTCCCTCAGCTGTTTGAAAGTGCCAACTTACTGATGACAGGATAACGAGCCACACCTGATTTAATTTTCACTGATTGAGCAGATGACCGAGCATCACACAGACACATTTTATATTCCCCCAGTAGTTGTGTTCCAAAAGTATCATCTGCTTTTAAACAATAAAAAAGTACTTAATTTTTTTAATTTTCATATTCACATACATTATTGGATAGCTTTGTAATGATTTTCTATTTATGATGATATACACCCAATAATATTTTGTAAATAATATAACTGTTTTTTGTAGTTACTGTATTCAGGGTTTAGCGATCCGTTCTTTTTCAAAATGTGTGCAGGTTTCCAAATGTAATATTAGATGCACTTGATTGTCCTCAGCCAACTATAGAATGCACGTGCCGCGAGAAGCCAGACGTACGTTTTGTCACGGACGTAAGCTGCATCAAAGTCGATTGAGATGTTGTAATAGTTTCTGTAAAGCATCTGAGCCGTAGTTTATTCTCAGAGGGGAATATCTGCCTTTCAGTTTGAGGATTATTATGTCTGTGATAGAGCATGAATGACCTTCGTGGCTGTGTTTGAGGCCATGTTTTTCACCCTCTTCCCCTTCTTGTTTGACTCTAGCCTCAGCAATTAGTGCCATTTCCATGCACGCTAATTATTCTTTCATTTCCCACCCGTCCACCAGCTCCTACTTGGGGGTTTTCCGCAGTTTTTTATGTTGTGCTTAAAAAGAACATCCCTTGTATCAATGCACAGGTGTGACACAAACATCCCAGCTGCACCGCAGGGCATGAAGACAATGGTTAAATAAAGCGATGCGCGGTGAAAGACTTATTCTTTTCGCTGTTTTTGTCTCTCTCAAGCTCTTTGTGTCTCTGTCACACTGTTCGTGGTGATGAATTCATCACCGGAGGACCGCAGAAAATCCCTTGAGACTTCACAGATCACAAGATTTATAGTGTCTTTTTTTCCTTCAGCACCCGTTCAACACCGTAGCGCTGCAGTCTTAAGACACGGTTTCATTATCTTAATGGTGCAATGTATAAGACTTTAAAACATAAAACATTTAACTCCTCTCCTGCTTCACCTCTCTCCTGTCCCCACCTGAACCCGATTCAACGCTGCAGTTCTGTGCTGTTTTCAAGCTAACCGTTTTGAGTTTGGCCCGCAACTCAAGTTTGCAATTCTTACCACTATCACTGACCTAGTTTCCAGCAGGCAGGAATATATTTTCAGAAAACTGTGCACTGTCTATCCAGCACCAAACAGGAGGGACACACAGAGCTCCTGAAACACAACACAAGAAAGTTGCTCCATGTCTGTTGGAGGTGTGAATTGGCAACATTTTGCTGAAAATAATATGTAGAGCCCGACCGATATGTGCATTTTGGGCCGATGCTGATAACGATATCGGCCGATCTACACCGATTTTTTGCAGTGATCCCTCAGTTGTGCTACATTTGTGACAGAGATAAATGATGGGAGAGTTTAACAATACACTTTTATCATTTAAAAACACATGAGTGCACTGAAAAAGTCAACTTCACTGTAAATGTAATAATTTAAATTGACCCCTTGCATGTTTTTCTGCATTATATTTTGTAGAAACAAGAGTTTTTATATTGACAACATATAGGCCGACACCAGTATATCTATGATAGGCCAGTATCGGTCAACCAATATGTTGGTCGGGCTCTATTTATATGGCTAGCTACAAAATATTTTCAATATGCTGGATATTAAGTATCTCTAACGTAATGATTTCAACATGGCTAAGCAATAAGACTACACTTTAATCGTTTTGTACACCGAGGTATTAGAGGGTCTCTCTTTATCGGGCTTTCAGACAAACTGCAATACGCTCTGCGCTCACCACTGGGTTCAGTACTGCTCGACTGCGTTGGTGCTGCGCAAGCCATTGGAAATAATGGGTTTCAGAGCACAGTGGTGCTGTTGTCACATCATGTGTGTGCTTTTTTATGTCTGAGACTGGGTAATTCCACCACATGGTGTCAATATGTCAATGGAATGAAGTGATTTTCAGGTGTTTACTCACACTTTTGGGTTGAAGGTGTTTGGTTTCTTGATACTAAGAGATCAATAGGTGCACAAAGATATACAACATGGCATGATGGGGGAAAAAAACCTCAAGACACAATTGCCAGTTGAGAGAAGATAAGTGTTACCATTGGTCTTCTGTTCTGTTCCAACTGTTAGAAACAATAAATGGTCTTGACACATGAAGCCCCTCTTGTGTAAAGCTGTCTCTAGAACATCAAAGTCTTGCTTCCTCTAAGAGGCAATATCCTGAGCAAGACACAGAACTCAGTCCCTATTGTTTGATACAACCTCTTAGCCTACCCAGTCATCTCTAACCACCCTTAACCCCCTGAAACCATCTACGTGGTGGGGCGAGGAGTGATGACACTGAATCTATACCCGCTACGTGCAGAATAAAGCTGGAATCCACTTCAGTTCTCTGACAGGAAATGAACTCGACAGCCAACCAAAAGATGAGAGACTGTGAACTGAGGTTCTCAATGAACCAAGAGATGTGTTTTTCAAAGGTGAGTTTGTTTGTTCTGCGTACAGTTTTTCAAAAGGAAGTCCTTGATGTAGCAATTGCTCCCTTTAAAGCTCGCGGCAACCTCTTCGTTGCGCGGAATTGACTTGTATGGCAATTACCAGAGCGGCGATTGAAATGCAAATCAGGGCTAATACGGAGGATTAAATGTGTCCCTAGTAATCTCTGCATTACCACTCGCTCTAAGCCATTTAAATGGTTCTTTCTGGGAGAAGAAACCCAGCCTAGTCACATCAGTTGTACAATACAGCACATATTGAAATATTGTGATAGCAGTGTGGGAAGAACTCCGGTGATACCACCATGATCGATGTGTGTGTGTGCGTTTCTATTACCTCTTCCACTTTGTGTCGAATTGATCCTTGAGATGAAACAAGAGACACGCCGGATTTATTGCAAGGTTTTTAAAGTTTAATTCTTGCACAGGGTTTTCTAAACATTGCTTTAGAAGAGAAGAATTGGGAGCAGTTTCTATAAATCATAGTTGAAATCATACAGAGAAAAAGAGAGAACAGAGAGAGAGAGAGAGAGATCGGAGTTTGGCAAACTGAGAACATAGACAGAATGACTGACTCGCTGGAAACAAAATAATACGATGGCAATAACAACAATAACAACAGAATACAGTACAACTTGTTGAAAATATCAATCGATGAGAAAACGGTCACAGCAGTTGACTGATGTTAGCACAGGAAAATCGTCATGATCAAAGCTGAATCGGTGAAATCCAAAAAATTGTCGCTAAAGAGAGGAGGAAACAAAACTCAAGAGAAAAGTAAAACTCTATGCAGAGGTAGAGTTCAGTGCACAAGGCTATGACGCACACCTAACCAGCCGACAGGACGCCACAGGCCCAAGCTGTTTGCTGTTGGAGTCAATTTCCCACCCCAGGACTCACCATAAGTTGACCGCATGGCATCAACGCCTGCTCACCTCCGTGTCCAGAAAACACCAGACTTGGGCTGTATGCACACACACATACAATAAATAGGATATACAATCTTTGAATATCTCAAACAGTTTGAACTCACAACAGCAACTCCAGTAACGTTACTTTCCTTAAAGACACATTTTTGTTTGCACCTTATTTCTCACTCATTCAAAGCACCACGCAGAACAACAGTTCTCTTTCCGAAAGCCCCGACGCCTTTTCATAAACTTCATGTGCAAGAGGGCTGGGTCCGAGCAACATGTCGGACAGGATCGTCCTTCATTTCCTCCATGACTTTGGTACAGTTCTGTCCCTTTCTCACACCTGCTGCTCAGACTGACTGACTCTCTGGTAGCTTGACAAAATGACCTACGCTGCTGAGGGAGGGTACGCTGGCGTCACATTTCAGTTTGGACCTTTATCTGACCCTTTGTGTTACGAAGAAAAATGCAATAAAATACGCTCTATTTGTGCCTTTATCAGACATTTCCAGGTTACGTCATGATATCTTTGAGAATACAGTTTACTGCCTATTTTAGTGATGCATGGGAGGAAAATGTGAATCCAGTTGATCATAAGGCAAGTGACCACTATTAAAAGGTTTATGTAATAGAAGCATTACTTCACACTTTCATCAACTCATTCAAGTGTGAAAACTGGAATGATTTCATAAGTTTTCCATCTACATCATCCCTGTATATTGTCCTGTTTCTGATTTGAGAAATGTCAAGGAAATAGCAATCAGGTTCATTTGTTCATGAAAAAAGGTTTTTCACTTATGTCCAGAAAATGCAAGACACTACGGAGTCCCAGAACAGACAAAATGTTGTAAAAGGTTGGATGAACACATTATTTTAGTGTAAGGTTAAACAAAAAAAAGATATAAAGCAGTAGACTTTTCCTCTATTCTTCAATTAGCTGGTAAAAAATGTAGAAACCATTTATATTGATCCTTCACCATTAATCAGTTGATCTAACTGGAAACTATTTTTTTTGTTTTGTCTACCTGTCTACTTAGCTTTCGCAAACTATTTTCTCGGCTCGAGGTACTGCAATGCCCAGAACGTGTTTTTTTAATTGTATGAAGTCATCCCAAAATAAAGTCTATTGACCATACTAGGGGCAGGGAGCCAGTGGGGAGAACACTTATCTACACTCGCAGTGGACCAAGACCAAAATAATAGGAAAATGATGGAGCTGGTAAAAGATAAAAAACAGGAAAACTAATTAAGTTTAAATAGTTTAAAGTTTAAATACTATTTATTGAAGCATTTATTTATATTTTTTTACTTAATAACCTTTTACATCATTTTGTCGGCTGCGGGGCTCCATAAAAAAACAAGCATCATTCCTTAAAAACATACAAATCTGGCAATGCTTCCACACAGTAGGGTTAAAAAAAAAATGATTACAAGTCATAAAATGAGCCTGAATTGTCTTGTATTATCTATATACCATATACAGTATGTAACACATAAAAACCTGGCATTTTCTGAAGTGAGAAAACATCGTCACAAGAGAACAGACAAAAAATCTTAAGTGGTGTCTCCCATTTAAATCTTAATACTTTGTCTTTACTTGATTTGTCATAGGAACAAGGAGTCGAACTTATTAACTGTCCCCCTCGTGTACAATAAAAACTGATCCAATATAAATACTCTACCATCATTCTGTTTTTTTTTACAGTATGAACTCAGTCTACAGATTTTGCACACTGGCGCTGTATTTACACTGTACAGAGACAATTTAGCACAATGTATACAATCTATCTTTCTGTATGCAGTGTTTGAATCGTCACTTAATGCTTTTTTTCATTCATTTTGCTCTTCTCCAAAACAACCCTGAAGAATCATGCTTTTAGTGGCTCCTACATGTCAATATACCATTTGTGCTATTTCTTTGTATGCTGGAAGAACCGTACAAAATGTTAAAGAAGAAAGAAAAAAAAATACTTCAGTCATTTGTTCTATTCCTCCAGTAGAAAGGGGGAGAAGTGTTAAACTAGCTTATTACAGGCACCACAGGTCAGGACAATGGCAGTGAATTAAGTACAACATAAGCTCTACAGTATGTCTCACATCTGACCGAGAGCAGTGATTTTCCAGTCAGTCCTCTCCCAAGTATGCACGCTTCATCGTATTTGAATCACGACAACAAAGCAATGCATGGATATTGCTTTAAGTGAAGAGCTGTATATGAGAAGCTGTTCTGTAACTGGAACAGGAAAATTTGAATTCCCAGGGCCTGTCCAAGCGCAGCTGAGCTTAACATCAACTCGCTTTTTCCAATGTTGGCTCTCTTCAGTTAGATGGCTACAATGTAAAGGAATGCTCGGTGGAATATGTTTGTCGGGAGAGCGAACGATATGTGGTCCAGTTAAATGTATCAACTGTACACTCCGGTGAGCAGTGGAGTGTACGTGTCTTTCATTTGTCAATCTGCTAGCAGAGGTTTTGGCTGGATGGGAATGCAAAGGAACAGATAAACACCACCAAAACACTGACACAAATTGAGGAATTGAGCATTTTAGAATTTTAAAATGTGCCTGTAAGCTGTCAAAAATCGTCTCCTGCCTCAGCTAAGAGACTGAAGCGGGAGATTAAAATGAAAGGAATGTACACGACTTCCCTCAATCAACTGCACAAGCCAGTCGAGCCTCAGAGGGAATTATGGAGCGCCGTCGCCGCCGCGCATTAGCTTGTTCCCGTCTTCTTTTGCCAACTTCACACAGTCTCTCGTGTTGTCAGCTGTATTTCTGTCTGTCCCCTTTTCTTCTGCAGTCAAGGTCGCCGCCCCGACAGCGTTCAATCACATACTTCAGTTTGGTTCAGCTCAGCTCTGTTTGGTTCAGTGCAGGCAGCGAGTGGGACTTCTTCTATGTACAACGACCAGAGAGGGTGCAATCACACTTAAAAGTGCAAGATTGTGTGAGGGTGTGTGTGTATGTGTGTACGTGTGTGTGTATTCCAGACGGACCCACTGATCCACAGGACTGCTGCCCACCTGGTTTGCCTGCTTACCAGGCAGAAAATGCAGTACAGTATTGTCTGACAGACTCCGTGCTGCAGGCAGCCAGTGTTAGGAGAGGATGGCTGGACACCACCGCACCACAGTCAGGTTGTCTGCGCTCACTGACCGCTTCTTGGCTTGTTTCCTCAAGTCCTTGTATTTGTCGTCGCACAACCGCGAGATGGCCTGGAAGTGAAACACACGGCAGGAATAAGACGGAGATGGACGGTTACTCTATTATGACTTTTCCCTGTCAAAACTGAAGATAACGTTCAACTAAATTTCAGCATCAAAAACATGATGAGAGGGTTTAGTAAAACCTGAAGTGATTTTCAGCAAAATGCATTTATTAACATATCAAAGTGTTTTGGCTTTCATGTCGTCTGATGAGACCTCTTCTCAGGACCGTGTAGGCGTCTACAAACCTTGGCTAATTAGCACGACGCTCACTCACTTGATGGTTTTGTTACTGTCGGAGATCTGTTTTTATTGGTCTACGCAGTTTGGTGACATCACATAAATCCAGGCATATCTCTACAAATTAGGCTCTGTGGTACTTCACCAGCACATGACTCCGGTAACACCAGCAGACATTTTGACTTGTCGTGGCAAGAAACGCACAAGTGAGCGAATAACATTAACAAATGGCTCAGATCCATTTAGTGTAAGTAAGTCATACCCACACAGGCAAAAGGAAATGTTATGCAAACATTGATTTTATTGCTTTTCCTGCCATGGCAAGGTCTACTTTGGTCAAACTGAGAATTTTTTTGGACGGGTCAAAAAAAGGAAGGCAATGATGCGTCACTTATTGCTGGTAAAATTTCTTTCAAACAGTAACCGCATAAGTCGCTGACAGGGAGGGAGACAGATGTTGAGGCAGTGAAGCTAATTACTCATCAAAACAGCACTACACCCTGTCCTTCACCCAGCAGACGATCTCCAGTCTGTGTTTTGTGTGCATGTGTGTGGTGTCTTCACAATACTAATTAGTGGGCTGTCCTCAGTTGACTGTATTCCACATCCTCAGGCCGCTATAAATTGGGCTTGGAATTCAAGATTCTTTCATTTTCTCTTTCCGTATGACCTGAGCTCCACATCAAAATCCAATTTTTGGGTGTGTGCGACTCACCTCTAGTTTCTGGGCTTTGTCCCTGCTGAGGGGTTCCAGGGGAAAGCTGAGGTTGTTGGCCTCGGCCAGTGAGCGCAGGTCAAAGTAATACTTGGCGTAGACGCTGGACGGAACGTTGATGTTGAACTGCAGCAGCTCCAGGAACTGACGCTCCAGCTCATTCCTTTTGTCAGAGAAAGACAGAGAGAGACAGAGAGAGAGAGAGAGAGAGAGAGAGGATGTGTACGTTGAAAAAGAATCTGATATCTCGGTAGGGACCTGAAATAAAGTTAGTGAGATCAAATTCGAATACATTCTGTACTGAGAGCCTGAGGAGGACGCAGAGAGACACGGAGTACTCATTAGACGATCCTGGCAAATCCATCACCTCACACAGACGGTGGGTGTTATTTTCACATGTACAGCGCCAATACACATATACCGAGTAAATCCCTCGTACACCCACCAAACATAAGCCTTCCTTCATCCTCAGAACGAGAGATGTCTAAGCAAAAGGGCTCTGAGCATTATGTGTAAGAAAGCGTATTAATCCCACATCCTGAAAATGCTATTGTCATGCATTGCTCCACGCTGCACAGCTCTGTGATTCCCTCTGCAGCGCGCTGACAGCCGCTTTCATCTGTTTATCTTCGGTCATGACTGACTCCTTCTGCATCGTAACCTGTATGTATAAGAAGCACTACCCATCTCCTCTTCCTAGCCTTTGTTCCCCACCCACGCACATTTACAGGCATGCGGCAACAGACAAGCTAAATTTAGACTCCGCTGTAGCCAAACTGCCTAATAACGCTGCTTCTTTTTTATCTCTCCGTGGCACTCATTCAGCTATTCTCATCCGTTTCTTTTCTGCCTTTCTCCGCTCCTCATAATTTTTCGCAGACTCCCCTGCAGTTATTTCACAGTCACTTGCGTCTGTTGAGGGGTGGAAAGGGGAGTTAAGCCTGCAAGATTCCCCGGCACGGATTTTAAAAAAGACTAAAGTTGATTTTCCGAGGAAATCTCTGGTCAAGCACTGTCTTACGGGAGCACATGCTGGGCTCGTCTCGCTGGAGAGAGTCCCAAACAGGTGGATTACAGTCACAGCTCTGTAAAATCTGAGCCCAGGGACAAGAATATCCAGCCAGTGTGAACGCAGCAGTGGTCAGAGGCCACAGCAGCGGCAACACGTCTGCAGCATCGTGTTCCCCCTTAGAATAAGCTCGCAAAGATTCCTGTGGATTTGAGCCGGATGTGGTATACAGGACAGAGTGGTGGGTCCTCATGCTCAAGATGCTTCTTCCCTGTTTCACACATGGCAATGGTGATTTCATTTGTAATCAGAGATGATGCTGTCTAAAAATGCCATACAATCTTAGGTCGAACCCTGAAAAGATATCCAACTTATTGCTCAAGGAACATTTCTATTAAACTTGATATCTAGCCATGCATCTTTAATGGTCAGATTGTTAGGAACTAATAAACCAGCTGAAAATAAAGTTTCCTCATTGGGAAAGATAGTTCCATTGGTGTATGCATAAATCTTGCTCTAACAAAGCGAAGACAACATTATGTGATGACACTTCATCATGAGGCCGAGTTGTATTTAACTCAGCCCACCTACTGCATCGCTGCCTTTTTTTGGGACAAATCCAAGAGGCACAACAAAAGACAGGGAAGGGTGTCAGACAGATTGGCCAGAGGTCACTCTAAACATGTCCAGACCACCATACATGCGATTCTCAACACCTCTTGAACCTGGGCCGACTCTACACACAGACTATTCTCAGCATGGACGACCATAAATGTGAGGTCCTTAACGGGAGTGCAGACAGGTACAGTAGTTAAGAGGAGTGGCTGAGATCAAGTAAGGTCATTAAAGCTGAGAGGAATCAACAGAAAATACATCGATTTATTGTCAACAGCATTTTCAAGCAAACATTTGCTGTCTTTTTTTAGAACTACACTACACTGCAGAACAACCAGTAAAACAATCTATGAAAATATGCTACAATCTGATCTCCAGTACTAAGTATGTTTGAGAGAAGCTGGTGGAACTGCAGCGTCCAAAGGAAAGGCAAAGAAGTCAATTCAATTGATTGGTGAAGTCAGCTTGTCTCACAGCATTCAATATTGTATTTCCAACTATGCATCTGTTGTGAAGCACATTTCTGGAAATGGAAATGTCTTATCTTAACAGTCATTATTCGATTACTGATTCATGTGTTTGTCCAGCAACTCACATGTCCTCCACAGTGATATCCTTGAGAATTTGGCAGTAGTCGACGTTCCAGACCGCCTGGTCATCCCAGACCTTCGATGCCAGGAGGATGGCTCCTAACACGATGCGCTTCCAGTTGGCAGGGCAAATGTCGATCTCAGCGTAGGTCAGCAGCCTCTCCAGATACACCTGTGGAAAAGAGATGTGTCACATTTAAGATCCCTGTGGATTCTGTCTTTTCAACAACTGTATTTCATATTAATGTATCATCCAATACTTATGTAATAAGCAAGTCCTCCTGTTTGTTTCCGTGTTTAATTAGCCCCTGCTCTCCCTCTCTACATTCAGTTGCAGAGGTAGTTTGCTGCTTTCCGGTTTTGCAGTCTCCTGCCTACACTGCCTCCAGGTAAAAACCAAAATAACAAGATGTCAAAAGCTGATGAAATCCAACTCCCCCTGAGCTCGCTCATTAAAATATATATATAGGGATCGAAACACTCCATCTCTCTGTCTCTCTCCCAATTTCCATTTCTCTTCCCACAGTCTACAGATCACAAAGCACGCTGAGCCCGCAGGCACCTGTTTCATACAAGTCGGAATACTTGTACAGAAGCTCATTCTTCTGATCCATTGATCATCACTTTGTTCAAAAGAAAGAATGTATTCTATTTGATTTTATGGCTGTTGTCAAAGATGAAAGCTGTAGTGATCTGCTGCATGAAGATACACATCTAGCTTGCTGATGGAAGCTACAATATACATTAAATCTTACTCAGAAAAGCTCATTCATCTCCCACTACACACTCCTAAATAATACAATGCATGTTTGGTATAAACAGCAAATACATTTTAGGGATTTTACTCTCCAGTTTTTATATAAATTGTGATATAGTTCCATAAGCATTTGGTACTTTTCATTTTGTCATTTTAAAAAATGTCTAGCTTCAGTTTACTACAGTCCATTTCATTTTATAACAGATATGGTCTAAAACAAACAATAAATCTTACTGATGTGATAGCATTCTTTCCCCAGCTGTCTAGGATATACATTTGTTTATTTCCCTTAAACACAATTGACTGCATGCTCAACTGAATTCAGACCAGCTACAGAAGATTAAAACCTTGAAAACTGTCATCTCAGATGACAAGCCTGACAGAAAAAAATCTGTTTTGAAGAGACGCTGTATTTTGGAGTGGAACGGACGGTGCATTCAACTTATTATAGTGCTGTTTGAATCTGCACAGTGGCAGAACGGTCAGTATTATGCCACCTAGAAACCTAAACAGAACCCTAAAAGACTTTTACCTGTTACCTGATGATTTTCACCATTTGACTACTAAATATAAAATGGAACCTTCCTTGTGGTTCAGACACATGGAGAAGAAAAGAGAAGGGAGAACAAGAAATGGAAATATTTCTTATCCTTTTATGCAGCCTGGTTTGTCATGCCCACTAGCACAGCGCAGGTAGCTAATTGGACAAGGCATGCCCAGTTGGACTTTCTGCCTGCAGGCAATGCTAACGTATCTCTGTTGTGGCCCAGAGCCTGCCAACAGGCACTAGATATACACTCATCTGGCAGCAGGCAGCAAACACAACTGAAGAAAGCCCGTATGAAATGTGAGCCAGACCACATGCTGAGCGATATGAATTGCAGAGGGAGAAAACTACACAAACAAGCACAACATAGGATCCAGAGGCAGTGGGGTTAGCAGAGAGCAGCCTTGTGCAATCAGACTGAACCCCCAATTTCGTTTTCTGTATTTTGGGCTGATGTCACAGATGAGGTTTCTTACCAGACAGAGAAACTGGTCTCCAAAGATTCAACTAACCTCTGACTCATTTCTGAAACAGAGGATGTTCTAAGTGTTATGAAAAGAAAATGTTTAACACTGATTAAACAACATGCTATTTCCTTGTTTTAAGGAGAGTCAAATCACATCCATTATTCATAACAGTGGGAAGCCAAAGCATCAAGCACTTGATTCAAAGTTAGTGGTTCACTCAGTTAAATAGCAGAATCCATTAGTGGCAAAATCAGTGACTGGTGGTTGTTTTTAACTACTTTACACCATTTGTCAGCATCCAAAGTGTAAACTCCAAACCACCAACATTTGGTGTTTCTTATTTAAAGCAACATTATGTAGAAATTGACATTTTCTGAGTTTCTGAGTGCAACACCACTGTCACCAGTACAGAGCTCAGGTCTGTAACAATTTGTCAGATGTAATTTAAGTGCCAACAACAAACAAAACTCATTACGTCATAACAATATAATGTCTTGAAAAATGTTGAAGTAAACATGTACGTAACACTGTGATCCTACCCTCCCACTGAAGATACATAGAGCAGAAATAAGTGATAGAGGGGCAGAGTGGCTGTGACAGAGACGCTTGATGACGCTTCTATCAAAATTATATCAAAGTTGTTCTTTCAATTTTAAAAAAAGCTACATAATGTTGCTTTAACCTAACCAGCAAAACATATTCTGCTGAGATAATTCAGAAAATACTGTTTTATACGGGTATATAGTATTCTTCATGTATTATCTTCTACCAGAGCATGACTGTTCATTCAGTGAAGATAAAGGTTGAAGTGCAGGAGCAGAAAATCAATCATGAACATGAAACATCTACAATTAACATCTACATAAGTAAAATCTCAATCATATTTCCAAAAGTCCAAGATGACATCCTAAAATGTTTTGTTTTGTCCGTGGCCCAAAATTATTCGGTTTACTGTCATAGAGGAGTGCAGCAACCAGAAAATATTCACATCCCTTTCCTATCCTATGATGTCATGATTGGGGAAGGGAAGGAATACGCCCAACTTCCATCTCAACTCTCTTGTCTAAAGTTAGCTGTGTCAGCTAAGCTTAGCCCATAACCACCAGCCAACAGGCCTATTCAATTACTGGTGGCATGCCAGACCCTCTTCTCCTGGGGAACTGGAAGTGGCTGGTCATGTGCCAGACTGTGCTGTGTGTCTGTGTGTGCACATGTGGTCTTGTGAAGTTTGACACACCTGTACATGGATACAGGTACTTTCTTTTCCACTACAGTCACACACAATGGCTCCCCCAGTCCTCCATACATACAGGTGACATGTGTGTGCTTTTGTCAAAAAGCAGAGTAACTCAATACTAGGCCACTAGGCCAGCCATATTAACCCTGCACTTCCCAGTCTGCAGGGACACACATGTTGGCCAGAGTGATAAAGTTGTGGAAAGACATGTTTCTGGGCAGATGGGTGGGGAAGGTGAGAGTTTTTCCCCAAGTATAAAGAAGAAACATAGGAAAAACACACAACACAAACACAATTAACACAATTAAATCAACCTTATTTTGCATGAATCTAAGTGAAGATCTGCATGTTTTCACAAAGCAGATGGTGAAGAAATAAAGAGTCAGGGGAGGATAGACAGAGGAGGAATCAGGGATGAAAGGAGAGTAAAGGTGTCCTTTTTTCACATTCTTAATACAGGTGAGAACCACAGGAAGTCGTAGGGAGAGAACAGACTGTACAGTAAAGCATCAATTATATCCTCACGACAGGCAACTTAACACCAAAGTTATTCTGAAAGTAAATGGCACAGATCAAACTGATCTTGTCACAATTCCTGTGTTACCTTCCAATTTCCTCACCCCTCCTGTGAATATTCCAACAATCTTTGTAACACAATCTCCAGAGGGGATACAGTGAGCTTTTCATGTGATTCAAGAGGAAGAAATTGGGTCCAAAAACAGTCAAAAACAAAAGGGTCTAAGAAAGAAGACAGCGCATGACACGAGAGAGGGCAGAAAACGAACCAGGAAGCAACACTCCCTCCTGGTGTCAGCACTGAAATACAGACACACACACACACACGCACTTACCAGTGTGACAATGGCACACTCAGCAGTGAGCTGTGCGGCGCTGAACAGCGTCCTGACAAAGCGGTAGATCTGTTTCTGCTCAGGGTCGTGTTTGTCATAATCAGGAGGAATCTCCGTCTTCTAGAACCGAAAACAACAAACAAAACATTTGATCTGAATGTTTACCAAAATGGAAACACATGCTGCTTACGAGGACATTTCCTTATAAGTGAGAGTTCATTCTGAAGGGAGTGCTTTGTAGGTCTTGGATATGGACTGAAGTCTTGCAATTGTCAGCCAGAGTAATTGGAACTGTAAATACAGGTGAATGATGCAGATGACTCCTGAGATTACCAGACACATTTCCCCCATGTCTGATCCATGTAGGCTTATTTGCTGCTCATCAGCTTGTGTGGTCTGTCTTGATGAATCATGACAGCTCTATAGCTCGCGCATAATGGAAATTTGGCCTTACCGAGAGTGGATGCAGCTTCTCATCGAAAATATCTAACAACATTCTTCCGTCGACATCTCTGGAATGACAAAAATATAGGAAGAACATCAGATTATAACAGACATAAATAAAATACAATTTGGTACATTCATTTAAAAATAATTTGCTCTGTACATTTTATTTTGTTTTTTGTTTTATTTTGTTTCGTTATTTTCATATCATACACACACACACACATGCACACATATTTAAAATTAAGTTAATTATGTCAAACAAGTGTTTATCCTGCTTGACATTTCACCATAGACCTAGAAGGACAAAAGTGACATTTTATTGCTGCCTATGTAACCTCTGATGCTGTTATTTGATACAGGACCGTGGAATTCAGGAGTACATTAGGAAAAAAAATTTAAAACATACCTGTTCTTTATGTGGTAGTATATTGCAAGGGCTACACTGTAAAGACAAACAAAGGACATAAAAGACTATTTCAACTAAAACCAGAACAAAATCTCTGCTCAATGTGATATTAAATATCAGTGGAAGAGAAGAGAAGAGATCTACAGTTCTGTAGTTACCATTTGATGGTGTATTTGAGGTTGGGCTGACTGACGGTGCTGTCATCAAGGAATATGGTGGAACATGAGCTGTACTTCCGTCTCACTGGGCCTGGATGATGCTGGAGTTCACACATACACACACACAGACACATACAGACAGACACACATACACATCAATCTCTATTTCTGCATACACTGACCAGTACAAAGACATGCTGACAGCAATGGAAAGTAGGGCATCTGTGAGCCCACAGACTTCTGTCGACACCTGACAAGGGTGCATGCATTTATGGTGGAGTGCATCTTTACAGAAGAACCAAACGTCAACTTAGCGATTAACTGTCTTGTTGCTCATTTTGAACACCTGGCACACACAGAATCAGACTGTTATCATGTCGATTGGGTCTTTCCATCAGTAAAAAGTACACAGTTTACCAATCCATGCATTTGGGGATGAGCGGTCAGTCATTCTGTGTGTGCCAGGCGAAAATGACTCCGATCAAAATGAGGACAATACAAACAACATAAAAATAAAGGCATTCAACTAAGTCTTTCAGCTCATTACACACAGATGACTACATCTATAAGAGGAATCAACAGGGTTTATAGAGGGAGGGACAATGACAAAAGGCTTGGATTATTGTAAGGGTCATTTTGAGGACTTTACCTTGTTCTCCGAAATGTGTGTGAACTTGCAAAAAATACAAGACATAAAAATCACCACAAAATATTCACAGGTGTAGTACACTATCAAAATAATTTAAAGTTAATCAATAAATGAATAAAAGTCTAAAGTCTAAGTCTAAAGTCTAAATTTAACATACAGAACATCCTTTGTCATACTTACATGGTTGATGTAAAGGCTTTTCCGCTTTTCTCGAACTGAAAAAGAAGACAAGAGAACAGCTGTCAGCGCAACACACACTTGAAGCTCAGTGTGAGTGTAGTACACAACCCTCACAGACAGGGAGCAGCATTTGTCCAGGGTTTTTAAGTTACCCATCATCACAGAATCCGAGCTTTATTCATTTAATTACTCCAAACTATGTCTGATAAGAAAAAAAGAACATTTCAAAGCTTGTAAATGCCTTTTCTCTCATACATGATGATACACTGGAAACTGTGTTTTAACGTGTAGGAGTGAGTGTGAGCAAATCAGTTAATGCATTAAGTATTCTGGCCTACATGAGTCAACATTAAATTAAGCACAGGGACGGTATTATTCAAGGGGATACTGTAATTTGAGCACATCTGTTTTTATTACTTTCTGAGCCTACACATGTGCTCATTTGCAATGCTAATTCTACCTTAAGGACGTGATGATTTGGTAGTTTTACAGTGCTCACTTCACTAAGTGCATGTCACACACACACAGCTGTGCGTCAGCGCTGTTTTCTGATTGTGTATCCATCTGTGTCTATATGTGGATGTGTTTTCACTTTTTATGTCAGAGAAGACACAAGGGGGGAAAGATCGCTAACAAAGCAAACTGGAGCAGATGCAGAGTGCAGCATCACACACACACACACACACACACACACACACAAACACACACACACACACACACACACACACACACACACACGTGACGTATTGAGCAGTCTGGCGCCTCTCATCTCTGCACTCTGTCTCTCACCTTTCTGTCACACACACACACACTTGCACTCTAATGCGCATGTTTTCAATCTTTCTCCCCTGGCCAGTCGTGACTGTGTGCGCTGCAGGCTCTTACAGTGTACGTCTTAATTAGGGCTGCAAAAATAGAACTAGATCACAGTCCTGACCCCCCGCTTTTTGACTGTTTTATGAAGTAATTAAAAAAACTCCTATATTAAATATTCTTTAAACAATCTGATGAATCCTGACTTTTATTCTTTTCCATCTCCTCTGCAGAAAATGTTTCTAAAGGCTGTTGATGAGGAAAATGACCAGTTGATGTGTGTCATTTTAGTAATCCATATACAATTTTTAAGTTTAACACTATGCATCCCCTATTCATACTGCTGCATCCTGTAGGCCGACATACACATGGGCTAAACACACAAACACACACACAAACAAACACGCATAATGATATCAGCAGCTCAGCAGTGAAGATACGCCACCTGCTAATAGAAGACGATACAGATCAAGAACAAGCATACAATAAAGCTCGACACCACATGAAAGGTCAGTGCCCAGACACACAATAAGCATAATGCTGACCTGCCTTCTGAGACCAGACACATACAGGCTTACCTTTTTTGTTGGGCACAGCAACTGAAAAAACACAAAGTCCAAGTTGTCTCCATGTTTGTTTATGGCACAGATGCACAATGGGCTATAGTTATATAAAGGTTAGGTTGAGTGTAAAGGACCTGCCCATTGTGTGGTGTCTTGTATTAGTATTAAAAGTAAGTACAATATATTGATAAAAACAGGCCAGCACACATTCACACAAGAGCTTGATATGGCTAATAAGATCAGATCAATATGTCAGCCTTCAGGCTATAAGCTCTTCGGCCAAACCAGCCTTTCTCCACTGTGTGCAAATGGACCAATATTAAGCCTCTTATCACCAAAGTAAAGAGATTATAGCTGAACCGAAAAGTAATCTTAGAAACAAACTTCACCACATTTCAGTTGATTAAAATGCATTAACTGTCACTCAGAAGCGTCCGGACTGTTCCAGGATCAGTCCCTCTGCCTGATCAAAACACCCCATTTGGTCTCAAAACGTCTAAAATAAAGGAAGCTGTTATAATTTTTTTTTTTTTGCAGGAGCCTGCCTGGAGCCTTTACAGTGGATTAAAAGAGGTTGATCAGCAGTACTTTTATGTAACATCACTGAACAGTTTCTCACAAAGCAAGCAGCAGATGTCATTGTGCGACTTCCATGAGTTTTAAACATAAAGATGCTTTTGATATTAGTTTTGTGGGCTGTATTGTTATTGCTACATGTGCACGAATTAGTCAATGTGTGGGAAACAGTGCAGTCTTTAAATTATTGTTTTTACAGTATAGGACATTATTTTATTTGTTTATTTTGTTATGTTGATCTTTTAAATGTACAGCCCAATAAAAAAATCCAATATTGATATATTGGCCATATATACACATATTTCTTACAATGGTCCTTAAAATGTGGATTATGTAAGGCAGGCAGGATATTCTACAGTTTTAACAATAAACTTTACTGTTCAAATTACAACAGTGCAATGAAACAATAAACTTGACTGGGAATTTGTGATTCTAGAGATCTCCAAATAGCTCTAAGTGTCATGATTTACACTTGGTCCACACCTGGTCCATACTGCGTGGAACTGTATCCAAGCAGTTTGATGAGTTACTTACTCTGCAATTGACCGATGCTTGATGAATGATTTTACCAAGGTACAAGGTAATACTGGATGAGGCATGCATCATTTCACAGTGCTTTAAAATTTGCGCTTCACATTCTTTTAACTACAGTCTTCAGACAGAATTCAGATATTGGTGATACAGACATCAGAGGGCTAAGAATCTCTGCTGTGGCTCTGCTCGGAGAATCATCCATTATATTTGTGCCTCTCTCACTCACGCTCAGTTTTTTGTTTAAGACACCTTTCAACACACTCACCAACAGTCTCTATAAATTGTTTGGCTCTACAATTGCCACTCCTGCAACTGTTTTAAATTGCGTCCTTAAAGAAACCTGGGTATAATGCAGAGATGTATTTGCAGGCCATGGAGAAATGCAGGGTGCTTCTAGAGTAATGCTCACCATCGGTCTGTGACTTGCTGAGGAAGATAGTGCTGGCCCGGGGGTGATCTGAGGGATTGTACTCCATGGGCAGATCTGAAAAAGGAGGAAAAAAAGAACATTAGTCTTACAGGTAGAAATTAGAGATCTATTGACTGATTTGCTTTTGGAAAACCTGGACAACCAGGACACACTTCTTGTACAAATCCAATGTTACTCTGTAGTGGAGCAAGGTTTTAAGATTTCCTCCGATCAAGTGATATTCAGCAGAATATACAGCAACTATCAGTAATTTAGGAACAGCAAGAAATGAACACCAGAGTGTGATGTTTTCAGGGTTCCTACAGGTTTCTTCAAGTCAAATTCAAGTCTTTTTAGGACCTTTTTAAGACCATTTATATAAAAACTTAATACCTATTTCACGGCCTATTTCACAGACCTACCGGCAAAGGAAAACATTTTTTTTTTTAATTTGTTCATTTATTTCTCAAACAAATGTGAAAATATGGACTGTGTAAAGCATTTTGGAAGAATGATGTAACATTGCAGCATAGTAGTGAGTACTTACACTACAACACCACAGCACAGACACAGACCACATTTGCTTGGTCAAATCAGCCGCACATTTTGATCTAGTGCGCGAATCTTCTAACATTTACGGTATTCGTGATGAAACCGCTCTGAATAGCTGCTGGTAGTGACTATTCATATTTTTAATTAATTTTTATATGTAAATATTAGCATTTTAGCTCAATAGCTTCCAGGTCATGTGATCAATTGACTCAAAATCAGTGTGTGATCATAGTACTCCACTGGCTGCATGAGACACACCTCTTGTTTTTGCATTTTACATCTGTTCATATTTTTAATTAATTTTTATATGTAAATATTAGCATTTTATTAGCATTTTAGCTCAATAGCTTCCGGGTCATGTGATCAATTGACTCAAAATCAGTGTGTGATCATAGTACTCCAGTGGCTGAATGAGATACACCTCTTATTTTTACATTTTAAATCTCTAAATATTTTTAATTAATTTTTATATGTAAATATTAGCATTTTAGCTCAATAGCTTCTCAATAGCTTTAAACACAATAGCTCTGCTTTAAATAGCCCACATTTTTATTTTGAAAACAGGAAGTCGGTACACGCTGTAGCTGTCTTCTATCGCCGTGTGTTTACTGTAAAGTCTGCAATACAGGTGCACTTGAAATGTTGGAGCGGCTTGCTCGGATCGCAGTGTACCCGGAGCGAAGAAGAGGTTTAACGGGAGCGAATGTCTGTCGAATATCCAACTTAAAACTAACTTCACTGCGGTTCAAAATAATAGTGGGCGACAAATGAAACTTTTGAGGAGAATGCGATACGGAGAAGTTACATACTGCACAAATTTTAAGACCCAGATATCAAAATTCAAGACTTTTTCAAGTATTTTTAAGGTATTATTTCCAAATTCATAAATTCAATGCTTTTAAGACTTTTTCAGACCCCGCGGGAACCCTGGTTTCACCAAGATAACTAAAACACACTGTCGACTGAAACCTTTCATATTGATGTTAGTGTATATGATTGGCTTTAGGGGTTAACCACCTCTTCTGAAATGGACAATCTGTCTCACAACAGTTTGCTGCTGCAGTACTGTGTAAACTGTGCTTCGTAAATTGACGTGCTGAGCAAAAACAGCAGAAAGGTATAGATCTGTTTTAGTTAATTGTCTGTACACACATACAGTAGTTGGCAATAGAAACTGCGAACTGTGAGAACCACAAAAAAAAGATCTTTGAGCATTCGATGAGATGATGAACTGAAAGCAGGTTTGTCCGACATTGGTCTTCCAAGTGTGACACTGACTCCTGCAGGTACAGTCTGCCACCAGGTGCTCTCTCTATAACAAGGTGTTGAATTAGAGCTCCAAACGATTATTTCAATTATTGATTAACTTGCCAATTATTTTCAGGGTTAATCAATTAAAGGTTTCAAAAGTAAGTGAAAACTGTTCATCAGAATTTCAGTCCAAAGTGCCGCCTTCAAATCTTCTTTTCTCCAACCAACAGCCCAAAACCCAAAGACTCTTCATTTATTGTATTAAGCAGCAGATCCTCACATTTAAGAAGCTGTCAGATGTCAGATACATGATTGACCAGTTGACCATTATCGTTCTTTTGGAGTGTGCTTTACTTTCTGACATGTCATTTTACATTTATACATTTATGACATGTTAAGCTTCTGACGGTTAAGGTGAGTGTGACTGCATCTGGCTCACGTTTAACAAAGTGAAATAGCATGTTTTAGTGTGCAAAATGTTTTCTCTTTTCATTATTGATCAATCTATTGGATATTTTTTAAGATATTGATCATTTAGCCTATGCAAAATAAAAAGAAGTTTCCAGAGCCAAAAAAGATACTTTTTAATCTAAAAGATTACCTTTCAACTTTAATTTTTTTTCTGTAAACACTCAACCATCCCTTGTTAGATGCGTATGTGTCAAACAAGAAGCATCTACAGACACTGCTGCCTGGCAGATGGCTGCTTTATAAGAACACTGAATATATCAGTATCAACTTTGTGTCCTAGTTCTTTGCCCTGATTAAATCCCACAGGCAGTTTTTATTGTTAAATTATAAGCAAGAAATGTACAAAGACGAGTCTTGATTTGGCTGATTCCTGCACTGTATTGTAGGCCAACTGCATTTGTATTCATAGCTGCTGTTTGAACAGTGGACTGGTTTTATAGCTCCAAGGTTGCTTGGGTTTTATGGTATCCTGGTAAATTGATTTAATATCCTGAACAACTTTAGATAAAGCATTTGTTGACGCAAGGTTTGCGATCATTACCATATTCTGGTCTAGGTTAATCATTAACTAAAACCGTCAAACTTCTCCTAAAATATCAGTAAAGGCATGAAAACTCAACTAAAAACACACAAAAAGCAGTGTGGGGTGGTGACCCCATTAGCAGCTTCCTGGTTTCTTGGGATGATGTCAGTGAAACAGGAAGGGTCAGAAGGGGCCAACACCCAGATAGACTAATAGAGAGAAAGAGAAACAGATGTCAAGAGTCAGACAGACAGAATAAGAGTGACGGGCTGATAATGACAGAGAAAAAGGCGAAACGAAAAAGAGAAGAAAATGAAGTAATGAGAGTGGCTGTTTTGAAAAATGATTGACAGGAAGGGGAAGAAGAAGGTCAGATTTCAGCCAGCTTCAGTGTCAAACCTTGAGGAAATGATTCATGTAAAACCATTACAACACTATGTAATGATAGATACAGAGCTGCAGGTCACACATGGGAGCAGCCACTGCTATTGTGTGCAGACTCTTTTGAACTACCGTCTTTTTTGTGTTTGAGAGCCACTTGAAGAGCCTCAAAGGACACAAACACACACAGCCATGATGTAGGAGTAAGCGGTGACACACGGTGCTGATTAAAAGATGGGTGTGTGGGAAGAAGCAAAGAGCAGTGAAGGAGAACTGAAGGTGGATTAATGATGCTGCACACTGCTCATCTGTTGGTGGTGTATGCGTTGCACACATAGTGCAGTAGCACATAAATCTACGACACAACTCATTCAGTCACAGCAATTGTTGAGAGCAGACATTGTGCTTTTTGTGAAGAAAAATTGAAAAGACACCTGAGAGAATGATCTGTAAATTCAACTGAGACACTGTTAAGGGATAAAATGAATGAATGTTTTACATACCTAACATACAGTACTTTATTACACTGATGCAAAAATTATAGAAATATATAATGAAGTTTTGCTCACTGATTTGAGTATTGCCCACAGGAACCATATACAACCAGAAACATGAAAGTCTGGTTGACAGTTTTTTTGTGTCATGGTTGATAGTCTGTATATATCATCATATCTTCCAACTGCACGCTCCATATATTATTGTATGATTGTCACTGAGAAGACAAAGCAGAGGTGATGGATTTCCTTCGCTTTGAACAGGCCTTACATGGTGGAAACAAAGAAGTGTATTCATTTATCTGGAGAACAATGAGAAGAAGATCAATGGGTTATGGCTGCTTTAGTGTCCAAATTGGTTTTGTCTATCTATAGATGTGTTCTCGAGTTTTCTGTTGGGTTTCTGTAGAAGCGTAAATTGTGCGACTTAATACGCCCCTGCCTAAAATCCACACACTGACCTACTCCCTCCACTCTTTGTTCAGCTTACCTCCCTAACAATGTGTAACCGCCACCCCCTACTTCATTTCCTCTCTGCTTCCTGAAAAAGAGGAAGTTCGGTGCTTGCATCTACCCCCAGGTTGGAGAGGGGGAGAAAACTGGGGAGGGGTGGAACCACACTTAAGGTCACTCACACCAGCCACCCAAAGGGACACACCCTGGATCTTTGGACAGTCAGCTTTCTGTGTTAAAAAGTATGACATCACCAGGAAGAGTTGGCAGTATGGATGAAAGCCTTTATCGTGCCTGATGTGATTTTCTATTGTGATAAAGTAAAATATCTGTAAAATCTTCACTGTGTATACACACACACACACACACACACACATCAGAAACATTTAGGATGATGTAAGAACAAAATTCAACAAACTATATAACAACAGTCTAGTTGTTTTTAACATTCAGATGCTTGGTAAATGTTTTGCTAAACTTTTGTCAAAATCATTTCATCTCAGTTTGCACAACAATAAAGACAAAAGAGCCCATCTTGCTCTGCTCCCGGAGATTATCAGTACTGAAAATTGATTTAAACACTTGCCAGATGCCCTGGCCAACAAATGTTGTTCTCCAGATGTAAGACAACGTGTCAGTTTGGTACAAACCCCAATAAATTGCCACATCATCAGGATTTTTATAATTCTTTCAGTAAAAATCATGATGGAAAAATAATGAGTCCCAGTAATCTTAAATCATATTGAAACAGCATGAGAAATAACCACAGAATATTTTTTTATATCATATTTTGCAGCCCTATTGCTGCATGACACGATATAAGACTGAGCTGGTCGAAATAAAAACACCTGAAAGATGCACCTCAACCAGCTGCAACCACCTGCATGACAAGATGAACAGGAATATCTGTATCACTGTGGTTAGCGGTAAGCTGGCACTGTGCCTGCGTGCCCTCTGAGCCTGTCATGGGGGCAGCTTCAGGTTGTAACCTCAGCCCAGACAGGAAGGCCCTTTGCTGGTTTTTGGCTGCCCTGCTGAGGTGCCAGCCTGAGGGGATCCAGATGGTGCAGCGCGGCACCGCCCGGCTGTCAGCAGCATGCCATCAAACAGTACGCCCACACGGTTGAGATAAGAAGCACACAGCGCATCTTGTAAATGGAGTGGTGGAGAAAAGAGCAAACGATGTAGCTGCTGTTTGAAAATAGGCAGGTTAAAAGGAACACCACGCTGCATGGTTGTAGTTAAGCGTGATACTATTTTTGTATCTTCAATTACGACTGTTTTGTTGCTGTTTGAAACGATGCAGCCTGGTTTGACCACTGTTGTGTACTGATTTGGGATCTTACAATCATTTAACTTGAATGGTGTCTGGTTCAACTCTGCATGGGGATCAGTTTTACACAATAAGGTGTCAGTGTAGTTATTTTCTTGATTAACAGATTAGTTGTCTGGTCAAAAATAACTGTCATGATAATGTCCTCAAATGTCTTGTTTTGTCCACGACCCAAAAATATTCAGTCTACTGTCATGGAAGAGTAAAGAATCCATTAAATATTCACATTAAAAAAGCTCAGAGAATTTTTATTATCGTTCAGCCCATGTTGTATAGAAAGATGTTTCAGCATATTACTAGTGAATCCACCATTACTCGAAATTATCTTTTGATAGACAATACAATGAGCTCACTTGTCATCTTTGTGAAATGAATTCACACTTTGGACCGTTTCTACCACTATGCCACGACTCCATCTTGTTACAAGTTTCCAGCAGTGTAGACACACAGGATTTTGTAGTCACTGTTTTGCAATGCACAACTGTCGGACAAAACATTCCGGCATCGATGAAAGGAAATGATAAGCTCACGGGCATATAATTCTGCTGCTTCTATTCCTGTGCCAGTGTGAGGTTTATGAAGCAAACTGGGCAAAGCAAGCACCTCACCTCATCCATCTGCTTTCTGGTGTAAAATAGCCTCTAGAGTGTAGTTTGGAGCAGCACAGCAAAGCCACTTATCGCAGTGCAAACTTAAGACTGCTGCATCACATGCTACTGTGAGTTGGCCCTGATAACAATGCCTCATAAGTTTGTGTGTGTGTTGTAATGTGAGAAAGAAGGCCTCACAGCTGTTCTGTGGGCATTGTGAGGTTTTATGTAGAGAAAACACTTTAATTGCAATATCCCATCTGCACACACATGGAAGAAATAGTAAATTATACTAAAAAATGTGTTGTTCAATTCGCTGTTGCTTAATCTCTGGACTTTGTTTTGGCACAATTCAAGTTCCTATAAATCAAAAGAGAGGCTTGTTAAAGGTTGTTGGAGAGACTAGGTGAATGAACTAATGCTTAATGACTTGCCCTGCTTTTAGCTTTTTTAGTACACATAGACAGGAACACACACACACAACAATGTAACAAACCCCCAGCAGCCGCATCACAGCTCCTCCTAACAGCTTAACCACCTCTGAGCGCAGATCATTGATCCCCGAAATCTGCAGAACTCAGTGCAGTAATGCGGATTCATCAGAGGAAAAAGAGCTGAGCTTTTATCAAAGAAAAGCCGAGAGGGACAAGGAGATGGAGGGGAATGAATTGGAAATTTCACCCGAACTAGCAGAAAACATAACACCATTCTGATGGCTTCAGCAGAACTCACACAAGTACGCTTCGCGTCTGGGTGTTCACAAGCCTCACAGAAACACAGAAGTCATAACATTTTGTTTCCAACACTTCAGTACGCCTTGAGCTGAGGCATATGTGTAGAAGATAATACTGACTCAGTCAATAGTAGGTCAAAGCCACAGTGGCCCGATAACGAGTGTACGAAGTGTTTCTGCGCCGCTTGAGTGGAAAGCTTGTTTAAAAGTAAATGGTGAGAAGAAACAGGCTTTTTATTTCACTATATTTTCACATTTCTGTGAAAATGTCAAGAATACTCAGTTGGGTTGCAGTGGTATCCTGGTTTTAAGGTATATCATGATATACCAAAATTGACAGGTATCATACCGCATACATTTGAATTATACTGTATTACTGATATCAAAAATATGTAGATTTTATATCACATTTAATGTCCATCAGGACATAATACTTAAAGTATAAAGTGTATATATAAAAGAAAATATAAAAAACCCTGTCTGGTTTCATTCTCCTGAAGAATCGTCACCTTAACCTGGTGGTGGGGTGTGTGTGCCCCTGTGATCCTGGAAGCTATGTTGTCGGAAGCAAAAGCTCCTGGTAGGGTCTCCCAAGGCAAATTGGTCTCAGGGGAGGGACCATTCTCACAAGCTGAGCTCTGTGGCGTTGGAGTTCTCCCCAA
Organism: Lagodon rhomboides; assembly: GCA_039737535.1. Classification (NCBI taxonomy): domain Eukaryota; kingdom Metazoa; phylum Chordata; class Actinopteri; order Spariformes; family Sparidae; genus Lagodon; species Lagodon rhomboides. The sequence goes on along the minus strand of CM077803.1, from coordinate 8,375,230 downwards.
GGAATTGTTGTTGTCTGTGCTAGTCACAGACTGACCATTAAGAACACCATCCAAATCCAAGAGGCTTTGTGGCTTCTTCAGTTCTTCATAATTTCTGAAGAACCCTCCTGGATGAGAGGTGAAACGTCTTCAACAAACTGAAACAAGTCCAGTTGCCAACGATATAGCACTTAGAACTAAACCAAATTATGTTACTGTGAATCTCTCCTGGGCAAGCAGGCTTACATGGAAAAGTTTAGTAATTATATCCAATGTTGTGTAAGAAAAACAAACATATTAGAATCCATAAAAAGACATCCATACCCTCTCCCGCTGTTCCTTATGTACATGCACATAAATAAATCAGTAGGATTGTCAGTTTCATGGATCCATTACCAACCACACATCACACCTCCTGTCTGCCTGCACAGCTACATCTTGTTCCCGCACTCACAGGAGAAAGACCTGGTGAGGAACTAGAACAAAGTACAGCCTACAGCTCTGTGTTGGGACAATGACATTAAAGCATCCAACCAGCCAAAAAAATTCACGCAATCCATCACACTGATTTCTTTCCATGACATCTCATTGGACGTCTACCTGGCTGTGTATACTAATGTGTCGGATGTGGAGCACGACTGTTGATTACTGTTACACTTGACAGACTGCTGTAATTAGGTGAAGCTGAAATGGAACAGCCCAGGGCAGGGAGGAGGAGAGAAGGCAAGGGAAACTTTTCCAAGAGAAAGAAAAATGTACTATAAATACTGCAGACACAAAACATACACCCAAGTACAACAGTCATATAAAACCTAGAAAGCAATGTTGATATGTCAAAGGGACAAGGAGGCCGTAGTGATTGATGTTGCAAGATGGACAGATGGATATTAAGAAAGAAGTTGCAAAGGCAAGGAGAGAGCAGCTGCACTCCAATTGTTATTGACATTTCATTTAACGAGGCCAGTGGCTCATATTTTTTTCCAGGCACTTAAGTCTAACAGTCTAGTTTATTGTAATGGCACTGCAATATCAGCAGTTATACTTCCATCTGTTTAGTGAGCTAACTATAAAACGGAGGAATCCTAAATGACACCAAGCCTTAAAGCTGCCAAGCTTAAACTTGGATTCTGCTATTTTATCCTTTTAATGTAAGCCTTCACATTTGTACATTCATATGTCTAGAGAAAAAAGTAATGCATGCTCTCTTCAGCAAAGATGCATAATCCTGAAGGTGAACATCACATGTAGCCCTGAACAAATCTGACTTTTTTACACTGTCGTAGTCAGCTGATGAGAACTGTAATCAGTGGCTGCAACAAATGATTATTTTTAGGTTTGACCAGAATGCGTCAAAGCCTCTACCGTAGCTATCATAAAGAGCATCCAAATCATTATTCAAAACTGATTGGTTTGAACGTCACAAGTCATAGTCCCTCAACACAGGAGGGGAGCTGTGAGTCGAAGGGAGGGCTGCAGATATTCATGTGATCTATTTCTATAATGACAAGCATGCCCAGTTTCCCAGTTACACCGCTGCAAGTGCCCCGAGGTCATAGCTTACAGGATTTTACTCAGTGGAGGAAAGGCGACCGATTTTAAATAAGTCGCTCTTCTCAATCATTGCGCTACACAGTACACAAATCTGTCTTGTCCATGTTTTCACTGAAAGTTATCTAGATTTAGTGAATTAAAAGCTACTTTAAAAAGTAACAGGGACATTAAAACTGAAAATTTTGCAAGTAATCTGCAGTTTAGAAGCGTGCCGAACCACATACACAAATGCTGTCCTGCAAGCAGGGTTAGGGTTATTCACTGATAAGTGTCGTTAAGTTTTAAAAAAATGGTATCTAGGACGCCCCTTTTTATTTTTTCAATTTTTTTGTGTATAAAATGCTGAGAAAAGTGAAAAAAGAGGAAAAATGGTTATGCAGCTCTAGCTGTAATTGTTCCAAAGTTGATACATCGTTACATCACATTAAAATATAGGTTATACAACCATAGTTCCATCAAAACACGTTTGTGAAATAAAAAGGGGAAAAAAAGGAGATTCATTTATTTTGTAATGTGTTCATTGTGTGAAAGAGAGGGCAGAAAAGAAAGGGTGAAGGTAAGAGTGAGGCAGAAGTAAGTAGGGCATGCTAGTGGTTGAGGAGTCCATGGGCAGGGAGATGGCTCATTTAGCCTGCACCCAGCTGAGAGCCATAAACCCACCCTCCTACTTTCTCTTCACTCCCATCCCTGCATCCTCTGCTCATTGTAACTAGGCAACGCTGGCTTGAAAGGCAGGCCCATCAAAGGTAAAGACATGCTTGCTGTCTTTTTCTTCCTCTCTATTGCTCTATCCCTCTCTGCCTCTGCCACCTGCTTGTACACTACACCGTGCTAATTGCTGCTGAGTCTTGTTGCGCTTGATGATGCCTCGGTACTGTACAACACAGAGCACTTGCACAGAATCCTTTGCACTGCTTTCACCACACACACACACATTCACACATTGCTATACCAGCAGAGACAGCACTCAGTGAATGACATTAGTGAGTAACAAGACTGAATGCGGTTTGCAGAAGGGCAACAAATGCATTTCTTTTTTTCAAATTTTAGATGAGCAAATCCAAGCGGGCCTTGCTTTTCAATATGTTGAGGACTGTCACAACTTTAAAGCATTTATTGTGTTTTTAAGATCAGACTCATGCAGCCAGATACACATGCACACTATCACAAACATAAAGTCACAGACACAGAGCAGAGGGGCAACTGTGGTAAAGCACTGCCTAGGCAGCAGTCAATCCACACTGAGCGACAGCAATTATGGTACAAGGGGCAGCTGGGTGGACAGGCACCAGGGTCTTTCACCTGCTCATACGGGGGAAGGAAATGGCCAACTAGTGTTGAAGCAACAACAAGAGAGCAAGAAATAAGGTAGGTAGACAGGAGTGAGAGTTCATTAAAACAAACATTTGAACTAACTTGCAAAAAAGAACACTGCTCCTTTAACATTAGAGGAGGTCTTAAATTAATGTAGTTGATCCAAATGTTCCTGGAGATTGACAGCATAGATTCCAGCTCCGTTCCTGGGCTCAGAGGACATGTGAAGGTAACAAAGATGCATGTTTGATGTAACTGCCATGGGATGTTCAAAAAGGCGATATAAGCGCTTTAGGTTCCTCTCCAGCCATTGACCATCTGTCCTTGCAGAACATGATCCATGCACCACTATGAGGAATCAATATGGGTAATGTACATCTGGGAGATAAGTCTGAAAATATCGGTGGCCTGACACACATGCTGCATGAGCTTCATGATACTGAGGGGTAATTCGTATGCACATGGCTGGGTTTAAATGCAAGGATTTGAATGTAATGTAATTGCGCTCGAATTGAGGGTTTAAGGACAGAGGATGTTGTCCACTGTACAGATTGTAAAGCCCAATGAGGCAATGTGATTGTGATTTTGGGCTATTTAAATAAAACTGATTTGATCTGATTCTTGGTGTAATTGAAAGAACCCAACATGACAGATATTACAGCATAATTTTCCATTTAAAGAAGTCATATTATGCAAATTTTCAGGTTCATACTTTTATTTGGGGGTCCTAGTAGAATAGGTTTACATACTTTAATTATTTTTCTCATATGGTGCATTGCTGCAGCATCCCTTTTCACACTGTGTCTTTTCTGTGGGAGAGAGTAACTCCCCTTTGGTGTGGACTTTGGGTTTTTCACTTTGCAGCCTTTTTACATGCACAAAAATGCTACGTAACACAATAAAGGAAAGGAAAAAATCCAAAAGCATAATATGATCTCTTTAACATTTTCCTTAACATCTTATCTTTCACATTACAATACAAATCATATCTGTAACGCTAACCTCTTATCTACCAAGAGCAAAGTTTTGGTGAGAAAGCATGTGGAAAATTGAGATGCAGGGTGTCAGATCCATGGAAAAGGGACGGCAAAGTGATTTGAAATTACAGAATCAAAATGTACTCATCACTCGCCCTGATTAATTGGGCTCAGCAGGCAGACAGGCTGCTCCACCATAAACATCTCTAAATGCACAGCAGGGTGCAGATTTTAGAGATTAATTTCTAACATCTCTGCTCTGACAGTAAGTAAGGTAACATTTTCTTAATATTGGCATAGGAAAAACGAATCATCCCTTTAACTGTCAATATACGATTCGTAGTGTAAAGCCAATGACACTACATCTTACTATTTAACTACTGTAGCTCTCATGCACTTTCATCCAACACCCGCAGCTATTCTGACAGTAAAAAGTGTGTTCTTTTTTTAACCTAAAGGTACACAAGTATTAGCAATGCGTTCGCTGGACCAGTGAAAGCTGTTCAACTGTGATGCATTAGCCTGCCACCAACCTATGCTCCTCTCACAGTTACTTGTTTAATCCAAACCACTCACTCTCTCTCTCGCTCTGTGTGAGCTTCATCCGGTGTCAAGCTGTGGAAGGAGCCGAGGATGACAGGAAGGCCATCTGTGCCAAGCTCTGTCATACTGTTGACATTTCCATACAACACATGCGTGCACACAAATGTTGGCATGCGCACACACACACGCACATTCCCCCATACAGGCATTAGCACCCATGCATAAATCAACGCAAACACAAGCAAATACACCAGAATAACAACGGCAATTATCAGGGATGTACTGTAGATATTTAGGTAGATGGCACAGACCGGGAACATTCGCATAATTTGCGCTGAGGACAGGTTATGACTAGAATCTGATCAAAACAGGGATTGATTGACAGATTCAGAATAATCAAACATCTTTGGTCCAGCAATGCTGTTCGTGTCAACCTTACCAGCACCAAATACATTCAGAAGACATAAAAAAAGGCAGAATACACTCAAGGATCAAGGGGGACATTAGGTCTTAGCGATAAAACGATAGCAATGTGTATCGCCAATAGACACATCATCGATAGGTAAAAGAAAATAAGTTTGATGACATGTTCAATAGAAAGGAAAGCCTATAAGTTTATGCCCCAGTTCATAAACAGACGGTCACATTTTGAGAATGGAGTGAGCTACGAGTGACATTTAACAGACAAATCCCACATGAGCTCTCTCCCTGCCTCATTTAAACTGCTTATCAAATCCCTAGGTGCTACAAGTGACAGGCAAACAGCCAGTCATTTAAGGTGTGTAGTTTGGTTGCATCATTGCCATGTGACTGAAAACAACAGAGGAGTGTGGACTGAGGCATTATTATGGACCAGCTCTGCTCTGCCTGCAAAACTGTTGAGTTAAACAGTGGCTGTGGTTGTGTCTGCTTTTCTTGCGGTCTGATACAGCGGACTAAAAGCTGCAGCGCCGCCAGCAAACAGAACAACTTCCTCACCCTCTGTCCAGGTCCTCTGGAGCCATTCTTCGCTGCAGGAGTGTCTCCGGGCTTATTAAGTGGAGCAGACAGGCTCTGGCTGCCGCTGCTGCTGCTCTGCCACCTGGCCTGGTTGCTCTACCTATGAGCCCAGAGACACTTCAGCTGCGACAGCCAAAGTGATCCGTGTAACAACCAGGGCAACTATGAGTCACAATCAGCCAGACCAGCTCTGCTGCTGGCTGAGTGTTTTACACACCAACTGCAGGAAAACACAAGCACAACCCATTAACACCGGAGTGAGAAAATGAGTGCTGCCAACAATGAAATTGTGAATAAAAAAGGCCAGGTCCACTCGCTGGTATGACAGTATTTTTACTTACTTATGTAATTTTTTCTCTGTGTTTCATTGTTCTGTTAAAATAATTATGCCTTGATAAAGTGGTATCTACCGATATGAAACTTTACCATCATGATAGACTTTTCAGCCATATTGTATAGGCCTGAGTAACATTACACTGTTTTGACTTAAATTATAAAATTAAATGAAAAACTGTTTTTCACTCATCCCATGTAATAAAAATGAACAGATGGCACATTAGCGGCTCCATAATCACATTAAAAACCATTATCTCTAGCCAAGCTATCTGTTATTGACTGCATAGCTTGTCAGAAGTTTCTGGCAGACCAGGTCAATTTCCAAGAGCCAATCAGCAACATGCAATTACCTCCACACCTGCTCCCCAGACTACCACCAGCCACTCAAGTGGTCCCGTCTGATGGCTGCAGGCTCAGTTAGTCAGCTGAATGAGTTCTGACTCCCCTGGAATCAGCACAAACAACACGGCCTCACACACTTCTTTCCCCACTACATCAGAAATTATCTTTGAGTTGTTCTATGGGAGCGAACATCATGTGATTATTCCAACTAACCCATCAACGTCGCAAATTAATGTGCAAATTGATTCAGCTGACAAAGAAGAAGACCACCCTGGATGACAAACAAAAAGGAAATCCGTTAAGTCTTTTGAGGTGAAGTATCTCAGCACATGGCATCTACTTTTAAAAGTTGAGCCCTGTAATGCAATCAGTTGGCTTTAGGTCTCTTTAGGTCTCTTTCACTTGGTCAGAATCGAGTGTTAGGTAATAAATGTAAATCTCTACTTTAAATCCTATTGTGAAGAGCTCAGTGAGGTCAAACATGGTCACAAAGACTATCCCTGTAAGCTTGATCTGTCTGTAGAATTTGGATGTCTCTGTCCTCTCTGCTCAAAACAAGACAAGCAGTCTCCCTCATTCTGCAGAACAAATCTGCCAGTAATGCAAGTGGCCTGCTGACAGCTGTGCCCAAATGATCTCTTGAGCTCCCAAACACCACATCTAATTGCCATTGAGTCCAGTTCCCAAGCGTGCAAGTAGTTGAGAGCACCACTTCAGCAAGCAAACAGATTGCATTATGTAAGCTGATTTCTGATTACACAATTCAAGAGCACTGATGGGAATCTACTTACACTCAAACACGGGCATTTACTCATTTTTGTTCTTTCTGCTTACAAGAAGCACACACTCTTGACGAGTTGGATTTTGGGAATACGCTCTGAACAGTGAGGATCACAAAGGCTACAGCCATCCCACGCTTCACTACACAGCTGAGTTTGACACTTTCAAAGCCAAAACAAACGGGTCAATCAATTTTATCGCACAAATCCTTTTTTTTTGCTCTCTCTCAAGCAGTATTAACCTGCTCTGACCAACAGAGAGGGGGATCTGAATATGCAGAGCAGGCAAGAGGGGAAACCCCTTTTAAAGCTCCCTTTAGTCTCAGGGGAGTGTCAAGGTTGACTGGCAACACACTTCTTAAATAACTCTTTCTGGACCCTGAGTACTTCTAGAGGTCTTCTCCCCATATGCCCTTTAATAATGTTGACAATCCACATCCAGTTATTCTAAGAGCTAAGGGATGACATTGATTTATCTATCTTAATCTCAAGTTGCAACTTTTTTGCAATTTATGTAATGAAATGTTGTTTCATCTTGATTAAAATGCATGTGGTTTTGCATTGCATTGTGCATTGAGACAATTAACACTTCTTTTATTATTCTTTTTCCTATTTCTAGTATCAGTTAGGGTTGGGTACTGAAGTCAGGTACATTTAAGGGTACTAATTGAATTATGTCTAATCGAATTATGGCAAATCGGATTATGGCGAATCGAATTATTAAGTTGCTAAACCCACCATGGACTTTCCATGAACTTTAAGTGTGGCATTGACAACTTCATCCTCATCATTTCATTAATGATGAGCCTATGTTGGAGGTAAGCGAGCTATTTTTTGTTGGACAGGTACAACAAAGTCATTTATATCCACATTTTAAGTTTTATATTTCTTTTTTATTTCTATTTTAAATGTAACACTGTCAAAATTGAACAATCTTTGGTATCAACTTTATTAGAACTGTTGAACTGAACAGGGCCCTCTCTCTCTCCCCCTAGTCCCTCCTACCCTCTCTGTGAAAAGTTACAGTGAAACTCAGGCTTTGTAACGTTAGTAAAACAGTTTCTTTTCCTGCCTGCCTTCAGTGCCCTGTCCCTGTCATGGAAAATATAATGGTGTCACATTATATTTTCGAGACCAATTAAACTGAAAGCGGGTCAGATGTGAGAGATCTGGCTATGCGAGACTAGATAAGACTTGAATGCCACACTTGTCTGCCTTCAGTAAAATCAGCTGTTCCAGCGTTTAACGTTACCCCATGACCGCAAAGATTTAAAGTCAGCCCATATTTTATAACCCTCTCGCCAGAGTAATGTGTGGAAGGTATTTCAAAGAGTGGAGAATTGCTTTATGAAAAAATATCTCTGATGTAACGTTTAGTCAACAATGAAAAAGGTGACATTAAAAAGGTGGACTATCAAGCACAACGAGTAGCATTATTGTGCTTCTGAAAGACTGTAAACTTTTGAACTTAGCTGTGAATAATGAAGTCAAGTGATCAACAGCAGTGAAGTTTACCTCCTCTACGCTACCAACCAGAGGCATCGACTTGAAAGGATCTGACAGGATTTCATGCCACAGCTTGTGTATTAGAAGTGTTGTAGGTGTTACAACTCAATCGCAATGAAAAGGAATACAAGTCTGTCACACAGAGAAACTTTCTCTTATTGTGTTCCCAATCAGCGATCCAGAAGCCCCCCTCCCTTTATCAGAACTGACAGAAGACCATTACAATGTGCATTTCTCATGAGACAGCAGCACTCTGAGTGAACATGCGAGCAGGTAATTTGCGGGCAGTAGATGAATCTTCCCTGGTGTAAGCCAAGTCGAGCCAAACAACACACCAGAATGAGATTGTCACAGGCAATTGCATTTTCATTAACAGTCTGTGAATCAGTTAATTTGTTTTTTAAAATGGAAACCATTTCCTCTTAAATGATTTGTTATTGTTTTGGGAATTGCAAGCTTTTGTGGGCAAAAATAAAAAGGAGTCAAGTAGATGAATAGAGACAATGATTGCGAGTCACTTAGGCAGACGCAATTCAGACTCTAACAACCACATCTGCTACTTGCTATGATTGCAGCCACAATACTTAGCATGTAGGTAACGCCTAACAGAATGCTTTCGGTTTGTCTCATGTTTTAGTAGCTGCAGCTGTGCTGTCAGTTTAGAGATGGGACCAATTACGCCACACATCGAATCAGACTGACAATTACAACAACTTCAATAGTGTTTGTGTTCCAGCATGATCGATGTAAACACAAACTAGCATTTGTCAAAGGCACTGTACCCGGCTGCCAGAAGTCAACACGTGTGTGAACTTTCAACCTACTATCCCAGGATAAACAAAGTTTCATACACCTGCATTGACGAGATAACCCAATGCAATTTGCAATAGGAGAGGAAATCCCAGCAGAAAGTCTGTGTAGGCAATAGATGGTGCCTTCAGAAGAGCAAAGTACTTAATTTGGGGTACAAATGTACCGATATTAATGACATCGTATCATATCTGGTCCCATCTTCTCACATTTTTAATATTTGCCAGTTTTATGTGATACTGAATTACAAATACTTGATTTGGACTGATGGTCAGCCATAACAGTAGCCTGGACTTAAATCAGCCCATTCCACCAAGCTGACTGATTTTAATTGGTCTGGCAGCCAGGCATAGAACAGAGGTTCTCATCTAAAGAAGTACATGATCCAATGAGTGCTGTGGGGGACTAATGCTTTGCCAGAGAGCACCCTGGGTGTGACTAAAAGGCTGGACACTGATGCATAGCGGTACCTCTCGCTTTTAATTTCAGCATCCATGTAACAGGTTAAGTTAAGTCTCACCTATTTCTACCGCAACACACATGCAGTTCTTGGCAAAAAGCTACCCGAAAACGACATCATGCCAGCATTTTACTACAGTTTTAATGTCTGTATGTGTAGAATATGTCACAGACATGGAGAGAATGTAAACGTGACAGGTGAGGGACAGTTTCTTTCTTGTGCACTCTCTTTCTTTCACTTTCACTTTCTGTCCCTCGCTACCGCACTCCCTCTCGTTCCCCCTTCGGCTTTCTCGCTCTTTCAGAAGGGTAAAGGAAAACCACAATTATCACCATGTCTTTGTCTCCTTCCACTATTGTGTTGTTGTAGTTATGGTCTCTGGCAAATTATACAGAAAAAAATCACTGCAAAGGTCTGTGCTGTATGAAAAGACACACTGGACTGGCTTTATGCGGGCGCTGCTCGGTTCAGTGTGAACAAACAAAGGCGGCGTAAAGTCAAGCCTTCGTTGCAGCAATATCACTATCAGTTTGTGAAACGGGCTAGTGACAGCACTGACTTTGTGTTGAAAAGAGCAAGTTTAACAAACTCAGAGAGAGAGTGTGAGAGTCACACCCAAGCTAACGCTCCACTCAAAACCCAAACAGTTATTGCAGCCTCTCTTATGATTGATTTGCCCCTGAGTGATGATTGAATACCTGTATAAAATCAAATCAAATCCATTTTATTCATATATTAAAGCTGTGGGTATTCAGTGAATCTGGCAGATTTCAACTGTGAGAGGCTGACACCAAAATGTGACATTTGCTGCCCTGGTTTTAGACAGCTCCTCAAACTTTACTCAGGGGCATTCTGAATCTTTTTGAAGAGCTGCCTCTCTTGGCTGAGCTCACTATAAAAGCTTGGTTCTTAATTGGCTCTTGAATACTCTTCTCTTGGCTCTTTAATACATACAGTATTTCACACGACATTAAATACTTTGTTGAGAGAAACATGTATAGACTTTGTTGTGCATACACATTCTTCAAGGAGCAGTAATTACAGCTGAAAAGTCAATTGAAAGAAAATGAATGACTCAAAATTGTTATTTTGATAATTAATTGCTTGTTCAAGACATTTTTCAAGCAGAAATATCACCCAATGCCCTACCCTTTCTTTGTATTATGTCATAGTAAACCTTAAAATCCTTTGAATTTCATACTGTTGGTGGGTCAAATCGAGTAATTGTGATTGATTGATCTCAAACTCCATTTGTTATTAAATGATCAAATAATTTCATATGATTTATGTATTGAAACTCATGTTTAGCATTTAATTACTGGCTGTGAGTCATATGGGAGAATGTGGAAATTGTCAGCTATATGTAGATCTAAGTGTGTGTATATTTACGTAGAAACCCCAGGCATAATAAAGAGCATTTTTCACCTCAGCAACAATTAAAACAAACTCATATCACACACTGTACATCTAGGTCAACTCGTCTGGAATTCATAGTCAGGAGATTCCCCAGGCTCATCAACCAGGCATGAATAATCCATGTCCAGATTTCAATTAGCCTGCAAGCAAGACTCATCAATATGTGTGTGAGTGTGTGTGTGTGAGAGAGTGTGTGTGTGCGCACGCTCCAGAAATAACTAACTTTAACACTGATGAGACACAGACAAATGCTGCGCCTGGAGCCATCGCTCATTTACAGATGTCTATGTTAAATAAAACCCCAACAGGGTGAGAGATCCATCTGTTTCGTTTTCCATCTTTTTCTCTCCTCTCTCTGATTTCTGAGAAACTGTAACGTGGCCTGGGTTTACCTTTACCTTAGAGCTGCCGTGCAGTAATACAACATAACAATGTTCTCTGATCAAATTAGGCTAAAAATAGCTCAGCTGTTGGTTTGGAGGCGCTGGAAATCACGAAGAACGTTCCTACCGCTTTTGAGAACGGCAACGAAGGTGAACCCAGTTATACTGAGCAACATGAGCTACATGTAGATGACAATTTTTAAGCTAAACCTCTGATCATTTTGTCCTCCATATTTCCCTTCTGTTCTTCTTCCAGGGGAAATGCTCCTCGTCTGTGTGCTACAACCTCAATTTTAGTCATTTGATTTTTCTCAAAAAGAGCTATGAAAGGGGGTGTTACCTTTACACCTCACTTGTTTCAAACATGTGATTAAAAATAGGAAAGAAATATAGCAGACAGCTCCAGTGAAAATGTGATAATGATTAAGAATTAAATATTATTCCTCCCATTTCTTATTATTTTCATTCAAGATCAGTTCAAGTACAGTGCCACTCACTGATTATGGTATTGTTACTGTTTTTCAAAAAGGTTCAGATAAAAGTGTAAAGAGATATTCTAAGATCTACCTTATCTAGACTTAAAAAAACACATCCTTATGTAACTACCTATGCATTTTTCATATCAAAAGCATTTAGACTGGAACGCATCATGACTGAATCTGTTCAGTGACTACAAGAGCCACCAGTCTAACACTAGCCAGGGAGCAGGTTGACTTTATGAGTTCCTCCCATTGGGAATCAATTACTTTAACCTGTGTATCGATAGCAACCATAAAAACTAACTACCCCTTAACACCTGAATAGCTGTGTTAGGCGATAAGACGTTATTGTGATCAAAGACAAGTGATGGGCCTGATCTTGAGAGATCTGTCCATTGGTAATGGCATGATGCTATAGATATATATGGTGTAAAGTATAAATTATATAGCATGACAGTCTGAACACAAACAGACATAAATAAGCTGTCAGGAGAAGCATGAATCCTCAGCATCTTTATCAGCATCTGACTGATTGGTGGAGAGGTTATGATGAGAACACACAGGGTTGCCTTAGAAAGTGAGCAACTGCTCAGAATAATCAGATTATTCTGCTGATTTGTAAGGGGGGCTGCTTGAAGGACCATCACGGGCTTGGAAGAAGGCTCTTCAATGATACTGTGTATTGTTTGTGCAAACACACAAAGTGCGCGCCTGTGTCATCACCGCCGTCAGCAGCTCTCATGGCTGATTTTTTTGTAATCACATGCTCACTGCAGCCGGGGTCACTCACATAAACACACGGCAGAAGCAGAGGCAGGCATGCACCGTAAGTAAACAAATTATACTATTTGTTAAACCTGCATCACATGGTCTCCTTGTGCATTTCCATATCTAATGTTCACAAAGTCCTTCAGATTTTACCGGGTCTTTACTATAGCCACGCTCAGGCATGATGACCAACAGTTTATGTGACTTTCTGATGTGTTTATATGCTTGGATAAAGCAGCGCTCCACAGGTACAGGAGTCCTCTGGCTGTGGAATGCCATTAGAGGTCCAGTGCCACGGTCAAAGGGTTATTAACTAAAGACTTGTGTAAACAGCTCGGGACAAACACTGAAAACCAGCTTGAAACCAGTTATTGCCCCTTCCAAGCTTTGTGTTGGGAGCTGTTGGTCATTTTGACCTCTTGTCCACTGAACCTCCTGTGCTGGCAATACATTTACATGCAGCGACTATAAGGTTCCACAGATTGTCAATATTTTCAGTAAACATTAAACATCCAACGGATAACATTTTACATGCTCCAGGTTTGGCAATCTGTTAAATCTGTGATGAGAGCTGCCTCTCCCTGGCAATATTCTGACATAAAAAAATAAAAAATAATTAATCAAGAAAAGAATTGGCTTATTCATTGATAATGAAAATAATTGTTACTTGCAGGCAAAGGTTTGGATGGCGATATGTAAAAATGTCCAGCCAGCAATTGCCAATATAATCGGTGTTGGTGTTTGTGTGTGTGTGTATGTGTGTGTGTGTGTGTGAGTGAGTGAGTGAGTTATTTTCTGTTGTGTCTCATGGTGGTCTAAATATTGGCCCCATCGTACAAATTCTGAGATTTTCTGGCATGAAATGGAACAAAAATGATACATAAATATTATTGGCACTGTTCTAACTTTGGGTAATAATTGAAAGAATTATGAAACTCAACCGAACTTGAGTTTCCCTTTTTAAGGTGTCTCGATTCCCTCAAACAAACTCGGAGGAGAAGTGCAGCATCTTTAGATGAATAAATGCTGCTGAGGTGGTTCAGACATCAGATTAGGATGCCCCCTGTATTCCTCCATGTGGACGTATTCCAGGCACGTCCAACCAAGAGGACAACCCTGGGCAGACCCAGAACACCCTAAGGGGGATTACATATCCCATCCAGCCTGGGAATGCCCTAGGATCCCAGGAGGAAGTGACTAGGAGGATATTGCAACATTGCATAGCCCACGACCCGACCTAGACCCTGAAAAGCAGAAATGGATGGACGAACCAATATGTATCTCTCAGTCCAAACCGATTAAATGGTCTTCAAAAACCATGCTGATAAAACTGTGTTTGACCCATTTTGTGCCTACTCCATCAATTACAAAGTTGCTGAAAGGGCTTTGTACTGAGCAATATCGCTTTAGGAAGACACCTGCCATACCAGAAAAACTGAGATACGTAATTCCGAGTAGCATTTTGACCTGTTTTTGGCTGACATCAAACCACCCTGTGAAGGGCTGTTTGTGTTAGTTGTATGCACTAAGCTCTGCAGTGTGAGACAAACATCTTTGAGGACTGAGACAATGTGATGCCTAGCTGGGTGCTGTGCTACAGCAACCTGCACTGACAACATGCACTGGGGCTAGTACCTGCTAATGTTTAAATTTTTTAATAACTTCCCATTTTCTTAAGTATCTTTGGTAATTTCCTTACTGAGGTTGCATGCTGCGATAATTTCCTTCCCTGCCTTCCTTCCCCCTCACTCCCCCTCTCCCCTTCCCATTTCCTTTCTAATCACTGGGGTGCCTATTTTTTGCTTCAACAATGTACAATTAGACACACTTCAGACCTCATCATTAGAGTCTGATGAAATCGATAGAGTAATGTTTCAAGGAATCCCATCTCAGAACCGCTATGTAGTTAAACTTTGAAGTATATAACAAATCAAAGCAATCGGGCACAATCCAATCTTTTTTTTTTTTTACTCTAACAACCGTTTTTAATTGAACTCTTTCTCATTCTCCTGGGGCAACAACACTTGGTGTAAAATGGTCAACAGCGTGTGACTGCGCTGGTGTTAATGAGCAGTGAAACGTGAGGCTGGTCATTTCCTCTTCAGCACCCTGTAGGGAAATGAATGAACATCCCGCTATTAACACTGTCCATCATTATCACATCACCACCGACTGAAACACAAATTCACACTCGCCTTCAACACACCGCCCCGAACCTATGCACCCTTTAACACACAGACACATGGTGAAAATGACACACGGTCAGTCCTACATCAAGCGATTCAAACCGCCTTCTGGAGAAAAGATGACATCCAAGCCTAACAGTCAGGGATTCACACTTCATTCACGTAAAAGAACCCAAGGAAGAGATGCATTAGACAATTCTAATATTGTACTATTCGCTCCACAACATTTATCTGACAGCTAGAGTTACTTTTGTTACATTACGGATGAAGATTACACACAAAAAAAATCATACAGTATGATGCATTGGTTCCATGCAAAAATCTTCAGCCGTCATTTCAGCCAAAAAATTGAAACCATGTGCAAAGATCCATCTGTGCAGTAAGAACATTGTAACCTATTAATGATGCAAATCTGTTTTTTGTTTTAAGGATCTACATACTGTAGATTAGATTAAACTACTGAGTGAAATAGGCCAGTACTTGGACTTTTGATAGATTTAGCTATGATACTTTTTACTACTTTTACAATAGTGAGATTAAAATGCATGTATCGATATAATGGAGTACTTTTGAAAGGATACAGCTGATTTAGAACATGTTGGAAGTCCAATGAAGGGGAACCCTACATCATCGGTGTAACGGGGTGGGTGGATCCTTCGCACAGATGTTGCAAGCTCTCGTGATCTGTTAATACTACAGCCTAAATCTATTTAGCCACCGGGTTATTTGGAGAGCAACGGTCCCCGTCTATCACACTGGAACTAATGATAATTAATTTGAGAAATACGTGTGTGTCGTCTCTGATATTACTGACATGTTAATCAGACAGTGAAAACGGGATAAGTGCATCCTACCGTCTAAATTTTCTCTGTCGCTGATGTGCTGGAGGTTGCAGGCTGTGTCCTCCCGGCTCAGCTCCGGCTCCGGCCGGTAGGGCTCGAGCCTGGAGTGGTTGTTCCTCCGGTGTTTAGGGCTCGACGACACGCAGCAGGACGTCGTATTCCCCATGTTGTAAGCAGACTTTGGTTATAGTCCAACCCCAAAAACACTGTATCTACAGCCTTCTGCCGACCGTGCTGTTAGCGTTACTACAACACGGGAGGAAGAAAAAATGGGGCGGTAACGCGAATAGCCAGACCTGGTGCAAACTACAAACCCCCGGTGTCCGTTAGCGTTACACGCCCTTTCCTCGGAGTCTAAAAGACGCTCAGCAGCACAAACGCAGTCATTTCAAAAAGCTGATAAAACGCCAAAGCAGGCTAATAAATCACAAGAGCAGCACAACGTCCCCTTCCAAGCGTCCAGGCGAGGGCAGATATTGCCTCTGTTACAGGTTTCGGTTCACACTCGACTCCCTCGCCTTGTAATTTCCGTCCGGGCGTCGAGTTATCGTCACAGACACATTTTTGATAAACTGTTACTTCATGGCAACATGTACGACTGTGAGGGCGTGATACTTAGCTAGTCGGGGGAAGATATTTTTGCTCTCAGCGCTACATGGTTGCCGATGTACTGTAGACTGCTGCAGCTACATCCGCTGCCGTGTCGCTTTCAGGCGCTCGTCGTAAAGTCGGATTTTCGCCCATGCAAGGTTAGGAAATACATTCCCACGTAGGCTATACATTGTTTATGTCCGGCGTTGTTTCACCTACCGAAGCCTGAAATAAACGATTGTGATAACAATAACTATCTTTCGATGGAAGAAAAAATTAAATTGAAGTAATACCTCTGGACCTTGCAGGGACTGTTGTTTAACATTGAAAACAATTTGCAAAGAAAAATGTGCAGCAGAATTATTTTATTCTTCAGTTACTCACTTTGCATTCCATCTTTTTATATCCCCTTTAGCGTATCATGGGAGAGAAGGGTTCACACACGGACGCGATAGGAATTTACAACATTTCGGACGGGCCCTAAATGCATCTTAAAAAACCCACAGCGCTGTGGCTGTTATGGAAAAGGTTCCGGTTCAAGTGGGTGGCTACAACCATGTAATAAATGGACAATCATGACAGTCTCTCGGGGGATATAGTGAAATATGAACAATGCAAAAAAAAATTGAATAGAATGATGATACAATAGAAAATACCCTCTCAAGAGTTCAGGTGGGCGATAATTTGTTCCATTTCACCAATATGTTACAGTTTCACAACAGTCAATATTATGACAGTAGACTGAGGGGATATATCAATTTGCTCTTGCTTTAACAGGTGGGTGAACAGTACTGCTGTGTGGGTTCTGACTTTTGTTGTTGTTGTTGTTGTTGCTGCTGCTGCTGTTTCACTAGCCTACCCAATAAATGGTAATGGTAAATCTGTCACATGCCGGTTAATTATTTGATCTTGACTAATGACTGGCTGATGCATGAGGTGAAGTGACTGCTCATGGTAAACCTCTCTGCGGGATTAGGAGGGATTAGCAGAGGTCAACGTAAACAAAGCGACGTCTTGAGGAAGAGCGTAATCTGAGTTAATCCTGAGATGATTTCTTTGACAGGCGAGACAATACACACAATCACTAATGATGCCGGGGACTTAAACAATGATTGTGGAAATATAGGTTTTTTGTATGATTACGTTGGTTGACATGATCAGGCACGGTGGTGTAGTGCACCCTGCTGGTAGTGCAGTTGCATTGCATCTGATGATAGCTGGCAACCACATTAAAGCCTGCTAAATAAATCGTATGTGGATTATTTTTTTCACCTGAAATGTGAGGGTTTCATCTTAAAACTTTTAAGAATTTATAAAAACAATGTTACAAATTGTGAGTGCGTTGTGGCTGAAAAATTGGAAGCATTTTATATATTACATGTAATCCGTTCCTTAAATCAAACCAGTCTGTAAATTATTGTGCAGGCCTAGTTAATGGCTATGCTTGGAAGGCATTTCCTTTTGCCAACCGGTGCATTCCACAGCGTAGTTTTGTCTCTAACGGGGTGGAAGTTGACTGTGTTTTCGTTCAGACTGGACAGGAATACGGTTTCACAATAGGCCCAGGTGCAGCTGAAGTCACATTGTTTTCTTTCCCCACTTGTTTTGTTTCCGTCATATCTCCCTATAAACAGCCCGAAGGGAGTGATGGAACTGCAGTTACAAAGCAGTGAAGATGAAGCACAGAAAATGACAGTGTACATATTTTGGACCATCTTTAATGGAGACGTTCCATGTAAGAGAAAAGCACGATTTCATTGTCATTATCTCAACAATTCAGGATTCATAGATTTATTTTTTTATCATTTTAGAACAGGATTGTACAGCAGTGAATAGACTGTAGCTAGCTAGGGTGTTGTCCTTTGGGCTCAGTGCAGACTTCTCACCTCACCAATATCACTGATGCTTGATAGATGGGAGCCAATAATGTTCTGAGAGCCGGACAGATCATGTCAGCGTGTGATGTTTCCAGTCAGAATGACCAAAACAAGTTGACAAGACCTTGGGCATGGGAATTTTGCTTCAAGCTTCTTCTTCAAGAAACTAATCAATTTATTTATTATTAATGAATCAGTGTTCTCTGGCAAGTAGAAACTCCAACTGCAAGTCTCTTCCAGTTTCCTTAAATGGTCATACGTGCAAAGTCAGGGTTTGTTTTGGTCACACCATAAGTTCAGTATAAGGTATATCTGCCTGGACAAGCTACATATATTTCCTTTTACTGCAACACATTGTGGAGTATCTGAGAATTGAACTGTATCCACTGACTCACAGAATGCCATCACTGAAAACTTCCATTGTCACTCTTAGCATGTTCACATTCCTCTGGATGTGATTTATGGAAAATGTGTTTGAATACTCATCCTACTCATCGTTTTTCCACATTGCACTGCGTGTTCAGAGCCTGGCTCTTTGACAATACGCACGTTCATTTACTAAAAGGCACCAAAGGCTGTTAGAGACATTGCTTTTCTTTTCTGTGACAGTCCCAGCAATCAAGTCGGGTCATCGCTGAAAGGACAGCACATCACGTTCCGAGCAGAAACCCAAGGTCGAGCCTGAGCGCGACGATAAAAGCTTTATCAAACGCTCATAATGGAACTTTTGCATTAGTGGCTCCCTCATTACAAAGCCCTTTAAAAAATGCCAGTCATGTAGGGGCTTTTTCCGATGGGTCGCTGGTTAACAATGAACTATGTGTAGCCCTTCTATTCGAGTGTGTGTGCGGAAGTGACACAGAGAGACTGAACAAGAACTTTATTGAAGCAAATACATTTTATAAAATTGTTCGTACGACCTTTAAGTAACAAGACAACAAACAAAGTGATCCGGAGGAGGGATTGGTTAAAAAGCTGGAATTCTGCGTCAAATTTGGAATCGTTGAATTTCAAAACGCTAATTTTCAAAGACAAAGAAAAAAAAAAGCAGTCATGTTAAGACAGCAAATAAAAAAACATTTCAGAAGATAAATGCCTCTCTTGTACAAACAACTCACCGGTATTCAAAACTGTGAATAAATGCAGGGTCATAAAAAGTGAACGGCACAGGTTAGAAGCAGGTACGACGTCATGTAAGTTAAGCAGTTCCAAGTTGGTCTCTACAGTAAAAACATATTAAATTGGGAGAAAATACAGTTGGCGTTAATTCCTGGTAGTAGTTTCTGCACCAGGATTTCTTAAGTGGAATAAATAATAATAATAATAAAACACAAACACTGCTATTCAAAGCACCAAACCCCCAACTCCCTTTGAACGTTTGGCTTCTGGCCGCCCAAATAAACCCTCCATAGAAAAACTGAGCCACAAAGACTATCAAATGATATACTATTTTAATAGAGCCAAAATATACAACAGTTGTTGGTGCTTTTCGAGGTGCTGCAGCTCGACCCTCAGCATTTCATTCTCCACCTTCAGGGAGGCATAGTGGGTCTCCAGGCGCTCCGCATACTCCACCCTTCTCCTCCTGCGTTCCCTGTTCAAAGCGACACAAGCCCCTTCTAATGCTCTCTGATAATAACCCTGAACTGCAACAGGCTTCTTGTGTTTTTTGTTTTTTTTTCGCTGGTGGTGGCGCACGGATATTTCAGAGCCAGGAACACTGACATCATCTTGTAAACACATCTAACAGCAAGGACAAGGGAGTGTTTTGTGCGAGCGCGTGTTTGCGTGCGTTTGCGAGCGTGTGTCAGCAAAAAGCAGTCGGCAGGAGTCCTCGAGACACCCTCGCAGAAGTACACCGACACAGTCCACACACACACACACACTCACGGTCCTCCTCTAGACAGAGGGATCACTCGGCTTTGTGTCGATAGATGTCTTTCAGGGCTCTGAGCTCCTCAATCAGAGTCTTGTTTTGGTTTTCGAGCACGGCCACGCGATTTTCGAGGCATCTGACATATTCCTTCTTCTTTCGTCGGCACTCCCGGGCGGCCTCCCTGGAAGCAACGACAAGTTACAGTGAAAAAAAAAAAAGCCTGAACATCTTGGATTTGCTCCCAGACACAACACACAACTCATAAATCTTACACTGAGGGGGAAAAGGAGGCCGACATTTCCAAGAAATTAGAACGCCTAGATGACAGTGATTACATTCGTGGCACTGGACACCCTGGAGATGGTTAAAAATCAACCAAAGGAGGATGTGGAGCATGCAAACTGATTGACTGATGACTAATCGTAGTGAAATCATCCTGTCGATGAGGAGGAAACGTGCAGACCAGAAACGTGAGTCAGCGCCAGCAAAAACACAGGAAGCTCAAGGTCTTCTCCAGGCAGCCAGCGGAGAGCATGTTAATCGTGAAGGTTCACGGTCATGTCGACTCACTCCTCGCTCCAAAAGTGCGTTACGGAGCAGGTAACGGGGAGTCAGACAGCCTAAGAATTAGGAGCTCAACACACTGGCTTGAGGAGAATCATGCGGTGGAACGATGACAGGCTCGCGGCTGTTATTATTACATGCACTTATTGTCATCCATTGTAATTTGGTATCCTCTAGGTGTTTGAGCGCCAGCTAGGGTATGTAGTGAATGTTTCCAAAAGTGATGTGTTTATGGCCAACACCAGTATTAACTTCAGGAGTTCAAATAACAATATACTGGCTGATATCTAATGGGATATTTTAACAACAACAAAAGATTTTCACTAAGAATCCTATTAATTTGCTTTTAAGAATAGTTGTGGCCACGATATTAACTGAGATGGCAATTTTACAGTTTAAAATATAACTTGTAAATATTGCTCTCTGTTGGAAGAACAGGAATACATTCGTCTTAAACAAACAAGATACAGTATGATGATTTGTGAGTTTAAAAGGTGCTGGTTGGTACAGTAGGTGCATCCCTCCTGTATCCAGGCTTTATGCTAAGCTAATCAAATTGGCTGTTGGCTCTTGCTCTAATTTAGCTTAATAGTGTGAGTAGTGTCAATCTCCTCAACTAAATCTCAGAATGAAAGCAAGTAATCAGAATCAGAATCACAGCACTATTGCTTTAAAATGCCTCAAACCTTTCTTTGGCATTCTACACTACAATTTTATGTCAATTATGAGCCACCATACACACTGATACCAGTAGATCTAAATTAGCATATATTGGCTGACACAATCTGCCAATAAAATCGGTATGGCTGATTCAGATCGCTGATGACTTCAGGGTCGCTGAGCGTGAACTGTCCCCCCTACCTGTTCTTCATCAAGCGGAGCTCCCTCTTCTGCAAGGCGTCCTCCAGGGGTTTGTGGGAGCTGTGAGCGCTGGCCCCCGCCACCCCCTGTGGGAGGCTGGAGCTCGGGTGGGGCAGCTGGCAGGCAGTCAGGTCACCTGCAGTGGCTGGGGGAGACACAAAACGACACGTCGGTCAACAGGATCGGGTTCCACCAGCTACTTCTGAGGCATTACAAAGCTTGTGTGAAAAGTCCAAGTAGTTTTGATCGAGTGAGTTACCAGACTGGGTTAAAACAATAACACTTAGGACACTTAAACTCTGTGTGGTTGTATTCACTGAGTACTGTTCTCTTGAAATATAAGGTTTTGAATTGAATTGAATTGAATCAGCCTGAAAAGACTTACAGGTCCTACTTGTGAGAAAAGTAGATTTTTGAATCTCATTCCCAACTCCTCAAATAGTGACGCTTTTGTGAGGACGGGTCAGCCACCATCCGAGTTCGTCAGTATCTGGCAATTCGGGAAGCTTAAAGCGTCAGTATGTGACGAGTTGGGAGTGAGACTCAAAAATCGACTTTTCGTCGAATCGGCCCTTTAAGTAATGTCTAAATAACTTGCTAGAAAAACACCTATACCGTTATCCAATCAAGCAATTCACCTTGTAACCAGGAAGTCACTCTAGCATCCCAAGATGTCGCAAAGACGGTGGCATTGCACATTGCAACCAACTGAACACCCCTCGTCTCTACGGTAGCAGCTAAAATCAAGTATAATGAGAAAGGTCCTCCATAGAGATTGTTTTTGGTACAACATGGCGGACTGTGCGGAAGAAGACCTGCTCCCTCTGTAGATATGTGTTGCAGTCTGTTTTAATTTCATTAGTAATAATTAGTACTGGGCTAATCTGCACACATTTAACACTTTTTACAACTAGTTCATGTTTAAATTTACAAGGATTTGGTTTAACAGCTCAGTGTCAATCAATTGTCTGTCAATCATTTTCAACTCAGTGACAAATTAAACTATGACACAGCCGAAATAATCCTGCTACTCATGTTCAATGCTTCAGAGAGTGCACAAATACTCACAAATACTCTTAATTCACTGTAGTTTCATTAATCACATTCTCATCTAATATGTTCTGTGCAATATGTCACACAATAGAAAGTATAAGCGACTGAATTCCCGATTTCAATTGTTGTTCTTCTCCGACGGCTGAGTGACACTGAGAAAGAAATGAGAGATTGTACAGTTCTGTTCATTGTTCGCTCAGTGCCAGCAGAACTCACTGCCCCTCATATCATGTAATACGCCGCTGATTAATTCTGTGATATGCTGGAAATCGCACAAGGAACGGCACATAATCGCGCCGTTGCCAGTGACTGACGTCAATGCACATCTTATTCGCCGGTTCGCATTTACATGTCTCTGCTGGGGGCCTGTTCCAGGAAAAGCGGCGACGTCAGCTACTGCTGCTATGTGCTCTGAGTGGGCAGAGCACTGGAGCATTTCACACAGAGAGAGAGAGGGAGAAACAGAGGGGAGAGAGAGAATGACTGAGAAGACAAGCAGACCATATGAATGTCTCTTATTGGGGATAAGATTGGTGGAAAATTAAGTTGTCAGTAATTCTTTGCTACTTTTTTTTAAAGGACTTGTGATGTTACATAAGGGAATTCAAAATGTATTAAATGAAATATTAAACTTTCTTATAGAGGGTTATTTGTACAAAAAATGTTATGTCTGAAAAGCAAATATTCATCCACCGACAAACTAACAGTCTTTTTTTTTCTGACATTAATAATCACTTGCTATATTTTAAGAAATGTCTAAATGAGTATTTCAAAAAAGGCCTACTTATTAGACATGAAAGTGAAATAGATAATAAGCAACCATACCTGTTTCTGTCTCATCCCCAGTTACAGCCATACTGTATCTACTCCCAGGGTTCTCCAAGACAACCAGTCCCCTTCAGAGTCCTCTCTCTGACTGAAATGTTACCACAGCCAACAGCGAGGCTATGTGTGCAATTTACAATTAGAGGCATTGACATCAGCATGACATCACTGGCCTCCTGATGTCAACAGCATGCTTTGCTCTCTCCCCGACACAGCGCTATGAGTCAGGGGCTCTGCTGTTTGTCTTTGGGGGAGGAATTTGTTCTTCAGCCAGAGTGGAGCACAACTCTGAAGAACAAGGCTTGTTGGAGACGGAGAGATGATTTGGATCTAAATAATTCAAATCCTTTTACCGGTTCAAACCTTACTTAGTTACTTACCTGTACACTAGAATTAACATTTGATCATTTATTGCAATAATGGCAATTATATATATGTATATATATATATATATATATATATATATATATATATATATATATATATATATATATATATATATATATTGATAGAAGTCATTGCAAAATCACAACAGAATTACCACAGTATTAGAGATATACCATGACCATTATTTTTCCTCCCTCTGCATCTTCACTGCATGTCGAAAGGAAGGCTCACTGGGTGTGTGTGCCTCAATCCAAAAAAGAGCTACAATGCACGACCAGGTTATTCATATAGCCGAGTTTGCTATACATGTGCTTTTACTGTAGCCACTGTCATGGCAAAACATTGTCGCTTGATTCATGCTCAGAGCTCAAGGAGCTGGCTCCCTCTGCAGGCGACACACTGGTGAACACAGGACCAAAGTCCTGACGGGGGAATATGATGACGTTTTGTTTGGAAATTCCAAAAAATGATTTCTCAACCATGTGTGGAGAAAGTGAGACAGTGACGGAGGAAGTATTCAGAACCTTTTGCAGAAGTAAAAGCAGCAATACCGTACTCTTAAAATACTCTGTTAAAAGAGCCCCTGTGTGGGTTTTACAATGATATTCTCTTACATTGTATGTTGTTATGTTTTCACCTGCGTCTGTTTGTTGGTTGGTTGGTTGGTTGGTTTGTCAGCTGGATAACACAAAAGCTACCGATTTCCACAAAACTTGGATGGAGGATGGGTCTCGGCCAAGAATAGACCCCATTAACTTTTGGCGCGGATCCAGATTAAGGTCAGAATTCAGGATTTTTTTCCTCACTTTTTTTTTTCACATTGCAAGATAGGGTGCTTTTAGTCTTATTCATTAGTTTCTCAAGGAGTAATGCATGGATCTTAATGAAAAACCAGGCATATTTAGTTGGCGTGTATCTATGAGCAGGTACAATTTGCTGTGGATCCAAATAAAAATCCAGAATTAGTCATTTAAAGTTAAAGTTTAACTGTTGGGCTGTGACGGAGAGATGCGCTCTACTGAGTTCCATTCTAGTTTTAACTGCTTTATATACAGTAAGTAGTTTAATCTGTTGAAGTGCTTTATATATTATAAAATCATTATATGTTTTGTATGTAAAATCTTAATCCTGTAAAGTAATTAGTTACCTTTAGCTGTCACATGTGGAGCATTTGAGGTAATGGACATACTTGCATGCTGTAAGATCAAATGAAACCATACTAAATAAAGATGAATTTGTTTAGTCCAAAAGTCAGGATATGTTTTAACCTTTTAATTTATACACACTTTTATGTTGTAGGATACTGACTCTATTCATGTATGTTACTGGCCTGCAACAAAAAGGGGAAATTCTATCCATAACAGGACAAACCTAGTAGGTTAAGTGTTTCATAACAAATGCATATTTTCGGTTATGAATAATATATCATTAGCATCCCTATTAAACATTAGCAAGTGTTCCACTGGAAAGATGTTACAGGAGAAGGAAGGCTGCAAAGCGAACGTAGGATGGGATCAATAAATCAGTTCTGATGTGTCTGGTAAGTTGTGGTAGCTCATCAATATGCAGCCCTTTCCGTGGAATTACGTGCCATTACAGTATAATAGTTTCCTCTGACATTCACAGAGCTGATCCAGAAACCCCTGAGCAACTGTCAGTGTATTATTTTCTTGTTTTCTGCCCTTGTTTGCTTCCCCATTGTAACTGATTAGCAGTAGTGGTCCGGAAATAAGGTGTTACTGAGAATGCTGGCTTACTGTTCGGCTGTGGGCCGTCCAATGTTTCCTCTTTGTATTCTTGTGGATTTGCTGCATGCTGTGTTATTGGTGTGCTGGTCATGGCAATAGATGGTAGGTTCTGGGCTCCTGTATGGAGGAAACTGACGGGACCTCCTTGAGATAATCTGACTAGGAAAGTCAAAAGGAGACTGAGTAAATAAAAGATTAGGTTTTTTTTTATCTATACAGCATTATTCATCAATTGTAACATACAGCAAAGCCTTGGCTATCGGCAGTGGCATAAGTATCGTCACCCTAAAAATAGATTGTCTAGAACATACAGTAGCAGCACTCAGGAAATTACACAGACAGAAGAAGAAAGGGCAAACCCCAAACAAAGGACCGAGGCAAGTATTCACTTCTTGTTCAGTTCTTGTTTTGAAAAACCATCAAGCGCCATGCTGCAACTGCTTTGAAAATTATATAACACACTCAAGTCTCGTTATTGAGTGTTACCTGGCATTGGGAGCATACAGTAGTGTTGCATGCAATGCAGCATCTCCCAGAAGTACTGAAGGGTGCATGGTGTTTGTGCGCTGGGATCGGCCATGGGTGGCAGGGTCTGCATCCACTCATTCATGTGCTCGGCAGATCGTCCTTGAGAAACCCCATCTGAGAAGGTAAAATGGTAGAAATGACATTCGAGCAATCATTGAGGAAGTTAGGCAGCTTAAATATGCAATCTATGATGATGACACCAATAAAGGTTTTACTCTTTTTACTGAAGAAAAAAATAATTTAATGTTGAACAAATGTGCTCGTGAGACATTACTGTCTGTCAACACCTTTTATATAGTGTCATGTCTATTATACTGTATTCCTGTTTGGATGTGTTATCTTGGGACTACTTTTCTGATATAGGTTGTCTGTTTCTGGCATTATGTTGTCATGAATTTGAGAATGATATTAAATCACTTAGCAATAACAAATGGCAGATTGAAATAAAACCTTTTGAACACCTACAGACCAGGGTATTTCCTCCAGGAGATGATGGAGACCATAACAGAGCTAATAGCAGAGTATGGGATTTAATATTATGATATGATATTTAATCAGATAAAAAGCCAGGGATAAGATGGTGGTTGCGTATTTGTAAACTGGTTTCAGTGTTGGAGTAAAGTCACCTTCAGCTGTGATAACGCTATCTCTTAAAGGTAGAAGAGGTCGTAGGCATAGTGGCAGTAATAGGCTACTTTTTTTTGTGTGTGTTTGTAATTTCAGACATCCTTACAGCTCTGGTTGTAGCTGGTTTGCTGGTAAACAGCTGTATGAGCGCAGGTTGCAGGTGCACGTGGCTGATCGCTCCCTTCTGATTTCACTTGGCTCATTCTGACAGACAGTGACCAGGGCTGCTGCTCAGGGTGTTCACTCAGTTCTTCTCAGGGATCACAGAGGGGTTTTCACGTGTACCTAAACAGCAGCGATGTAAGGCAATGTCAGTTAAAAGTTTATCCATTACTATACTTTTACTAGTCCAACAGTAGCTTGATTTGTTTTGATTGCAGGGGGGGCTGGTTTAATTTACTGGAGTTTGTGAAGCACTTCCCATGTTCAGCTATTAATTTTAGTGTTAGTGTTTAGTGTTAACATCAAATAAAAACATTTCTTGTTTAAAATACAGTGGAAAACAAACAATTGCTCTGAGTGGCTATCTCTGCTTTGTTAAATCCAGTAAGTTAGTTAGCAAGCTAGCTAGCCTGTAGCTCGATTATTTGAAGGTTGACAAGTTCTTATCCATAGCTGTTAATAAAATGATAATAGTCATAAAATCACATTAATTGATTATTTTTGGTCAAGCTATCTTAAACTGTCCTGTTAGCTGGAGGTTCTTCACAGTGGCTAGTTAACTAGCATTAAATAACACGTTAGTAGCTAGTTCACATATTTCTAAAGACAGTTAATTAATTGACAAATCATGCTGTGACCTACCTGAAGAGAAAAGTCAACTTAACATAACTTGTGTTTGTACGTAACCTAGCCTAACGTTTTTTTTCTTTTCTTTTCTTTTTTTTTTAAAGCAAGTTATTTTTCGATCATTCTGATTGGTTGATTTGAGTAAAATTATACATTCATTGGATCCTCGTGTGATTTTTTTTAGGCTCCGAAGTCATTCACCACACAAGCTATTTTTTAAAAAAATAAAATAAACGATCGTTACTTTTTTGTTGATATTTTTCTCCCCAAATAGGCACGTTTTCTGTTAATTTATAGTTATGGACTTCTGTAACAATATCATACGAAATAGAAAAATGTAACACCAGCATAGTCAGTCACTGTAGGTGTAAACGAGGTGTATAACCAACGTTGAGGGGAAAATGTTTACCTCCTGTCATGGGGAGGAGGAATTATATACAGTATAAAATAATAACCTCCAGAATGTCTGTGGTTATTTGTAATACTCAATTCCTTAGGGCTTTCCGTAGTTTCAGGCGATACCATGGTTATATGGGTGTTCTTATGACTTGGATTTGTGTGTGTTTAATGTTATTCTCATTACAATAAATACGTGTAAAAATACCTTATGTACATTCTAAAAATTAACAAATCCACTTTACCGTAGTAAAAAGCGAAAAAAAGCTTTATGACCAATTTACGTATGTTCATAATACACCCCCATCTAATACAATGGTATAATCCAAGAGGTAGGGAAGACCTGTAAGTGAGACAAATCAAGCCTGTGACAGCGGAGAAACTTGAGTTTTATAACAAATAAATACAGAACAGAGGTACGTACTATTCCAAAGTCCACGCTTGACCTCAGTAACCTGTTTTGTTTAACAACAGCAACGTATTTTGCCGAACTGTCAGTACAAATGTGGGGAAATTGCATAGAAGATGACCATTTGCTAGCGATAGCTGAGCTATCGTTAGCTTCCTGCTAACTGACTAGCTGCTAGCTGATGCCTGAAAACTGGTGGGACTTGAGCAGGAAGAAGTAGCATGCTAGCTAGAAGCTAGCTAGCCTTTTAGCTAGCCATCCTATTTTGGGATTGGCATTCCGCTAGCTAGTAACCTTAACTTAGCTGGCGTTATCAGTACTGTAAGCAGGCTGCTTATTCAGAAATGTTAATGGTTCCTTTTGGAAGACGGATATCGGCTAATGAGAATTGGTTAGCAGGAAAAACTGTGCATGATGATGTTGCAATGTTTTCTCTTACGTGAAATCAACTGGTATGAATGACGAGAAACAACACAGGGCCTAGTTTCTCTTACTTGAAGGTAATCTGTGATTCTTCTGGCACAGATATAGAAAAGTGTTTATTATTATATGCAGCAGTCTCGGCTGGTAAATTCCCCAGCTACAATAGCATTAATCCCCGATATGTGTTAACTGTTGACGAACGTTAGTATTACCTCCATGAACTTGAGCTCAATGTTTATCTCATCTGTTGCTACCATAGTAATGTGAGCAGCTGTTTTGAGGCAGGCTATTTACCATTACGCTAATGTCTGTTGATGCACATGTGCACTTTGCCCTATATTCTGACATCTGCATGATTTCATTCCTCTTTATTGATGCTATTTCCAAATCTGTATAATGAGGAATATTCATTAAAACGTGACAACAAAGTTTGACATTACAGAATATTCAGTGTTGTCATTTTCATGAAAGGCTTTTTTTGTCATTATGTTTATAATGACACCTTACCAAGTATACCTGTATCTTTCCTTTGTGTTTTTACTGCCATTTAGGCCCGGTTCACTACTAAAAAGTAATTCATTCACCTGGGGAACAATTTGTTTGCTGTAACAGTCCAAACTGCATGATGGGAAGTGTGATGATGACATGATAACCCATAATGAAACTCAAGTCAAGAGCTAAGCAACTCATCTGTTAATTTTGTAATTCCTTTATTCACTTCTGTGTTTATGTGTTTCTGTTTTCTGACAGGCTGAAAGAGAAACTGTACAATGTCCTTGAAGCCGCGGGTGGTGGATTTTGATGAGACATGGAACAAGCTACTGACGACAATCAAGGCCGTTGTGATGCTCGACTATGTGGAAAGAGCCACGTGGAATGATCGCTTCTCGTATCCTATGCCAACTTGCATCAGATTGAAATTTAAATTGCAAGACAGGAAATGACACAAGCTGCTCAGTACAGTAAAACTTTATGTATTTGACTTTTAATTTAGATAGATCTGGATAGTAAATTTACCCATACATCTTTCAAAAAGTTGTGACATTTAGTATGTTGAATGTCTGTGTGAAATGTTGAGCTGCTTTTTGTATGTATTTGTAGGTAATCACTAGCTGACATTACAAATGCTATATCCTGTATTTCAAACATACTACATCTTTATTAACTGTATATTTACGTGTATACATAGTGGAACTCATGTTCTCATGATTTATCCTGAATTCTGACACCAGTGACATTTATGCCTTGTGCGTTGCATACCCAGAGCCTTTGGGTGAGAGATTATACACAGAAACCAAGGTGTTTCTAGAGAATCATGTCCGGCAGTTGTACAAGGTAAATGGTTCACAGAAAGCGACTCACAAAGAAAAACATGTAGAGTGAATTTTTTGTTTTATTTCTGCAGTAAGCTTCTTTCCATAACAGTTGTCATGCTTGTCTGTGTATTTTAGAAAGTCCTGGAATCGGAGGAGAAGGTTTTAGTGATGTACCACAGATACTGGGACGAGTACAGCAAAGGGGCTGACTACATGGACTGCTTGTACAGGTAACATTGCTGCCTTTTATGTGCTTTGTTTCCACTTGATATACTGATATCATATCAGTGAGTCACAATGCTGATTCAACATTTAGTGCTTTATGCTTTTCCTCTTCCACCTTTATTATTTTCACAAACAAAAAACGACAACAGTGCAAAACAAAGCAGTGTTTGATTATTTTTTTCAGACTTATTATCAGTTTAAAGTCAGAGTATATGATGAGACTGTTTCCTTAATTTCACAGTGGTGTTAAAGTGGTCGGCCAGTTTGTTTTGTTTGTCTCTTTTCTAGTACAAATGAAGGATATGACTGTATTCAGCTTGCTGTTGTCAGTGTGTTTACTTCAAGTACTACTTTTAATAGAAGAAGTGAGCCAAAGCAGGTCTCTGTCTTTGTCAGTGCTATTTCTTCAAAGTTGGCACGTTGCGACAGGGTCCTTAGATGCAAAGTGAACTAATTCTATCACAAGAGACGACGTTCCAGTCTGCAGTTTTTGTACCTAAAATATTACCTTGAATAGCGTGAAGTGCCAACGGGCATTTGGTGTGTCCTGATTCATTTTAAATCAATACTCCTTGGAGAGCTTTCAAATCTATTTTTATGTGTACTTCCCACCAGACTGTCTGTGCATACATATGCCTTTGTCATTTATTATGTCAGCATGAGCGAGAGAGAGAGGGAGCCTCTTGGCTTTCGTAGTGGCACAATAGCGATGAGTTCTTAGTGTAGAAGAGGGTCACTTATTTCCCTCAATTAATGTCTGTGTGGATGTACATGTGTGTGTTTGCATCCTGTTAAGCACAAATCATCAGGTAGTGGAGGTTGGACTGAAGTACAGAGTGTGTCAAAACAGACTGTTAACACCTTCCAACCCTGTTCCACTCTCCAGGTCTCATGGTTAGTGGTACTCAACGCTAGCCATTATATTAGCAGCCCTTTAACACTTGATGCTAGTGTTTTATGAGTGTCACAGCTTGACGATGTGAGGGAAGTGAGGCTAGTTAGTGTGATTGCTATACTGCTGACAGTAGGGTTTCTGAAAGTCCATAAAAAGTAGGGCTGCATGAAAAACAAAATCATATTGTGGTCATTTTGACAGATTGCGGCATGATTCAGGGTCAGTGGGAATGATCACGTTTTCTTACATCTGATTAAGGTTTATAGACATCTCCAGCCATTGGTATATTGCACTTATTGCAGTTTCTATAGAATTTAGATTATTTGTGCAGCTGTATTCAAAAAATTTAGTTAGTCTTGAATCTAGTAATCTCGATTTTAGGCCTTATAATGTGATTTTTGACACTTCTTAAAGATTGATATGATTATGGTGTTAAAGTTACTTTGATAAGATTCTATCAACTTTAGTCTTGCTTTGAAATGGGTTGAACAAAATCAATAATAGAAATACTACCCAATAATCTTTCAAAACACACGTCTCAGGTAGCGTCTCCTCATTGAAAAGAATAGCTGCTTCTGGAAGTAATAAGTCTAACTGTTTCTGTTAATGTTATTTTTATCATATATTGGTAAGTCCAAGTTCATATTGAGACTCTGTATTCACATCTGGAGCATCACTAAAGTCCGGCCCCAGTGCAACCCTCTGGGCACTAACAACATTAATTCCTGCAACTCTGTTAAGGGGACGGTGGGGTCGGGTTATTTTTTGGCAGCATCAGTTGCATTCATAATGGTCATGAAAAAGTCTTAAAAAGTCTCAAATTTATCTTGCTGAAACCTGACGAAACCCTGCAGAGGAATACAGCACAGCTGTGAAAACATTATTTAGGGACTGAATCTGCAAACATAGATCAGCTTTGATGGCAGCTATCAAACTGTGACTGTTCTGTCCTGCTGCTAATATATTGCTTGCTTCCTTTGAAAAATGTTGAAACACACTAGAGATGTGTTGCAACACTCTTTCAGTGTATACATTTCAACATCAGAGTATTAGTCATATGAATTTGAGGCAATATAAAAGTTTTATAGTGGGACAGAAACCCATCCTTCTCAATCTGCCAAAGGTGCAGTAAATAAGTTCCATCAGCTGCCGTAAATGTGTTCTCCAGCCAACAAGTTGACTTTGTCTGTCTGCAGGTAGTGTCCTGAGGATTCTCTGAGCTTTTTTGTCAGAAAATGAAGCCTACAGAGGGATAATGAGTGCAGTGCGACACAGCCATACAGTAAATGTGTGGGCTGGAGAACCAAAACTGTGTGCTAACATGCTGGGTGATTTTAGTGCTTTGATCAACTCCTTTCACAAAAGGAAAAAATAAATAAATATTGATTATTACAGGTTTAAGAAATCATACAATCCAATATTTCGTATGTGACAGGGGAAACCAAGGCCTTGAAAGTTTTTGAAAATGGGCGTAGTGCTGAACATGCTTGGATTTGTATATCATTTGCAAGAATAGAAATCAAAATTTGTTTGATATTTTTTCACTTAACATGAATGGGCTTTGTTACATTATGCATGCATGTCTTCTGCAGTAGCCATTCCACTCGTAAATATCTTTATTGCTCAGCTTATGCAATATATTGTGTTAGAGAAGACCACATAGTCTTCCACTGACTGTAACACAGCACAATTGAAAAACATTCAAGCCTCCCTCTCTCAGCTGCTATAAAGCCTGCCACTAGTCATTATATAAATTCTGAGTGTTGTAAAAGTAATTGACCTTTATCAGTGTCGGAAACTATGCAGTGTTGGGCTCTTATATGAAGCGTGTTTGAGCCTGGGAAGTCCTAGAAAAGTCCTTGAATTTGATCTTTAAGAATGTGTGGTAACGAAAGAAGAAAACAAACAAAACTTTTACATCTGGAGCACCAAGTCTTACATGTGTATTAAGTATGTTGTAGAAGGTATTCTCCCTGTGATATTCAGACAAAGGGCCTTCATGTCTGCCTCTGGCTCACTAATTGGCCGGGAATCCTCGACATTTTGGATTTCATTGGCTAACCTGACACTCGTGACTAACCATAAACTTACAGCAGGTGGCCTCTGAGAGCAGCCATGTTGTACTGTTAAAACACACACACACACACACACACACACACACTTAGATGATATTAGATGACAACTTTTATCTTATATTCTAACATGTTGACATCCTCCCTCACTTTGTTCAGGTACCTCAACACTCAGTTCATCAAGAAGAACAAACTAACAGAAGCAGACCTACAGTATGGCTACGGGGGAGTGGACATGAATGAACCGCTCATGGAGATAGGAGAGGTATTGGCTGATTTCCAAGCGCTAGTACAAAAAAAATGTCCTCCACATTTACACTTTGACACGTGCTAAGTTTATTATCTGAAGGTATGGTGAGCACATTCATAGACTGATTGAGAGATTGGTGGGATTCTTTCTCTGGGACCCTGTACCCAGGTCAAGAGTTTCACCACTGAGCTACACCGACCTATTCCAGAATCTGTTTACACTGTTGTGACGTGCTGTCTCATTTGCTGTTTCAGTTGGCGCTAGACATGTGGAGGAAGCTCATGATTGAGCCTCTTCAGGCTGTCCTGATCCGGATGTTGCTGAATGAAATCAAAAAGTATGTTTTTCACACACACTGAGCCACTAGAAATGTTTTTTTTTATGAAATGCACTTTTTGTAGGCATTGCTTTCTGCAATTGGCATAAATAGTTGCATATTTAGTCCAGGTATTGTAATTGAACACTCCTTTGTTTTAAAGTCATCATTAATATGATGCCTGATTTCCTGTTCTTTGCATCGTTAATATCTAGACATGCAGGCTGATTTAGCAGCAGTATTTCACCTACATTAAACAGTGTGTCCACGGTGCTAATAATTTCAGTGCTCAGCAATACAAAGGCATCATTCCATGTCAGCTCATGCAGAATTTAAAACTTTTCATGTCACAGTTCTCCATGACAAAAATCCTGTAAAAACATATGTTGATTAATAGGACCTTGCAGAATTCTAAAGCTGTACTCCAAGCACTATTTTACTCATGCTTTCTTTAAGTTTGCCCTCAGAGATGAACTTGGGTTGGGTTTGGGTTTATATTTTGCCCTGAACCTCCATCTATTTAAATAATTGTTGCAGGTTGGTTACAGTAGTCAAATGGATATAAATAAATATTTTCTTTGCGACCAAAGAATCTCTTTATAGATATATCATATAAATATGATGGTTAATATATTAAATATAGTTTATGTCTTATTATAATATAAATATCTCCTCTTGTTTTTCCCTTTCTTGCAACCAAATGTTGATTCTCTGTAGCAATAATATAGTTTCACCACATCCAGAAGTTGTTTTGGTCCTGTATAAGAAATTGAGTGCCACAGATCAAATAAAGGTTCTGAGCTTAAAAAAAAAACAAAAGAAAAACTTTGATGTTTTCAAGAAAACTTGTATTTTTTAAAATGATATATTCTTTGTTCTGGTAAAAGAAAGACTGGTATTTAATAATATGATTACTGTAACCATTCAGCAACAACTTATTACAAGAGTACATTTTGCAAATGATCTTTAAGCTTTCTTGGATGCTCAATACAAATTTCTTAAAAATCACAGAAAAAGTCCCATGAATTCTACAGAAGTCTTTTACGTTACATTTTTCAAGAAAATCCATAACATGACCTGGGTGAGTCAGTGTTGTATTGACCCAAAAACATACAAAAAAAGAATTCGATCTAAGTCAGCTTCCTCATGTCTTACAGTGATCGTTGTGGTGAGAACCCCAACCAGAAGGTAATCCACGGGGTCATCAACTCCTTTGTTCATGTTGAACAGTACAAGAAGAAGTTTCCATTAAGGGTAAGACAACAAATAATGACCCAGACGATTGCAGTCATTTGTATTATGTTTTTATGTCTCAGGCTATTTATTCAGGTTTTGTCGTAAATGTGAACAATGAGGTAAAAATCCAACAGCTTTTCTCATTGTTTTGCATTATCCATAAAATGGATAATAGACACTTGCATATATCTCTGTCCATGTATACTCAATCCAATGTGGGTCATATCCTCTTTCTTGATTACAGTTTTATCAGGAAATCTTCGAAGGGCCATTTCTGACAAAAACAGGAGAATATTACAAACAGGAAGCCTCCAATCTACTGCAAGAATCCAACTGCTCACAGTATATGGAGAAGGTAGGACAGATGAACAGATAATGCAAGTATGTGAGTGCTGTGTTCATTCATGTGCGCCTATGGCCTGCTGTAACACTGTTATACCCTTGTGTTTGTGTTGATTCGTTCTGTGTGGATTGAAGAACTCACAGAGGTAGCTCAGCTGCTTTGCCTGTAGTTGGAATCGAGTTTATGAAAACTAACGTTGCGTATCTTGCTTGGGTTAAGTGTGTGTGTGTATCTGTGTGTCCAGCAGCATTCATCAGATTAGTGTACATTCACTCGGGGCCTGTGTATATGTGTGTGTGTATGTGTGTGTGAACTGTCAGGTCATGTCAGTCTGGTGACATAAGAGTTTTAATCTGAGTATTAGCTCTACCATTAACCCGCTACGGCTGAGATCACAGACCCCAGGGCAACTTTGTCTCGCTCCCTCTCTCTCTCTTTCATTCATTCATTCATTCAGGCAATAATCAGATTCCTCTGATAGATTTATCCCTCCAGCCTGTAAACAGGATCATCATTAAAGCTTTACCAGGCATTAGGGCTGTGTGTGATATGACAGCGAGAGAGAATCAACAGACACCGTAGAACAGTTCAGTCCCCTCCTGTCCTGACAGGCTCCGTCACAGTTGCTTATCTGACCCAGTTCGTAGCTGCGGGGAGGCCCTTTCTTTTCTCTTTCTTCCTTTGGTATCTTAATGTGATGCGTGCCCAAACTATATGGAGGCTGATGAATATCAGCTGACCCATCAGCACAGAATGAGGCCCCCACTGAAGGCGTTTCTCTTTCACATTATAGTCATGGAAAAAACCTGTGATTCATGTTTTTAGTATTTCTTTAGAACGTATCAGGTTTTATCGGAAACAGAAGTGAAGTGAAACTTCAAGTGAAGAATTAGATGGCTGTATGATGGTTCTCCTACATGAAAGTTCAGTCTACGTCATTTCCGATTAGAATGGACTGTTCTGAGTTTGGTGGTGTTTTTACTCTCCATAGTGTGACCATTGTTTTAAAATGTACTGCGGTGTAAAAAGATTTATGGGTGCATAATCAGTAACTGTCCATAAAGGAACTGATGAAAATCAACCACAACCTCTGTCTGCTGTAAAGATAATAAATATCTGGTAATGTAATATAAAAATGTGATAATATAGAGTTCAGAAAGAGTTTGCAATATCAACCAAATCTGATTAGACTTTTGAAAAACACACATCTTCATTTTGTTTTGAAGAGAAAAAAGCTCTTATCAAAACAACTACTTGTTCCCTTGTGTCACTCAGTGAAGTTGTTCAAATGCTGAGAATTATGTCAGCAAAACAAATGAAAGGATCTTGTAATAGTGGTAGTTTTGTTTTCTTAACATGTATTCCACATGTGTGTTCACAGTCGGTTTAACCCACATTTATGTCAACAGTTAGTTAATAATGATCAGTTGTACTGCAGTATGTAATGTCACATTGGATATATTCAGTTATAGGTTGCATTAACAGGTACATCGTTAAAAAAAATCATATTTTGCCATTTGGAACTTGCAGATACATTTTAATTACTCATTTCATGGAGATCTGTTGCATTTGTTTTCTTGCCATCTTGAATGAAACCAAACCCACTAACTTACCCGTCTAAGCCTTCTCTCTCCACATTTCTCTTCCCTCAGGTGTTGGGCCGGTTGAAAGATGAAGAGATGAGATGTCGGAAGTACTTGCACCCAAGCTCCTACGGCAAAGTCATCCATGAATGCCAGCAGAGGATGGTGGCAGATCATTTGCAGTTCCTGCACGGGGAGTGTCAGAGCATTATTCGGCAGGAGAAGAGAGACGGTCAGTCCAGCACCTCTGTTACCTAACGCCGCATAGACGGCATGCACATTAAGTTGTTGCGATGGGATCAAACGGTGTGTTCCGTTGTGTTGTTTTGTCCAGACATGGCCAACATGTACACCTTGTTGCGGGCCGTGGCCAACGGGCTGCCCCACATGATCCAGGAGCTGCAGGTCCACATCCACAACGAGGGCATCCGAGGCACCAGTAACCTCTCTCAGGAAAACGTTAGTACTACAGCACCGTGTGTGTGTGTGTGTGCATGTGTGTGTGTACATACATGACCATACTTTTACATAAAGTGTAGCAGATTTTCGAGCTCAAACTTTTGGAAAATACTGTAGCTTTGGAAGGGCTTCGAATATGCATAATTTCTTTTCTCTCTTCATACCTTCAAGGGTTGGAAGTAACATCTCCATTTTTTTGTAATGACAGTTCTTGTGCTGCTGAGGCTTGAAGGCAGCCTGATTTGACTGCATAATTTGTTGGTTTTGTGATGAAACTGTGTCCTGTGTTGAGTGTTACAATATCCTCATGTCACTTGATGCCCTCTGACTGTATCTGGTGTCATTGCTTTATAATGGACAGATTATTTTGACTTATAAAGATGTCATTTCTGCCTCTTAACTCTTTTAATACAAGTTTGTCCCTTGTTTTTGGCTTTTCCAGATGCCAACCCTGTTTGTGGAGTCAGTGCTGGAGGTTCACAGTAAATTTGTTCAGCTGATAAACACAGTTCTAAACGGAGATCAGCATTTCATGAGCGCACTCGATAAGGTATTTAAACTCCAGACTCTACTACCTAGTGTACTCTCTATAAGTGCAAAACTACATTTATAAACGTGTTAGAAGTGTGAGTAGCCACATGTGTTGTCACCACTGGACTGAATGTGCTTATTTGATATCTCTCTCTCAGGCTTTGACGTCTGTGGTGAACTTCAGGGAGCCCAAGTCCATCTGTAAAGCCCCTGAACTGGTGGGTGCATGCACACACACACACACACGCAGACAAAAACACACAGACACAGTATTATCCACAGTGCCTTGACCAGGTCATGTCCCTCCTTGTGTGTCCGTCCAGCTGGCGAAATACTGCGACAATCTGCTGAAAAAGTCTGCGAAGGGAATGACAGAGAACGAGGTGGAGGACAAGCTGACGAGCTTCATCACAGTGTTCAAGTACATAGATGACAAGGACATCTTTCAAAAGGTAATTATACTGAATATAACAAAATACTTAACATTCTGATGTACAAACATGTACTAAGAGGGAGGTTTTGAGCTTAAAATACTTCAAAAGTTTTAGCCTCATAGCGTTTCCATTTTTAGTGTCTTCAGACTCCAGAAATAGTCGTTTTTTGTGGAAACTTTGTCACAAAGGAAACTGTTTTTCAAGCCTTGTTTTTCTTTGTTCTCCACAGTTTTATGCCAGAATGCTAGCAAAGAGGTTAATACATGGTTTATCATTGTCAATGGACTCAGAAGAAGCCATGATCAACAAACTAAAGGTAAATCCAAAGCTGAACAATACTGACTAAGACTTGCTATAGGTTTGTCTGACACTAAGTGCCTCCACTAAAAGGCACTCAGTGTGTGATTCGAGGTCAGTTGTGGAACCAGCCTACAAAGCATGTAATTGAAATAAGTCTTTTTTACTCTCTATTCAAACATGCACTGTCCTCCTCCTAATTTCTACAGCAAGCTTGTGGCTACGAGTTCACGAGCAAACTCCACAGAATGTACACAGACATGAGCGTGAGCGCCGACCTCAACAACAAGTTCAACAATTTCATCAAGACGCAGGAGACGGTGGTGGACCTGGGCATCAGCTTCCAGATCTATGTATTACAGGTGAGGGGGGCTCTGATGTGGCTGACATCGGACTACATTGACCTTATTTTCACATCGACATGTGGAAGTAATTAATTGATAATTAGATGAATAAATCTAAGAATATTATAAGTAAGGTCAGTCCGATGGTTTAAGTACAATGTGAAATGTGATTGCAGGCAGGAGCTTGGCCCCTCACACACGTCCCCTCCTCCACATTCGCCATCCCTCAAGAACTAGAGAAGAGCGTGCAGATGGTGAGTCGACCCTTGTGGAGCACAGCCGAATTTGTGTTTATAGAGGTCCGTATTGATCAAAGTAGTACATTGCAAAATAAAAAAAATCTGTCTTCACCTGCTTTTTTTCCAGTTTGAGTTGTTCTATAATCAGCACTTCAGCGGGAGGAAGTTGACCTGGCTGCACTATCTCTGCACAGGTAGCCAAACGCACGCACATACACTATTTCAAGATGAATTGTGAAATGTTAAGATTTTAATGTAAACTGCATCTGTTTGAGCCAATATTTTAAAGAGGGACTTGTTGGATCAGAAAATAACCGGCATGAATAAACAAACACTATGAAAAATGGGCAGGTTTAATCATGGAAGGAAGCTAAATATGTTATAATCAAGGATGTTCACAGACAAACTTGGTAAACTGTAAGCCAGATGGCTTCAGCTTCTACCACCGTTCATCTGTGTCTGCTTGGGTCAAAACAGGTGAGGTGAAGATGAACTACCTGTCCAAGCCCTACGTCGCCATGGTGACCACCTACCAGATGGCTGTGCTGCTGGCCTTTAACAACAGCCAGACGGTGACCTACAAGGAGCTGCAGGACGGCACCCAGATGAACGAGAAGGAGCTACAGAAGACCATCAAGTCCCTGCTGGACGTGAAGATGCTCAACCACGACTCGCAAAAGGTCTGGAATTTGGAGTAGATCCCACAACTGACAGCATGGTGTTTTGTAATTCGCAATGGGTATTGATTGGGAAGTCCTTGGCAGCCTCTGTGTATGCTCCATACAAGTGGTCAAATGTACCTTTATTCTTCCCCTCTGCACACAGGAGGAGATTGAAACCGAGTCCACGTTTTCACTAAATATGAGTTTCACCAGTAAAAGGACAAAGTTCAAGATCACAACATCGATGCAGAAAGACACACCACAGGTCAGACAAATCCGTCCCTCTCGAGCTTTGCTGTTAATTTGTTGTTTGCCGGCCGCGTTGCCGACTAAAAACTTGCGGAACATCTGTCTGATCAACAGGAGATGGAGCAGACGAGGAGCGCCGTAGACGAGGACCGGAAAATGTATTTACAAGCTGCTATAGTGAGAATCATGAAGGCCCGCAAGGTGCTCCGACACAATGCCCTCATCCAGGAGGTGGGTGGAGGTCATCTCGATTCAAAGCCTTTGCTTGATTTCTCGATCATTTGAGGTGTTGATGGGAACAAAAACAGAAATGGCTTGTGGGAACTGCAGTCTCAGAACAAAATCAAACTTGTCTTTCTATTGCAATTTATTGTCCTTGACCATTTTGTGACCATTTATTTGTCATTACAAAAATGTTCACTGTATTTGTCTAGAAAAGTCTGTTATTCCTGAAACTAATGATCATTTTTATTGTTGATTAATCTTTGGATTATTATCCTGATTAATCGATTAGTTATTTGGTTCATAAAATGTCAGAATATGGTGAAAAACATTGATCAGTGTTCACCAAAACCCAAGATTACAACCCTCAGTTATCAAATTACCCAAAGATTTTCACTTTAATGCCATTTTTTTTCATTAATTGATGATAAAAATAGTTGGTGATTAATTTAATAGTTGACATCTAATCAGTTGATTATTGCAGCTTTATTTGTAATATTAAATGACTGTTTTCTTTTTAACTGTCCCTGTGTGCAGGTCATCAATCAGTCCAAAGCCAGGTTCAACCCAAGTATCAGCATGATCAAGAAGTGCATCGAGGTGCTCATCGATAAGCAGTACATTGAGCGAAGCCAGACCTCGGCAGACGAGTACAGCTACGTCGCATAGGCAGGAAAGAGCCCAAGCCCAGGAGCGCTTACACACAAACACTCGCCTGTGTGACTGACCGGCAGATGCAGGTTTAAAACATGAATTAAATAACAAAAAAGAGACTCATTCATCCATTTAGGTTTTGGACTGTCGCTGTCTGCTGTGATTCCATGCGGTGACTAAAAAGCAGGACTGGTGCCTCCATCTTCGAAAACAAGAAAAAGTCATCGTGTCACGTCAGACAGCCAGCTAACACCACCACCCTCCTTCCAACCCAGCCCACCTTCTGATTTTAAGCTGTTTACAACATCACCAGTGCCACGCACCCGTGCGTCAAACGACAAAAAGAAAATGCCTATAGCTGTGGAAAGAGCCGATAAACATACTAGTCGAGCGAAAAATAAAGGAAAAAAAAGAAAACCGGGGAAAGAGGTTGTTGTGACATCAATGACACATTGGTGGCTACACATTAAAAACATGCTTTCTTTTCTCACGTTTGCAGTTGTTGTGTGTTTTTTTTTCTTTCTTTGTTAAATGTACTGAAGTTAGGAAAAAAAATATTGTAATAAAACTGGTATACTGACTATTGTATCTACTTTCAAATGTAAAGAAAAAATGAGGTGACAAACATGATCCTGCTGCTTGTCAAATAAATAAATAAAAACACTGAAAGGTTTTATGTAAAAATCTGTCGAGTCTGTTTATATGTCTCATTTTGAGTGTTGTGTTTTTGAATTTGTGCTCCGATACTGAAAGTTGATCATTACATAACGGCTACCTTTTCTGGTGTCGACACTGTAAACAAGAATCAAACTGAAATAGGGAACAACTGTAACCAAAAACAACCCACTGGGCCCCAGATGAGGCCTTTTCACTGCAGACATTGTTGACCCATCATAGTAGGAACAGCACAGGTGCTATTAACAATGGCTTGGTTCTTTTCTAAAGCCTCTGTAAGCCGTGGCAGTCTCACAGTAGAGGCCCGCAGGACCCTGTAACTGAAGCAGCTCAGTGCTATTCATCCGTCATTAACTGCCCCGCACATATTTACACTGGTATTTGTGCTGTTAAATGTCAAAATGTATAATACGGTTTATAACTACTCATTTTGGATGAAGGATAAACTAGTTTGAGGTGGATGAGCGTGATGATAGGGAAAAAGCTCTATATTAAAGCAACATCATGGATGAATACCTTAGAAACAATCTTTTTTAAAATTTTCACACTCACAACATACACTCTTTGTACATTGTAATCAAGGACACTGAAAATGTACACAAATAATTTAATATTTAAGAAAGTGAAGTAAATACTATAATAATTATGTTTCAGTCTACTGAGTATGAACACATTTAAAGTAGTACTGTATAAATGGAAGCCAAAAATTCAAATTTAAAAAGTGCATCATGTGCACATGCGCATTCAGTGCGCAGTACGACTATCACAGAGCACACGCGCTGCGCTTGTGAGCCAGCTGTTGCGCTGACAGCTGTGGTTGGTGCCGCCCAGAGCTAAACTGGTAGACAAAAACTGTACCTGTGAGGTGAGGTGAGACCTGACGCTCATAACGTTGGTGTTGCTCAGTTATCAATAACATCTATGTGGAAGGGCCGAAGCGCTCAGGTTATCATGTAATGTTTGCGCACGCGCGCCATGTTTTGTGTTTATCATTTGATTTTTTAAATGTCTCGATCTAAACGGGGACATACAAACGAGCAAACAAATGGAAAAATAGCTCTACTGTACTCCACTGATGTAGGGAATAACCACTTTTTCCATGAGGAATGTTCACAGGACCTCGTGGCGCAACGGTAGCGCGTCTGACTCCAGATCAGAAGGTTGCGTGTTCAAATCACGTCGGGGTCATTCCTTTTCAAACATGATGCTTATCACCATCGCAGTGTTGCGTCATCAGTGTTTGTGGATATACACACAGGTCTTGTCTGGCGTGGGCTTAACACGTCTACCGTCCATACATAACAACCTGAAAAAACAAAAAACCTAATATCACACAATTCCTCCTATTTTGACCCTGACTATGTTAATTTTGTGTTGAAACCTTCGCAAAGCCTAGTGATTTTCATTTCTTCTCACACATTTCCACCACAAATGGTGCTCTACACACCTACGACTGATGGAGCTCTTCAGGTTCTTATGGGAGAAACAACCCAAGACGAGTGCGGTCGATAGACGTTTATTTGAATTTAAATTATATTGGCATTGTTTGAAATTGCTGTAATACAGGTATTTCCTCCATAAATCAGACTGCAATGAGTCTGGGAGGAAGTGAGGTGTAAATTAGAAAGTTTCCTTCATCATCACATCAGTTTCTGTGTTTTTACTATTCTGATGGTAAGTGGAAGGCGATTCAACAGTTTGGTCTCACAGTAGTCTTGAAATCTTTGACCTTGACATGATTTGAACACGCAGCCTTCTGGTCTTGAGCAAGACGTGCTACTATTCCATGATGTCAGTGTGTTTTGACCTCGGCCTCCTGGCAAACTCATAGTTGTGAGAGTACAGCGCAGCACACCATCCACTGGCATCATTTTGCAGGACTGCTGGGTATTAAAACCTGTTAAGGTGTGGAATTGATATGCCCAGACAGATAAATGTCACTAAAATCAGCTATTGCACAGTCAAAACCTATATTTTCAGAAAAAGGAATGAGCCAACAGTTACAGCTTCATACCATCTAACCAATAAACTGGCTTTTGAATTGTGGCATTTTGACATTTTTGTAGCTTGGAAGCAAAACTCAGTCTCCTCCATATATCTTGAGACGTGTAGATTTTTCAGCAGAGTCGAGTGTAATTCTGAGCGTCCGCTGCAAATTGCCGTCATCGCCGGGCTGTAACATAAGGAACCCCTCTCCCACAGGACGGGAAAGTGTATGCAAAACAGCGACTGGCAGCCTTTGTTAATCCATGAAATCACAGTGCTAAGGCTGTACTCACACCGTTCGCCGTGTTCACAGGCATGCACCGACGCCCAATCCCCACAAACACAGCAATTATAGGCTCTAAACCTAATCCCGACAAAGAAGGTTCCTGGAGAGAAGACGAGGTGTGATGCGTTCGAGGGGCCTGCAGATGGGGCCCTTCAGCTTCTGGAAATACTGCGGCGCAACAGCGAAGCTCATTTTAACATCTGGGAACCAAACTGTCGGTCAGCAAACAACACACAGACATTAAACGAGTTGTAAATGGACATATTTAAATTGTTTTGTGACCCAATTAAATCCATGAACAGATCCCGATGTTTGTTTTGAGGCTCAGCAGATTAAAGTCTTACTCCATTTTTTTTTCTGCATTAGTCAGAGTTAGGGTTAGGACTGTAGGACCGCGTTGCCTTGAGCTATTAATACATTTATTGTGAAGTCAAA
The DNA here is from genome assembly GCA_039737535.1 of Lagodon rhomboides. Classification (NCBI taxonomy): domain Eukaryota; kingdom Metazoa; phylum Chordata; class Actinopteri; order Spariformes; family Sparidae; genus Lagodon; species Lagodon rhomboides. The sequence continues at coordinate 8,330,897 of CM077803.1, read as the reverse complement.
GGTGCAGTCGGAACAGCTGACAATCGGCGTCAATCAAACCTTAATTGGTCCAACCATTTTGGGGAAATCGGCGTGCCTCAGCTCGCATCAGCGTGGGATGATGAGCAGAAATTGGATCCGGGGTGATGTGAAAAGTTGTTCAGTGCAGCTCATATCGTGATTTTTTCACCGCATGTGCTTTGAGCTACCTCTGAACAGGGGCTTTGGACAGAACGAATGTATCTTCGTATGAGGACACGATGAGAAATGTAGTTTAAATTCTGTAGTTGTTTTAAGTCCCTGTTTACTTCGGTTGTTTAGGAGAATGCCGCAATGCCGTTTCGCTTCGAAGATAAAGAAACGTTTCATCGATTGCGAAACTTCTCGTGACTTTCCATCCGGCATGGGGCTGAGTAGATAAGGGTTAAAGGAGGTTGCTCACTAGGCTTTAACCTTGATGCGATTGGAACACACAACCTTCTGATCTGGAGTCAGACGCGCTACCGTTGTGGCGCATGGTCACTAAACTGCTTAATTCACGTGATTAAAAACCTGCCCTCAGATAATGACGATCAAGGCAATGGCTGGATGTCACTTTAATTATCAGTCGGCCCCGTTGTTGCCTGTTCCTCTGCACCTGATGTTCTGTCAGTGATTTTACCAATAAAAGGTTTCAGATGCCAACAACAAGGCCGTATCCCGAGGGTTGCGGTGGAGGTAGAGGAAGGATGTAGTAAATGACACATGTACGAGTGAATCTGTGAGAGAGTGTCGGATTCTCCGGTGGTGAGGTAAGTCTGCGATGACAGAGGGATTTGTCAGGTATGACCTCCACTCCTGGGACCGTGTCGGAGCACGTCTAGCCGTGAGAAGCGTCACACACACACACACACACACACATGCAGATGCAGAAACACACACGCTCTGTTTTCCTTTTCTATACCGCTGCCCTGCTATCCACACAGGACAAGTCTGAAAACGCGGGGATGAAGAATTTGGATTTCCCAAGGCCTCAATGTTACGAAATAGAGTTGGAACACTTGTTGCGCTGTGTATACGCAGCAGTAAACATTTCTTCAGGTTTAGACCTCGGTGTAAATATTTGGATGGGGGACATCTACCTGTATAAATCCTGCTGACGTCAATGTTGCTCAGCTGCGGAGAAATAGCTCTGTAAACAGCCAGGCTTTTCTAAAAACCACGCTTCCTCGATCCTCCACCCTGCATCATTGTGTCATATTAATGTGTTGTTTCTTTGATGAACATAACAAAACTGAAAGTGACTCATACAGGTGTATATTCCCTAGCTACTGGGAGAAATCTGGGATCTTGGTTGCGGATGCTGAAGCCAAGTGACATTGAAGTTTATCTTTGAACGGGCAGCCTTCTTATCTGGAATCAGACACACTGCTGTCAGGTCATCTAGGGTCAGCGACAGGCTTTCTGGGAAAAGTGCAGCTCATCACACAGCACTGTGTGTTTATGTGAACAATGGTGGGGTCGAAATCCAAAGCTACAAATTCAACAGTACCCAGGCAGGGATGCATTTACACCCTAGAAGGCCCAGGTCAACAAATGTACTGAGGCCCACCTGTTATACATTTTTCAGATTTTTGTGTAAAGTGCTAATCACATCCGTAATTATTGGGTGTGACTTTGGTAAAAACTTACAAACTTACAAGGTTTCTTTTTCTCTAATCAGAGGATCGTGCCTTCATTCATCATGAGCAGGCTTGACTAAATCTTTGTTCGCCGGTGTACCAAACAAAACAATCCACAGTTTACGGCTCTTCCAAAATTAGCCGCACAAGTACAAAGCACGACAAAAGAAAATTTGAGACCACATAACCGATCCAGTCCTCCAAAAGCTTTACTGGTTACCTGATTTTTTTCAGAAAATAGTCAAAATCCTTCTCTTAGATTACAGAGCACGTGTTGGCCAGGCTCCACAGTGTATTTCAGACGTGCTGTTGGTTTGTCATCCCAGCAGATCCGTCCAGCCACAATGTGGAAATCGCCTCCATATGCCTAGAATTTACGCACTGCTTTTGTATAAAAAAATAAAATTGGAATTCTGAATTTGACCGTGACGCAGTCAACACACCGGCTCCATGATGTGGTGCGTTTATTGTTTTGTTTTTTTTTTTACATGTAGCTGTAATTTCCCTACATCTGAACAGAGCGGCGGCGATGACAGAAACTGGCCCGGGCTTCGCTTTTAACTTTAGCTGTAATTGTACTTCTCCGGAACATCAGTGCGCCACACACAACCGCACATCTCCTCCACCGCTGTCTCGCTCCTCCTCCCTGCATTCCTGATGTGCAGCGGACACACTGCAAGTCAGGCCCGGGGACTGATCTCAGTCCAGCCGCTGTGGGGCAGATCAGGAGACGTGTTCATTACACTGAATCCATGTGTGTCGTGAATTCAACGCGCTGACTGAATGACGTCCAAAACCAAAGGAAAAGTCAATGTTCGAACCTTTAAATCAACACATATCTCCTAGCGGGACGGTGCAGTTTGGGGGTTGTGCACAGATCTTGCGCTCGTGTTCATGCTCACTCGCTTGGACTGCATTCGATCATAAAGAAGAAGAAGAGCTGCAGGGAGAGAGTGGAGCTCCGCAGAAAGGTTGTAGCTTTTGTTACTAAAATTGGGTCACGTCGTAGATCCGGCCCCGGGCCCCTTTTCTTATTTTGCACCGCAGTTCAATAATTAAAGTCGTATGCATAACATTAAGCTTCGCTATTAGCGACATAATTGCAGCTCACCTAAATCTAGAGCCGACTGTGGTGAGTTCTCGGCAGCTCCATCAGTGTGAGTCTCACAGCTGGCCCTGCTGGGGAGTTCATTTCCTTTGGTTTACCATTCTGTCCATGTGCTGAATCATCCAGGAAGTCACAGATAAAAACAAACCCAAGTGTGCCAACACATGCAATCCTTGTTTCAAATGACCTGCAGCACTTCATTAACCTGAGCCTGGGTCAGGGTTCGCCAGACTTACCTGACCGATGCTCCCAAACTCCTGGACCTCCATCTGATATGATATCGTCCGACTCCAGAGGGATCACGCACGAGGTGTTTGCACAGCAGGACAGACTCCACATCTGTCTCTGACACTGTGTGTGCCAGGTCACGCTGCTCTATCACTGTGTGAACCTCTCGTGAGTGAAACAGCTGTGAAGCCGAAGCGTTCCTGGAACCGCAACACCTGCCCCGTGTAGGCCGACTGGTCGTCTGTGTTACGATCCCTTCAGTCTGTGTTTACACATATTACATAATACAAACTGTCAACAGCCAGCGGTGGAATGTAACTGAGTACATTTACACAACTGCTGCAATAAAGTACAATGTTCAAGTACGTGCACTTTACTTTAGCAGTTCCATTTTCTGCTACATCATACTTCTACTCCACCACATTTTGGAGGAAGATACAGTACTTTTTACCCCCAAACCATTTTTTTATATCTTTAATCTTTAGTCACAAGTCACTTGCTAGATTGCATGCTTCATCACAAACAGAGCAGTGTGATTTATTTGTATCATTATTACAATTGGATAAGCTAAACAGTCAAATAAAACAAATATATATATGAATATCGGATCTGTTAATCGGCCAGGGTGATACCCATATTAGTATACAGTATGTAACCACATGTAAATATGGATCATTTACTTGTACTTTAGTAGTTTATCACCAGAAAATTACTTTTAATACTTAAGTACATTTAATATCAGATACTTTTAAGACTTTAGCTCAAGTTCTATTTGTATGGGTGACTTTCACTTTTACTTTTAGTAGTATTTTAACACGATATCTGTACTTTTACTCGAGTATGACATTTGGGTACTTTATACAACAAAGCTGACCTGAGGGAGAGTAATACTCCAGCCTGGCGATAGTGATTACTTTCTGGGATTCTGATTCTGGCTGACTTTTGCCCGAGGACCCTCTTGCGGGTTTATCTGGACCATGCTTTTAAGGGGCCCCTGGAAATGCTAGACTCTACCTCTGTAATCCAGGTTTTAGCCCCAGGTAGTTACTCTCTCCTTCTATCTGTATTTCTGTCAAATGTGATGCCTCCTCCCCCTGATCCTCTCTGTTTTTACTGCTAATTATCTTGTGTGACCTGTCCTCTTCCAGGTCACCACGGTCGGTGGGGGAGGAGGTCGTGTGGGGAGGGCCCTGCTTGGCGATGCCCTGGCCCGATCAGTCGTCTCAGATATTCTGTCAGTGCAACTTGTAAACTGTGATTCTGTTGTTCTTTTTATGTCCATGTGACATCTATTGCGTCCTGGGAGGGGGATCCCTCCTCTGTGGCTCTTCCTGAGGTTTCTTCCCTCTTCTTTTTCTTCTCTCCTTGATAAAAGTTTTTTTTTCTTCCTCAGCATGTCAGGTTTTTCCTCCCATCGGATGGAGGGTCTGAGGACAGAGGATGTCGCTCCCTGTACAGATTGTAAAGCCCACTGTGATCTTGGGCTACATGAATAAAATTGATTTTGATTTGATTGGATGACTGATAATAAAAATGGATTCCTCCGATCATACTGCCACCAAAGTCAGTCACCAAAACAAACATCTGTTCAAAAGTGTTTTAATTTGATAGGATTTATATGACACCATGACAGTGTGGACCGGGACTCTACACGGAAAAAGTAAAGAAAATTACAAATCCAAGTGTTGCGCAACTTTCGCTGATAATCAAGTGAATTTGGAAGGGTTCGCCCTCAGCAGCTTTGTGTCGGTTGGTGCCGGAGACATTCTTAGTGCCTGCTCGAACATGCGGGTGCAGCCGCGCTGTCAGTCCAGTTGTGCGCTCTCTCGCTCTCTCTCTCCGTGGAGAGGCTCTCTGCTGGGAACTTTCTGTGAGTGAGTCAACAGAGCAGCGAGGCGCAGCGCAGAGCAGCGCCGTCAGGGAGGAACGCCACCCAGCCCCGCCGTTGGAGCCAGCGCTGGGCTTTCTCTTCTTCTTCCACTTCTTCTTCTCCTTGTCCCTCTTAGGACACAACAGGACAACTTCGCTCTCTTCGCGATCCACCGTGGATTTAGTTTCCCGAGCCTCGGGATGGTGTTCGTCGCCTCGACGCGCCTTTTTCCTCATTGGGATTAACGCGGCGGCGGCGGAGGAGGCATGAAAGTGACGGTGTGCTTCGGGAGGACCCGGGTGGTCGTTCCGTGCGGGGATGGGAATATAAGAGTGCAGGAGCTCGTCGAGCAAGCGGCCATGAGGTACAAGAAGGCGATCGCGAAGGTAAGAGCCCCCCTCCACCTCCACCACCAACACCACCAACTTCGCTCAGCCCCGGCCCGGTGTGCCTTCTGTAACGCTCGCATCCCACACTGGAGCCTCAACATGGCGCTTTTTCACGGGCTGAGAAGGGAAGGAGAGAGCGGCCAGGGGTGGAGAGCCGGTGGAGCCAGCGGGGGACCCCCAGGGGCCCCCGGAGGAGGGAGAGTGGGGAGGGAACTTGTCATTTGTGTAAGGAGATGCTCGTGTCCCGTCATGTTCCCTCATTTGTTTTCCCCCAAACAAGTGCTCTGAAAAAGTTGTGAAGCTCTCCTGAGTATCTGCCAGGCTGTCATGAAAAAAAAAAAAAAAAAAAGTTCAGGAAACTGGAACGGTTCCAATTCCAAGTTGTAGTTGCGTTCGCAGTAAAAGGGCGCCCCAGTTCATCCGGCACAGGAGTGTGTGGATGAAACAGGAGCAAAAAAATACCTGTGTGTGTGTGTAAGTGTGCCAGTACTTCAAATATCACAGTACAGAAGTGTAACAGGTATATTCAAACATGGTGAACTTTCTACTTCCAACACTTCCCAGTTAGGACTTTTAGTTATTCATGAGCCACAAATGAGATTTAGCGCGCTGTCTTTGGTCGGCGTGTGCATCCATGTCTCTGGATCGCGACACACTCGATCAGTTACATGGAAAAAAAGAAGCGGTGACGGGATAATGGAATGTCTGTCGATGGTTAGTCGCTCTGCACTCATTGCCCTTCGTCATTAGATGTTTTTTTCAAGTTCATCCAAAATCCATCTATTAAATGATGCAACCATGACTGTGCGAACCCCCTGTGCCAAATCTGAACGAGGCCCGCGACCGGGGACGCTGATTGCTTTTCCTTTTGTGGGTTTTTTTTCAAGCAGCTGCGCTTTAAAGCCCATTAAATGACTAATGAATGAATTGGAAGTTTGGTACTGTTGCCATGGTTAGTGCGACAGCGCTTTCTGGGTGACATTACCATTGGAGTCACGTTAATTCTGCGGCTTCTCTTCGAGGGGCTCGGAATGCCTCGGTGAGCCCACGCTGGTTTTGCCTAATTATTTCCTTTCTTGTGTTTAAGCTTTGGCGATCCTACAATCTTCTTTGTTTTAGAGCGACAGGCAGGTTTCAGAAAGATCCAGAGAGAGAGAGAGAGTATGATGATGCTTCACTTCCCACCTGTACGCTCAGCTATGCAGTGACGGATACCTTTCACTTCCGGGAAATATTCGCCGTCGGCTCTGTTGCTACGTCGATGTTTTTTTTTACCACCGAAGGCAAACAGTGACGAAGTAGGTCAACCATTAACGCTCATTCTTGAAGAGCACTTCCTCCTTAGATACACACCGGCGATCCCACACACACACACGCACGCGCACACACACGCATTCACGCCTCTGTTTACCAGTGCTTGTTGGTTTTCCACAGTTCAGCAGAATGGAGGCGACTGGCTCATTGATCCATGCAGTGATACTGTAAATGTAGAAGTGTGGGCTTCCCTTTCCCGAGGACACTACTTGGCTCCGGGTCAACACTGACTGCTGTATCGCAGGACAGCCAGGACCTTTGGACCTCAGCGAGATCTAATCACACGTGGTTTTATAGTACAACTGCAGCTGACGGTTGTGTTTTCAGGGCTGCGTTTATAACAGAAAGCACAAGCGTCCCCCGGCTTTCGGGTAATGCATCATGCAAAATGCATTCGGATGCTGGAAAAAAGAATGTCTCACTTTTGGAATAAGCAAGTACATAAATCATAAGTAATTCATCCAGACGGCAGGGAGCTTGGGTGATTCAGCTTTAGCGTGAACAACAGAGAAATGACAGGGAGGAAGTCTCTGATTCTGCAAAAGGACATTCTGCAGCTGAGGAGCATCGTGTGTGTTCAGAGGAGGTGGTAGTTGAGCCTCTTCATATTTGAGTGGTACATGGCCGGCATGCTACAATAAGTACATTGTCAGAAACACTTGATGCGATGAATGTAGTTGATTGCTTTATCTTTCCCGAAACATTTTCAGACGTCAGTATTAGTCAGAGTATCGGTGTGTTCCAGCAGCTTTAACCTGACGTGAACTGAACACACAAACTTATGATCTGGAGTCAGACGTGACATCATTGCGGGTCAAGGTCATGACACAGTCTCTGCACTGACTGACTGATGTCTAAACAAAGAATATCCAGAGTGCCTGGCTGTATTTACTGATACCACATCATTTATTTATTAGATATCGGACAGTCCCTCCGGCAGCGTCCCGTACACCTGTGTGCAACTTTGCAAAGTTTTAGTTAAATTAAACTAAATGGCAAGCAACTAATTGTGTAACTTCAAACCCTGTGAACATAACATTCATACAGGGTTACCTCTAAATTCCACCAGATCTGTGTTCGGTCTGTCTCCATTCTGCCATGGCAGTGGAGCTGATAGCTGGCTCCGCCGCGTTACGTATCTGCTCCGTTGCAGCTCCGGCAGTCCGGACCCTTCCGTAGCAGATACGCAAAGCTTCTGTTTCTGCCTGGATGCCGGAGCACGGTGAAGCAATTCAGCTGAATTCAGCACAGAGCAGACAGGAAGTCACACACCGAATCAACAACACAACATCCAGATAATTTTCATAATAAAACACTCCGTGTTGACGTCAGAACAAAAATCTAAAAAAAGAGACAAATCCAAGCATTTCTTCTAATCCTTCACTTACCTTTTGTCTCTTTGTTGTTGTAGTTAGTGCGGTTGTGCGATGACTCTGTAATTGTCGCGGGAACTGTCCGGCAGTGCTGTGCCGTGCTACAATCAAAACGCAGCCGGTGGGGGTTGACGGACGATGGAGCCCAGAGCGAAACCGTAGCAGAGCAGCTCCGCAACGTACATGCAACCAGTGGTATTTCCGGGTCAGTAGCATGCAGCTGTTATGAGGGGGAAAGATTCGTTCTGCCACTGATCCGCCACCGGAGGTAGTATCAGCAGAGGCAAGATAGCGTCCGTGTGAATGGTGAAGCCTGACGCGCGGGACAGGGGTGTGTCGGTGTGATGGTGTTGACAGTCTGACAGCTAGACAGAGCCTTCACTCATCAAATGAAAGAGACATTTTTTACACTTCGACCCACACATCAACTTAACAGGACCAAACAACAGTAATGTGGTAGCAGGTAGTGTCTTCAGCATCTTATATGAGAAAAAAACAAACAAATTAATCTGTGGAAAAGTGTCTGTCATCCTGTCTGTCCTACTGAGTCAAACAGTGTCTGTCCTCGGCAGTGAGAGCCCGGCGGCTTCCGCAGTCGAGTGGCAGTGATTATGTGACGTGAATTAGAGCAAAAAAACATAACTTTGTCACTTTCCACGATGCATGGTGTGTCGAGATCTCAATCATAGCACATTAAAACAGCATCTGCATGATTATAAACAGCTGGCGGGTACTTGTTTAGATTTACAGGTGGGACCCGTTGGAAACCACACAGAATGTCAATGCTGGTGCCGCTCGGTTCAGCGTGAACAAACAATGGCGGCGTAAAGGCGAGCCTTCTTTGCGGCGATAATGTGGAATCTCTGTGTGAAAAGGGGCTAATATCAGGAAGGAAAAAGTGGTATTGGTGCATCTCCACAGGTTATAAAAGTGCTTATATTATAAATCAGGTTTGATCACTTTTGTTGCTGTCACGAATTCACATGAAATTCTTTGTTTATCTGATTTATGCGGAGACAAACTGATAGAGGATAAGAGAAGCACTCCCCGCATCTCCTGCTTCAGATAAAAACTCATCGCTTCAACAACTATTTCATGTCCGCCCCTCTTCTCTACCTTCCCTCCCCATACTTAACAGCCGATCTTGCCTCCGCCCTAACCTCCCGCCTGACTCTACGGAACTATCTGGAGTTGCAAAGATACTTGCCACACATGTGTTGCTATGGTAATTCTGCGAGGCTTTTGCAGCCTTTCCTCGTCGTTGCCTGCGATATCAGTGGTCTGTGAAATTACACTTACTCTCCCCTCTGAATTAGCTTTGTCGAATTAGCTGAGCCCCATCCGACAGCGTCACAAGCTGCGCCGGTGTACCTGATCTCTTCTCTGGGGACTCCTGAAGCATTTGTCACGGTCTCGGGGGGGACCAGGAAGTAAGCATCAATCAGCCGCTCAAGCACCATTAACTTCAGAGTCAATCTGGTCCACAGTATGCACAGTCATGAAGGATTAAGCTTCTCATTCTGCCTGTCTGTTCCCAAGGCTGTTCGCTTTTCGCACTTGGCCAGTCAAGAACAACTTGAGCGTTGATCACATTTTTTAAGCAAAAGCAATATGAAGAAGGTATTTTGTGGGCTTCTCCTGTTGGCATTACAGAGCACCACGTAGACGTGACTGGGAGGTTCAGATCTTTACCCGTCCTCCTACAGTCTGGTTTCACTCACATCTGGTGCACAGTCAGAGGTATAAAACAAAGAATACTCGCAGTCGATCCATAATTTGTGGCTCTAACTCATAGAAGAGTTGCATCTCTAGATCCTATTTGTCTCCTAGTTTCCCACGGCTATGCAACCTAAATGTCTGCTAAAGCCTTAAAGCACGTAATTGTCATTTTTCCTCCCAAAATTCCACACATTCACTCTTGTAGACATGTCACAGCAAAGTCAAGTTGTTGAAGTATACAGATGCAGAATATCCCGAGGGCGAAGCAAAGGCCCATATTTCTGCAACATACTGTATGATGAGTATGTTTCCATGATGTAATCATTCATCAATCTTTAGGACCCATACAGATGCATGGGATTTTAATCACAAAATGGTAAAATCACTTTGATTTGGTGAAATGACATCCTGTTACTAGGTATTTAAAGGACCATCTTTGCCCTGTTGTCTGTCTTGATTACCACTTAAGATAGCACACGCTGAATATCATGCCCTGATTGGGAACACTTCTCTAAGCTCCGGCACTGTTATTATCGCCGCACAACTCCTTTTACACTGCTCCAAACTGCAAGCCCTCTACAAAAACACCAAAGAATGGATCATGCCAGACTCCCCTACTTGAATGTGTCTGGTGATGCCAATTTCGGCATTTTTGTAAATATGCTTTTTTGCTTTCTTGATGAATGTTAGATGAGAGGATTAGGGCTGCAACTAACAATTTTTCATTTTGTTGGACTATAAAATGTCAAAATTGTGAAAAATAGTTATCACAATTTCCCAGAGCCCAAAGTGACATCTTTAAATTGCTTCTTTTGTCCCAAAACCCAAAGACTCTTCATTCACTGTCATAAATGACACAGAAAGACAAGCAAACCTTTCATTTAAGAAGCTGGAAGCTGCAGATGTTTGATATTTTTGCTCGAAAAATGGCTGAAGTCATTGTGAAGTCGAGTAATCATTACTGAAAATAGTCTGCAAAAAATGTTTTTTGATTGAATAACTGATTAATTGACTAATGGTTGCAGAGAAAATCAACAGCACTCTCTGTTACCAATTTGGTCATTTTTGCTCAGAGACTGGAAGTAGGGAGAAACCAGCAACCACGGTTCCTTAATGAGCTATAAAGCCCCCCTCCAGTTTATTGTGGGCATTTTTATGGTATTTCATATTTCCCGACAATGTTGATGAGCCACACTGTTTGCTACTATGTTATTTGGACAAAAGACCAAATCTTGTGCTCAAAGTTAAAAAACAAAACAAAATTCTTCCATTCTAAAATGGAATTATGACATATGACTATAGCTCCTCAATACTCAAGAACAACTTCTGTTTCAGGGACAGCTTGCACTATCCCTGTTAATATTCATGCTATTGCTTTTCGATGCTGACACTCTCCATGCCAATCATGTCGATCTTGTAAGAACAGCAGTCTGTTTTGCGATGGTAATGGGTTATGTATGACTATTAACCACACACGCCATCTGAAAGAAGAAAACTGTCTGAGAAAGAAGAAACACTGCAGGTTGGCTTTAAAGATCCTTTAGAGAGCATTCCAGAGCTTTGCCGTCTTTATGCTAAGCTAAGCTAACCGGCTGCAGCTTCTTTTATTTAGTGTACAGTCATCAAACTCTCTGAGAAAACTGCAAAAATAAATATTTCCCAAAATGTCACACTATTCCTTTTCAAGAGTCTCGAAAAAGAAGGCCATTTTACAAATTGCCGATTTAAGGTATTCAGTTGCAATGTGGGCATAAGCTTTCTTACCTTTGGAACCGCTGTGTGTCTTGGTTTCGTTGTCATTGTGAGATATTTTCTGCAGCCCAATCGCCAGAATAAATGTTGGCCAAGTACATTTCGCCAAAACCAGATAAGTTACAAGTAATTCATAGGTTATGTTGCAAATTTATGTTTGTGCGTACTTTGCCTACGCAAGTTGTATTTTCTATTACTCTCTTGGCACAATGCTGTGCTTATGCTCTGGTTTCTGTTTACGGAAAAAAAAAAAACCCTCCTGATTGGAGTTAGGAAAGTACCTGTTTTGGTTGCCACAGTCGTGGATGGCGACACAACATGAACACGCTGACGTCGCACCTAGCCGGTTGCCAGTTGCTGACCCCTGTCTTCAGTCTCCCAGCCTGTCTCTCTCCCTGTCGGTTCAAAACAAGTTGGGCTGTTGAGTAACCTGTGGTTCCACCTGATGAGGAAAGAAAACATTGGGGGAACGCCGCTCCCTTTGGCAACGTAGGAGAAGTCAGGTTAGGCAGTTTTCTCCTGCGGGGCAAAGTGAGACAGGGTAGCATCTGGTTGTTGACATGTTTGAAGTGTCATGTTGGTGTGATTTGTGGGAAAGATTAAAGATAAGAAAGTCCACCAAAACATATGTCAGAGATATTTGTTTAGGCATTTGTTTCAAGGAAGGCACCTGCAATTCTGTTCAGAAAGTCTCAGCTGCTTAGTTTGCATCTGCAACATACAGTTTAAAATGCTTTTAACACTGGGAATCATTGTCCCTTTACTAAAAGTACAACTAGGTCTTTTAATATCTGTTTATTCTCAGGTAAGGACCTAACAGCCAGTGCAGGAACGCTCCGCAAAGAGGAAGCGGGAAGTGATGCTGGAAATGTTGTCAGTGTTCATTAGCTCACTACACTCATCAGCTGTACGTGAGTAAGGATATTACAGTAGTGGGAGATAATTGGGGGATTATCATGTGAGTGGACCGTACTAGGCTGAGCTGGGCAAGCCCCGCAGGATGATGGGACCCTGTGATTGACGGTAACTGAGTAAAAGCGGGTCTGTGGTTCAACTGTGGTCAAGCAGCAGTGATTTAGTTCATTTCTTCCACAGCAGGGAACAAACCAGGGGAAGAGGAGGAGAGATGTGCACTCAGTGACCTCTCTTCCTCCTGTTGTATTCTCCTCTTGCCTTCTCTCGGTTTCCTCCTTTCGTGTATCTTCGCCCCTTTCTTTTCTTTCTCCCTTTACTCTCCAGCTGGTCGACACAGTGCTGTCTTCCAGCCGACTGAGCAGTGCCCCCTTGCTTTTCGCGCTAACTCCTTCCAGGGGGATTGTTGCCTGCCAGTCTTCCAGTTAAACGTCGCACACCCACCGCTCCAAAAGTCACGAGTCAAGTTTGCCCAAGCATCCAGAAGAGATGTTCGGCACCCGTCTCCTGCACAGCACTTCTTCTTCGCTGTTTGCCTGCCGAGATCTAAGACAGTGATCCATCTCATGAGTTCCTTTGCTTCTGAAACTAACATGTCAATTTGGGAAAACATTTTTAGGTGCTGTATGCAATGTCAAAAATATGCGTCAACAGTAGAACATGCAGCGGTGTTTGTGCAAAACAGATTGCACGGTGCGAAATAGCCTGTAATTTCACATGGAGGCTGGTAGCAGCATGTTTATAGTGGTCTATAGTCATACCAGTAAATGGAGAGGTAGACAAGTACTTAAATACTAGTCTAAAAATGTGGAAAAGACACATAAAGAAGTACTTTAATGTAAGTACAGTTCAGTCAGTGAAGACACTGTCTCTAAATAGCCAGACAATGATGATGATGTTTTGTTATTTTGCGACTAAAGTCAAGCAAACATGAAATTGAAATGTAACCGTGACTTTCAAGTTGGTGGAATTCAGTTTGAAGGCCGTTTGAAGGTTTTCCCATTCACATTGGAGGAACAGTGCAGGTCTGGACGACTGTGAAGCACAGTGGTCCCAAACACACTGAAAAGGCAACTTGTGTGTTTTTTGATGGCAGACTGTTGGGATGTTCTTAGGCGTCAACGTCAGCTACTTGACCTGGCAACAACCAGAGAACGAGCAAGAAGTGATGCGCGCTGCAGAACAGAGCGCCAACAGAGCATCCACTGGCAAGATATCAAGTTCTATCAAGTGTCTGATATCTGTGGGTTGGACACTTGTGTCTCGGGCCGCAAAGGATTTGTAACCGAATATTGAATATGATGATTACAGCGTCTCCCGCAGAATGACTGTGTACCCGTGGACCCGAGCCACCAACTCAAAGCACGAGTATTCCAAATCCTGAGAATAAGCCTCAAAAACCAAGTGAAGTCTGTGGGCTCTATCTCATGCAAGGCGTCACACAGCGCAGCGCAAGAGTTTTTGCTAGTTTCAGACCAACGCAGATGTCATTTTCATGTCATTTTTGTTTGTGACCTTTGGATGTGTTGAAGAATGCAGAACATTAATTAACATGAAATACCAAACGATCTTGTCGGCTAGTCAGGAGTTTTAAATAATCAATGAAGTTCATCAGCAGTTCCTCCTGCACAGATGGGCATGTTAAGAGAGAGATACACATATTGTTTCTGCTGCTGGAGGAACACTGCAGTAGTGTCATTCATATTTTCCTCATTAAAGACATATTTCACCCACCTCTACCCACTGTTGATCAGAATGATCATTTTTATGACCCTTCCCGTCTGATCTACTGACTGAGACCGGCGCACACACACACAAATATCAGTATATTTCCTCATATGTCATATGTCAGAACAGAGTTGTTGATGGTACAGATGATTGTGAAATTGCGGAGGCAGAGGGTCCAGCAACCGCGGACAACATCCCTGTCCTTCAGCCGAGACGAGTGTCACTGTTTGATAGCAATGCATCACATCCTGGTGCACCTGGCTCATAAAGGGAATGGTAGATGGCACCCTGATTGGTTTAATTCACGTTACACCCAAAAAAACATGACTAATTCAGTCTAATAACAACCCCTCTGCGTCATGCTCCTCCCTTTGCGTGTAGACCATCTATCATTTAACTAGCAAAATTGACTTGGACACTCCCTAAACGCATTTAAACCATGTGGTGTAGACCGTGCACCGTAGATCATTTAAATAGGGCCCATAGTGTGGGAAACACTGGATTGTATTAAAGGTCCAATATGTATGATAGTTGATTTTTGGGTCTCGGCTCCCCAACTTGTCAAACACTGATGTTTTGGGTCGGCAGCTGATCCAACCTACCAGTCCAAAGCGTCAGTATTCGTCAAGTTGGGGACTCAAGTTGAATGTCCCACATTTGGAGGACTATGTGCAAAAAGATCAATACCTCCTTAACTGTTCAGCTGTTATAGATACAAATGCCCTGAATTTAAGAGGGGAAAGCTAACCTTTTAACTTTATATTTGTTGCTTCATTAGAAATCCAATGCACTGTAGTACAGAGCCAAAACAATAAAAGAAAAAAATGCCTGAAAAATGTACAAGCTCCACTGCCACAGACTTTGATCTACATTTGCGTGGCTTAGGTCAATATGAGGAGATTGTGAGGGTGCTAATTGTGTAACAAGCTGTCTGGCTGACGGACTCAACGACCGTCTGACGAGCTTCCCCACTCACGTGAATGGCACCGAGGACAATGACACCATCCTCGGTGCGCTATCTTTCCCGAACAGTGTCTCTCTCCAGGGTAAACCAAAAGTGGCTTTAGGGCTTCCACACTGGCAAGCTTGTATCTCAGGCGCACACACAGGTGCTGATAGGTGTGCACACGGTAGGGAGAGTGCATGCACTCATGCAAAGCTGAGAGCAGCTACTCTGGATGCTGGATTGAGAGCTCAAGTGTGACCGTCAAAGCTGCGAGAATTTCTGGCATCGGCCGCTAAACACAGCAATGCTAGCAGGCCACATGCCATGATGGGACCTGCCAAAATCTGAGCATGTCACGGCCATGCCAAGCCGTTGCGTGACAGGTTTTTCTGTCTGCATATATTCTGTGTTGGGGCATTCAGGGTCAGCGTCAGTTTCTGTTGTCGCTGCTGATGTGGTTTCAGTAGTTGATACTGATTTTGTTTCTGGTTGGCTTTGTTTATCCACTGCCCTTGGAGCTGAATGACAGAAATTCCTCTTGCTGTCAAATCATTTACAGATTTAACAGGACTTAACGCAGCATAGCAAGAAGCATATGGTGGACTTTGTTGGTGTGTGTGCATGCATGACCGTGTTTCCTAAGTAGCCATATCAGTGTGTGTGTGTGTTCTTAATGATAATTTCTTTCATAGATAATGCAGCTCCATTCAGACGTAACTCGGTTTGCCCACGCTGACATATCAAACATGAGCTCTTGAAAGCTGCTATGCTTGTATTATCCTATCCCAGTCACAGCCTTGTGATGGGGGGGCACCGTTTTGTTATCTGAGCCCACTGGTTCAGATAATCCCGCTAATCATTAGTCCGAACCGTTACAAGCAAGACAATGGAAGCGATGCACTGCACTTGCTCCTGCATAACTTAGACGTGCGCTCGTCTGGTAAGGCTTCTCTTTACAGCCTCAGGAATGTCAGACCTCAGAGATAGTGGTGAGAGCCTGTTTATTCAAGGCAGCGAAAAACCTGTGACAGCAGATACCATCAAGAACACTTTGTTTGGCTATCATAAATTGTTTGTATTTGTTTGTTTGAAGGGCCCTTTTTGTATTATTTGGAAGATTTACACTATGATTCCACCATCCTAACTGGAAACCCTGCTTGGAATTAGGTTGAGAGTGATGGTAGATTCAGATTATCTGGTTTCAATTTGACATCTGTGACATCCTAATCTAGTCCTTTCACCCATGTGGTGAAAGTTTATGATGAGGCAAGGAAGCCAAGTTGATCAACTGGGTCCTCCTTCCAGTGTGCAGGAGAATCTTTCTGTCCTTTACCTGACAGCTGTGACTTCTCTCAACAGGTAGTTTGCTTTCACTTTTTGTTTGCGTGAGAAAGCCTTGACCTCGACGGGATTTGAACATGCAATCATCTAATCACGAGTCGCACACATTACCATCACGCCTTGAGGTCTTGACTGTTATGCGACACAACTTCGAGACAATTCAAAAAATCGCATTATTGTCCTCCCCATAATGGAGGGGAACGTATCGAAAGGTGACAGTGCTTAATGTTCCAGTGAAACCGCTAGTGGAGTGCTATTTGCTTGTTTACGTGCTTGGACTTTGTGGATATTGATTGGTATGTATAGTAGTTTGGCCAGTTTGAGTACAGTACCAAGGTGGTTTTTTGACTACTGGCCTAGTAAACAGGAAGGCTGACTTAGCTAAACAGCTAACAAATGCAAAATTTGTATAAGACCCCAAGTGCAGGATGAGTCATCAACATTTTTTTTACATCGTTTTCCAAGAAATTACAAACTCTGCCAAAAATATAATTGAGAATACCTACAAACCAACTTTTTTGACATTGTTGGACCAGGTACTGTGATAAAAAACAATATAACATTGATTTTGACTTTATGGTGACTTTAATGATGCCCTAACAAATAGGGAGGGGGCTGCTGTGAAGACTGATCTTGCATGATTTGGACACCCGACCTTCTGTCCTGCTGTCAGACCCTAAACCTTTACACCTTTAGCTTTCAGTCACAGCTTTAAATTTCTTGTTTCCCCATGTCTTTGTCTCATCACTCCTGCTCACCCCTCTCACTCCCTCCCTATTCACCTCTCACGCCGTTGTTATCACAGATTAGTCACTAGAAGATAATGGGGTTACTCTGGGGAATCGGGATTAAGCTCCTTTCACGTAAATCCGTCGACCTGACTGCTAGCCGATGGAGTCAGAGGGGGAATTAGCTTCACCACAGCCACCTGAAACACAGTACAATGTGGCAGAATAGGTTGTATTCTTTTGTTACACAAAACCCTCCTGCAGCTTTTGATTTGAGAGAAGCTGCTCATTAGACTGCTTTTATATTTTTCTATTTGTCTATCGGCTGCATGCAGGAAGACAATTTTATCTTTTGCATCTTAATCCTGTCAAGTTGCTGCAGGTTTGTTGCCTGTCGGGTGGAGAGTTGAGATATATCTACTTCTCCATGCTTTGACACCCCCTCTCTATGTTCTGATGTGTGTGTGTGTAGTGGCAATGGCTGCTGCCATTGGATGGATTTCTGGACTACATAACCCATACTTGGATTTTTCAAAATGGAAAATTTGAGCGAGGTGACGAGCTGTAAATGTATTTTAAGACAGAAAAGGGCCAGCATGTTTGTAAATGCGGCTAAGATGGAAAAGCACTTCCAGCCTTCCCAACACATTCTTAAAGGCTGTTTTGACAGCTTCCACTGTCTACACTTTGCGCGTCGTTACACAGAGGCCCTCCTTTTCTGCTCTTAAAAATACACACAGGCATCGCTTTTCCGTTCAGTAATGGCACGGACGGCTGCCCCCCCTTTTTATTCAAGGGGAAGCTCCCGAATCTGGCTCTGTGAGGAGCAGAAGCTTTTATTTTATGGAGTCTAGTTATAGAACAATCGCCTACGATCATTTCCTAGTAGCAGAGCTGCTCCGGAGGCAGAAATAATCAAAACGTCAATGGGTGCAACCAAGGAAAAATAACATTGTAGACATGGAAACTTGAATATATATTCAATAAATACAGCTGTATTTCAGTTCCCGGAAAGAAAGAAACTAGTTCTTGACCTCTCTCTTACTTTTGCAATATTTTCTAGCTAGAAAAAAGAAAAAGAACCATCTTTTTGACTCTGCATATCAACATCTAACTCCACCACTGAGATGATTCTTGCCCTCAGAGCCCTCGCCTGTTTGCAAAACTCGTATCCACTCTCTTTTCAGAGCTGTTGGACGTTGGTTGATGGTTCACGTGATCTGCTTGACCGGCTGTTTCGCTGACTGATGGAAGGGAGTGAAGCTAAAGCCGACCACACAGTCAAGGAATCCAAGTGGTCTTGACATTTGTAGTGTCAGCGTGTATTTCTTTATTTGGTCAATGCAGTGATTTGGATAAGACCGATTCCAATGACATTTCCTGTTGCTTCGCGTGTTGTTTTGAGCCTTCCGAAGCGCGTTGAGTCGTTCCTCTTGTTTTTCCCTATCCCACGTCTCCCGTGATATGACGATTCCTGCCTCCAGCTGGATCCAAACGCGAGCAAGTTGTAGCAGAGGCCAACTATGTGGTTTGTGGTGTTTCGACATGCCGGCCACGCCAGGCCCTCTTGGGTGTGATCCGCTGTTTTGTCAACAGCTTATTCCTGTGGCTGGGATTGCAGTTGCAGAGCACTCAGTTACCGAAGTACGCAGGCACCGGGTGTTTGTCAAAGAATTAGGAACAAGATCTCTGAATGAGTGTGTTTCAGAGGGAACACCTGAACACATCTCTTATGCAAGGGTTATTTGGTTTGTCACGCTCAGACAGGGACACATGTACTGTATGTCTTTGTCGCTGCTCTCCACACTATTATTCGATCTGTTATTCGACCGGCTTATTAAGCCCGTAGCTCCATCTGTCCAAATGACTGTGACACTATATATACATCATATGAAATGTAACAGATTGGGTCTGCTGCAATATCAGCAAGTTGTTACAGTCAGCCAGCATTCACAACACCAGGCCCAGCCACCTAAGTGGAATGCAGCCCTTAATTAATTACACCTGTGTGTATCCTGCTATGGCATGTCACGTTCATCATTTAAAAAAGAGGAACGTAGTTTTCATTTTTTTTGTGACCACAAGAGCGCAGGATAACAAAAATGAGCCGACAGGTTAACAGCCTTGACATTTATATAGTGTTGCTGTGGCTAACGTGTTGGCAAACAAGTGTCTGTTCCGCTAGCATACATTCGGAGCTTTTGTTTCCCAGCCAACTGACAAATGTAAGTCCGCTATTTTTTGTTCTCTTGTTCTTCATCAATTATTGTGAAAAAAAAAATACCTGGCTCTTTACTTGTTAGGTGTTCTTCCCCAGCTAATAATTGGTGCCGGTGTTTAGTCTTTGAGTAGTAGCAGCAGCAGTAAAAAGGAGTGTTGGCAGATTTATGTAGCCTGAGTGAACGTAGCCTACGTGATGCTACATGCTAAGATAATGCTAAATAGGTTTTTTGGTGGGGTTATTTTGGCCACAGGGGCGCAGGATAACAAAATGAGCCGACAGGTAAATTGCCTTGACGTGTTATCACTTTATAGAGTTGCTATGGTTGACGTGTTAGCAAACAAGTGTCTGTTCCACATCCACCAGGTATGGAGCAGCGCTAGCATACATTCGGAGCTTTTGTCTCCCAGCCAACTGACAAATGTAAGTCTGTTATTTTTTGTTCTCTTGTTCTTCACCAACCATTGTAAAAAAAGAACTGGCTCACCTTACTTGTTAGGTGTTCTTTGGCAGCCAAAAATTGGTGTTGGTGTTTAGTCTTTGAGTAGTCGTAGCAGCAGTAAAAGGAGTGTTGGCAGGTTCGTGTAGCCTGAGTGAACGTAACCTACGTGATGCTGTATGCTAAGATGGTGCTAAAGAGTTGCCCTTTTGTCGCTGCTCTCCACACTATTATTCAACCTTTCATGCTTATTAAGCCCGTAGCTCCATCTGTCCAAATGACTGTGACACTATATATACATCATATGAAATGTAACAGATTGGGTCTGCTGCAATATCAGTGAGTTGTTACAGTCAGCCAGCATTCACAACACCAGGCCCAGCCACCTAAGTGGAATGCAGCCCTTAATTAATTACACCTGTGTGTATCCTGCTATGGCATGTCATGTTCATCATTTAAAAAAAGAGGAACGTAGTTTTCATTTTTTTTGTGACCACAAGAGCGCAGGATAACAAAAATGAGCCGACAGGTTAACAGCCTTGACATTTATATAGTGTTGCTGTGGCTAACGTGTTGGCAAACAAGTGTCTGTTCCGCTAGCATACATTCTGAGCTTTTGTTTCCCAGCCAGCTGACAAATGTAAGTCCGCTATTTTTTGTTCTCTTGTTCTTCATCAATTATTGTGAAAAAAAAATACCTGGCTCTTTACTTGTTAGGTGTTCTTCCCCAGGTAATAATTGGTGCTGGTGTTTAGTCTTTTGAGTAGTAGCAGCAGCAGTAAAAACAAGTGTTGGCAGATTTGTGTAGCCTGAGTGAACGTAGCCTATGTGATGCTACATGCTAAGATGATGCTAAATTGTTTTTTTGGTGGGGTTATTTTGGCCACAGGGGCGCAGGATAACAAAATGAGCCAACAGGTAAATTGCCTTGACATGTTATCACTTTATAGAGTTGCTATGGTTAACGTGTTAGCAAACAAGTGTCTGTTCCACATCCACCAGATATGGAGCAGCGCTAGCATACGTTCGGAGCTTTTGTTTCCAGCCAACTGACAAATGTAAGTCTGTTATTTTTTGTTCTCTTGTTCTTCACCAACTATTGTTAAAAAAAAAAAAAGAACTGGCTCACCTTACTTGTTAGGTGTTCTTTGGCAGCCAAAAATTGGTGCTGGTGTTTAGTCTTTGAGTGGTAGCAGCAGCAGTAAAAAGAGTGTTGACAGGTTCATGTAGCCTTAGTGAACGTAGCCGACGTGATGCTACATGCTAAGATGGTGCTAAAGAGTTGCCCTTTAGGGTTTCAGTGCCTTGCTCAAGAATTTTCAAGCAGGGCCCGTGTTTGTAAAAACAGAGCCTGAGTGACTGTCTGGCAGAAAGACAGTCTTTGTGCACGCTGAGTGGGAAAATTGGCGGGAACAATTAATTGCTGTATGATTTATAGGCCTACTGAGTTTTATCATTTATTTGGAAGGATTAGGCTGACTTGATTGAGTCATGTAAAAATTTGGAAGAAGATTCATGCAACATCAAAGTGGTCTTGTGGCCATGTGTGTCATTTGCTTTTGATCCCACTAATGCACTCCGGGTCTTTCAACCCTCGAGCACAATGCGCACACACAGTCTTTCTTTCAGTGGATAAAGTAAATAAACAGGATTGTCTGTAGTCGGTGGCTGCAAATAAGCTTTTATCAAACATCAGTCAACCTACATGCAACATGATCTTGAATTATTAAGTAAGCTTGACTTTATTGGTGACTCGGCATCTGTGTGGCATAATAATTTGGTTTCAGTTCTACCTGTATAGTATATTAATACTATATTAGTATTCTAATAAGTTAACTACTAGCAGCGACTAGATCGGGACCCGACACTAAGAAGTAGAAATAGACAACATTTCAATTTTCCTCCCTCGTAGTGTTGCCAGGTGATATTACTTTTGGCAACGCTGTTGCAAAGACAGCGTGAGCAACATGGCTACCACTAGCAGCCTGGCTACTGTCCAAAGCAAAGTAGAAAATGTAAGAATCCCAATTTGACCCAGGAATGGTGTGATTTCAGTGTGATGAAAAGGCAGAGTAATATACCGTTTTCAAACCATTTTTAGCTTGGAGGTAAGGGGAACTTTCACTCTTGTTTTACCTTGGTTTCAAACCGTTTTTAGTTTGGAGATTAGGGGACATTTCTATCGCTCTCCCTCTTCGCCCTTTTTGCCTTCTCCATCAGCTGGGTTTTTTTTTTCCTTTTCAGTGTACAGATTCCACACTTATTCCACTCGTTGGGGATATAGTGACTGGGGAAAACAATGCCTCTTCCTGTTATGGATGCACTGTAGCAGATGCACTTCCTTTGTGCCCTAATTCAACCTTCGTTTAAAAAATAATAATCCAGCCTGGTGGCAGACTGAACAACATAGTGAAAGCGAAGCTTATAGAGAACTATTATACACAAGATGGTGTAATTTCTCTCCAGCATTACAATGTGCAATCAGTATTTACTTCAGAATGATAAAAGCAAAAAATATGTCTATTGCCTGTTTAAGTAAAAGAGGTAAAACGTCTTTCTCCAAGATGTTTTTCAACCCCAATTTTCACTTTAAACTGGGTTTGGCTTCAGGACTTTTCAGCATTCATTATTCATTCAGTATTCCCTATCAGAATGGGCTTAATTTTCATGCTGTTGATACAGCAGTTCCCTGGATGCAGTTTAGCCTGATTAATTTACCGATACTCTGAAAAGCCTCATGCCAAGAAGAGGTGACTAGTGTCTGTGGAACCCCAAAATCTATTGATCAACCACAATTGTTCTCACAAACAGGTTCCCTGCAGGTCTGGAATTTGTTATGCTGTCAAATTAAATCCTTGCTGTTCTGTCGAGCTGAGGGCACTTTTTCATTTCCTTTGCCAAATTACTGAATAATCTCTCCTCCCTGTGTTATATGATCTTCCTTCACTTTCCATTATTTTGCATATGCTGCAAATACATCTGCAAACAAACTGGTTTAACTGAAAAAAAACACCTGTCCAGTGTCTGAAATGGGATGTCACATCGACATGATTAGTCATCTGCGATTGCAGCACTGAAAATGTGTGCACTCAATATTGCTCAAGTTATTACAAGTTCTCTGAAATATAACTTATGTGTCACTGCTTGCACAGCGAGATGACGTTTCTGTGGATCTGTTTGTGTGGGTTTTTTCCAAACATCTGTCCACCCAGACAGATCTGTGAAATGAAAATGGCATGCTCAGGGCTACAGGAGAAAAATAAATCCTTGATGTTAGAAGGGCTTAGGCGTTGGCAAGACTGTGGGATCCTGCAGTCATTTGGACAGATTTATTTTGAATTAAGCGGCGCAATATGAACGGAGTGATAAGAAAAAGTTTGCCACTGTTCTAAAGATCTAAAGATTCCTTTCTTCGTGAAGTTAATGAATACAAGGGAAAAGGTTTTGGCAAGTTTTGTGCTCTGGAGCTTAAAGTATTCACAATCAAAGTTAGGAATTCCCTTGCTGGGAATTCAGCCTTTTCTCTTCTCAGGGGCAATGACTCAAGAGCTTCTGTTGTGGAAATATACTAAAGTAGTCAGCAGTTCAGCGTGGCTTAACTCTGATGATGATTTTTTAAACTGGAAATACTATCACTGTCTGTTAAGGCCTTAAATGAGCTTTTTTTCCGGATGTGTTCACATGAAGCAGTCCGACTCCTATCAAGTATGAACGAGATTGATGTCAGCGGTTCTTGCTTTGGACCTCTTGCTGAAACCCCTCATACACACTAGAGTTGTACGGCTTATTCATCATTTGAGTCACTCGTTTGAGAGCTCTGCTGCTGTTATTGCTGAACCACAGTGCATGGCTGTTAGACCTTGGCTGTAGCTTCATTGTGCGTGGCCTTTTGAATACGTGCACCAGCTCTGCATTGCTCCTCACCAAGGACAATTATGCGATTGCAGCCCAAGGCTACAAGTTCTTCACGAGAAAAATGATTCAAAGATGACTCAGTCTTTTTTTCATGGTGACTGAGATGCCTTTGATTTGAATTGACATGCTCCTAGAATAGCAATAGCATGATGAATGGTATGTTGGTGTTGTTTGATGATGTTGTGGCCTGTTGGTTTTATACTCATCTATGTTTGGCTCGAAGACAGGGAAAACATTTTCATCAGCTATGTCTGCCTCTTCCCCCCTTGGGGGAATTCTCCAGAATCCAATTATCTTGACTTGTTTTTATTATAAAAGGTATTGGCTATTATTGCTGGCATTCCCCCACTTTTTTGTGCATTTAGTGTAAACAGGCTGATAGAAACAGAGGTGCCGCTGGTGTACCAGTGCAGAAGATAGCAAGTTTGTGTTTAAAAACATGCAGCCGCGACAAGCTCATCTTAAAGCACTAAGCTTTGAGCTCATGGGCAGACGGGATTACTCTACACATTTCCACTTTCAATTCAGGATGACGCTGTGTTTCAGCAAATGGATAGTACATTCAGCTCGTCTGCTTTGGGTGGCCAACATAGAGATTTTGCTGGGAGAAGTTCACTGATGAATATGTAAAGTTGCTGATTAATCTGTGCAGAGTAATTTCCTGCCCAGACATTTTTTTCTGGTCACAGAACATGTTGCACTGCGATTAGTTGTTGCTTGGACCATGAAATGGGGTTATTCGGTACAGACTAAGGAAGTGCGGCGAAAAGACACGGGAACTATTTAAATGGGAAATCATTGTTGGTCACAGTGCGTTCATGAGTTTTGTCCTGACCATGCTGTGTGGTCAGGAGTCGTTAAAACATATTTTTCCCTAATAATGACTTTTCTGAATTAGCTTTGAGCTCATATGTCACACTTTGGCTACAGCCATTACCCTTGGACCAAGTTGTGTCAGTGAAAACATGCTGCAGTCTAAGAAAACTCTATTTGCATGACTAAGACATTGCTGAGGACATCGACCAATAGTCTTAGCCCTATGTCTTACAGTCACAATAAGTTAAAAAAAGAAAGTCAGCCAGCTTTGTATTTGCTATCATATACCCTACTCAAAAACTATTGAGAGACACTTCAGGCTGACTTGAAGATGTCATGAGGGATCATGGTCGGGTTTTCCGGTTGCTGCTGGGTAAAACCTACAGAACATTGATAACAGATGGGTTTTTGCTCCTCTGTTTTCTGAGGCTGTTAGGATGCTGAGTTGCCACTGACAGGCCAGCCATCTCACACCCTATGATTAGGGATCAGTAATGCCTGAGGGTTGGAGACAGCCTGCAAATAGCATCTGCTTCCTGCAAACCGATCCTCACATCTCCAAAACATGTGCCTAAAAGATGCCGGCCAGAAAGGATGGCTGTGGATTTTGCAACCTTTGGATGAAGGAATTGAAATGCATCTAAATACTTACTTAGTTGGGACTTTGTATTCCCTAATACCACTTTAACACTGAAAATGGTGTGTATACACAGATTTTTTAAAAGCAGTTAAACCCGCTAATAATCAGCAGTTGATTCCTTTCACATTGCCAGTGGAGGAGTATGCCTTTTGTTGAAGTTTGTGCCCTTGTGTGTCCCATTCATCTTCACAAATGCACCAGAAAAACAGGGAACAGTAGAAGCAGCAGATCATATACTTCTTTAGAATACATTCAGAAGACGTTAACATGTTTGAAAATGTCTTCATCAATAATATGCTGAATTATACATATTGTTTTTTCCAGAAGTGTTAACGGAAGTTGCTGAGGAGTGAGACATCTCAATTCATTCTGATCTCTGTTGAGAGAATTGCACATGCAACACATGAATGATATTTACAAGCCAGTGGCCTGAACTTCAATGCACATCATGACATCGTGCAGGAGAGTTGACTGAATTAACTTGTTCACCTGTGACTACTAAAGGGTTAAGTAACCCAGGAGTAAATCCTAATAATTTACGCTTACATTGCACACAAAAGCCAGATGTGAGTGGGTGTAAGTAGGTTTTTTGGCCAGTGTGAAAGAGGTATGAGGAACATAGGCCAGTGACAAAAGCCCTCAATCCGCTCTGCTTTTGAGCCTTTGGATCCAGTTGCTTACACGACAGCCATTCAGCCCTAACCTCTTTTTCATTGCTTCTTAGGTGGTTGTAGGTCTTCCCCTGAAAGGCACCTACTGCGTTATATTAAAGTTCTGATTGTTGGTACACTGGATGGATTGTATTTTGTAAGGGCAGAATAGAAGACAGCTGGCAGAGCTAACCTGCGAGGGTAGTGCAGGACCTGGACAATGTAGAGCGCGAGTTCATCTTGAAAACAGGCATCGGCAGTTCTTTCATTTATAATTACCTTTGCGAGACGAATGTGAAGTAGGCCACATGTTTGTGAATACTTTTTACGACTCCACCCAGAGACTAATATTAACGGACCAAAGCAGCGATCCGAAAAAAAAAGAAGCAGAGCAGCGATCAGCAGTAACAAAGGAGACTAGCTGACAGTATTAAACAACTTAACAACAACAAGAAAATAACTCAGTCTGTTTTACCTCAAAAATTGAGATTACACGCAAATAGATTGAGATTGTCAAAGATTCACTCCCCTCGTCACTTTCCGCCTGACTTATAATGGTGTGTTTAAAGATTATAATTGGTCATTCCTGACTTCAAACATTCAAAAACTGTAAAATTGAACCCCTCTCTCGTATCTAAAGCTCAGGTTTTGTCGGACTGTTCATGTCATGTCATCATGTCCTGCTGTAAACAGCTTCTGGATCCGTCCACTTACTATGCACTACATGGTGCATTCAGGGGCTGCTTGCAAATTACAAACGTGTCCGACTTTTTGCTGCACTCGGATAATATTTAAACTAATCAAGAAGATTTATTTGTTTATTTACTTTTGTTAACTTTGTTAATTTATGTCAAGTCAACTTGTTCTTTAAAGTTAATCTACCTTTATAGTGTTCCTTAGAGTCTAGATTTTCCAAATTCTAGTTGATTTAATAAAGCCCAGATCATTTTTCTCATTCATCTTCTCTCCCCAAAAACAAACCACCAGACGGAAAGTGGTCTAGGCCTTGTGGGTTTAATTAACTAGCATTAAGTCTCGAAAATAGGCAGAACTTACTGTGAGCAATTTTCTTGGCAAACACTGGTCGTAGCTGAAAGTTTTTACTGTAAAGATAAATTAACGATTAGCCTTGGACGTTAGCTAAAGGCAGTATATGTGCTTATTATTGTACAGACTCTTTACTGGAGGTTTCACTGGGTTTCGTTTTTGCATCTTTGCTATTGTGAAGAAAGTGACTGGGACTGTAAGAGCCCTGTAGATTTTCTCTGCAGAAGGCTGACTGGCAGTGGGTGTTAGGTGTCTTAGATCACATTACACCACACAGTCTGCTGACAAGTTTACCTCAGACAGAACAAGACCTGCGAGGTGTTTGTTTGTACATTTACTTGTGTACCAATTATTTTGAATACTTCTACTAAGCATGGCTATATAAACACCCTCCCTGCACAGTGCATCTCTCAGGCATTCCAATTTCTTTACAGATTAGTGTTTGTTTTTGCTTTGGCATGTGTTAATGGAGAAAGTGCTTGGGTGCTTGTGCGTACGTGTGTTTCCGTGTATGTGTTGTCAGGTTTAGGTGAAGGATCCGGTTGAGCCAGTTTTTCACTGTCAGCTTCAGCCGTCTGTCTATTAACCAAATAGATTTCCCACCAACCCTCTTCTTTGCAAATGGCCCAGAGCACTTTCATCACCTCTTGTAGTCTGTTGCCTGCAGTACTCCCAAGAAAACTCCAACCTGCTGCTTCAGTGCTCAGTTGATCCTGGCCCAAATTTCTTCCTTAGATGTTCATTATTTGCCAGAACTAAACACAATCAAACTACCATCTTAAACTCAACTTTGTAGTTGAGGAGCACAAAAGCTTTTGACACGCATAGATCTTTTTGGCAGTCAGATTGTCAGCAATCCCATTTGGATCTTCTTTAGCAATACTACATCGTTCCTGTGCAATCATCCGCTTTGTTTCAGAAACCAGCTTCTTAAGATGTAATGTAATGACCTGTTTCGGTGGAAAGATGTTCTACCATTGCACCACAGGGTCCCACTTTCTCCCTATCTGACAGTGCAAAGCTGTGCATTGACATAGCATGAAAAGCACATCGTTTTGTCCTTTGGTAACAGAACAGGTTCTCCAAATGGTAGGTGTTTGGTTTCTGCATTGGCCAGGAATCGATTGAAAAATGCCCTGCGTGCTTTGGTTTGTGTCTGGCAGTACATTCTAGCTCAGAAGTAAACACACAGCAGCCCACTTGAACTCCCTCTGCTTTAAAGTCTCTGGATCAACTCGGCGCTGTTTACAGGTCTGCACCTCTTCATCTTCACAAACAGGACTCCACGATCTCTACCCCGCCTTCTCCACCCCTGGGTAAAGGATATACATTATCAATTTTCCCACTCCAGTGGCTCTCCTCTCACACCAAGCCTTCAACTCTGGTGGTCCTAAAGAGAGATTGATGGGGCTCGCCTCCATTACTCACCAGCTTTAATGAGAGCAGTCTCAGTGAAAGTGATGGGCGGAGGGAGGGGGATGGAGCAGCAGTAGGCAGTCAAACGGATACAATGCCACTTACATCACCTTGCATCTCGCGCTGAACCACAGCAAAGTTGGCAGCTGGCTGGCGCCCTCACTGGCCAGTTGCATTTGTTGATTACTGTTGCAGCGCTGTGGGTTGGACTGGAGTGTGTTTGTGTCGGGTCATGGCACGTAACAAGGAGACAGAAGCAAAACAAGCCAAATATGGAGTCAAAAACATTGCAGTAACAACACTTGTGTGAACATGGAGGGTGGCGTTCTAACTAAGTTCATATGGAAGTGTTCGTGTTTTCTACTCTTGCTCTGAGCTGCTTTTGAATTGACCCTGCAGGTCATTTTCAGCTTTGCAGCAGCCCGTCTTCACGCACG
This sequence comes from Lagodon rhomboides, assembly GCA_039737535.1. Classification (NCBI taxonomy): domain Eukaryota; kingdom Metazoa; phylum Chordata; class Actinopteri; order Spariformes; family Sparidae; genus Lagodon; species Lagodon rhomboides. Next base: position 8,302,268 of record CM077803.1, on the reverse strand, counting down.
GCCAAAGGGAATGAGATGTATTGAGGTTGCTTTGTGTAACAGTCTTGTTTTAAGCATCAGCGGGTCCTGAAATTACCTAGAATGGATGTGTGTGTGTGCACGCACGTGTGCGTGTATGTGTGTAGATTTCTACTCTCCTTGGTGTAATTGTGTCCCTAATTCACTCGTCTATAAACACTGCACTCATTAGATTTAACCTCCCAGCACAGCCTCTGGCACTTTCTCTCAACATCTTTTTTATTCTCTCTCAACCACCTTCCCCTGTCTTCACCGCCACTTGTTGTCTTTCCCTTTTTATCCCCACCCCTTTTTTTCTTCTCTCTTCCTTTACACCCTCCCACACCTTCTCTTGTATTTTGTTCTCTCCTCTCCTGCTTCCATCTCTCTCTCTTTTCTGCTCATAAACTTTAAATCTTTTTTGTTTCTTCTTGTGGCTCGGTCAAAAAGTCCCATCTATTGAGAGCTGATATTGTACACAGTCATGCTTGATGCTTTTATTTTTTCCCCACCCACCAATTTACACTCATTATGTGATTATACATTTAGAACTTTATGTTGACAACACATCAGAGACATTTTGAAAGAAAGTTGGAGATAAAAGCCAAGAGCACGATGGTGGATCCTGTTGAAACATGAGGGAAGCGTGGGTCAATACATTCCGAGGTTTTACAGATTGCATGATTAGATCTGTAGCAGGCAGGAGAACGTAGTAGTAGTAGTAGTAGTAGTAGTAGTAGTAGTAACAGTAGGAGATATGACATACTCAATATTATCCACTTTTTAAACTTTATATTTTCCAGCTGGTGCTCCTGTGGAGAGATGATCAAACCCATGTGAGCACACTACTGTGTTTCTGGGCTTCGCCATACCATAGTGAACATATCACATGCAAACCCTCTTTTTAAGTTCCCCGCTTAAACGGCACTGCTTCTCTCTTCACAGGCACTTCATTAGCTGTGGGTGTACCCTGAGAGCTAAATATAATGTTAGTATGTTTGGAAGACTCAGTTGCTATTAGAAGGGCAACATGGGAGAAATCTGAAAATTACAAGGTAGAAACACAAAGAAGACACGTTCTGTTTTTGAGGTTAGGGATTTCCCTCTTTTTGACGCTTGACAGAGTTTTGGAGGGGATTGAGACTGATGGAGAGTGGAATTATTTCCAAAACCAAGTGATTTCCTGAATGATCGGCAGACTCAGACACAGTGATTTATGTGTTTATGTTCGGCAGGTCTGAAGAGGAGGCTTGTCTCTAGGTGTTGACAGGAAGAAAATGTGTTGCTGTCCATGCTGGAGACAAATGATACATCCAGTTTTCTGTCTGCACAGAGGGAATAGGGGATCAGTTTCCCTCAAACTGAATAATGTCAGACTCTGTGTCCAGGCATTTAGTCACAATTAGACTGATTAGTCCATGACAGTGACATTAATGCAGGAAGTTTTTTTCGGTAACATAAACAATTACACGTCTGCACTCTGCACTAGCAGGCTGCTGACAGTATGTGTGAGCTCAGCCTTTGGCCTTGAATGCTACTCGTGCTGCCAAGCTTCAAGACAGTGAACAGAAAAGCAGCCGAGAAGCTAAGTGGCCATGTGTGTTTTTTCCTAACTCTGCACACAGAGTTTGACGCAAGAGACACACCAAGATACAGAGGAAAATTGCAAAAACAGCTCTTTTTCCAATTAGTCTCATATTTTGACATGATTCAGGAAAAAAATGTTGTCACTTCGATAATTATCCCATAATTCCAAATGGTCTCAATAAATTTGAGCTGACTTGATGATGTGTGTCAAGTTTCACTTCCTAACCAGTCAAACCAGGACTTGAAATAAAACTGGATTGAGTTCAGTAGCTTTGTCATGTGTCAGACCTCTCCACCCCAGATTTACTGAGATCCTCATGTCAGAATTATGACAAAATTACATCAGAGTTCCGATAAATTTGCTTGGCTAGCACAGATCCAATTTTACCAAACACATGTGAATCATTTATCATCAGAAATGTTGCTCTGTGTGTTACACAGGGTATGATCCATGACGGATTTCTGTTGAAAGCGTAGAGTACTGTGGTGAACTGTGTGCTTCCATGAGTGCATATACTTAGTAAACCTTTTTCTGGATTAATGCAAGATTTAAACAGTGTAATGTTTGCAAAGTAAATGGAAGCCTATTCATTAACAAACAACAGTAGTAAGCACTTTAAGAGAACACTGAGGGCTGTGTGTGTGTGTACTCTGCATAATAAATGCTCAAGCAAAATAAGTAGACAAGCATACAGGGAAAAAGTGGCAAATGGCAATTCTGTTAAACCAGAAACAATGTGTGGTTCCAAAATGAAAACAGAGCATTAGGCAGCACATTAATCCAGGTAAACATGATTATAACAATGCCTTCATGTGGTGAAAAGTCCCGGTGAAATCCCCCGCCTTCAATTAATTCATCTAGGTAATGTCATGCTTTTTCTCAGGAAGAAATCCCACCGGCACTTGGCAGCTTGTTAATGGAGGTGCTGATAGGTGAGTATTCCATCAGCACAGCCATTACAGATGCCAATTACAAAGTGACGGATAGACACAGCTAAGAAAGCAGAGAAGAGGTTACGATGGGGGAAGTACGAGATGAGCAGGTCGTTCACTGAGGCTCTTTCCAGATAGAAGACAGAGTTCAACAGCCTGGTGTGCAGCTTTGGTCTTCACTCCATGGCACTGACCTGCCCATGGTTTGAACGTACAGACTTTTAATCTGGAGTCAGTTACTATATGTCACTGTTGCTTCACTAAATGTTTTTGAAACACAGCACTGTTTTTTTCAGAAATTGTTTCCTCTGTTTAAAGTGTGGTTGTCTCTCCCAGTGAAGCTTCAGGTCGTCATTCGCCTGCCTGTGTGTTTGCTGGCTGAATTTGGCTGAGATCTAGGAGAGAGACTGCTCTTTGCTAAACTTTGATTACATTTTAATGTTCATCCTGATGTGGGATTTCGAACTTCTCAGATGTTGTTGTAGCTGTATGTGTTCAGTGCTCTGAGATCACTTTCGATGATGTTTGCTGGAGAATCAAACCCAGAAGTCAAGCTGTAAACAAAGAAAGGATTTATAGGGAGTTTAAAGGAGTGTACCATCGGTTGAAGTTTGCTTTTCCTTTGTTTAGTGCGCTGAAGTTAATGCACAAGATAGTGAAGCATTTTTTTTTCCCTTTTTTGCTAAAATCTCCAGGGCTGAGGTTTCAATGTGATGTGCTGCACTTTCTCTCTTTACCTCTCGCTCTGTGTTGTCCTCCACCTTTCCTGCCTGCCTTCCTCTTCTCACTTTTAATCCCCTCTCTCTCCATTTAACCTACACGGACATTTCCCGCTGACATTTCCTGTCTTCGGCCTCAAGTGCTTTTCCCATGTCATCTGTTTCCTGTGCAGGGTCAGTGAACATTTCCTCAACTACGAAGCAATCAAGCATCAGTCAGTGGGAAGGTGGAGTGCTGATATGAGACTAGAACATGGTACCTGCTCATTAAGCACAACAAGTAGGGGGAGATCTAACAGTTTTAGATCATGATTAATCTTGAACCTATCACAATCTATTTTTTAAGGCAAATTCTAGATTGGTTTATTAAATATTGTCTCACTTATGCTCCAGACCTCATGTTACCTTACTGAAGAGCAGATGTTACATGCTACATTAGCCCACATTAACACACATATTTATCTCAATTTCTCAAATTTAGATTTTGGTTCTTGATTGCAATTAAATAGATCATTAAATTTTTTTGCCAGCTCGCCCACCCCTAATGGCACGTGCTTGTGACTCTGTGATGCTTGTGCTAACTGTCCTTTATTGACTAGGCAGGTCTGACTGTTTTGAATGTGTGAGTAAAAGGTCATGATTGGCCTGATAATGACAGCCCTGTGTTGTCTGAAGCACCAGATTTAGCTGATGCAGAAAGCTTCTCACATTACATAATGTGTCCTGCTCAGAGGACAGCAAATGGAAATCAGACTGAAGTAGGCTGTACAGTACTGTATGTACAATATATGCAATGTATTTGACACAGTGTACCGATCTGTCATCCATCGTAAAGAGCTAAATCAAATATTGACTACCTGTGGACTACATGTTATAATTTCCTTAAAATTGAGATAATACTACTTTATACTGTGTGCATGCTGTGAACAAGGCAGGATAAGAAAGGTGTAACTCAATGATGTGTTGAAGTTTAACAAGAATTTCAGACGAGCTGTAGCATTACTTAGTAAATGCAGCTCTTTGCGTATTTTAGTGTTGCTGCTGCTTCTTTTACCCTTCTTTCCTTGCTATGTTATCACCAAAGGGGACCCTCTCCAAGTGCCCTGCATGGTTCTTCTTCCTGCAATCATAAAAAAACACACACAAATAGATCCTCCAGAAATGTGTTACTGTAAATAGAGCTGTTACTTCAAGCCTCACACTGAAATATGATAGTCCTCACAAGCACAATGCTCTTGCTTCCACTTTGCTTTGTCAACTCTTGTCCAAGCAATCATTTATTATCACCAGCTAATGGCTGTTGTTAGAGAGCGGGAGTCAGTTTGAGGTCTGGCAAGACATAAACACAGAGCTCAACTCCCTCCAGATGCAGACACACATCTGGACTGTCTTTGTCTTTGTCTTTTTTTAGACAGATTTCTTTCCTATTGTTTACATCTCATGTATTATTGAGTGAATGACTTAACTGTTACTCTCCGTGGCTCAGGCGTCATTGTTTGTGCTTTTTGGATGTTTGCCCAAGTGATCTTTTAGAAAGTGACTTTCACTTACTCTCTCTCTCTCACTGTGATTTCCCTTGGTCTGGCTGTGTCTGTGTGTGTTTTTTTTCCTGACAAAGATTCACATTGGAAACTCTGCAGGTCATTATGTCAGAACACTCAATATTCGACTATCTTACAATACCTAACTGAAAAGACCATTTGTCATACAATCCATATAATTTAGAACATGCTGTATGATGTCCAATGCAACATGGCCTCAGTTGATTGTGTTATGCAGATGATATAGTATCCTGTTTGACATGCTGACTGAAGCCTGTATTTTCAATGTATTGTTTCTGTATTCTATGCTAAGTAGTTGTATATGTAGCACCAGGAGGCAGGAGACTCGCAGTTTGTCTTGAATGACCTGGGATTCGTTTACTACACAGCATATATTCAAAGCACAGCCTTTAGTCAGATCACCACTAAGTGCAGTTACCTGGCTAGAACATCCTGCCTGTCACAAAGAAAATGACGAAAAGAACAGGCATTGATTTTGTAGATAGTCTCACAATGTCATGGGACTCACTTGAGTGCCAGTTGGGCTAGAGAGCCAGACCTTGTGGTGAAACGGTAGCAAGTCTGACTCCAGATCAGAGGGTTGTGTGTCCAGATCCCAGCAGAGTCATTGTTTTTGAAGGCCTCATGTGTTCAAATGTAGGTAAAGCATCAGACTAGGATGATAAAAGTAAATGAATGAATGAAAAGACACTGGCTACATGTAGTTTTTTATGAAAAGCTGTCTTTTCTACCTTGACTGACATCCATAGTGTGTGACAGCACTGCATAACATGAGATGAAATACAGTACACTGCCTTCAGCTGCCTGTTAAAAACAACCAGAATCATTAGAATTATAAGTTGAGAATGGATAAATGATACAAACAAGGTGGTAAATACACAGCAGAATGTGGGTGCGTGACAGAGTGTGTCATGTATATCATACTTCTGTATTTACATTGTGAAAAGTAGGGCAACTGTTGGTTGGTTGTGATGGGCCAACCAGCAACTTCTTTTTTAGAGAACCTGAGTTTGCTACTGCTGGTTATTGTCAGTGTTCAGACTCAAGCTCAGCACTGTTTGGTGAGTAAGTACATTTCTTTGGCTGTGCTACATCACATCTGGTGACACATCATGTTGGACACTCAGAGTGAAAAGTAAGCCTCTGTGGTTGTTAAGAAGAAGACGGGTTTATTTTGCCTCCAGTGCGGCATTCACCAGCTGTGTGTGTTTTGTGGAATTAGAGTATGTATCCTATGTTATTAGAGAGCTCTTTATTAGGAACATGAGCTAATTTTATGCTCAGCTGTTGCCGTACAGATGTGGCGAGAGCATGGTCACTATCTCAACATGTGAGACCAAAAACCACTCCCACCAGCAGCCCTTTATGTCTGCTCTGCATATGTTGCTCTTGAGCACGGTGGGATTTGCAAAAGCACACACACGCACACACAGAGTTCCCTCTCGATGCCCTGATCGTCCCGCCTTTCTTTAGTGTGAAGTGTGAAGTGTGTGCTAAAGAGTGTAAGAGGGTTACATGGTCACGGTCTGTTGAATCTTTACAAACCATGACCAGCACACTCCTCAGAACAAATGGGTTCTGACTCTCACTCTCTTTACGAGAGCCCGACTGATACTTGATATTTGGGGCCAATGCCAGTACTGACAGTGGAAAGTAAACAGTCCAATATCAAAATATCGGCTGATATCAACACATTTTTGCAAGGAACCCCTTGAATGTGGTTATCAAACACTTGGAGGCAGGTTATTATTCAGTTTAATGATTAAGTTTTAATTTATTGGGAATTTAATAATCATAAATCATTCCAAACATCTTTCTCTGCATTCAAATCGCTGACAAGAGTTTATATCAGTGCATAACGGGCAACATATACAGTATACACCTACCATTACATCTGTGATAGGCTAATATTGACCAACTGTTGTATCGGTCAGGCTCCTTGTTTGACATTCAAACTTGCCACTTGAAACTCCATCCTGCGCGCTCACCATCCACAAAAGCAATGACAGAGTGAGCTGACTCAATTCCTCAATGACTGAAGTTTACTCTAGTTTCCCTAGCTGTTGTGTGCGTATGTGAGTTGCAGTCTGACCATTTGTCTACATGAGCATTGAGATCGTGTTTCTATTACAGTACACAATGAGCAGTACATAATGATGTTTGTTCCACATTTAGATCCCGGGGACCCCCCCCTCCACTCGCACAAACACAAATCCTAGAAGACACTCTTTGACCTCTCCGTGTTGGACATCTGTAGCCTGTGAAAGAGCAGTGTGTGTCCTGACGTCTCCACTGCGGGTTGTCTGTTCTTGGTGATTCACCCTGCGCTCTGTGTTTCACTTGGCTCCTTTAGAGGTCCCATCTGGCAAGCATAACCTCTATGCTTATGAAATAATAAACAAAAGCGTGCCGAAAATTGTGCTGACTGACTGCTGCCTCTGTCAGCAGACAAAGAGTCTCGCAGTGCCCAGACAGTTTTACTGAACCAGCAGGCCTTCACTTGCAGAGACTGCGCTGATTATCAGTGCCACTTGTAGCATTCTGTCAGACGTTGTTGGCGTAGAAACTGGTGAGCGAAGTTGTCTTTGCTTTGCTAGTTGAAAATTCCAGATGTTTATTCTGTTGCTTAGCTATTGTGAATGTCTGTGTGGCTCTTTTGCATGTAGAAATCTCTGAGCAACAATAAATTAAAAGTGACACATCCAAATGAGAACATTCATTCATTGTTCTCTCCTTCTCTCCTGATTTAGATGGACATCACTATTGTTGCGATGACACTGGCATGTTTCCACTTGTTCCCATTGTTTTCCGTATATTTTGGAAGTACAATGTCACGCTGGCGATAACTGATGGGTGTGAAGTCTCTAACTATATATTTCACATTTACAATCAGATCTGACCGTTTCTCTTCCTGAGCAGATGGCCTCCCTCGGGGTTTGACTCAGTTGTCCCTTCAGTAACATGACACCCTCACCCTCTGTCTGTTGGTGGATTTCTAAATAGCATTTGAAACTGACAGTTAGAGTCATTATGAACCCCTAAAGGAAATTGTCCTTTTGCCTTCTCCCGTCTGTTGGGAGGTCAGAGGTCAGGGTCGACTAGGGTACTGTTTCCTGTTAGTGAGAGAATTCTAGGTTCTGCTAAGAACACCTGAGGGGGGCTGATAGAAAGCTGTGTACACTATAACTATTTGTATGCCATAAGGTGTTTTTTAAACTAGGTATTTGTTGTATTTTAATACAAATCTCTATTACAGTTTACTGTTTGCGAATACATTCATCCCTTTAATTGCATAAAGAGACATGATTTTCTCTTTTGTGCGCCCCAGTTGCCAAATCATGCATGTTACTTTGCATGTCCCACCATATCCCCAGAGGTGTCTGATGCCCCAGACAGTAAACCCTGTGTAAGCTGTGTGTGCGTGTGTGTAAAACCCTCCTGCTGTTGCTAATGACCACTTGTCTCAGATGAGATGAAACTGGCTAGCTACCCGAACAAGCTACCTACACTGGCTCTTCAGAGAAATTGCTAATAAAGACGCTTATAAAAGCATGACTTTGGGAGGCAAGCCAACAGGCTAACTATTAGCTAAGCTAAATTACAGACTGTGACCTGTCTACAAGTCATGGTTTAGTTTTAAGTATCTTTTTTTATTTTTGACTGACTGAGTAAAGGCTAAATACACATAACTCCAGTCTTGAGATGATTATTTATAGAACAACAAAAGACTCAGGCTTTAAAAGCTTGCCAAAAAAGTTCACTCAAGTCATACAACAACAAACTGCAGTTTTTTTTTAAAGTCTGTCATGCCTCTTAACCAGTGGCACATCCCGTCTGAAGGTCTCCTCTTTAATTGGCTTAATGATGTATCATTATGAAAGTACTCAATGAGATCCTCATGTGATAATGTCTGTTTTAATTTGTCAGTGAAACCTTCATCGCAGCAGCAGTTCCCGCTCACGCTGAGCCATGAGGCAGCATGTCTGGCCTGTGTGCACTCACACACACACACACGCACACACACACACACACACACACACACACACACACACACACACACACACACCAAAGCAGTCCGACCTGCTTTTTTTTTTTATCCAGACCAGATGCTCTGTTCATGAGGGGTGATGTGTGCAGTTGTAGTCCTGGAGAAACAAGGTTTAGGGACTACAAATCCCTTGCTCAAGCAGATCACACAGCAGGAGAGATGACCACAGATGTTTATCAAAGCATCTCAATTCAGAGAGCTTGGAAAATCAAGTGTCATTTGTATAGAGAATGTGTGGGCCTTTGACTTACAGCACAGTGACAGTAAGATGTTTTCCCTCCCCTCCACAGCTACAGAACGAGACTCCAGAAAGTTGGCCGTAGTCTCTGCTCCAACTCAGTGTGTTTAGGTGTGGCGGATATTTGGAGGGTCTCTATGTTAAGAGGCTGCACAGTTTTTCTCAGTGTTTGACAGGCTGGCCTGTAATACCAGCTTGATCCCTTGCTAAGCTCTAGTACTAATACTGGAAATGTTACCTGTTGGACAAAGAAATATACATACATCTGTTTAAGCCTTTTGCATGTGCTTGCACTCAAAACATATCCATATTACAAAGTCATTCCTTGTTGTTGACTCTTCTGAAATTATATTTCCTCGTACAAGCTAAAATGTCTGCCAGTTGTGTGCAACTTTATCTGTTTTCCATTTGAAAAAGTAGAATGATTAATTTACAAACTTGTTTCTTATGGGCCTTCTGAGCACTTTGTTCAGTCTAGATGCAAGACTGATGTTTAGAGCAACTGAGACTCTAACCCACATATTATACATGCAACTGAATTGTTAAATGCTTTGAATGATTAATGATTAAAAACGTTGTTTGTTGGAACAGTGACAGTGAGTGAAAGAAAAGGGAAGTTTGAGACTTTGTGAGTTTGAAGTTGGCCCATTTCTGACAGCAAACAGATGACATTGTAGACATTGCCGTGACTTTTTTAACACGTGGTGGAATAATCTGCCTTAGTTCTGAAAAAAATAGGAATTATCTCAACAAGCCAGACGATCAGCAAAGGTCATCAGTTAATGGGGTAATTGTGGAGATTAACTACTGTATGAAAATTGATCTAATTAGTCAGTTTTGTGTATAAATGAGATTAATGGTGCAGTGATGGAACAAATTGGAGTGAGTAAATATGCTGAACAACTTTTTGTCACCGGGCAGGCAAGTTGTACAGTAGCAGCAGAGTGTCTTTCTCTCTCCGTCGGGGTGGAGTGGAGCTTTTTTCCCCTCAGAAGCAAAGCTATAAAGTTTTATGTTGCCCAATTACACCGTCTCTAGCTTCTTACAATGTACAACGTGTGAAAATCTTTTAAACTTAATTACCAGCATGACCATGAAAGTTCTTCATGGCAAGTATCTGTAGCTTTTGAGTCTCCCGTACTGTTTCTTGGACATGCTCCCATGGATAATAAGATGCAGTAAGCAGCAGGCCTCTCCAGTGTGTGCAGTCCTGCATGTATGTGTGTAGCGAGGTGTCATATTTCTCTCAGCGTTGTACTCTGCAGGCTGCAGTGGCTTCGGGCAGGCAGTGCATCAATAATGCAGAGACCCTGGAGGTGACTTTGTCCCAGAGGAATACCAGTGTAAGGCTTCCCCTCATATACTACTTCTTTAACAAATGACTATCTGCCTGCATGCAGATAGACAGTGCACAGTCGGGACTGCACTTTTCCACTGGAAGCAGTTGTTCTGCCCCGAAGGGACGTTCAGTCTATTTTAGAGAGCTAAAACAAACCAAGTGAACTGAACTAAACTGGAAAATCAACTACTACCTCCCACGTCTCACCCACAACGTATGATGTCAACCAGCCAACTCGTCTGTTAGGTGAATCAGGGCTAAAGAAGGCTTTTATAAACAACCAGTAACGGACTCTTTATGAATTAGCACTGTGAGCAACACAGAGACATTTTTGACAAGATGAGGAAGGCTGTCTCTAAAGCAGAGCTGCCTAGTTAAATATTTGTTTGAATAAAAGGACATTTCCACAGCCTATTAATGATATATGTTGGTTTAAAAGTTTAGTCATTCTCTCTAGACTTTGTTAAATCTTTTAGTAAACTTGTGTTTGCCACTTCATAGCCCTGATTATATACAATGTGTTTTAATTATTAATCATTTTATTTGTCTGTGGGATGCACTGACACCCATAACTTAAGATGTAAGGATTTACCTTCGTAAACTTTCCTATGTGTTTGACGCACATGCATAGAAAATGTAAGCTGCACTGTACAGTGGGTAACCTCGCAGTAGTCGCAGCAGTAGCCTGCCACCGTTCCATATCTTCTCCTGTTTTGCATTTGCTTTACTTTCTCTTGAGAGCAACAGTGAGCACTTTGGCAAAGATAAGAAACTAGGGTGTGTGTGTCTGTCCCTCTCTATCTGTGTGTGTGTGTGTGTGTGCGGGCTTACGCACAAAAGAGAGGCAGAAAGCATTTGTGACACCAGTGTTTATGACTCACAGGGGAGAATATACACTCCATAAATCACAGCTGTTATTATGCTGCAGAGTGCAAACTGTAAAAGTGGGAGGTTGAGATGTGGAACTACTGGGTTGCATTGGTGAGTCACAGGGACGTCTGTACTCCCAGAGGTCAGAGGTCACAGCCGAATGGTGGTGTCTAGGCTCTTTGCTCAGGCTGTGAAAGTCTGGAGATTGTGCAGTCCTCTCTAAATTACCTGTTGAGATTTTAGCAAGGTGGCTATCTGCTTATTCACACTTTCACCATTTAATTACTTCAAAGATAGTGTCAGTCATTTCTCGTCCAGTAAATCCAAAATCCCAAGGAGGTTTTGGGGAATATACTTTGAATGAATAGTTTTGCAAGCTGTCAATAACTGCACAGTAGACAACTACACTAAACTACAGCAAAGCTGTCCTAGGGAGATGTCTGGTTTTGTTAACAAATGTTTCTAAGAAACAGTAGGTAGTTGGCAATATGCAGGTGGTATGCAATTAATAATAATAGTGATAATAACTTTATTTGTAGAGCACCTTTAAAGACAGTTGACAAAGTGTTTTTATGGCAAAAAGTGCCCACATGTTTACAGGTCATACATACAAAAAATTCAGTATTGATAGATTATCAATGAGCCAACGTCTTGTTATTGTTATTGGAAGGTCGCTGGTTTGATTCCCCTGGTCTGTATGTCAGTGTGTCCTTGGGCAGGAAACTGAACCCCAAAACTGCTCCTGATGTGCTGCACCTTGCATGGCAGCCACCGCCATCAGTGTATGAATGTGTGTATGAATTACTGTAAGTCGCTTTGGACAAAAGTGTCTGCTAAATGCTGTAAATGTAAAAAACAAAAAACAAAAAACACCGTACTATTGATGGGAAAGTAAACTGATGTCGTCTTTGAATTTCAGTAGAGAAGCAAAAAAAGAAAGAAAGAATTATTTTATGGCTCAAGTAGTTTTAGTAGTTAACAACACAATAATTGATTGAGTTAATGACTTTAGTCACGATGCACATATGAATGGAGTTGAACTTTCATCAAGCTACTGTAAATGAAATAATTTCTGTATGACACATGTAGTGAGATAAGACTGTAGGCTTAATACACACTTACATTCATCTCACATGGCCCAAAAGAAGTCCAGAGGCATTGCTGGGTCTTTGTGGTGAAATGCAGGCGCTGTTTGGTTACTTCAGGTATATTGTGCATATTCCATCTTGTGGAGGGCTAAAAAAGGAAGTGACATGTTCTTGTGCTTGCTCCAGCTGACAGAAAGTCCTTTAGTGGAAATCACAGAGCCTTAAGTAAACCAGTAAGTATAAGAACAGTGGTATGTTCATCAGCCCACAGGCATGCTGGCTTGAGTGGAGCTTGAAGCTTAGACCTTCTCAGTTGGGAGACAGCTGTTAGAACAGCTGTCTCCCAACTGAGAAGGTCTAAGTTGGGAGTTTGGTTGTAATCAGACTTCAGGAAACTGTAGGCTAGTGCAAAGTTGGTTTCCTCGCAGGTGCTGCAGGAGCTTGAAGCTTAGACCTTCTCAGTTGGGAGACAGCTGTTAGAACAACAAACATCCATGTGAGCTGGAAAGTGTTGCGAAAGCCACATGTTGTCATCTCTATCACAAATGCTCATCATAATAAGGCTCAAAATGGGGGGGCTTCTCACTGTGAGCAACAACACAAACCATTGACCCATCATGCCCCCCTGGCAAACTGATCTGACGAGACACACACTTTATTGAGGACACATCAGAGTAGCCAGACACCACGTACATACCTGTGTCCACTGGATACCTGGTCTTGTGAGAGCATACAGTTAGAGTCCACACTCAGATAGTAAACCCATAACTTGTTGCATTCACATTAACAGGAAAAGATTTATGTAATGTATGAATAAATATTATATACATATCATAATGTATAATGTTTAAATAAAGCTAGTTTGCTGGTTTAACTGGTCAGAGCCATACGTTGGACATGACCTGCTGCTGGGTATCTGTGGCGACTTTGGGACCATATTGACTGCCGCATTGGCGCTGGTGGTCAGGATGCTCTGGATTACTGATTCACTCCTCAAATATCTTCTGAGCTTCAAATCATCTAACTTTTTTAATTGAACTTTTTTAAGACTTGCTCGAACACTGTCCAAGCTCTATGTAACTAACTTGATGGACGATGCTGCAGCTCGGCTTGTCAGACTTTGAAAAAAATCTGACCCCCCCGTGATTTGAACATGCAATTGTACAGTTTCTCAAGACAATTTCTGTTCCATCTGTAAGGTCAATTAGTGATTAAATTGTACTTCAGCATCGCCTTTGATAAGATAATGAAGAAGACAATATTGTTCCTCACTGTGTCTTTTCTTTGTCAGCTGCTTGCATACTGATCACATCTCTTCACTTTCTCAGTTTACAGAGCAGGGCTTGTTGATGACATTCCTTAATAGCACTAAGCAACACATTTCTGTGTTATCATTGCTATCCACCACTGGCATTTCTCTTTTGCTGCCGTGATGAGGGTTGCCAGGCTTTGAAAAACCTCTGACCCCGACGTGATTTGAACACGCAACCTTCTGATCTGGAGTCAGACGCGCTACCGTTGCGCCACGAGGTCCTCCCGCAGCCAGGATGTTTGAGACCTACACCAGGCTGCTGATACTCTACCCGTGGGAATAGTAATACTTGCAGGAGCAAAAGCAGCAATCATAAAAACACAAAGGCACATGTTCGCTCTTTCTCACACACACTTTCTCACACCCACCTCTCCCCCCCAGTTTCCTCTCGGGCACCAGTCTTTGTGTGGTCCTTGACAGGAACAGGCAACCCTCGCTGGTACAAAGACACAGATAATGGGGTGAAGAGAGCTATTGTCTGGGTTTATGGCACAAGTGTGTGTGACACAGAGAACAACTACCTCTGTGCTACCCTCATCTTCTACAGTGGATCAGATAAGCAGACACCTGATCAGACTAGAGCGGCGGTATGTCACTCGCCCAGTGTACGAATGAATGAGTAAAGCTCACTAGTGACTAAACAGGCCAGTGGGGCAGGAGCTAAAGGACCGGCAGACAATACACAGGGACCCACCCTGAATATCTGCTGATATCTGCTTTGCCGAATACAACAGTAATTCAACCTGCACAATGAGTTCAGTGTCAACATGGCAGGGATTATTCTGAGACGGCATGTTGAGACACCAGGTCGCTTGTTCATGTCCCTTTTCACTGTATTAATGATGTTTTGCTACACATGTAAACAGATCTCCTATTAACATACTCCCCATGATACTTAATCTGCTGCTTTTGCACTGCTGCTGCTCCATTTGCTACACGACCATATCCTTAAAGTGAAACTAAGTATGCTGTAGATCCCAGCGCTGTTACATTTGGCTGCGTGACGACAATTCGAGCTCCTCCACTTACATTTGCACTTCATGGTGATGTGCAGCTCCTTTTTTAATGAGTTTTTGTATCAAATGACGGTAATTGAAGAAATGTTGAAGATAAGTTTGTCAAGTGGTGACATTAGTAAAATAAGATGTAATATACCATTTTTTTTTAACCAAATCTGACAGGCTATCAAACTTGTGGTCATTATAACATTATTATTATAACTATATTCTTTGCTATTATTGTAATCCAGTCTTAAAACTCAACTTGATGAGCGAGTGAGTTTTGGGGAAGTTACGACAGTTACGTGCATTGAGAGAGTCGAGCTCACATTCGTGCATGCAGAACAGAAATGTTCACTTGCTGGTTTTTATGCTCGCAGGTTTTGAGACTACTTAAATGCCATAGAGGAGCTCGGAATCCTTTCTTTGAATACTGATTTGGACGTCTTTTACCATTGCAATGGTAGGAACTTTAAAGCATTTGTTGCAGCCTATTATAACGTTTTCAAGTACTTGCAGTATGTGACCATACCTCTGAAATGTCATACTTTCGGTTTTAATGTTAAGATGGTATCTAATGGTTTCATTGTGACATGGAAAGTCCATTGCAGCTGTTCTACACTGGAAATTACATATTTATCTTCACAAGACAACGATGTAACAGAGGTTACACTCGTTTTTACATGTCAGTTATTTGTCTTCCTGTTGGCAGTAAGTTGGACAAATATGCGCTGTTCTCACATTTCCCTGAGCTTTTCGTCTAAACGCCCACACTCACGCTCATCGAAGCTGTACATAACACTTGAACTCATCAGCTATGTTTTGTTGCTGTGGTTTTTGTCCGGTTGTTAATTAAATAATGCAGTATTGCAGGCCTATTGTTTCTGTTTTAAAAACGAATTATGTGCTAAGTTAGGACTTGAATAGTGATGGGGTGTTAGTGTGGTCTGGAAAGGGAAAACCCTTTCACTTCACACAGTGACACCAGTTTGGACATGTTGTCTGGATCTGATGTGATTTTTCCAATGAAGCACATCATGTTTCTATGGTAAAAGTGACCTCATCACCGAAATACTTAGTTTGTGTCTGTTTCTGGGAGACAATATGACAAAGTAGCAATATCTTTTTGGACGCTAGATGATAATATGACACTAATACCATTTAACAAACTGTCTTTCCACTTGCTGGCTGGAGGCAGCCCAAAGAAATGCCACCTATCAGCAGGGCAGAAGACTTGAGGCCAACACCATGTGTTTTAAAACCATGTGTTGAAAAAAATAAATCAATAGTTGGAGAGAAACACGGGCACTGAGTTTTATAGTTCCAGAAGCTACCCAACTGCAAGAGCCAATGTTGCATAATGTTATATTGATTTAGTAGCAGAAATGGCTACAAAATCGGATGAGGCTGATGCTGAGTGTGCTCACACTTTATCAACTCTTCGCCTGTCCTCCCTACCCACTGTTACTATACACTACGGTAATACAAATGACTCTTTGTTGGAAAAAGCGGCTTCTTCTCTGTCTCTCTTCAGTCCATTTGCACTGGATCATCACGTATTTAACACTGGATTAAACCCATATGTCATAAAATGTGGTAGATGTGATTGAAGGTCATTTGCTGATACTTTAGGTTGCTCCTAAACAATTGCCTCCAGGATTTCCATGTTACCAAGTATGTTGTAGATATTATTTTTTATTCTTTAAAGTTATTGGATTTAATTACGCTATAGTTTATTCTGATCCCATGGCGTCTTTTAATACCAAATACTATGTGGTGAGGTGAACTGGTTCGAATGAATCCGGGTTAAAAGCTGATTTCTATGGGGAGCAAACTAGATTATCACCCAGCACTGGGAAGGAAAACTGTGTATATGTTTTGGAAGCCCTGGTGTTAGTTTATGTTAGCAAACTCCATTTCAATACTAACATTAGCTACTGGTGTTCTCTATTAGAAGAGTGGAGAGAGGCTCTGAGACCAAAGTCACATCCTTTGGACTGTTGCAGAAATCCGACCCGAGTCCTTCACAAAGAATATCCACAGTCCAGCAGCATTAAACGACTTAAATGAATTGTCCACAAGCCTGTGTTGGGAATCTGCTCACATATGGCCAATAAAGAAGATACATGGATGTAGCTACAAATTGTTTAATTGTTTAAGGGACCATTTAAAGAGCATCCTACATATTATCAACGGTAGCACAGGTCCTGGATGAATAATAATAAGAAAGTAGGCTAAACAGGGGGTTTGAACTTTGGGTGTTTTGTGAGTTGAATGGCTTACATGACCAGAGGCCCACACTACCAATCAGGATTTGGGGTTAGCAAGGTAACTTCAGGGTTAACTATAGGTTTATGTGGAGCTCGGTGCACAAAGTTTGTTAGGCATCCTGACGCTTTCAATTATGTTTATTTATATATTTTAATTTGCTCCCCACTCTGTTTGACACCACATGGATTGCAGCTGAAATATTAAGGCTAAAATTGTCATACACATAGTTTGAATAGATCTAAGCAACATATTCATTTCAACGAATGCAAAAATCTAGTTACAGTCAAATCTACTCATGCCCTAATTATGGGCCAGTGATATTATAATCCTATTAATTTTTGCATTTCCACAGTCTGATTTTTTGTCAGCTGCCACTGTGTATTTTTAACAGCAGTTTGCATTTCCTTAAAACATATTTCTCTCTGCTGCCAGTAGACAAGTAGTAGTCTGCCATCAGTCAGATGCTGCAAACACGTCCCTGTTTATGTGAACCTACACAGGCAAAAAAACAAACTTTTATACCCCTTTCACACTGGCCAAAAAAAACCACTTTCACCCACTCACATGGCTTCTGGTACAATGTGAATGTTATCAGGATTTAGTCCTGCGTCACTTAGCTTCAGGTGAGATGTGACGACGTGTTAAAGTTTAGACTTGTTAATATATTGTTAGTGTGTATAACTTTAATATACTATAGAGTTTGAAATATATAGATATTAAAAAAGCCTGAGCCTTGTCAGCTGCCGAATCGGTACTGCGCATGTGGGATGCAATGTGTTTTGTTCAGCAAGATAATCTTCACAGACGGATACCACTTTTGTGACTTTTGGAGTGTAAATTAAATTGTTAGAAGTAAAAGCATATTTTTAGGCCATAAACAGATTACATTGCAGTCAAATGACTTAAAAGTCATCACCACTGAGCGTCTTACTCCACAATTACCACACGTTTTCTGTAAATCGATCACTTGACAAGTTATAAAGTTTGAGTTTGAATAATCTACAACTTAAGTCCGCCTGTAAAGACGGACTAGTGAGTAGATGAGTCTCCATGTTCAGCTAGTGACGTTTAATGTCCATGACTACTTCTGTAGCCTCATTTAGCCACTTGTAAGCAACCGCTGTTTTGAAGACGTGTAAGCACTTTTTAATTAGATTGTGGATCATTTAATGAATGTATTATATGTCATAGAACAAAACATGCAAGGATATATAATGCCTGTGGTAACTACAGATCTTATTGGTTTTTAGATGTTTAACCAAAAACCAATTAGAAAAACCCATGGACTTTGAGACAAGGGAACCGGATGTGCAAAAAGGCCAACTGATTTCCAGGTTTTAGGACTACAGATTAAACCAGTCTATGGATCGTCACTGAAATGATTTAGTATTGCTTTTGGTTTGCTGGAGGCAAAGCACACTGATTTAAGGCCCACATCATTCTAACCAAGTCACATCGAAAGAGGCATTTGCCACCGTCAAATACTTTCCTTCCATCCCCCGTGTATTTCTTGGATTAAGTTATGTGACTGAGCTTCTCTCAGAATCATATTTATTTTACCTAATCCATCTGAGAAACAAGTCTGGATGAGGACCATGCCAAGCAGACACGGACTGTGTCAACATTTGAACGTTTTGAAGATTTTTCCTCCTGTTTAATGCTGAGGGTCATTTTGTGGCTTGTAATGAATTCCAGAGATGGTGAATTTGCTGTGTTTTTCTTCTTGTGGACTAGATGTATGTCTTTTAGTGTTATTGCAGTGTAGTTTTATCTATTTCTCATTCTTCCTCCAGATTGGACCACTTTCAGGATAGGCTTTATAGCAAACAACCCGTAATTGAATTTTACTGTACATGCATTAACTCTATATCTTTCTTTATGGATACCATATTGAATTATTCTTTTAGTGGCCAACTGTGTAATTTTCTCTTGTTTCTGATTTCTTGTCTTGTCTTTTGGGAACATCCCTCGTAAATTGGCAACCCCCCCCCTCCCCAATAAACTCAGAAGGAAGAAAAATACCACACAGTTACTCCCCCCATGCTTTGGACTATTTTGCCTGGTGAACCGCACTGGAGTTCAGTGCAACAGAGCCGTGCATGAAGGCATCTAACCACAGACCCAAAAAAGACAGCTAGGTTTTGGAAGAGAAAGCATGTAGCAAAAGAGACGGAGGGAGGGAAATGGAGTGAGAACAAAATGCAGACAAAAGAGCGAGGAGATTCTTTCCTAACATGGTGAAGGAGGGACAGTCACTGAGCTGAGTGGTTTCTATTTAGCCTCGTCTCTCGCTGGGCCATCATGCCTCAGTGGTTGTTGGCTATGAGCTAGGCAAGGCCCGACTGAGAGAGAGAGAGCAGGAGAAGCTTTTATTCATTTTAGATGTTTTATTACTGAAGACCAAACATCCAAACCATTCTGGTTGCAGTATACACAGTATTTGCAAAAATTTGTCTAAGACTCATGCCATAAGAATATAGGCCTATATTTTATTTGAAAAACAGAGTAGTTGCAGTAACCAAAAAAAAAAAGTCTAAGCCAAAGAACAGTAGGTGCTGGTGTGGTCATCTCTGGACCCAAGGACCCTCTGTCTTACTGTGCTCAGGCACAGTGAAATAGCATGAATAAATAACACTAACACAAATCAAGGCTAAAAGTCAAATATTTTAGTTTGTTACACAGTTTGCCAGCTAGCCTGAAACAAACAAACAAGCAAAAAAATAGCTTTTTCCCAACTTTGACTGCTTCTGTGGAAACTGCTACCTGCATTTGAAGGGCTGTATATTAACGTCCCTTTACATGAGCATGAGTATAGACCTAGTTATGTCTTTGTAGGACATTCTGACACTACGCATTTACACTTCTCAAATGACTTAAAGGAACTGCACCATGTTCATGTAGCAAACTGTACTGTACACTACCTGTGAAGTCTGTGATCATAACGAAACACCAACTACTAAAACAGTATTTGATCAAGGTTTGAAATATGCTATTTATTTTTGTCTTTTATAAAAGCCATATTGGATTAATTACACCTTGTATGATCCACTAAGTTGCTGTGGGACTTCAGCTGCACTACTTTCTGTACGTGGATACATTACATATGTGTGGATTTTATTTAGATGCTGATGCAGAAAAGCAGTTAGGGTAACTGATGACTGTGACACCTCCTGTCTTATTCTCTTTTCTACCCCCATACGGAGAAAGCATTCAGCCATAGGCTTATTTTGCAGGCTATCCAGCAGGGGATTAAAATATTTCATAACTGCTATCATGATGTCAATCCATAACCATGTCAGAGCCCCAGTGTGCCTAGATCATTATATGAACCACGTGGTTGCTGGATCAGCTGATTCCTAAGGAGAAACAAGCTGCTAATTAATTTGGCCTGGCAATGCTGATATGTTGCATGGCTTTACTTACATAAGACTGTAAATCCAAAGCCTATATGGTAATAATAAAGCCAATCTGATTACATAGCTAATACTCTGTCTTTTTTCCTTTCAGGACCCCAGCTATTGGGTCCAGGTCCACAGGTTGGAACATGGAGATGGAGGCATATTGGACCAGGACGACATGCTGTGCGATGTTGTGGATGACAAAGACAGGGTGAGTCATAGTCGGAGTGAAACTGCGATAAAAACGGGAGCATGTGGTTGCATATTTGTTTGTTTTTTTCCCAAACTGACATTTCCTGTTTTGCCACCTCTTCACTTTTACATTCAGTTTTCCCTTATGCAAAAACAGCCTTGGTTGTGTCTGTGCTCTGAAGCTGTGTGCATAAAGCTTTGGCAGCACTACAGAGAGTTTGGCCAACATGTGCTTCTGATTACACCTGTGTCTCATCACAAGGAAAACATTACAGAACAGTGAACTACTGCACACCGGCATGTCCTCTAATGTGTAATGTGTAATCATTACGATCCACTGGCAGCAGTCCTCCAGTGCTTTCACACATGTGGACAGTTGAAGTTGAGTTGCATTCAAGGCTCCACTTTGATGTGTGTGTGAGGGTGTGTGTGTTAAGAGTGTGTGGGCAAAATCCATGACAGAGGCAGGATGATATCACACTGCCCACCCCACACTAGACCAACTGTAAATAATTACCCACAATCCTACTGCATCCTGCCCATGGGAGCAGTGCTGACTACACCTGAGTCACTAGCTGTCTGGCTTTAATGTGGGGCCAGTTAGTGAGCTGTAGCCTCCTCTTTGTGTCTCTGTGAGTGGGACATGGTTTCAATGATTCCTCAACCAGCTTTCAGTTCATTTAAAATGTTGAGTGAAACTTGCAAGAAGTTACTCAACAGTGAAATACTTTGATGAATAAATGAAGACGTTCTATTAACAGCACAACAGCTAATGATAAACTTAACAGAGAGAACTTTCGTATTACAACAATGAACATCTGCCATTACTGACCGTAGTCTGTCCTGGTGCACTGACAACTTCAATGATTAATCCGGTGCTTTCATCACTTCAAAGACGTCAAAGCTTTAAGCCAGTAGGGCCATCATGATATATTCCTCTTGATGGTGATGAAACATGTGAGTTTCAATTGAAAGTCTAATCTTTGATTCCTATCTGTTAGCAGTTTTTCTCAGGATATCCAATGTCATGGGCCCACTGTTATCTTGTTAAATCTGAAAACGAGTTCTTCTCAAGAACGTTTTGTGTTTTGTGATGTGTTTCATGTTGAAAAATACATTTCCCACATTTGATATCTGTGGTTTTAATAAGTTCAGTGAGCTCACATTTGCTCTGAACAGCTGGTCTGTTTGATACGCAGATGCTTTTTGGTTATGCGTGTGCATTTGTACATGAATGAGAAACTGAGAGAGAGAGGAAGAGTATGTGTGCATGTGCATCCACACACTTTATAATGACTATGTGGTTGGTGCCATGGTTACGCATCAGGTGGGATCAGGGGTGAGAGCAGCTGTTTTGCACCTGCTGTCTGAAAGCCCTCTCCTCTCCTCTCCTCTCCTCTCCTCTCCTCTCCTCTCCTCTCCTCTCCTTCTGGCATAAACAATATGTATTTTCTCCTTTTTATTACCTTTATCTGTTCTGATGATGTAAAGAAGTGCTCCCCCTGGTGGTGGTGTGGGCTCTTCACATCTTACTGATGACAGAATATTGAACGTCATTAACATAACAACATTTTTGCCTTGCCAATTAACAAGCACACTAACAGTCGATCAGATTTTTTTGACTTATTTTTTCATCTGAGAAGCGTTTGAGTCATATTCTGAGAAATAATGCCACAGCTTAAAGAGCTTTATGTACCTGTAACAATATTAGTCAGCCTACAAAGTAAACAGTGCTGTAAATGACACAGAAAGCACAGCTCAGCTGGATGTGGGCAGTGACAACTAACTTAACACCAGTGGAACAGCCCGTGTGTGTGTGCATGTGTATTTGTGTGTGTGTGTGTGTACACACTTGATTTTATCACGCTGTGTGTGGGTGCTTCTTCTTTGTGTGTTTGTATGTAAATGTTAGCAGTAAATCCAGTCCGTCTGCTTCTTTGCATCATCAGCTACTGCCTCTGTCCCAGTTTTACTCTGCTAACAGTCATTTCATTTTATTGTTGATTTTAACCCATTAATGACAGCACTCCTCTTATTATAATGGATGTAGCACACACACAGGCCTCCTTGGCCGTGCCGGGCCGAGAGTCGCATTCTGCTTTTTGAAGTCTTAATTGGAATGTACAGTTTTCTAACTTTAATGTGGTAAAAACACAAACACTTATTAGCTTTTTAGCTAAACTTGTTGTGGTTTTTTTGTACCATGTTAAACATTGGTTTTCTTTTGCACTTCTTCTGTTTTAACTGTGTATTTACTGTGACCATTTTGTTGGCAGTCTTAAGCCAAATTATAACACTTTAATATCAGATTCAGAATCTCAGTTGTCTTAAAGTTTACATATAACTTAATGTAAAGAAAAGAATCCATTTAGCCACGACGAGCTGATGTGATAGCTGTTCACTATAAGTACAGTCATTTCGAAGGAGTGGTACATCAGTTTTATTCAAAGTTTTTGAAGGCATGCTGCTACTACTGTAGTAATTCATACTGTTTGCATGTCTTGCTGTTATTTGATGGCGAAATGGAAAGTATGTCTAGCTGAGATTAGACGCATGTAATCAGTTTTATCCCCTTACATTTGAGCTGTGGAGTAGATGCTTCAAACACTTGTTGGCACAGGGTTAATGGATTATATCAGTGGAGTGAGCGCAGTCCCGTTTTGCCTTAAAATCATTGACCCCGACAGGAACTGATCACGCAACCCTGTGAGCTGGAGTCAGACTAGCTACCAAGGCACCACAAGGTCCCACTGCCTCCTGTCTGCGTCATTAAAAAGCAGTGTGCCACATTTGTACATAGTGCGTCTATAGTGTATTTTATGTCTTTCTTATAGAACACCTTGTCTCTGTTTCACTCCACTTATTCGTCTTTCAAGGGAAGAATCTCCATTTCTGAATTTCTCTGATTTCACCCCTTTTGATAGGACATCAGGCTTATACTTCTACACTAAGTGTAAATGAACAACTTTAGATCTACTTTGTGTCACTGCACTGAGATAAAACAGAGAGAAACTACTGTTGTCACTTTGCAAGTTTCGGTGCCTCTACCGTTGGGAGCACCCAAAGTAATGTGTGTGTGTGTCTGTGTGCGTGTGTATGCGTGTGTGTGTTTGTGTGTGTGTGCGCGCCAAATGCCTGGCTCAGGTTCAGCAGTCAGATTATCGTACGGTGATTCATATGCAATCATAGAGCTGCATGCTGCAGCTTGTCTGCCGCTGCCGATGTGATGTTCACATTGATTATCTATACAACTTCCATTTCATAAGCATGCGGACAGTTGGTTCATTTTACTTAAGGTCATGTGTTGCATAAATGTTCCTCTTGCTAGTCCTAGTTTGTTCCTACATTTTTTCCCTATGAAGATAATTCTGATGAAACCATGATTGTTTGTTTTGGACATACTTGCTTAGATCACAGAGATTAGTTCGAACGATACCTGGAGTGTTCATTGATGTTTACTAGCAGTTGCCAGACCAACTCTTTGGTGCGCTACTGCCACCAGTTGGACTGAAGTGTGAAGTAGAGGCTGACAGAGGAATAGCTTCTTTTTTTTTTTTTTAAATGGTGGTTATAGAAAATGCATGTATATTACTTGGGTATATTAATCTACATCTTAAGGGTGTATTCTTATACAAGAAATGCTTACGTACATGATTAATATTCTATGCAAATGTCTGTGTGTGATCTCTTTTGTACAAACTGAAGCTTTCTCTCTAATGGTAAACACAAAGCTTTCTTTAGGACTTTCTTGTGGTGCAGTGGTGGAGCGTCTGACTCCAGGTCAGATGGTTGTGTGTTAAAAAATTCTGTCGGAGTGAAATCTATTCAGGTGCATAACAGTGCAGTGTGTGTGCAGGTAGTAGCACACTCTACTACCTCTGCAGCACTCTACAATACCAGCAATAAGTATAGGCTAAAGGATCAGTGTAACTTCTAATAGCGACACAATAGTGTGTTCAACACATTATGTTTGCTAGTTTAACCTTAAGGAATAAGTACTTTGAATATGTTCACCACATTTTGTGCCTCTTACTTTAAAGTATGGGAACTATTGAAATACTACAACATCAGAGAAAATCAAAATGGTGTACTTGTACGAGGATCCCAGTCAAATATTCGAACCAAAATGTTTATTCTGTAGCACAGTGACACTAATCAAACACCAAGGACAAAGTAAAGACTGGTCTCTTTCTATATGGACAGCTGTAGACACACTGCTGATACAACATATGCTGATATTTCATTTGGAAAGAGACAAACTCCTAACTCCTGTTTTTAGCCTGTTAAGTCTTCAGCGGGACTGAAGGAGCTCCTGCCAAATGACTCAGCCTCATTCGGTCAGTTAAGAGTATCTATGAAGCCATTAGAAACTTTCATCTAGCTCAGGAGCCTTAGGTTAGACTTCTGAAAATCCACTCTGTGTGAAAAATACTGCAGATAGCTATCAAGTGGCTGGAAGTGGCTGTAAAACAGACACTTCATCCATACACCAGATGGCAATGTGGCAATTAAAATGACTCCTGGTTAGAAGATGGCCTTAGGTACGAAATTCACAATATGGGTCTGCTGAAATGAGTTTATAAAGAAATGAAATCGGTGATATGGACAATTAGATGAAATCAGATGAGACTTTAATGGCCATTGCTGGGAAATTGGGCAATTGCATTAGCAATTTAATTGGTTTATGAAACTTAAAAACTGTTGTTGTTGTTGTTGTGCAAGACAAGCTCAATGTCTAATGCAGAAGCAGGCTTGATTTCTGTAATTAAGTCCTGTGAATGTGTGTTATAAAATTGTGTGTCACATTCATTGGTTAAAAAGTGGAATTTATTTATTACCTCCACCAAGGAGGTTATGTTTTCGCCTGTGTCCAATTGTTTGTTGGTTTGTCAGCAGCATTCCACAAAAACTACTGACAGATTTCCACAAAACTTTGCTGGAGGATGAACGTAAGCCCAGTATACCCAAATCACTTCTGGTGCATGTGCAGATAAAGGGACCGATCCAGGAATCTTTTGCCACTTTCTCTTAAATTTGAAAGTGATGGGTGGTTTAAAATTCAGAGTGATAAATGGCCAACAAGTTCTATCTTGATTTGAATTGAAGGAGACTGTTGGGTCCTGGGTACTAGTCGAGAGAAGAGAACATCTGCACCATGCAGTCGTCTTTACTTGATTCTCAATTTGAAGATGTCACAGGCTCTGGGAGATTATGATGAGTATTTTTTAAAGATTTGGTGACCTTTTATAGACTAAATCTCTGATAGATTATCGTGAAAACGACAGGAAAATAAGCCATACTGGTTTTAAATTCAGTGTTAAGGTAATGCATTAACCTGAAATGCCAAATTACATGCGATGACATCACAGCCTATGTACTGCACTGTTTTGTCTTGTGTCAGAGATCATTAACCCTTTACACCTGACCGGGCCTCATCCAACTTGTCAGCTTGCTTAGTGTGCTAGTTTCCATCTAGATACTTGTCTAAAGGGAGCTTGATAATACATAAGTGCAGATGATTTCAGGAGCAGGTCCCTTGGTGTTTGTAGTCTGGATGTACCTTATTAACAGGGCTGGGTATAAGCAAGCCTGTCCCGTGGGCTTAATGAGCACAGGGTCGAAGGGTGAATCCTCAGGGGCGACTAAGGGAGGAAGCTTGTTACTGCAGAAATACTTGAATCAGCGTTTCACCAGAGCGTGTTTTACAGCAGGTGCATGTTGGCGTGTACAGAAGCTGCAGTGACACTCGTGAACCACAGGGAGGCACTCAAGCCCAAGTGATAGCAGTCTACAGTATTGGCTGTATTTCGTCTGCTACACAGATTCTGGGTAGATTTTCTTTTGTTTTGGGAATGAGACAGACTCATGTTGTTTCACAAAACAAAAGACAAGAACTCTATAAGATTTAGGAAGTACAAAGAAGGGAAAAGAGAAAGTCTGATCGCAGCTAACTGAACTGTCCGTGTCTGACTGCCTCCTCCATTTGTGCTAATGCGGCCTGTTTATAATGAGTACCACATGCATGGCTCCTGTGGTTGAGCTCCTTGGACAATTGGCATTTTCTTGGCCCCTGAAGTTGGCATTGCCATGGCAACGGCAGTCGGGTGCCAAGTGGGCACCTGCGCTGGGTCGAGATCAAGCCGTGAGTGAAATTAGCCAAGGCTAAAGCAGGGTCCCAGCAGCTGCCCCCTGGTACCAGAACACTGCCGGGGGAAATCAAAGACTAATTACTCTGTTTGTCTGTGCTGTGTGTGTGTGTAACTGTGTGTCTGCGTTTTTGGTAGGGATGTGTTTGTGAGTGAATGTAGCCTCTTTTGGCATAGATTGAAGACTATTGTGTCTGGTTGGCTGTCTCTCACCATCGTCTCTCAGACAGTAATGCATTCACCTCACACATTGTGGACTGTTTATTCTGTACTTGCCGTGCATCTGTACAACTTAGCATGATTCATTGTCTCGTGCAGTTTCAATGAATCCATGGAACCTGATTTGATTTGTGCAATACAGCATGATAAAGTCCCTATATTCTGTATGTGGAGCAGCAGAGAACCAGAGAGAGTAAAACCATCGAACCATTTGTACTCCTTCTGACTGTGCTAATGTAGAGGAATTGAAGTGCAATTTATTTTGCCACAGTTTGGTACCTAGTCAGACAGACTTGACTGACATGTTGTTTTGCAGCAGGTCTGTAATGTGTTCAATAATTAAATTAACCTGCGGAAACAACACCAGAAATACTGACTGATGATACTTGCTGACAGTGAAGCCAAGGAAGCTCCTCTCTACAGGCTACATGGTGTCATAAATGTGTTATAGCACATGTGTTATGCCCTCTGGTGGCCAGACTGACAGATCAGCAGAGGCTTAGCCTCTGTGCATCATCTTGATCTGTTTTGTCTAAGATGCTTCTATTTGTGCAAATATGGCTGTTAATGGAAACGGTTCATTGGATTAAAAATGTACTTTTCAACTAAACAAACATTTTGTTTAGTAAGTCAGTTTTGTTTCAGTTAATTTACAACCGCCACCACCTGGTGGTTAATTCTCTGGTGGATGTGGATGTTCCAAATAAGGCTGCAGCTAATAATTACTTTCATTATTGATTACCAACTGAGTATTCTTCTGATTGATCAATTAATTGTCAAGTCAATAATAAATGTGAAAAATGTGAAATATGCTCATTACAATCTCTCATCAGCCAAAGTGACGTCTTTGAATAGCCTCTTTTGTTCAACCAACAGTCCAAAACCCAAGACTCTCCTTTTACTATCATAAATGACAAAGAAAAGCAGCAGATCCATTTAATAATTCAGCAATCATCAAAATAGCTGGCAACTAATTTTCTTTTAACCGACTAATTGTTGCAGTTCTAGTTTGAAATGGTACAGTTGACATGATGACCCTCTGACAGAAGGAAGCAGGGACTTGAGGAGAAATGCATACCTACAGGAATATATGACAGTTCCTGTGGTTCTTTGTCAGCCATCAGCACCTGTTTCTGCTCAGAAAACTCCCTTCGGACTGACACATATCCTCTGATTGACACTTAGATTCAGGTAAACATATGGTTATACACTTGAACTTTGAAAGGTGTGATTGCTGATGGCATCAGTGTAAAAATGAACAAAGAAACACTGACACATCACACATACAGTTCATACACACACGAGAACACATGTACTGAAATACTCAGACACTCTGACAGAGTCACACATGCCCACACACACATCCTGACAGACACACACCCTGCTGTACTCAGATGTAATTAGCCTGTAAGGACCAGAGTCAGCTCTGCGTCCTGAAAGACTCAGTGTGGTAGTGGAATTTATCCTCACCTCCGCTGCTCTGCTCAGAGGCTGGTGGGCGGCAGCAAGCAGTTTTTCATTTCATGTTCCTCCGGGGCTTTAGATTTATTGTCGGTTGTTGCTTGTTTATTAGGTTGCTGGTTTTTGAACTTCGCTTACCCAGGGAAGGTTTGTTGAGCACTGTAGTTCGTTTTTAGCAACTCCCTGTCTCCCACTTATGCAGTTATAATCCCTCACTGTGGGGATATGCTTTTCTGCTTTTCTTCCATTGAGAGCTGAACCACAGGCTTTAATGTTAGCAACTCGGAAGTCTTTTTGAGTACATAAGGGGGTTTAGTATTGCACTGTTTATAAATGTTGTTGTGCTGTAATGTGTTAAGTGCAGATTGTTTTCAATGAAGAGAAGCAACAGAACCTGTGAAATCATCTGCATTAAACCTGTACTAAAGACAGTAGTAACCTAGCACAGGTTCTTCAATATGTATTGATGTGTGTGTGAGTCATAGAGGACATATACCTCTAATAAGGCTAGTTCTTTTTTTTTTTTTTTTTTAAAAAAGCAAGATGTAGCCCTCACTGCATAATGAAATGCTTTCAGATTATGTTTGGTTGGGCACAGGCAAAGTGTTGGTATCTGAGGTTTTGACCACCTGACTTCTATATTTTTCAGAATCGCCTAATATTGCATGAGACCTACAACATATAGTGATATGGTATTTGTCCCATCCTTAGTGTGCACAGTGTGAACAGCTTTTACTGGAATGAATGTGTCATCCTGTGAGGTGAAGTAGTAAAATCAGATATTTATAGTGCAGACTTGCCAATGGCTGAAGAAACCAAACGAAACCCAAGATGATGCCATTGATTCTATTTTTGTTTAACCAGTATTTCACTGGGCCACTCTCTTGAAATCAGGTTATCTTTTTTTGCATGAGTTGTGCCCAAAATGGTAGAATGGTTATAAAACATTTGAGCATTGGGAATGCAGTGCTGTGTGTGTGTGTGGTATAGACAGTCTGAGATGTGACGATGTGGAACAAAGGTCGCCTGGTGGTCCTGAACCTCAAGAATCACCAGTGCATGACAGAACGCCGTCCTTGCTGACATGGACCTGCTGATCCACCAGTATAGATAACATCAGTCCATTCTTGTTGACAAAAGCACTGCTTCAGCTATATAGCATATGCAGCATGACATACACAACTCTTGTGCCTGGGGTAAGAAGGATATTACTCCATATTGCACAGCAGCAGGCAACTTCTCCAGCCTCTGCTGGAGTTTTTCAGTAAAATGGGTGAAATCAGGTCATGTCACCAAGCTTTTATTTCAGCTCGGAGGCAACCCAGCTAGGCATGTAGGTGTCTTTGATTTCCCCTTCATGACAGCTCCCCTACAGGAAAGGATTTCTGCCGATGCGCCAAATTGCTCCTGACACGGCGTCGGCTTGGCGAAATACTGTCTGGAAGTGCTGGGGTGTTTAACCAGAGCGGTGGATAGGCAGCGCCAAAATAGGGGAAAAAGTGGAAGGACCCACACAGACGAGAACATTGTATTCATTTACACACCTGTGTGTCACAATCACGCACAAACCCAGCTACACACACATACACACTGTAGTGGACGCACACACTACCACCCTGGTTTTTGTGCACGTGTGTGTGTCATGCAGGAGGATGTTGGTCCTGGTTGACAGCTGTCAGGGCTGCTTTGGTTCCAGTGTCTGGATACTTTGCCAAACGAGCCTATTATCTGCAGCGGTGGAGTCCTGTGGAGGGCCCCGACATTGCCCCAGGCGGACGATTTGGGTCAGCCGCCATGAGACTAGTCCTAAACTGAGGTGACAGATACAGGCCCCCTCCCGGGATTCTGCCGCCTGCCCAAAGACCCCCAGAGGGCTGTTGGTAGGACCACCAAGATAACAAAGGAGTAGTTTTCCTAGATTATCCATATGTGGTGAGTGCTGCACCCAGAAGGGCCACTGGCATCAGGCAGAGAAGCTCTGCCCTGGTTTCCACTTTGGAACTGGATCAGTTATATTTGCTATTTATCCATATGCTGTTTGTCTCATTATATGGCTGCATTTCAGGGGAAGTCGTCTTCTC
Source organism: Lagodon rhomboides (assembly GCA_039737535.1). Lineage (NCBI taxonomy): Eukaryota > Metazoa > Chordata > Actinopteri > Spariformes > Sparidae > Lagodon > Lagodon rhomboides. The sequence continues at coordinate 8,271,809 of CM077803.1, read as the reverse complement.
CGCATTTGAGTCTTTTTCACCTCGCCTCACGGGGGCAACAGTGCATTGTGCATGTGGCCCGACGGTACAATTGCCCACGAGGAAATTACTTATACAAAGTCAGAGGCAGTTCAACAGAAACTGCAATCTTGAACAGAAAAATTCAATCTACCATCAATTGCTTATTCTTTTGAATATAGACCTATTTCTCTTTCACCCGGCTGCCTCTCAGCTCCTTGTTAAACCAAGCGAGTGTCTCTTCTGCATGACAAGTATCCCTCTGTAGCTTTTTGTCTCAAGAGTCTCCAGACCATGAGCTGCTGTTTTTAACACTTGACTACTTCTCTCAGAGCCATATATAATTACCCTCAAAGATCCAAAGTCACTCCAAGGTTGTGTCTGAAAATTGGCTCTCAAATTGACTTAGGAAGGCAAAGCTCTGTGTTAGACTGGGTTCATTTATTACAGGGGATATGATATACACCGAGCAAGTTGGGATTTTGAGCAGTGTGTGTGTTCACATATTATAGCAATTAATATAGCTGTGAATATGGTGCAAGGACGAGGGCCTAAAAGCTGAAAGATTTGGTAAAAAAAAAAAAAAAAGAAACCTGCATACACACGAGCAGACAACCTGAAGCGACAAAAGCACATTTATATGCACATACTTAATGTACTTAAATATGTGCATTGAGTTGAGTAAATAGGAGAAAACTAATGAAAAACTGAATGCAACAAAGACAATAGATACATAAAAAAAGGAGGACATAAAAATTGAAACAAACAAAGGGAGAGGAAATAATAAAATATGTCCAATCAAAGGGAGACTGGAAGCAATGTAGGAAGAAGAGAAGAAACCCAGTTGGAGTGGAGAGCAGGCATTGCCACGAGCTAAACTGAGTCTGGCGACTGGCGCCGCACCGAGCTGAAGTTGACACTGGCACAGAGAGGGAGGGAGGTGGTGCCAGGGCCGGGAAGCTAAGCCTGGTTTGGAGAGCTTTCGTCGGACATATTGTAGCAGACAGAGAGCTGAATCCCCTCTAACACTGGCTGTGTGCTCTCATTGCCTCTCTTCTCATGAGAAAAGGCTAAAGACCTCTTCAGATTATCTCCTGCTCTGCTAAAGTACTGCAGGCTTATAGACGTGCCGAAGTAATGTATGCTTTCCTCTTGGACATCTGCTGGTTAGTGTGATTTTTCACTTGGTCTGGAGTGTCCTTATCAACAAATGGATTTTAACTTCTATAGCAAATAATAACCAATTCAAGCCTTTTCTTGAATGTTGTGGCTTTTTTTTAATATCTTTTCATGAAACATTGATTATTTTCTACTCCTGGTACGATGGTAAATGGACTTGCGTATCTATATGCTTTTCCAGTCTACTGACTGCTCAAAGCACTTTATACCACTTGTCACATTCACACACACATTCATACACTGAATGGAGTTTGAAGATACCACCTTGAGCGGTGATTTCTTTTTCTCACTGTTGTTTTCTGACAAAATGGTCAAAGAATTAATAGAAGAAGAAATCTGCATATTGATTGTGAATAATAAAACCATTAGTCGCAGCATGGGAATACTATTGAAAACACTAACGATACATATACAAATGAGATATTCATGGTAAATTTTTAATCATGAATCATATCTGAAGTGGAGCATGGTGATTTCATCTCCATCTCTTTGTCCTCTTTCTCTTTGCACGAGCAGTCAGGAAGACTAAAAGCAACGTGTAATATAGAGGCCATCTAAAGGTCTGTAGGCCAATTTGAGAGAATGTGTCTCAGTGTGTCTTTGTGTGTAGCCATAGTTTTATGCAGAAGGGATTTTGATGTAAAATTGTCATTAGACCCCTCCACCACTGTGCCTTCCTTCCTCCTTTGTGTGGTAATACATGGAGAATCTTGAGAGCCCCTGCATGAATGCCTTATGTCTCTTCCACAGCAGATGTGCCACAGCCTAGGGCCCCCCAGTAGTAGCTCGTTATGTGAATGTGTGTGTGTTTGTGTGTGTAAGTGTGTATGCACGCGTGTGCGTGAAGACTGCACGCTATTCCCATTCGGAAGTCAGCAGGGAGTTTGCCTATAAAAGGCACAAATAATAGGCACCCATTTATCTCCGAAGACACTCATCCATCAGAGTATACACACGAACACACACATACACACATTTGGTTTGTGATATTATTGCTCTGTTGTGCCAGAAGCACTGTCCTGTGTACAAGCATTAGTGTAAAAGTCATGTGACATGCTGTATTGTCCCCTGTCAGTCTCTGTGGCTTTTCTTGTTTCAAGGCTATCACAATGTAAAAGCCCTGATTCACTCGCTGACACTGTGTGTGGCCTCATCGACTGATGACACTCCACAACCCTCTCTACAACCATCAGACAAGTGTGTGTACAATCTACTGTATGCCTTTCCTGAATGAATCTAAAGTGACCAGTTCCTGCATGGATGTGTTGTAACAACAACAGGAACTAAGATAGTAGTAAAGGTTGAAAGCATGGTTTGTAGACTTCAAGTTTTAAGATCTGTAATGTACAGTACAGGTGGACTAGATAGTGAATCCAAAGATGGCTCCTATTCAGTCCAATGAGAAATGGCTTGCCAGGGGCACACGCCAAAAAAGTTTCAGGCTTCCAGGTTTGCTTTCTGGGAATGCGGCCCACTGAACATGGGCAGTAGAGTTTCTCTCATTGGCCCGACCTGTGAGTTTCTGTCGGCCCTTAGACTTTACATCGTTATGGGGCTTCACAGATTTAAATATAAAACATATAAAATCTCCATAGATCAAAATATTGATAAAAGAAAGACTCATACTTGACCTTGTTTGCAGTCTGAGTTGTCACCTGGTGTCAACACTTCGAGGGATGTCTCTTTCAGAATGATGGTCAATGGGGATAATGCTTTTTGGGCCATGGGGAATTTTTGCTGCAATAAGTGGCCATTGGGCAAAATTGGAAGCAAGTATATATATCTATAATACAGTCATGATAATGTGACATTCTAACTTAAGCCTTATTAATGGGCTCGACCTTATTTGGGTTTGACAGAAAATCATAACATTCAAAATGAATACTTCTGGAGAAATATGAAAAATGAAAACTACCATAAACTGGCATTTCCTTCCATATTGCTCATCTTTAAAGCAGCCAAGTGGGCAGACGTGTACATTCTACTGAAATGATCATACACTGTATCTCTGCTCTAAATTCAACAGAAGTTATTTGATGATGCCATCTGGGGACAAAAATGCATGAAAGTCTAGCTACATGGTTGTGTATGTATGTGAGTGTGTGTCTGCATCTCGTGTCTTACATCTTTTAGTCTGTATTCATGTGTTTTCAAAGAGTCGTGTAATCGTCAGAAGCAGTGAATTATTCCATACAGCCCTCGTCTGAACGCCTACAGAGGCTCATCTTTTTTCTTCACCCCTCTTTATTGTCTTCGCTCTGCTGTTTATCCTCCACTCTCAATGTTGTCTTCAAGAGCCCTTAAACAGTCCACGAGATGAGAGAGAGGACAACAGACAGACCTTTTACTCCTCCCTAATCCCTTATTGATCATCAGCCTGTGAATGAACTGAACTCAGTAACGCATCTATTGATCACAGCAACACACTCATGCACAAACACTCCCTCAGCTTCTTAACCAGAAGTCATCATAATGAATATTAGGGCCTCTCACTATGTGGAAAGTGACTGTTGTATTATGTGTCAAGTGGTAAGATTGTACGAAACGCTGCTAAAGTAATAAGTCAGTGAGTTCAACTCTCACATTAGGGAAAATTCATTTTCTGCAACAGTTGAAACCTGCATGTGTTTTTTTTTTTAACTGAAGCCACATGTAGAAACCATCAAATCTGTTTTTGTTACATTATTCCAAGTGAGACATTTATTTTTTCAACCGTGACTGTTGTTATTTCGACTTAAATACATGAACCACTTTTAGTCAGCCAATTGTTTTGTGTGTAATGATTTGACCAACTATTCTTTATTGGAGCAACACTTTGAATCCCTGCCAGCTTCACAGGCGCTGTTATATACGATACTGTGTATAACCTCTGAGCTCTGTGTGTTGGGACATAAGGGAACAGAGAATTACCCAGTAAATATATATACACTATATCATCTAGTATCACCTATGTAGCTATTTGTGGGCTTAACTTCACAGTTCTTTTTTTAAAAAAAGAAGAAAAGAAAATTGTTCCGTCTTTTTTTGTTGTTGTTAGAACATTTCAACACAACAAACACTGTGTGGGAACAATTGATAGATATGAGACGCTTATTTCTATTCATAAGTGAAATAATGATAGCTGCTGCTGCCAGCGATGACAGGATGTTAATAATTCATGACAGAAAAAAATAGTCGACAGATGTGCCACCTACTTGTATTCAAATAGGGCTCTTTGAACAACAACTGTGGAGCACGTCCCCATCACCAACCACTGAAAGAAAACCTTTTTTTCTAGTTGTATTCTTGTGCACCTCGCTCCTCTCTCTTTCTCTATGTGAGCTGGAATGACAGCGGAGAGTGTGTGTTGTTCGTCTGTGCGATCAATTTGTCAGGACAGAGGTTTAGGACACATGTATGAGGTAAACAGTGTTCATAGCATTCTACGTGTGTGTGTTTCTGATCTTTGACACAGTGACATGGTACTGACTGTTCAGTATATGTGTGTGTGTTTGCGCACGCACCTGAAACCAGGTTGCTCCATCAGCAACACATGCTGATATTTTATTCAACGTGTTGCCTCCACGCTTATTATCAGGAAGAACATGTTTGAACAAAGAGGACAGGCAGAGGAGAAAGAAAACTGGGGAAAATGCAGCTTTTGCACTCCTGTCAAGTCAAAACACTTCGATTCACTCTTTTTATCTCTACCTGTCTCCGTGCGTATTTTACAGTGAATAACTTCATGTTTGATATTCAAAAAAAATAAATCTTTTTATCTTTTATCAAGTGTGTCTGGCCTCGGTCTGCATGTGTGTCTAATGTGTGTGTGCTCTCGTAGTGCCACGCTCCAATTAGCAGTCCTATTAGCACAGGTGTGGCACCTGAGACCAAGGCAGTCGCATCGGGAGTTCCCCCCCTTTAGCCGCAGTGCCTCTTAACACGGCATTAGGAGAACCAGCCCTCTCTTCAGTTTGACAAAGAAATCACTGTGACATTTCATTTTGAAGCCTGTGTTAATATTTTGTCATGCAGCGGTGAAAATGAGTTTTTCTGCAGGGAGCGTTAGGGAGGGTATCGTTTCAGCCACACATCATTTTGGAGGCAGAATAAATTGCAAAGTGAATACTAAAACGTTTACCTTGGCAGACAGTAGTGTTTCATATGAAGAAAGAGTCGTAAAGCAAAGACACTTTTTTACCCGCTAAGAGCAATACTGTCAGCTAGCACTCTAAAGCTAAATCTATTTTTAACAAGGCTGGGACAAAGCAGGGAGGGTCATGACATCTAGCTTTCTGTCTGGCGTGACAGCTTCTCATTGTTATCCTCTTTGTCACAGCAACCTCCACTAATTTATAGAAATAGTGCACATTTTCACTTCTTTCCAATGCAAATCAGCATGTGAAGTGTTTTGTGTTACTTTTTTTATCAGCTGTCATTTGCTTATTGCCAGAGATGTTTTTGCGACACGTTGACAGGAGGTTCCTGAAAGTTTATCTGCAAGGGAAACAGGTGGAGTCACCTCCATCTGTTAAATTCCTCGCACAAATTAAAATTACACTTTCTTTTTTCATTCCTTCACCCCCCCCCATCCCCTTCAGTCTGTCCAAGTCCACCAGCTGAGTCCTGCTTTCTAATTGTGATGCTGATGACGGTCATGATGGTGTATTGTCCTCGGCTGCCTGGGGGGCAGTTTGGCAGGACGGTCACCCTGGCCCGGTGCCCTCCCACCACTTGGCCATTTGCCCTTTCTATTGCCACTCACATCTCTTCACAAGTGTGTTTTATGCTGTACAGCTGTATCTGTGCCGGTCCTCCATTGCACTTGCTCTGCCTCAAAACTCCAACTCCTTAGCAATTTGTCTATTTGTCCCACTCGCTGTTGTTTTGTTTTTTTTCCACCCTCCTCCATGGTTTTCACTTTACTTATCTCCAGAAATGCTGCCATGTTTTTTTTTTTTTTCTCTAGATCAAACACCTCGCCCGCACTGCTCAATTTTCTACACTACACTTTTATGTTGTGTCATTACTATGTCTGGAAGAGAGAGATGGAGAGAGATAGAAAAAAGAAAAGTGAAAGGTATTTGATTGGAGTGCATGGAGCTGAAGGTTGATATGAATATCAAAAGGGATTGTTTTTTTTTTACCACTAGCAGATGATGCTGCCTGTGGCACTCGACGCACGCTGACAGGTGGTCTCTTTTGGTGTGTGTGTGAGCGGGTTTTTATCAGTGTGTATACAGCCTCTCTGGCGCTGTGGGTTTGGGCGTGTCTAAGTGTATGGGCGCGCATGTTTCTTTGTGTGCGTTTTGCGGATTCAGATAGGCGTCTTTGCGGTATACCGTGTGTGTGTGTCTGTGTACACTGTGTGCTCACCGACCACTGAATTTACAGTGAACTACAATTTGTTGTGATGCCTTAGGCCGATTGTCCTCTAGGTTTTAACTCAAGAGCGAAGGGAATACAGCAAATTGACCTATTTTGCTGTAGCTTTTTCAGTTTGCATTTTTGGTTAAATAAATCTGTTTCTCAATCAAAATATCACAAACCTACCTAGTTACTACACAAGGGGGAAAACACAGTTTCCCTCGCCATGTTACTACTCAAAGGCCGCTTCTGAATACGACTCAGAATAAAAGGCAAAACGCAAGGATAACGTTAACCCAAATCAGTCCTTTAACACATGAACGCTTCTAATACAGTCTTGACGGAAGCTCCTTGCATTTAGCTCTCACTGACCCTCTGATCGGCGCTCACGGAGTGTTTACACTCAGGGTTTTGCGACGCCTCTTGGAAGCAGTAGGAATCACTCGCACAACACTGTCAGAGCGCCTTCTAACGTCCACCGAGTGGAATCACCAGAGTAAACTCTACAAGTCAAATCAATGTGGGTTACATGCAGCTTAACTCTCCCATATCAGAGCGTGGCAGTCTGCCTCTGTTATTTAACACGTGTGACGTTCTCATCCATTTGAATGAAGCTGCTCTCAGTAGGGGGCTGTTGTGTTTATGCCGAGTGAAACAACACACTCGCTGCCTGATTTTCACGGTGGCTGTGGCAGAAGAGAGAATCGAGATGAAATACTGAAATGTGCCACCCGTGCCTTCAAACAGGTTTTTATACAAATGCTGTTTTGTCAGACAACAGTGCTTCTGTATTAAATCACTGTGCAGAGGAGTTTATCACAGTCTTCATCATTTTGGTTGAAACCAAAACTTGCCAAAACTTGCATCACGTTTCTATTGTGAATTGATTTCAGCTGTATTGAGAACAGAAACAGCCTCCTGTTACAAGCCAAAACATGACGATAATAGACATCGCAAACAAGCCATGAATGTATAATATTTTCACCTTAAACACTTGGCTTTCTCACCACAAGTGGTGCAAATGTGCAAGTGGTATACCCATTAAGTTCGCATCACAAAAGCACATTATACTGACGGGACACAAGGGAATTCTTGATCTATATCAAACATCTCCTCATTCCACACTGACTCACTCAACTGTGGCAGGAGCATGTCAATGATGGTGTACATCAGAAGAAGTATAATCACCTCTCCAGGGTGTCAGAATGATCCACTGGCTGAAATAGGAGCTCGAGGTTTCGAATCTCCCCACAGATGGTGCTCGTATCCAGCTGCAGCAGGGGGCACTGTCGTGTCACTGTTGGAGCTTGTGCACTCTCGCTGGCGGACAGGGTCAAATTCCTCTGTAGGCAGGAAAACCTTTGTACTACACATTGCCAAGTCACTCACAGAATTAACTTTAAAAAAATCCTTCCACATTAAAGGGGAATCTTGTTATTATGTAATGGCTTCTATCCATTTGGCCCAGGAGATCTTTAGCTCGTACGTAGATAACTGTTTTCAATCACTATTTTGAGCATTTTGCCGATGCTGATGTCCTAAAAGTGAGGCATGAAGGGTTTAGCCCAAGGACACTTAAAGTTAGTCATTGGATGCAGGGATCACAACCGTGTCCTGTGCTTCTCCACATTTCAGGAGTATCACATTACCAAGGGTTGAAGCATGCCTGTGTATTCCGAGGCATGTTGAAGACATGAGGTATTCAGCACCACCGGTCCATGTCGTGAGAACATCATGCTTTGTAGATGTTCATAGATTACATTTGGAAGCTGAGGGACGTCACAGCGGGAGTAACTCAAAACTCCTCTCTCTCGTCCCTTGTTCAGGCTGGCTCACACTTCACACAGATATGCATGCGGCTGAATCTGCAGAGTTACAGCTGTAAAGCTGCAAACTTGAACAAACTTGTTGGGGATGTGGAAAGCTACAGAGGTGCTGGAGTTCTAGGCTGCTTTCATCAGGAATAGCAGAAAATCTCCTTCTCCTGTCATCACCTCGATGTGGTAAGAGTGGGAAGACTGTCTTTCTCTAGATGGGGAGGGAGAATTACCTATTTATTATCCACTGTCCTCCTCCTCTTCCTCCTCAGTGCGTTGCCATACACCATGCGTGAAATGGCTCCAAATGGATTTCCTTTGTCTATTGGCAGGTCTGCTGTTATGCTTTACATTAAGCCTGGCCTCTGTGGGCGCATACAGGCTGTACGGTGTGCGATTCACCCGTCTTTGTAGCAGCAGACAGACTTAAAATATATGACAGCAGGGGGACACAATAAAGCTCACATAAACTAGTTGTGCGAGTGTGCACATAAATCTGATTTTCCCAGTCATGCACTGTGTGTGTGTATGCCGTCGATGGTCCAACATGTGCTTGTGTGTCTGGATGAATTGCACTGACACATTTTCAAACTCAAAAGTGAAGCTCAAAGTTTTTGCACTCCCTCTGCTTCACTCGGTTTCTCCCTGACTGATTAAAGGGCCTCAGAGGACTGCTCTCCCTTTACAAGTGAATCCTGTTCATAGACTTTCAGAAGACATGGATGGGAGCACAATCACTTTTATCAGTCATGGTTTACACATTAGTCCTTCAACTCATCCCTCCTACTGTAAGACCGTCTCTCCCTCCCTCTGCGAGGAAATCTCCACTCGGCGTACTTTATAAAACTTCCCCCCATCTGCAGTGCTTTAAAGCCCTAAGCCTTCTGCCTCTCCACTCCCACTGCACATCTTTGAAGCATCGCTCATTGGTGATACTACACAACTCTGAGAGCTTACGCGTCAAAAGCCTAATGGCCCAGCGCTGGTTAACTTTCAGGCTTACACCCGTGTTGATGAACTCGTGCAGCCATCACCACTGTCTCTCATCCCAGCTAAAGCCTACATTGTGCTGGCGAGGTTTAGAGACGAGGAGAGCCGGGATTGTCAATAGATAGGAGGGAGAGAAAGATGAGCTGGGAGGAAGACTCGGAAGAAACCTGTTAATAGGCGCCTAAGCCGTAGCCAAAAACTCTGGAATAATGAACTTTGTAGAGGAGAGATCCGTGTGCATAGACAGTGTCAAGCAGATTTAACGACTCCTCAGAGTAAGATTTGCTATTTATACCACCTACACCGTGTCAGTCAGGGTTTTGCGCTGTCACGTAACCCCCACTGACACTAAGTTATGCTGTACCTTAGCATCAGTCAGACAGCCCTGACAGAGACTGAGTGGCATTAAGATGTAGAACATTTCAAGATCATCTCTGTGTTTGTACTTTTTAAAGAAATCCTGATTAAGGGCAGTCATACAAATCCAACCTGACACAAAATACAGCACCATGATCGCTAGTCAGGCCATAAACATCTATTTTACGCTCATATCAAGTGTGAAAGCTGTTAAACCATAAAGTTCACATTGTACTTAAGCTATATTGGCAATGTGGACATATTGCGTGACTTGCCTAGGACTGTTAAACCCAATGGAGCTTGGTATGATGCCGGTGATGTAATGGTTTGGGCTCAATGTGTTAACCTCCTGCCTCTGCTGTATATGACACCATACCTCAGTGCAGAGTGCATCTTGCAGAACAAACTACAGGCCATCGATAAATGTGTCCGCTGCGGGGGTCTCAAACTGCCCCTGGGCCAGCTGACTTTTTATTTTGAAGTAGACTGCTCACAGACAATGTCAGTTCAGTAAGCACCACTGTCGTTCATCAAAAATGGGTCTACAGAGCAAATCTGCGGTCATTTTCCGGCATTTGTAGACAGGGGATCAATTTTAAATATGTCTGGAATTAGTTTAATTCAGTCTGTGGGAGGAATGACCAAGAAGGAGCTGTTAGATGAAGAGCTGCAGGCAACAGGAGGCACATCTCCAATTATTCAGAGAGATAACAGCTCCTTTCCCTCATTAACATTATCAGATTCCCTATTAAGAGTTGAAATCCGACATATTGCCAAACAGGCACGTTTGCTTTTCGCTTTGACAACAAGTCCTCCACCATTGTCTTGTCGGTTGGCTCTCCACACCAAAAGTGTGTGAAATGAAATGTGACTCCTGTTGTGCTGAAGCTCTGCTGCTGGCCCCGCAAGAGTAGACACCTCTTGTAGTTTGTAATCACGGTGTCTGTTGATGGAAAAGACTATTGACTTTTTAAAGAGTAAAATGACAGCGGGGGCGGTGGCCAAGTAATGCAATTGATGTAAACTCAACCACAGTGTAGCACCAGGATAACCAACCGCCAACTCCAAGCCTGGTGTAAGGTTTAGATAAGTTATATATTAGGAAAAAAAAGTTTTGCACTGTTAAAAACTAAGGTGCATTTATTATAATGTTAATGATGGAAATAAATGAACTATATTTTCAGGAATATTTCTCCGTCTTGCAGTACTTGAGCGCTGTAGTGGCCCTCCTGTGGGATGACCATCCCAGCAGTCGCCCCGAGCTAATTTGAGTTTATGCCCCCTGGTCTACTGTATGTTGTGTGTCTTTGTCCATGACACCTGTTCAATAAAGAAGTCTGGTGCTGTAAAACATGCAGCTGTCCCTTAAATGCGAACGAATCCCGATGGGAACCAATTATATCGAATGGTATCAACTGACGTATTTGACATGTATATGCGAAGTATATTTTTATGTACTTTGCTGCTGTTTTCTTTGTCTCTGTACTCTCTGCTGTTTTATGGCCAGCCCTCTAAAAGTCCAGTTGACAGGCAGGGCTATTTACCGATCAGCCTGCCATCATGTTTTACAGCAGCTGATTTCGTGATGGCCCACAATTCTCTGGATGACTCTGCTGTCCCAAAAAAGATACATTGCTGCCTTTTTTTCTCCGTCACCCTAACGAGAGAGGGGCTCGGACATAAATCGACTTGAGGAGAAGCAGTTGTTTTCTGCCTGGGAGCAGCTAGGTTTTATAGCGGTCCATGAGAAGCTTATTGGAGGGCTCTTTTGTGTGGGGGTGAATTTTACGGCTGATTGCATGTATTGGAGTAGTCGTAAAACTAAGTGGAGGAGACCTGTCTTCATGGTGTCAGTGGTGGCCGTGCTTACAAGCCGTGTTACTCAGAAATAGGACTCCAGTCAAAAGTCTCGTTTGACCTGGTGTGAAATGGCAGCACAGATCCCCTCTCGGTTTGTTTTCTCTGAGAGTGGTAATGCAAGAAAAAGGCCTCTGATTCCGGAAAGCATCTTCTGTTGTGCATCGCAACAGCACTTGTTGAATAAATACATAGCGCTGTGGGTTTGTTTCGGTCTCATTGCACAGTGGCTTTGGGCTGCAGTTAATTGGCTCACCACAACCACAAACACCATAACTGCAGTCTCTCGTTTGCTAGAGCCCAAAGACACTAGTTATGAACAATTCTTTGTTTCCCTTCCCATATAAATGGATGAGCTGGGTGAAAAGAACTCAAAATTAACTGACTCTATACTAGCCTGCTCTAAATTCTATTTGCCTTTTAGATAGTGACACTGAATCAAGTCAATCTAATTGAAAGTTTGTATTTTTTGTACTTAGTCATCAAAAAAACATTCTAACAACAACGGCACTCTGTAGGGCTGTTATACCACACGCCTGCAACGGCCAAGTCATGAATGTTAAAATAGAGATCCAAAAAAATACAGTTAATACCTTTTATTAAAGCCCTTCAGCCAGTGTGTTATACGAGTTTGAACAGACATAGATGTAGACTGCTTGGCGGAGGTATACAACCACAATATTCTGGACATATTACCTCAGCTGGAAACATCTTATCAGTTGTTGCAAAGGTCTGCATGTCAAATTATGGTAGATGGAACTGTGTTAAATTAAACTGGCATTAACCTCAAAGACTGCCCATTGCCTGTATGGTGCCATATGGGTGTTATGGTATTTCACTGATGGACTAAGGCAACCAAAGGCAGAGAAGAAGAAGAAGAAGACTGGTACTGAGCACATTCTCTCAGCCGTTTGGTAGATCCATGCACGAGGTTTGTTTTGATGTGAAACACTGAACACAACTTTGTTTGTTTGCAAGAATACTCCACAGGGTATCTTTAGGATTTCTCACTAATCCTGGCCTCACACTGAAATGTGCAACCTGAGAGGAAGGGGAAAGGAGGGCATAAAGTGGGAAGGTGTTGCTCAGCCACAGTGGATCACACCTGTTGGTGTTCTCACAGGCTATGTTTGGCTGTTCACCTGCGAGGACCTAAAGGCACGAGAATAGCGTGATTGACTTCAGATGAGATGCTTGCATGTTCAGTAACACTCGGAGCTCTGCGGCATATACTCTGGGAGCCTCACTTTCTTTTCAACAAAAATGAGCTCGCACTGCAAATACAGTACCTGAAATAAGATGAGAGAATTTGTTATGGGAGGAAATAGACACATTGTGAGTGGTGGCACACAGCCGTACAGCTGCGATCCTGAGTGAAAAAATAACCTGCAGTTGGCCATATTGTCCAATTTCTTCATTGCAGATCACCTCAGCTTGATTATCAATTGTGTAAATTACACAAGACAAGTAAGAAGAGAGTCATGTGGGTTACTGATGGGTCACAGTCCTCCCTCATGTATTCATTGTTTTATCTACCCACCCACACTTTCGGTTCAAAGTGTCTCTTTCATCTTCCCCCTAAAATCTGTTGTCCTTTGTCTCTCCGCGTGTCTCCCAGGTGGATCACAGTGCAGCGCTGTGTAGATGTCCAGAGCTTGTTGATGATGTTATGGTCGGGGTATTAACATTGAGCCGAACGGGGAATACTCCACACCTCATCTCTCTGCCCACACAGCCACTGATACGGTGCTCACTATGCATCGAATGTCTGTAAATGGCCCTCAGTCTGCCTGTCTTATCTGGGTGAGCAGCTCCCCTCGGGCTGTGTAATCGGAGTGTGTGTTTTACAGTAGTGTGTGTGAAAATCTGTCTTCCTTCAATGTATACGCACTGTACTCTACACATCGTGATTTTCTTAGGCTACATGTGCTTTATGTCCTGAGTGTAAACTGTGCACCCGTGCCAGTGTTTGTTTGTTGTTTGCCTGCATAATTCATGTGGTTTTGTATGCATGTATGTTTGTGCACGTACGAGCTGATTCTTGTTTACCAGACTGCTTATGTACTCGCCGCCCTGCATATCTAACCTCCACTCTCCGCTCTTCTACATGAGCTCATGCTGCTGATAGAGAGCAGCGATAACAGACCCCATCACATCAAACGAGCCATAGATGGGGCTGAGAGACAGAACTCCATCCTTCCTTCCACCCCTCTCTCTCGCTCTCTCTCCCTCTCTCTCTATCTCTCTCTCTCTCATCCTTCTTTCCACCCATCCCCATGTTAAACCAATTAACAGTAATTACCGGGCCACCCCAGGCGCAGCTTCTTTCTGCTGGCTCCGCTGTTTTGTCCTCATCACCACGCCGACACGAAGGGAGGCTCCGAGACGTGTCGGGAAGCAGGTCATTACTGTTTATTAGCTAAGGGAGGCTGATTTCCCCTGATGGGCCCTGTAGGAGCCCGCTCAAGTTGGGCTGTTTGGTCATGGAGCTGACTTTACACATAAGTCCATGTTTGATAGTTTTTGTGTTAATGTGTTCAAATGTTGTTGTCACCTATAGCACAGCACAAGTGAGAAAGGAAAGGGCTCATCCTCATTTCTTATATTGTTGTATTTTCAGGGGCATTTTGACAAGGTCACGACTGCTGATGTGACTGAGCACAGCTATGAGGCCTCATGTGACCCACTGATGGTCATTGTTGGGATCAAACCTGTAAACTTTTGGCCGTGAGACCATCACTACTTCGGTTTTCTACCACAGTGCAAACTTAGCTTCCTGCCCTTTTAACCAATATATGCTGAGATAAGTTACGAGCCCTCCAGAGAATACAGTTATAGCCTATTTATTTCCGCCTGCATCTGGTTTCCAAAAGCAATTTTACAATGTATGTGATGTTTCAGGCAGAGTTAAATGCCTAGAAATGGACAGGTGTCCTGGTTAAGCAAGCTTTCCTAAGAAATAAATGAATGTAGTGTTTTTTCAAGGTTTGTGGAAGGCTTATGTACAAATACTGTACATAGTAGAGGGTTTAGGAGCAGATTAAAGGAAATGTACAATTACGTATCATTTTAGATGTTATGATAAAGCCTTATGATTAAACTTGCTCAAAAAGCCCAAGGGTACTAACTGTAACCGTTAGATCTGTCATTTGGTGTGTTCTGCTGCTCTACATACTGATTTTACATTCATTTAAGCCGATGTTCAAAACAGCTTCCGTGTTGCACCCAAGCCTTGTAATAATAGGGAAACCCTGGAATCAATATGATAAGTAAGAATATGAGGAAACAATCCGTCTTGTCCTGTCAAGTGATCACCAGTAAGCAGAGTCTAATGTAACATGCACAATGATATGAGAACACTCAATCCAGCACTCTGAGATAACAGACAAAAAAACCCAAATGGAGGCGTGATAGTTGTTGTGATGGATTGTCTTGTTGTGGAAAATGTTTTTTATACACTACAGGAATGAACGGCAGCAAACATCTTCCTCTGAGTGGCGTAAAGTGAGCCCTGATACGTCAATCAATGTTGATACCGTGCAGACTCGAGCCGTCAGATGTCTGATGTGTATGTCTTCACCGCTCTGGACAAAAATAGACGGTTGCGCTGTGTGTTTATCATTGCTCTCACAAATACTGCACACGGAAAGCTTACAATTGTTGATATAATGAGAATATGCTATATTCAAGTACTCCCTCTGTGATTACGCCAGTTGTTAATATCATTTCATGTGACATTCAAGTGTTTTTGCATGAAGATAGTGATAAAGTGGCCCCCTTTAACTTTGTAGAAATATGGCCAATAATTGAGAATTCAGAAACAATGCAATTATAACAATATAAACCATTATATTAAATGTCAGACCATAAAATGCAAAAAGTGCAAGCTTTGTTCTCTAAATGTCACACTTGACTTTCCCTCTCCATTTAGCATTTTGTTTGGGCATTCATCAACAAATAGATTTATTTACAACATCATTTTTAACCTAGCATCAGAAGGGGAGGGTTCCAAGAACAGAATAATTGTTTATCCAAATGGAGTGGCTGTTTTGGTCACCGGATGGGGTTTTAAGACTGCTATATATTTGAGATTTATAAATGTGGGTGTCATCTCACTCTCAGTGATGCTGATGCGAACGCAGTGATGCTGATGAGGCTCAAATTACGTCTTGCGTATCATTTGCATCGGAAAATTAGGAACAATTTGGTGACATTTCATAGCAACACAAGTAGTAGGTCGTTAATATTCAAATGAGCCATTCAGTGTAGCGAGACACAATCAATCGGTCACAGATCACACATTATCCCAACAATGAGACACAATCAATCATGCTTAGCAATTTGCCTAACCCGTAATCACAGTATATGCTGATGCCTGAAGTTTACTTGAATACAAATGAGTATCGCCCACCCTCACACACTGTTTTTTTTTTTTTTTTAACAAACGCACACACCCACTTGATTAATGAAGGTGGTTTTAGACGGTGGCTGCGAGGAATACAGGAGGTCACAGCTCTGTCACTTCCCCCGGCGACACATCCCATAATGAACCGGGCTGAGCTCCTTCATGTACACAATGCCAGTTGACACTTGACACATGGTTATGAACACACATTTACAGACACACACACACACGCACACATATGAAAACACACAGACACGCCCCCACGCCCTCCTGCGTCTGAGGGACCATGATCTCATCATACGAGAAGTCCCCCGCTTGCCAGCGTGCAGTGGGCACCTCTGTGCTGAATTATTTACAGGCCTTTTATATTGGGAGTCTTGATATTGGTGGATGATGCCCCCCCCTGCAATTATGTCACTTTCAATAATAGATGAGTTGGGCGATGGGGAGTGTGGGGCTGGGGGTGTTGGTACCCGTTCACCAGCCGGGGTCGGTTCACCAGGAGGGCTGGCATCGTAACATGATCTGACTGGTGTTCGGGGAGAAAAGGCACTTTTCAAGATGGTTGCACAGAGTGACTGGGGACTGTGTGTGTGTGTGTTTGTGTGTGTGTGTGGAGTGTGTCTTGAGTGGCTTGAGCTCTGTGTGTGCACAAGAGATCCCGGTGATAATTGCACCTCTCACCTGTCCTTATGAAGAAGGCAGTGCGGTCAGCCTCCCAGTGACATCTACCCTGCACACCACACACACACACACACGCGCACACATATTCACCTACCTGACCTTCTGTATTTGCATGTGTGTTTCTTCCTGTGTGTGCAGAAAGTGGAGCGTGTGCAGATCCTGGAGTGTCTGGTTAGCATGCCCCCCCCCCCTTTTTTTTCATGAAAATCCATCTGTCGTCTAGTTTGTCAGCCCCTTCCTTCTCTCGCTCTCCCTCTCTCACAAACACACATCACACACACACACACACACACACACACACACACACACACACACACACACACACACACACACACACAGAGTCAGTCTCAGGTTGAGGTTCAGCTCTTGTCTCCCAGCTGCAGGTGGCTCAGAGGCCTCATGGCTGCAGGGCTGGAGGGGAGCACTGACCTGTGAAAACCTCCAGCTCCACACTGCTCACTCTATTCTCTGGCTAATTCAATAAAGGCAGCTCAGATAGACTGCAGTAGTGGCCCCAGTTGGAGCCACCAGGACCACCGTTTATGCTCTTCACTTAAGTTATAAGCCTGAGCAAGCAGCCGTTTAGTTGCCTGCAATGCTGCTTTAAGGGATTAACTGTCGTCAGGTGCCACAGTTCCCCTCCTTCTTGCATTCGCATTATGTCTAACTATCCAGCCGATGATTAGTTTCATCAACCTGTCAAAATTTTTCTGATTTATCAACCAATAATGGCTCTAAGAGCTCAATGTGATGTCTTTAAAATGTTTGTTTTTTCCTTATTAGCAATCCAAAACCCAAATGTACAGTGACATAAAACAAACTGTCATCCCTGGAACCAGCAAATGTTTTATATTTTAGTTTGATAACTATCAAATATTTAGCCATCATATATCATTTCACGTGAAGATGAGTAATGGATGTATTGACACATTATTACAGTCCTACTCACTATCTAAAAATAAAGCTGTATGAATGAAATATGAAATGATTTTTCACCACTGAAATTCTACATTTCAGATTTGCTTTAGGGATGTTCTTTATGACTAATTGGCCAGTACATATGGCATGTTATCATTCAGCACATAAAGAGTTCCACAGGTAATGTATCTGAGATCGGAAGCATGGTGTTGCTCACGCTCATCTCTTTTCTTTCTGCCATCCATCTGATAAGAGAAAAAAATGGGTGAAAGGAAAAAAATAGATGTCTTTGTCTGGGGATGCAGGGAGTGGAGGGGGTGGGGTTGCAGGGTGCAGGAAAAGGAGAGGAGGAGATGTGTGTGTGTGTGTGTCTAGGAGGTGACAGGGGGCAGGAGGAGGTATCAAATTACCTCCCTCCCTCTCTGCCCCTTATGCTGTCTCCTGGTTTTATCAGTCCTCTGCACCTCCAAATTAAATTTGTCCTGAGAAGGGGTGAATAGTGGTTGTGGGGGACGGGTTGTAGGCAGGGAGGCCTGCCTGCTTTGCTCCATCAGAGCAGCTGGGGCCCCAGAGGAGCCGAGCTGGCCACTGACGATGACAAGCCAGATGCAATCAGGGATTGGGCCGGGCCCGAGCATGCCTGTGTGTGTGTGTATGCGTGTGCAAGCCTGTGTGTGTGTGTGTGTGTGTGTGTGTGATGTGTACGGTGGGGGTGAAAGTGAAAGCCAAGATAAATATGGTGTGGCATCAGTGGGGCCCTCAGGCCGGACCAAGTGCACACTTCCTGTCTGCTGTATGTGTCCACTGACAGAGAATTGATTCATCTTTCCCGTGCAAGCTGACCCATCAATAGGGGCATCTCAGACTATAGCTTCCTGGCTCGGCGCAACCTGAAGCATCTGTCAGAGGGACGGATGGACAGCAGATGAAAGCAAAAACATCTTCTCAGGAAACACTGAACGAATGCTCTCAGGTCACAACTGACAGGCTCCCTCAACAACACAGTAACAGCCAGTGTTAGCACACATCTATTTTAGATGTGTTGTCTTCAGCATCTTACAAAAGAAGAAAACCCCAAATAAATAAATAAAAAACCTTATACCCAGGGTTGCCTTAGTACTAACCACTAATCAACCAGATCAAACCCAGCTAGTTCAAAATGACAAATTTTTGCAAGAAAATGCTAAAATTAGAAACCTTGGATATAAATTCATTAGTGTTGCAGGGTCATACAAATGTACAGCCGCTGGAAAAGGCCACCAGCAAACACCTGCTGAATTAACTTTTATCATTTGTACTTTTTCTGCCAGTAAAGACAAAGATGCATACAATTTATACATACTTCACACAAATAAACTGACAGATACAAATCTGAGAGCTGAATAACTGATCAACATAAAATTAATCAGCAACTATTTGATAATTGGTAATATTTTGCCAGTAACTGATTCTAATAGGAACTCCCCTTTTGTGATATAGTATAAAACTACTCGATGAGGTGATAAAGCATAAAACTACTCAATAATGCAGAAACTTAACTGATTGGCTGGCCGAGGGGACAAAGAAGATGACTTTGATTCTGTTGCATGCTTTTTACCATTAGACTTCGAGAATTTTGAATTTAATAATCAGGGCTAGTCCAGGTCCATTACAACTCCACGTCTCCAATGTCTCCAATAACCAAAACCATGTTAGCTCTGAACCTCCAACAGACCGCTTCTCTTACACTAACAAGGCATTGGAATATTTTTTAATTCTTACACGACACACTGATATATTCATGCAAACTTTCCTCGGAATTAATATCGGCGCTCAGCTCGTAACGGCCTCCCTCTCTCTCCCACCTCGTGTGTAAAACTTATTTCAAGTTGTCTCAGCAAAGGTAATTCCTCACAGACAGTAATTGAGCCTGCATGCTTAGCACCGCTTCCCCAAACACATTTAGTTTTTAACATCCCCCCGCGAAGAGGCTCCGTCAGCTGTAGTGGGCTGCTGACGAGCTCTATTGTTTGCGCTCTTTTGGCGCCGTCTCGTCAAGCAATCGCCATGTGAATACTAGGAGTTTGGCTTACCGTTTTTTTTTTGGGTTTGTTTGCTTTGTTTTGTTTATTTACTCAGACATCTCAGTGAAAAGGTCGATTCCCAGGCGGGCCCACTGTGAGAAAATAACACTCGCACTGTTTGAACTCGGCATCTGACAGCTACAAGTACCGCGCCCCCAATTCCTATTGTTGTACATAGTGTAAAAGCAGACAAGAAGCTTTTGTGGGATGGGAATCCTTCAGAATAAAGGTTACTCTTAATTGACAAAGCATCTTTGAGGCCTTTGACAGTTTCAAAGCAGTCAACCTGCCGTTGAGATAAGAGGCAGTGTTACCAGCTTTGAGCCGTGCTGTGTGTTGTTACAGAGAGTTATAATGAGCTTCTGGTATGCAAACACATACAGCCTCCTGCACACACGCAGACACACAGCGCCAGAGAAAAATACACACCTACAAAATGAAACACACACACATATTTTCCCTGGTTAGCCATCCGTCGGTGCCTGGTGATGAATGGAGCAGGAGGTCCAGAGTGCGAGGCCTGGCCTGGCTGACTGATAGAGCCATTGATTATTATCTCTCTCGCTCTCTCTCTTCCTCCCTCTCTCCCTCTCACACACACACACACACACACACACAGACACACTCCTCTCCTATCTACGATGTGACAATGCTTCTTTTCAGACCTCTTAATCGGCCCGACGTTGACTAATTGAATTCATTAACCGCGCGGCCGCCGTCTGCTCATTGTGCTCCCGGTTATTTACAGGTCCATTTAAAAAGGGACAATACAGAGGAAATGTCAGACTATAGTTTGAATGACATTACGCGAGAGCACCAACAGCGCGCGTCTACATCCGTGTGCGCAGTCGCATTTAAACACACACGTGTACTGTTTAATAGCCGTGAATGATTTAGTGCGCAGCCTAAAAAAAGAACGGAGGAAAGCCCCCATTCGGTCCGATTGACTTTGTTTTATGGGCAGACGATGACAAAGAAAATGAATCATAACCTACTTAACATCTTGTGTGTGTGTGCATGTGTAAGTGTGTGTGAGTGTCAGGCAGGGTTAACCAGCCCATAGGAGGAGGTGCACTCTGGGGAGGGCTTTTATTCCAAGCCAAATAAAATCCTACATCAAGCTTGCTTTCCAAAGCCATCCCCAAGGCCTACTTAAGAAAATATCAACGCCCCGTATTCCAGATCTCAGGGAGTTCTCAGTTCTGGGAACGGCTCTCCCTCCCCTCTCTCCTGTTATTCCACAGACTGAGAACTATTTGGACGTGTCACGAAATATGCTTTTCTTGCTCTCTCATTAGTTTCCTGTAATTTATTGAATTAATTTCCAGAGTGTAACATGTTGGAATAACACATTTGGGCATTGCTTTGCCGTCTTACAGATTTCAAGATGTTTTCGCATTGCATTATGGTTTCATAATGGCCTCACACAGTGCTTCTTTTAATATCTGAAAGCAGTGTGGGTGTTTCCCGCTCAAGTCAATCAAACACCAGTGCTGCAGCGGTTTAATTATTTAAGTAAGTTTAATTACAGCGCTGTGATATTTTTATTCATTCAGCTCCTGCTTCAATCTAGTTGTATTATGTTTGCCGAGCGCGCTAACCTCGTCTGTCCGTCTCCGTCTCTCGCTCCTCCAAAAAAACATCAGGCGTTCGACAGTGTGCCCTGACCGTGTCACGGCCCTATGCTTAATTTAGACTTCCCATGATGCCGCTCTGTTCAGGGCACGTCACGGGTGTTTGGCAGGGCAGCGCTGAATGGGGCCCAGGTGTGTGAATGAGCTCCATCGACACTCAGTCAGTTTTTTTTTTTCTTTTTACTGCCAGACACACACACACACACACACATAGACATAGACAAAACACACTATTCAGCTAACGTCCTCTTATTTGCTTACACGTGTTCTAACCAAATTTCCTTGTAGTGGACCACAGGAAGTGCTTAAGTGGGTCAGGGGGTCAAATGGTTAACATGCTGGATGTGATGGCCCCAGGGTCGGGGCCACGGAAGGGCCCTTCTTAAGAGGTGGGTGCCGGAGTGGAGGATAGGAAATGTGAGACTAGCAGGGGATAAAGGAAGAGGACAACTCTTTGCTTCATGGGAAAAGAAAGAGATGAAAAATACAAGTAGCTGCACAGTTGAAGCAGAGAAAGAGAGGGGGAAAAAGAGGCAGGTCCGAAGGCACATACATCTCGTCAGGCCCAATTAACTGCAGGGAATATGAGCCCAGCTTAGGGCCGTGAAAGCTGCCTCTCAAAGCCTCCTTAGAAATGTTCAGAGGAAGCCACGTGCATACTAAAAGGATTTCGGAGGAGGTTAGGTGTTGTAACTGAATAACCTGCCTCTGTGTAGAACATTTGCCTAAAGCAGTAATTTGTCTGATGGAGTTGGGCTGCTCTGGACAGTCCTGACCATCTGTTAGGAGGATTACAGGACAGTAGACACCTTAGTGCCAGGTAGGGTTGACTGTGAAAATGATTAGCGGGTTAAGACTCACAAAGAGCCTTGTGTCACGGACAGAAAACAAGAGGGGAGACAGTCAAGGAAAAATGCAGACGTATGTTGTTTCATAGGAAATTATTTCACCGAGGTATGATATTGTTGTATTATTTTACTGAGAGCGATGGACGTAAAATGTCAAAACGGATGCTCAGGTTTCTTAAGGGAAACATTCGATTTTTGCTCAGTGTTTCAATAGGAAACGGCTGTAGGTGAAGGCAAATGCAGGAACATTTTTAGACAATCTCTGCTCTTTCATTGCAGAGCTTTTGAACACTGGTCTGCACTGACTGTGAAAAGCTTTGACCCTGACACGAATTGAACACATGACCTTCGTATCTAGAGTCAGGCGTGCTACCTTTGCACCACAAGGTCTACGAGCGTTAGTTCTCGACCACGTAAATACAATGTTCCCATGGGAAGAGCAACAGTTGTGAGGTCTGGGTGTGAATGAAAGCAAAGCGAAAGTCAAAAAAAGCTTTTCATGCAATGAAAAGCAAGGCCCTGAAATGATTCAGAACAGTTGTGGAAATTTTTTAAATCTGCCACAGTTCAGACAAAAACGCCAGCTACTGCAGAGAACTCTTAGCCATTTCCTTAATACATTAGGAAAAGAGCCCCAGCATTTTATAAGCACACTTAACAAACATGAAACCCCTATCACTGTCGTCCAGGGTGGAGTATCATGAGGTTCATTTTATTAACTAACCCAACTGTGGTCCAGACCAGCCCTCACTTTACTAGGTCTAACCCAACTGCAAGGAAACAAACAAAGCTGTAAATAATAGATTGGGAAAATATGACCAAACAGCACAGCAAGTTGGAAATCCAATACATCAGTCTGTAATTTCCTGAAGCCAAACTTGCTTGATCTAAGCTTTTCCTTACTCTAAGCTTTTCCTTGGGCTTTCCTTTCCTTTCCTTAACCACTTTTCCCTCTTTTCAGTCCATCGTCCAATGTCCACTGAAATCAGTGGTTTTGGCCTGTGACAATGATTTAAGTCTTTCTCCGTTACTCCTGATTGTACTCTGCTTTGTTCGCTGCTTCTTGTTTCTCTTTTGGTCTTGAGTAAGTGCTGCAGTGTTTTTCTCATCATCCCGTAGGACAGTGGAGCACGTCTGCGGCCCGTCATTCCTGAAAACCTTACTTTCGCCGTGCCAACTTCCATTTTTGGCTGCTTGCACACGCACACCAAGTATAATGATGTGTTAAATACCTTCACCAGCTGTTTGACTATTACTACCTACTTGTGTATACTGAGAGTTCAAATGAGGCAGGTCAGATCCGAGCCATGGCTATTGATGGCCTTTTGATTGCAACTATAGACTCTTGATGTTGCTTAAAGGCAGCACATCGTTTTAGGATGATTAGTAACACAGATCCATTCACATGTGCATAAACACACATGCACGCACAAGCATCCATCATACACACTGTGGCCTTCCGCTATGTTCTTATGCAAAGTACCACATTATAGGTAAATAGTCTATTCCAGCGGTAACCTCTCTCCATAACAAATAGCTGGTCGCTGGAGGGGAGCTCATATAAATACCTATTAGACGACCCAATTGTCTTACTGCCAGCTCGGGAGGGGCGCCCCGGCTGGCTAAATTGAGCTCTGACTGGCATTCATCAGCGTCCATTGTCATTCTTCCTCCTGCCTCTCTCACTGGAGGTAATTGACTGGAGAATAATGCCAGCCGATCAGTCCACCTATGGAGAGACGAGCCGCAGATTGATTAGCTCTACGGCAGCCGTGCCGCGCGCCGCACGTTGACGGAGATATTGTTATTCTGAGATATGAAACGGCTCTAATGGAGCTGGACAAGGACTGATGATCAGAGGGGATGGGACGGAATAAGAAAAGCACTTGAAATATTACTGCAGCTCGTTTATTTAAGTGGCACATTTTGCACGATGAAAAGGTTGAGCGTCTCGGCGTTGCTTGTCATATTTAGAGAGCAGGGAAGCAATAACTGGGTTTATTAGACTGACAGTGTGCCTGGGTGCATTGTTATTGCTGATGGCACTCCGGTGACACCCTAAACCAAACGATAAGGCTGCACCCTGTAGTTTTGTACAGTGAGAGCTGAACAATGGCGGCCAGACTGTGTAAAAACTTTATAACTGGTTTCCTGTTAAGGCGAGAGGAATAAGGTTAAGAGGAATAAGAGGAATTTTAGCCTTCTTTGGACTATGGGCAGCATGTATTTTTTTCCAAATACAAGTACATGTAATGATTAGTACTGATAAGTTACAGCTCTTGAGGTTAGTAGGACTGGTTTATTATATGAAAATCTGGAGATCCACAAGAGTCCCTCTCACTTTACTGGCTGGGTAAACGACTTCACGAATATGTGTGAATATATTAGTCAGTGTTGGGTCTGTTTGTGTAATGGATCCTGAGGACTGCGTTTGTCCCTGGAGGGTGCGTAGTACTTCTGTGCTGCTTTTCTCATTTAAATCAAATCCCTCCTTGATGAGTTCATGTGCAATAGAGTTGTGAATCTTTACTTGCCTCACGATTCGATTTGATTACGATTCAGCTGTCAACAATTCGAAAGCAAAACGATTCTCGACGCATCTCAGTGCATCCTCAATGATCTGTGTTTCTGCACGTGGCTACTTTTTCATCATTTAAATTCCCCTTTTATTCAGAAAGTCCTTCCAACAATCAGACTGCAGCAGTCTTCAAAATAAAAGCTGCATCTCTTCAATACATGAACATTACAAAAACAAAAATCTGCAGTACATGTTTGGTGTAATCTACAATAATTGTTTTCACATGGCAGCTTTAAGATAAGCCATTTGACTGTGCTGCACGCATCTCTATCAGAGGTTGCTGGGCGTGCTGTAACAGTTATTATTCATAGTTGCAGATGTTGCCTCAGGTGAAAAATGGCCAACTTGAATAGTAATCGTTGTGAAGCAGAAGTCACGTTCAGCGCGGGTTTCATTGTTCTTCCCAGCAAGTTCATAAAACCTGACATGTCCCCTGAGATGTCTGTTTAAAAAAAAAACTTTGTTGTTATCACTTGCAGATGATCTCTGCCTCCCTCCAGCATCCCTCCGACAGTAGTAATGTTAGCCTAATGTCCGCCCACAATTCAAAGCGTGGGGGCAACGTGTCTAGCCGAGGCCCGACAGTCAGCTTAAGCTGCAGACTCGATTATGCTCTGTCTCTGCATAGGTGCAGAGTCTTCCACATCTGCATCGTGATGCATCTCATAATCAAGAAATTTCCACACCTCTAGTGTGCAAAGTCTCCAGATCAGTCTGCTCACAAACATGCATTTATGCACGTGCACGTAGGTTTAGCACACACAGCAGCACGGGTGCTCATACATGCACTTGCAGCACAAGGCTTTCTCTTTCAGTCGCTCTGAAAATCACATGAAAGCATAGAGGCACTGCAGTATGACAGGTGAACTTTTAACCTTCACTCATTAGTGCAACCACTTTCTTCACTCTCACACAGCTCAGACAGAGCCAGAGTTAGACATCATAAGAGATACATTCCAGACTCCGAGCCGTTGCTTAACGAGACTTACATGATGTCTCTTTAAGAAGCAGACTTTGCCTCAGCAGCAGCACAGAGGTTTCAGCAGCATCTTACGCCAGAGGTGGACTGAAGTTCCTATTATTTATGAGTCAGTGGATTACAAGCCATCTTCAGTACCACTTCACAACTGGGCCGAGGCAACACACGTTTGTGACATGAATTTGTTACACAAGTTGTAGGATTCACAGCTCACAATTGGTTGAGGAAGATTTTTTTTAAAGATATTAAGGATAAAATTATTTAACCATTTTTTCGTTTTTAATTAAATTATTTATAGCTTTTTGAGCTTTTAAGCTACAATGTATTAATTAACTCTAAAATATCTTCCATATTATCAAACTCTTTGCATTTTTCTAATTTGTGCCCACACCTTTGGCATGCTGCAGCTGTGGGGAATTTGTACACACATTTTTGTTTTGAAAATATTCATAATAAAATGGTTCAAGTATTATTGTTGGAGTAATCCAGCTTTTAAATTGAGAAATATCTAAACTTTGTGTTGCCCCTGTGCCATTCTCCTCTCGGTACAGTCCGGCTCTTCCTCTCTCCTGGACTGCTCAGTGGTTTTTCCAAGGCTGCCCTCGAGAGATAGAGAGACAAAGAAAGAGAAAAGAGACAGAGTGAGAGTGGGAGAGAGTTTCTGCTGATGAAAGTGACAGTGACACTGGGCTTATTGCTTAGTCAAACACACACAGCCACCGCCACACGCAGCCTGACCCAGTAATAGAGGCCAATGAAATCTGCTCATTGGGAGCAGGGGACCCGACCGTTGGTGCGGCAACTCAGCCGAAACAGTCTCATTCTGCTGCTGTCATACACAGAAAATGGGCTGACTTCAGTCACCGCCGCGTTCGGCCCTCGGAGGTTCCTACCACTTCTCCGCTCCAGCTATGGCGGCTCTGACACCGGGGATGAGAATTTATGCTTTTACGTTGTGAAACCCAAACGGATGTGACATGCAATTTCACCTGGAATGAGCACAAACTGTGTTTTTATAGAGTTGTACTTTTCCCGTCTTGCTTAAAGTCAAAGCCACACTAAGCGGGGAGGGGAGGGTCAGGCTTGAAGTTGACAGATACACAAAGAGACCTGCATCCACCTCAGCCGTGGTGGATGGTATTTTCATCCTCTTCCTTTGTTTTCCACCCTGTAATCAGATTGTACTGTAATGAGGCTGTAGGGAAAGAGGAGGACAATTATGTGTTCAAAATGAGCTCAGCTCCTCTGCGGAAAGCTTTTTTTTTCTACATGGCTGTGGGAGATGCTGCTTGGAAATGGCCCAGATTGCTCCCCGCAGGGCTTTAACACCACTCTCCACTGATTGCTCATGTGATTGCAGATTGAATCCGGACATGCACATGATTTTGTGTCATTTTGTCGAACATCGCCGAAACAATGGTGTGATGGATTCAAAAAAACCTCTGTTTGGAGAGGGCTGTCATGAAGACCCGGGGGGAGGACCAGGTCAGCTTTGTCTTCCAGTCCTTCCATTATAAATACCAAACCCAGTTACCCTGAAAGATACCGAATACCACAGCGCCCCATTCATCCCATTTCACAGTGGTTGTACATGTCATGGATTACAGTAGGGTTTGGAGATGAGCTACTACAGCCCTATCAAATGTCATTATCCAGCTGTCGTAAGGGCCATGTTGTGTGTGTGTGTGTGTGCGCGCATGTTGGCGTGCAGGCATCATGATCCCATGCAGAGCACTGCAAAAAGGATTTGCAAGGGTCAAATGGGAACAAATTCACTGCAAATCGAATTGTCCAGCAGGCGGAATATGTTTTTTATTAGCTCACTTCTTATTGTCTGTCTGTCTGTTGAACTGTTGTGTTTATATCCCTAGAAAGGGGCTGCACATCATCAGCTAACTTTGTTTGGCATGCTGGGAGTCTCACTTTCACCATTGTGACTGCAGAGAACAAATGAAACTTTATTTGCTGGCTGACTAAAGAAGGCAGATGAAAGTAAACACACCCCACAACAACAACAATGTTTTTATGGCGGCTTTCTCCCTCCTCCTTCTCCTCCGCCTCCTGCCATCCCTCTGTGTGTCTCGAGGGCTTTGGAGAGCCGAGGAAAACCCTCTTTTCTGGAACCTTATCTATCGTGCAGCTTGCCCTCATGCAAACACCCCGCAGATGCCTCAAGACACACTGACATTAACATAATTTCCAATTTGCTATGTATTTTTTTTCAAGTTTTTTCTTTTTTTCTTTTTTTTTTCAATGTTTACACCCAGTTCTACATCTGCAGCAATGCACAGTATGTTACTACAGAGGAGCATTGTGGCTGCTTTTGAAACCAATGTTCAAATTCAAGTCTTAATGCATGAGATAAAACAGCACTATCCCTATAACCTAATAAAATGTGATCACATTCTGTTTTGGTGAGTAATTAAATGTACTTTTCTCCCATCTTACTGAGCTGTTTTCTTCTTGAAAACGACAGGATATGTTAGTTTATTCAGCTCATTCACTCTTCACCCTACAGTCAAACAGGAAGTGTCGATGGCTCGGTTAAAGCAGTGTGTTTATGTTAAGGCACGACATATCACACTGAAATAAATGAAACAGCTAGAATCATCCATGAAAAAGAGAATGTTTTACAGCGCTCAAGTAAAGTGCCTTTTTCTATCTGTCACAATTTTATTTCTGAGATGTCACTGCTAGGACCATTTTACGCTTCCCCGTTCAACAGCCATGCATTTTTTTTTTTTTTCAGGGGATTGTTTGACACTTATCTCTTCTCTTTCTCCGCCATCCTCACTACTGTACACAATATATCTTGCTATCTTTCTCTCCTGCTTTTCTCTCACGTTCAGCAGCTCTTACACAAGGTCTCATCTGTATTCTCCAGTCCATCACAATGCGGTTTTCTCTCCTCTCCTCTCCTCTCTCCTCTCCTCTCCTCTCCTCTCTTCATGGGGTGGGCTGGAGGAAAGAGCGGATAGAAGGAGGGAGGACGGAGGGAGGGAGTGAAGGAGGTCAACAACAATCACCACAGGGCTACAAACCCCCTGAAGGCAGACGACTAGAGAAATAATGGGGAGAAAGGGGAAACGGAGGGAGATGGGGACGGCTGTCAGTCTGTCACTCCGTCTTTTACAGTACGATCCCTCATTATTTATCCATTTCCTTGTATCTCTCTGCCTTTGTGTCTAACAGTTGTATATCAAGCAACGCTACACATGCCTTCAGAAAACAACATAGCCTCAGCTGATGGTCAGTATTAGCTTGAATTATTTATTCATTCGTCTTATGTGAATTATTGATCGTGAAGGTAGCTGAGAACATGGACCTTAATCTACAGGTGAGCCTCTGTAGTCACCTCCTGTAACAACACACACACAGATACACACACAAAAACACACCCCTGTCTTGCTGCAGATCGTTGCATTGCCCCCCCTCCCACCCCATTCCTCCTTCATAATAACCAATGCCAGTCACTGTTTCCAAGACAACCACTCCATCAGCCTCTCATGGCTTTGCTGCCAATAGTATTGCTGAAGATAATGATGATGATGGTGATGATGATGGTGTGTGTGTGTGTGTGTGAGAGAGAGAGAGAGAGATGAATGCTATTGAAAGTGCTCTTTCTGCTCTTTCTTGTATGACATATTGAAGATCAACAGTCAGTCAAGATTGAAAATTGATTTCTGATGCACTGTGTCTAGGCTTGGTCCACACACAGGTGCATCCCCGGGTACGCCAGGGTATAAACTCATTAAAACTTTCTAGGTTGACCCACACTGAAATAACACAGCATTCATAAAGTATAGAGCTTTATAACATCACAATGACTTGTTTCTGACTTGTATGAGGGCAAAACATATTTTTTCCCTTCTATCTGTTTGGTAGTTTTATTGGATTTGTTTGAGTTGTTGTTTTTATTTGTATTTACCACTCCCTGACTGGGCGAATCAATTTTCACATATCCTTGATTTGTATTCAGCTGTGACACACTCACATGGGTTGTGTGTTGATACTATGCTGCTGCTCGCTCTTTGTGTTCCTTTCCCGGTGCCTTGCTGCTGCTGCCTGCCATGTGTGTGTCCGTCTCTGATCCACCAGATAAGTTATTTCATGCTCTTTACTCTCAGAAGCCCCTTTCATCAGTGTGTTTACACCAAGAGTCGGCCAGTCGGTTATGAACACAGAGAGGGCAAGCGACGCAGACCACACAGCATCCTCCACCCCCATTGATCAAATGCCTCCTTCTTTCTTCTCCGTCTTCTCCGTCCCTCCTCTCTGGCACTCGCTGTGGAGATGCTGTTTCATCCCTTTCTCCTGGTGGGAGTCTGTTTTATTATTATGGGATTTTTGCCTGTCCCACTCCACAATAAAGGGCCCTGCGTGCACATGTGTGTGTTTGGCATGAGCCGGCGCGGTTGATGAATGGGCTGTCAGGGCTAGATCCAGTTGGAAGCAGGCCTTGTCTAATAGGATTCCGTGAAGACGGAGGTCCCAGTGGGGTGACGAGAGGAGCGCCCGCGATGGCCAAGCGAGGCCGGCCCAGGGTAGAGAGAGAGCAAGGGAGACGGGGAGACAGCAGTGTGTTAAAAAGGCTCAGATTAGAGGCAGGAGGCTTAGACCTCACTCAGGTTGACACAAGTGCACACACATTAATACATATTTATACATATATGTATGATTTACATGTAAAGGCTATGCATGGTTGCATTCACGCATGCATCATGTGTGATGAGCAAATACACAGACATGTATATGCATACAGATGTGTGCTATACATACTGAATGTACATAAGGCAAAGAAGCACTCAAACACACACACACACAAACATCTATCAAAGATTTCACATGATTTGATTATCTCACACTGCATACTGCATGCTGTGTTGATACCTGTGGGATGATTGGCCTTTAATATTGTATCTTCTCTCAAGGTACTTTTAATGTAGGTCTTTGAGAATTGATATTCTATAGTTCAGATCATTCTCTTTGAATCCAGTAACCAGAGTGAAAGCAGTGATTTATGTAGTGATAGCAGTAGACTGCAAGATAGATAAGATCTATAGTCGCACCAACCTGTCCTCCTTTGGGTGGAGGGGGGGCACGAGGTCTCTAAACACCAAGTAGCTTGATTGATGGAAGACATGTAGGACAGAAGACAGACAATCTGTAAATAGCTACTTACTTGACAGTGATTTTTGGAGCAGGTCTGATTTCAAACATGTTTTATAGTGGCTGTTACAAAGTGATACGCATAAACATTATTGTCTTACGTCTGATACAACTACATTTTCAGTGTTATACATTCAAGGTTGTATGATAAACATCAGTACTGTACCATTGCCAAGTTAGTTGTGTTGCATTGGTTTAATTAAAATAAAGCAATGATGAAATAGAGGAAGAGCACTGTTGCTACTGATATAATTAATAACAATGGCTCTGTGTCATGCCCAAGTGCCATGTGTCTGTATTAGGACCAGGTAATATATGAATATTATATTTTTATTGTGATATGAGATTGAATATAATCTTTTTGCATATGATGATATGTCTTAAGTGTTGTCTCTTCCTGGTTTTAAAGGCTGAATTACAGTAAAGTGATGTCATTTTCTGAACTTGCAGTACTGTTCTACTTGTTACTACTTCTAATAACTACTTTTTTTTACTTCTGTATCCTCTTTGTGTTACTCAAATGTCCTGTCTGACATGGTGGTTCACAGCTGATGTGATGTAGTTTAGAAGCCAGTCTTCTCAGTCTCATCTGTTGATAGTAATCACACTAATACCTATGTATTAAGATAAGAGTGATCCATTGATGCTACACTGTTATTAGTCGGACATTTAAGTTAAATGTCGGAGGAAATAAGCCACACAGGCAGCTTGTTTGAACGTTCTAGTTATTTACGAGAGGACACATTCACTGGGAATTTCTCATCTTCTGTGTATTTAGCATAACAGGCTGTTTTCCAACATCAGTTTGTATGCTAAGTGGCCCTCACACAAGCTGTTGGGGATTCTACTGTTGGCCAGCAGTCAATGTCCACATTAGCGGCTGCGTAGCAGTCTGAGGCAGCTTGCGGAACTCGGAGGATTCGAAATCTAGTAATACCAGACAAGTGTCATCAACACCGCTGCCCACTTCTACACAGCTTGATCCAAATAAACACTCCCTTTACGTAAGCAACTCATGTCAGTCAGGGTGATTGATGGAAGTGTTTCCAGCTGAGCAAGTCTGCTGGGTCAGACGTATGTATCAACTGAATTCCATCAGTCCCTGCAAAGCCTCGTCATGAACTGACAGCAGATGCTTACAAATCATTTATTTAAAATCATCACTAATGATTGCATATAGTAAATGTTCTATAACAACGCTATAAATCACTTACCGGTAATCATAATTGTATTTCTCTTTGAAATTTGCTGTGATATTAAAAAGTACTTTGTGCAGCCCAGCTAAAAGCAATGCACACAACATAAGAAAAAAAGTCAAAAAGAAAGCTAGGAATCCAGGAGACACATATACTGTGTAATCCCTAAAAAGAGGTTGCTGGTTTAAATCATCAGGACTCTTTAAGTAAATTAGAATAGTTTCTTGAACCAAGTAAAACTTGCTGGCCACGACTTTAATGTTCTTCATTTCAAAACAATTAAAACAAGTGAGACAATTACTTGCACCCATGGGGACGCAGTCTTCGGCTGAGTAAAATAAAAAAGATTGAAGGATTTTTACGAGACTACATTTCTTTAGACTTAACTACCTAACTAGCAGTCAAACATCTTGTTTTACAACCTCAAGCTCTTCTTAAATTCTAATATGACACTCTCTCTGGTGTCATTGCTGTAATGGTATGCAGGAAGGACCGAAAGGTATGATAACACCGGTAAAAAGAATGCAGAAAAGACTAATATAATGTATTCAAAGTATTTCAGTGTCATTGGCACCTCAAGAAGCTGGCAGCAGGGTGAAAGCTGTATCACTTTTCAGTCTAAATGAGAACAGCACCTTGGAGACTGCAATAAAACAAAAAGAAGGAGCCACTTTTGCTTAGCTTAATGCAGCCTGATAAAAGCATCTTTGTCTTTGTTTCACCTTGTTCGGCAGCACAATCTCCGCTGCCTTTGCTGCTCGTTTTCTCTCTCTCTTTATTTTCCTCTGTTCCTTTCATTTTCTTTGCTTGTCAGCTCGTAATGAAACAAACGGAGTGTCACCGTAGTGTTAAACCTCCCAACGTATTCTCTCGGCTCTCTGTAACCCGTTTCTGTAACCCCTGTTGTAAGTGAGATGCTCAGAGCTACAGTAACAACGGATCTTATTAATTTTTTGGCTCCTTCTACTCAGGGTTGGCCATTGTGGGGTTACACTGCTTGGGTTCACTTGCTGTTTTTCTACCACACACACTCACACACACTGTGTCTTTCTCCACTCCCTCTTCCTCCATCTCATTTTCCTCTAATTGATGGATGCCGTCTCTTGCCCCTCATCCAGCCTCTCTGGCAGCTTTTAAGACGCTTTTAATAGGAGCTCAGAGGACGACCAGCACCATCTTTCTTTCCTTCTTCTCCTTCAAACTAGCAGCCATCAATGGGTCTCTTGAAGACCATTGTATGTGTGTGTGTGTGTGTGTGTGCGTGCGTGTTTGCGAGAGAAAGAGAGTGAGAGAGGACCAGCTGTGAAGTGCGCTAATAGGCTCGCCCGGCCCAATGTCGCAGTCTTGCACGGTCACCGCTTCCATCTCCACCCCGCCGCTCTCCTGCCCGATGGGAACTCAAGCAGCCTCCTCAAAGAGAAATAACACTCTGGCATTGTTAGCTGAAGAAAAAGAGAAACATGAGGAGGCAGAGAGAAAGACAGTGACGAAAGGCACTCTCTGTGCACCTGGTATTATAACTGTTACATTGCTCCTGTCTAGATCTGAGTTTGCTGGATTACATTTACACCTGGCATACCACGCTCCTCCGGTGTGCAGTGTTTCCTCCTGTCATGCACATCGCTTCCGAGTCTATTTGTCGTGCCCACACACTGTTATTCCTATACTCATATTAAGGTATTCAGTTGATTTGCTTGCTCTTTGTGTGAGTTGGATACGTTTCCACATGTGAACACGTGTGTTTTTTTATGTCAATAGTTGTTGAATGTGATTCAGATGATCCTCTCTCAGTATCGCTTTGTTTTTATTTCGTTTTTTTTATCTGGAGTCATTTTCTCAATGTGCAAAAACAAAACATTTTTACGCTTTTGATCAGTTATGATGAAGCATGCCACAAAGGAAACAAGGTCAAAGCACAAATGGAGACTGAAACAAGGAATGGAAACGTTTTTCTGTATAAAACACAGTTTTTTAAAAGCCCTGGTTTGCTGCACTTTTTGTCTGCCTCCACCTGTTAATTGTGTAAAGTGTGAAGTGCTTTGTTCGGAGAGCCCTTCAGTGAGCTGATCAAAACGGGGACAGCCAATCGAGATGAAGTGGTTTATCAAACATACTCCCCTGAGCCTTTCTCGCTCTCTCACACACAGAGAAACAGTCACACAGCCACTGTGCTGTCACTGTGCTGTTTCTGAATCTCCCTGTGGTGGCCTGCCTCAGCACGACTCAGTGAGCACAGGCTGCACCTCTCAATTAACTTTATTGGTATGACTGCTCAGAAACAAGTTTGCCCTAGCATATATGCAGTTCATTAAAAACAAACTTTGCATGTATTCCCATATAATACTATGTTTATTAATTATTTTATCAAATCCTACAATTTATTTGGCTTGTAAACACAAAAGTATATAATTAAGCGTATATGGACTCTGATAGCTATTAATTATTTGGTTACACTATCACACAGTCTCCCCGATCTCTCTGTCTTTATCACCCTATCTCTTCAGGCTGTCTTCATCTCCCATGACACCCCCTTCCCACCACCACCACCCCCACTCAATATTACAGCACTTATACTGCCACTTCATGTGCAAATATTTGAGTCTGCCGTCAAATCCCTAATCACACCGATCAATCTCCCAGATATTGCCGTTCAACGGAAGACCTTCGGACAAGCGCATTGATTTTGATGTTTTCTAGACATGTCCCTTCCCTGCGGATATATCAAATCAAAGCTTTTTTAATATTGAGTAAATATTACCTTCATCCACTCTCAGGGTGACAAGGGAGGTTTGTCTCATAAAGCAGCTGAAGTTGGAACGCTATCACACAACAATAACTGGCGACGGTTTTCTCATTTTGCATGGATTCATAGCTGCAATTGATGCCTTGTTTTAAGCTCTTTTCACACATAAATGCATTTTTTTTTAAAAAACAAAGAATTTGGATCACCTTCTAACGGCGCCTGAACGAGCATCAAAATAACAAGCCTGAAGTGCTTAAAAGGTTGGAAAACAAGGAAATGTCTGTAGCCTGCATATCATCAGGCTAATTAGGCAGAGCCAGACATTCTGAATGCATAGCTAATGAGCGCCTTCTCCATCTCTGCTGGGATCACCCGGCACGTCTAATGGTCACATAAATTCTCATTTATAGGTCATAATCTGTCATTTATGTACATGGGCTCCCCCAATTAGAGTCCCGGGCCCTTCAGACTGATGCCTCTCTGGGGGATTCACAGCTCTGGTACCCTGGCACTCACAGAGCCCCATTAGCGACAACCCTGACCTGGCGTCCAAGCCGACCCTGGAGGACTGTGGATAACCTGGCTCATTAATGACGCTGGTACTGGGGAATGGTTCCAGGTGCTTGTTGTGAGTGTCCTGTGTGTCTGTTTCTGTGTCTGTCGGCTGAAATGTTAAGGGACTGGCAGGAAACCAGCACTGAACCTGGGACAACGGAAGGGACATGGGTAGCAGGAGCCTGCGCTTCTTGTGTTTCCATTTGCATTTCTACTGGTGCCATTTTGCGGTACAATAACAAGGATTCTTTCAACAATGGCCAAACCTTTATATGGGGCACATGGACTACATCTGAACTGTAAATAGATCATAAACCTGGACCACATTCTGCTTCTCTTTAATTAGAAGAAAGAATGTGAATTGCCAATGAATGGGGACATTCACCTCTTTACCAGTGGAATCAGCTAAAGGCCAAATCAACACATTCCCATGACCCCTGCAATGTTGTGTGAGTTTGTCCCCACGTGCAGGACACCCAGGCTACCAGGTGTTGGAGGACATGGTCAGTCCCAGGAAGCTCTGGGCAGAAAAACAGAGATGCTACGTTTTAACTGACTACTCACAGCATATTGAGATACAGATACAGAGCTATAGCACTCTCTTATATCCGAGAGTCTGGGTAACTGCAACTTTGCATGCATATTTGTGTTTTGGCATGTCCTCTTGTCTACTTTTGTCCCAGTCTTTTAGTGATGCATAAAACAGTGCTGCACTATGACAGTGGCTGAGGACAGGCAGTCATTTTTCTGTGAACCTGTTTTATTTTTAGAAATGTCTGAAGGCCAATCGTTTAAGATGCATTGTTTCCTAATCTGCCTGTGTGTTATTAAAGGCGGCTTGAAGAAAGGATGGAGAGCGTTGCAATTTTGTCAGTATTGTGTAGTATCATTGCGCTGTACATGGACATATTCATTTTTGTAGGTTGGCTCTTATAGCATCACTCTTATGCTATTTCTTCACACTGGCACACTGAAATGCGAGACGAAAAAGGAACCAACATCTACAGTGTCACGGTGTCAGACACTGCTAAAGTCAAGTAAGCTTTAATGGAAAAAGAAGGCCAAGCTAAGAAATGAAAGTTGAACTGCTCTCCGTGTGGTGACCCCAGGACGACCCTGACTAGTTAGCCCCTATTGACCCATTCCACATACAGTACGCGCCACTGCTGTTGCTTTTACAGGAAGTCGATTTGGATGCTTTCAGCTTCAGCTTCCTCTGGAGACCCCTCTATTCTCCACGGTATGTCATCACAGTCACATTTTCCCTTTCTCTCACTCCTTTTCTCCCTCCTACCCTTACTCCCTCCTCATCCCGTCTTTCTGTGGTCCTTGTAAAAAGATCTCAAAGAGACCTAAAAGTGCTGTATTATTGAAAAAGAAGGCAGGAGGGCATCCCACTCCTGTCATCTCTGTCAAATGGTCAGTGCACATGGTTTGCTCTGGAATGAAAGCATGTCTGATAGCACAATAGGAAATAGAAAAAGCATAGGAAAAGTAGGCCATGCAACAGATTCAAACCCCTGGCTTGTTATTCAGTAGGACAACAGACTGCGTTGTAGTGTGGTGTAATCACAGATTTACAGTAAAAGAGGAATATTTGCATTTCATTGCCATTGTTTCTTGGACCATCACTCACAGGAAGGATGCTAAGTGAGCACAATGGTACAGTCCAAGTTCTAGTTGTGGGCCGGCCAGCTGTGTTGCAACCCAAGCCCCTCACAGTCAAGCCAGAAAGCGAGTACAGGTCACAGTCAGTGTGTGGGCGTTCAGTAATTTACTTCTTGTAAAGCACTCTCCAGAGAGGTTTTGTTACCAGACAAGTAGAAGAGGAGACGGTTGTGTTGTGGTTCACCTCCGAATCTGTGGGAAAGACTTAAAGAGCACATTATTTGATGCCTCTCTAGGATGTAAGCCAAACATATTGTAGTCTCTTATTTATAAGGCTAAGTTGTTGGATCTGACAACCTTTGTGGGATTAAAAGGGCAAAATACTCTGGCTACAGGGTACAGCAACTTGGAGAAACAACTTAGAAATTGAAGTGGTTTAAGGAATATGAGAAGCTACAGTCAAGGTTAGTTTCAAAACAGGGTAAGAGCAGGTTGGATGAATGTAAGACTTTACTGGCCTTAGGTTATTAACTGACAAATCAAACCGGATAGTTGTTGTACTGCGCTCACCGTTCTGTAGTGCTGTGTTTATTCACTGCACTGACAGTGAGTCATTGAGGCTGTGATGTGGCCCTGACTCTGCTATTATATTCTTGTTGAGATTCATTCCACAGATGATACTGCAGTCTCCACTGGTTAGTGGTTAGCTCTGAATAATGCATATTAAGTAATGAGCTGCCCAAATGGATCAGTGGGCAGTCACTTAGGCCATGCATAAAGCAATCAATTATTCGATCAATAGCCCTCATTAGTCCATCATATAGTTAAACTGTATGTATGGGCCTCTGGTTGGAGTAAATAATTTACAGCCCACAGATGTAAATGGGAAGGCTGGCCCAGTTCAGTGTCTAATGTTGCCTTCGTGTTGGAAGTTATTAGAATACAGATCAAGGTTTATGCACTGTAGGTCTATATATGAATATTGCTAACTGTCCAACCATCTAGTCATTCTGATTCTGGATACTGTGATTCTGATGCTATCCTTATGCATACAATATCTACTAGATGTATAACCATACTGTAAACAAGCCCACGGGAATGGTGCTGAGCTATGAAGCATTTGGTCTAGTGATGCACACTGACCCACGCTTAGATTATGAAAGTCTAGCTGTATAGTTAGCTATTTCTTTTTCCCATTTTACCATGCTAGCAGCCAACAAGACGTCCACCAGCTTGGCCAGTGGAAGTCTCAGATGCGCCTGCTTATCTGCCCACTGAGTATATTTTTATAGAAATGAATGGGGCGCCATCTTTGAACATGGTATCCATCCATGACTGGAAAAGGGAACCCTCCTCTGCAATGCTTGCTGTTGCCTCATTTCCACATAGCTCTGTTTGTGTATATGCAAGTCAGCCCAAAGTTGCTTCATGCCTACTCCTCCATGATATTCAATGTGTTTGTGAAACTCTTTCCTCTTTTTGGGGGTTACAGAATATGCCTCAATTACACTTGTGGATTACAGACAGACAGTACGCACTGTTTGCCACAGGAGGTTAGCCTAAAAATGAAATGTGATGAATGTGATACAGCCTATTTATAAATGTTTTCAAAGTGAAAAGTTTGACAGCATATTTAGCTATTGTTGGTGGCATGCTGGTTGATTGCCGTAACATAATATAAGATAACACTATGCATGCATGACATCAGTGGATCATACATCTTTTAACCAAAAAAAAAAAAACAAAACTGGCTACGCAAATGATTACTAAATGATTACAATTTAAGATATGACTTGTTTTGTGATGAGGACTCTTCAAGACACATTTCTGTCGTGAGTAACTATCATGTGACTTCTTAGTAGCGGGACACTTTCTAACCACCGGAAGGCACGACTGCACACACATCTAAGATGTTTATGTGTGGTAAATTTGCTGGAAAAACGGCTGCATTACCATACAGAATGGAATGCTTTTGAGGTAACAAACCTTTGCCGCACATGTTAAAATGCACCTTGCCTTCAAAGCCCTCCACCAAGAGTCGTGCTGCGCGGCCTACAGTAATATTTCCAGGACACATTTTCAGATCTTGGTCGGCGGTCGTGATACATACCAGCAGCGGTTTGTCTTACTGTTGGCGCTAATGAGTGTCGTGACGTGCACCTAACACGCCGAAGGGGGCATCGCTGGGAACCTGAACAAAGCCAAAACCGCTGGCGCCAGTCCCACATAGCGATAATATGGATGGGGCGGAGCCTTTGGAGATCAGAGCGCAGTGCCGCCTTTGCCATTTTTCCCATGGGACCTTTAAAGGGAAGAAAAAAATAAGCACAAACCTGCATACAGGAGTACTGTACCTTCATTTATATTCTTTAAAATTACTTCAGTGCAACTTTATTCACCTAATGTCAGTTTGGGCCAAAAGATTTACCAAATGTAATCCAGGGAAGGAATTATTCTGCATTTGCCCTACCCTCAGATTTTACTCACAATTACCTGCAACTACATTCTACCTCCCAATTATTAGTCTAACCAACAGTAGTCACAATTCCCAGTCCAGTGTCTTAAATCCCCTTCCTGCCATAAGTGACCATGTTTCCTTCTTCTAATTGCATCCAGCTGTTTGGAATCAGACCTGAATGGTTGTCTAGGTGTTAATTGGTTTGAAGGACTGCTAACAGGAGACAAACTGGAGAAAGGTGCATTAGCACAGTGCATATGGCCCATAAATAGCACGGTGTGGCCTGCACGCTGTCATGTCCTGTTTAGAGGTGTTCTGGCTTATGTTGTCCTTTAGGTGGCCCAGGAGAAAAGACACACACGCTCTTATCATTTATCCCACAAACACACATGTTCTTGTGTTTGGCATGATGCAGTGATCTTTTTAACTTCCATTTATAACAAAGGTCTTAATTGCTAGTCTAAATCATTCATTGTTTTAATCAAAAATCGTATGAAAAACAGTCCATATTTACAGTTAACCGCTTATCAGATTTTCTGCAGACAGTTTGACGATTTCACCGCACAAAGCTCACTTCAAGTAAAGGAAAATCTCTTCCGTGTGCCATGTGCTCTTCATTCATCCATGGTCATCATAGTCACCCTCTTCTACAGGCACACAATTAATTCATAAAGTCTTCTATAAAACATGAG
Source organism: Lagodon rhomboides (assembly GCA_039737535.1). NCBI lineage: Eukaryota > Metazoa > Chordata > Actinopteri > Spariformes > Sparidae > Lagodon > Lagodon rhomboides. The sequence goes on along the minus strand of CM077803.1, from coordinate 8,231,736 downwards.
TTACAGGTGGAAACACGGTCATATAGATCATGGAAAGCTCACATTTGGTCACCTCTGCTTGTATCGCCCGTCTCTCACGGTAAAAGAAAGATCTCCAGTGCCTCACTTGCATCCCAACATGACCACTTAAGATATTGGGCCAGTGAAATAATGCAGCTTAAATGGCCTGTTTAAGTTGACTGAGGGGACTTTGACATTATGGAGATGCTGTTAGATGTCTGTGAGAAGGCAGTACTATGTGAAACATCTCGGCAGGGATAGCCGTTAGATCTTCCAAATAGTGCATTATCCTATACACTAAGTCTGGACCCGTGCATAGTCCACAGCTTTACAAGTTTTAACTCCACGGCTGAGGCTGAAATAAAACCCTCTCTGACAGAGACCTTAGTGTCAAAACATGATTTAAAGATCAGTCGAGTTCAGTGCCTCTTCAGAGACTTCTCCAAGAAGCCTCAATCTAAAAAAACTTCTGTTTGAGTGTGCTTGTCAGAGAGCTCAGTGTCTGAACTACCAGAAAAAAAAATTGAGCAAAAGCAAACTTTGGCCTTTCTAGTGTCTGTTTAACAGCTTTCCTTTAATGTCGTCAAAAGGATTTCTTTCCCAGAAGTTATTATCTCTGTGGCCAGGTTTTACATGCACTTGGAACTTTTCAGGAATCACTTTCTGAACAAGTGTCACTGCGTGTCAAAGGCTGCTGTTTTCCTGCTGAGAAATCTGCTGATTCTGTTCCTTGAAAGCTGCAGCTTACACGTCTTCTGAAGAGGGAGATTATGCTCTTGGGAGGCTTTCTGTTGCACCTCAAGACATTGCTGCCTTACCCTCCTGCCAAGGCCTATTTTCTACGCAGATCAGCTGTCCACCTGCTAGAAGAGCTGACACTTTGGCTCTTGCTGCATGCTCCACTTTCCAAAGGAGCCTTTGAGAACGGCTGAGAGGATTTACAGCTGTGTACAGCGGAGGGGAAGCTGGATCTCCAGCTGGTGTTGGCATGGTGGTGGTATCCAGAGCAGGATAGTGTTGCTTTGGCTAGAAACACTTCCCTCTGTGTTGTAGAGGGATGGAGTGTGAATGAACATCTTTTTTTTTTGCATCAAGCTCTTTGTATGAATCTTTGTTGTATTCTTTTCCTTAAGTTACCTTCACACTGGGAAAACTCAGCTCCTACAAGAGGTGTCCAAAAGTATTGATCGGAATCTGACTTGTTCAGAAAATGTTGATGTATTGGTATCAGCTACTGTACATGTCAAATGTCATGTCTAAAGTTTAATGGGTTGAGCTCTGTGGTGGGATGCCTTTCAAATTACAATGTTACAAAGGTCAGGGCTCAGTGGTCAATGGCTTCCAGCCATCGGCGATGGACGATGGCAGTGTTCATTTTGTCCATTGGCCCAATCCTACAAATGACATTACGATTGTGTACAACTAGCATTCTGAGTCAGTGTTATCTAGCTGTTACAGTGGAGAGGAGCTGTGTCAGGCTAGATTGTCCACTAAAAACATATATTGCTTGGTAACCTTAAGCGCATGTGATAACACAAAACAATCTTTGACCTTTACCCTTATCAGTTTTATATTATTTAACCTGTGGCTGTACACCAGGAGTTTCATCCTCAGGATACACACAGCCTCTCCTTTAAGCTAACCTCTTCTTAATGTAGGCTTCATTAAAAACCCACTTCTATATCTATAATTCAAGAATCTCAAACCTTACAATAGAAAACATTCACTTAAACTGAAGCAGAACAGTTTATCATAAGCTTATACAAAAGCAGTCTCACACACTTATAATCACTTCCTCACACTCCTAGCTCTAGTGCTTACACTTTGTCAGCCTTGATGCCTGCACCATGTCAGTATAATAGCACTGCAAATGAACTGTAAGGCTTTCATTGGAGAAGCTCTTGTATTGCTTCATATTAAGATAATGAACTTTGCTGGACTGTCAAGTAATGTCAACCCCCTTGAGATTGGCCAATTGATATACATGGTTTGTGCAAAGAGATTTGGATGGGATAACTGAATCTAAAGTTTATAAGGACTGTGGTGAAGGTTGAGTTATGAATAAGGCAACGAATGAGTGAAGAAACAGGGACAGACAGAGAGATAAATATTGTGTTAAGCAGAGCAGGCAGGGAAAGAAAGCAAAACTGAAACCTTAAAAATAAACATGAAGAGATCGAAGATGGATTTCGGATAGACAAGAGAATATGAGCGCTGATTCTCAGGTTGTGGACTGGAGAGAGGTGCAGAGCTTCTCCTGTCCACCCCTGACAGCGGCTGACAGCATGATCCACCAGCTGATTTACATTCATGCCACCATGTGCAGGCCGACACTGAGCTCTCTGCCATCTTGTGAAGTGCAGGTCTTTATTTTACCTCTCCATCTATCTCTCTTTATCTCCCTCTTCATCCCACGGCTGAAGATCACTTTGGTGTTGAGTCCTGGGCGAGAATGAACAGTTCTATCTCTGTGCAGTGAGTTCTGCCAAAGTTCGGTGTTGTGTATCAGAATGAATTTTCGCCTCCAGGCTGCCATTCTCACAACTATTTGACAAGTTATCAACTCGAGGCTAAGTCTTGACAGGTAGTACCCACGATGACCTTGCTAACAATATTTGAATGAGTTAGGTAACTTCTTGAAATCATGGGGGCTTTTGATCTGTTCTGCTGGCTGACAAGTTAAACGCCACGATGAATTAGGAAAGATCTGAGATGCCAAAATATTGGAAGATATTAACTTCAAAGCAGATGTGGACAGGTGTGAACCCAGGTCAAAACAGGCCTCCAAGCACTGACACATACAAGCACACAAACATCCATACTGTACTTACATTGTCACATACCGTAGATTTATCTGTGTGTCTGGAGATGGTTAGTGCACTGCTTTGATTTGCAGAGAAATGAGGAGACGGCAGTAAACAGTCACTGTGGTCTGCCCTATGGCCCAGACTTGTCAGCAACCCTGCCAATTAAGCACTGACTAGGAGGCGGAGCTGAATCACTGGCAGCTAAGTACTCATTGCCAAGAACCCTCCCTCATTGCTCACACCCCAGCCAACACACCTCCACCAACCTCCCTAAAAATCTTAGTCACTGGGAACAATCCATCCATCTCAAGCTCAACTCCTACAAAATATCCTCGAACAAGACCAGTTTTGTCACATAATCAATATTGTTAATGTTAAGATAAAGGCAAAAGCATGTGAGTCATCACACTCTCTACTTTTATTAATGGAATTATATGGATTTATTCTATTTGCTGATAAGACATACAGTTTAAATGCACTGCAGGATTTATCGTCATTGAGCATAAGAACAGGGCCCTATGGATTATTTCCACACAGTCCTCCAATTTACAGCACACAGAGAGAATCATACATGCTGTACATACAACAATGAAGTGGCTTTGTTTATGTGTTCCAAGCTCTCCTCATCATATATAACAGGCTGTATAGCCTGTACAGCACTTTTTTAAACAATCCATTGAATTGATCTCAACTTGTGATCAACATTTAATCATTCCATTAGTACAATGGAAGTGGCGGAATGCAGAAATACACTTACAAGGTACAGCTTTTTTAAACTAGCAATTTATGGAATTAAGCTTCCCAATTTGTCAAATAGTGACGCGTTTGGTTTCTCCAGCTGGACAAATACTGGTGCTTTGTGATTGCAGGTCGGGGTTGGCTGTCATTCAGATGCATCAGTATTGGACGAGTTGGGGACGAGCTTTAAATTGATCACCTACTAAACTGTCAGGGTTAGATTATGCTTCCTAATATGGTCAGACTCAACTTTTGTACATAGATTGGGTTTTAAAAGGTCTTGAAACAAGTGCATCATCACTGCATGTGAATCATAATAGCATCAAGATTTTTCTTTTCCTGATGCATTCACATTCTCAGAAGTTATTTTGCATTAGCACAAAACAAGTGCAATTTCGTACAGTTTCTTGGAACATGTTTACAAGAAGAGAGGTCATGAAGTACAACAACAGATTCAGTCTGAAGATATCCTCTTCACTCCAGCAATTCTCGCCTCTCCCAACACCTTAATACCCCTCATCTACCTCAGCCTCCTCGAATTAGTGTGCGCTCTGTCAGGCTGCGGGCCTCAGATTTGCCCCCTCCAGTGTTTAACCTCCAAACCAGCTCAGCCCAGATCAGTGCTCTGCTCAGCCCATCACAGCTTCTCAAGGTTGGGCCAAGGAGAAACTGCAGAAAGGCAACTCTTGCCATCTGTTTCATTTGGAACCTGACCCATGTCTGACCATGCAGCCAGGTACAGAAGAAGACAGGCCTACATATGACCAGCTTTAGACCTAGATGGTAAAAGAGTTATTCCTCTATTATCAACATGAGAGGTATTGTATTGTTTTCTTGTGTTGTCAGCATGTCACTTGTTTTCACGGCCGATGGTCTTGGTAAGTGTGAGAAATAATGGGACTAACTTTGCCTGGCACAGCTATGTTGTTTGTTTTCGCTGAGGTCGGATCGGGCACTGATGGATGTTTGAGAAACTCCCCCAAAACCTAAACACCAGTAATAATAGCCCATATCCTCAACCAATTAGTCTTCCCCCGCATATCTGACAGCCGCAGAGTTTTCCTTTTAAACATAAATATTGTTACTCCCTCAGAAGGAGACCCAGTCATGGGAACCCTCTGCCCTCTTTGAAACGTCACCCTCCCTCCCCAAGGTCGCCAAAAAACAAACTAGCCAGTCCCCTAGCCTCTCGCAAACTAACTATCCTGGATGTGACATCTTCATCTATCACAGCCTTGATAAGGGGTATCTTTGATTACACCCTCTTCTGCTGTGGATCTGTATCTATTTTCTCTCTCCATCTAACAGACTCCCATCCATCCATTCCTGAAGATCCCTCCCAGGGAAGGCTATAGCATGTCACTGTCCCAATGCTCAGGACTCAGTAAGTCGATCCAACAGGAAATCAATAGCAGGACCTAATGCTGAATAATTGAGGTTACGGGAGTTCAGCAGCACTCCCCAGACATACATCCCCACCCTGTCTTGTAACCTCCCATTATGCACAGGGTGGGGCGCGCTGTGTGCTCATGTCCATTCTCTCACACTGACTGTACGGATACATTTGTTTGAATTACTGACCAGTTGAGCACTACAGCGCTACTTAACTCTGTTGCTCTAGCAGATATCCACTCCTGGAATTATTGTTCTTTACAAGGGGGCTCATCCCCTGAAGCTGAAAGAACATTTTCACGAGAGACTACTGGCAATTTGCTGCAATTTGACCATGTAAGACCAATATCAGACCATGTAGGAGTGGTGGGATAGCAGGACGGAGTACAGTTACTGGCAAGGTATTTGTAGTGTGACGTGCACTAGAGGGCACAAGCTGCCTTGCTAAGACACCAGCCTCAAGTTGGAAAGAACATAGAGGGTGAGCTAAGAGGTGGACCTCCATTCAGAAGGGTGCTAGGAGACAGAGTACAGAAGAATGAGGGACAACTGGAAGGTTTCACCTTCGTGATGAAGGGCCAACAAAGTCAAATCCCATTAATCTTTTGTATGTTTGATTTGTGATTTTGAACAATGAGCAGGTAGTTTTATCTTTTGCAAGACGGCTGTACTGTCACTATGGCTTGCACAATGCATCAAAACACTGATGGATTGAGATTTGAGTTATTCTTAGCTGTCAATGTTTTGTATCTGTAACAGTCAAAAGCTGTCAGTATTAGTTTATTTTTGACAAATAGCCTACTGACCTGTTGGTCTGTCTTTGAAAAGAGCCAAAAAGAGAAGTGGAAATAGTAGTCATGTCTGACACAGAAAAAATAATCAGCTGAAGGAACCAGACCCTCAGCAGCCAGGCTAACTGATAACCTGTGTTTGGTGTGTTTCTAGATGTCTCTGCTCTCTCTTCACACCTCCTCAAATCCCCTTCTAACTTCTGGAAAGCTTCATACATGTCTCTAAGCAGCTACTCGGAACCAGCACACACTGCCAGAACCTTAGTGCCATAGAGGTGCTGAGCTCTGGGAATTGTTGGTTTCAGCCCGTGGCAGAAAAACAAACTCAGTATCTGAGCAGCCTGTGTCCTTGTTATCTAGTCAGAAGCTTCACTGCTGATTATTTTTTTCTTCTGGTGTTTCACTGTACAGACAGCATCATCCTGCTTTGTGTGTGCTTAGGTGCCACAGGTGTTACATTTATGTGCGTAGCAGACCCCCTTATATCTCAGGCCTACACACAAGCTAATATGCTATCAACAAATGTGTATAAATGTGTAAATTGGTTAATATCAAATCAGACCTGTTTACTGAAAACATAACACATTGCACCAGTTAGAGGTGAGGAAAAAACTGTCATCATTAACATATCTGTCTAAAGAGTGATGCACTCTGTTCAAAGCACACACTTCTCACACAGACACACTTGTGATGGCATTTTGTCTGCCAGGTTGTTCTGTTTGAGCACACCGCTGTAATTGCTCCGCGCTACTCTAACACACTGGTTGTGTTCTCTCTCACAAAGCAAAGCCCGTGGCCCCCCTCATAAACACAAAGTAATTTCTTTGTTGTCCTCCCGTTCTTTTCGGTGTGTTAAGTGTGTCACTTCTCACACTGTGTGTTTACCTCCCCAGACAAACACACATAAGAACAAGTATCCACTCCCTGCTTCTCGTCCCTCGTCTTGGTTTCCTCTCCCTTCAGGCTAAGGCCACCGAGGCCTGCAGATGGCAGATAATGACAGTGCTGTCCCCACTGGCTACTATGCTCTGTGTGTGTGTGTGTGTGTGTGTGTGTGTGTGTGTGTCTGTGTGCTGGTCCTGCCTTCGCTCTGTCTGTGCCAACAGTGGGGTGTTTAGCTCCACTTGACCACCCCCTTGCTGCCTCCCCGGCTGGATCACTGGTTGGCCTACTGTTCTAATGGCTTTTTATTAGCTAATTGTGGTATTGCCTTTTCTCCGTCAGTATAACTGTTTGTTGTTGTTTTTCCTTTTCTTTGGTTTTGTAAGACTCTGTAAATGTAGATTGCCCCTCAATGATCTCTTGAGTTCTAATAATAGTTACTTGGAATTTGCTCTTTCACATTTTACATTTCCACTTGCTGACTGGCTGGTTGGCTGATATACATCCTGTCTGATTAGTGGTCCGACTGAGAACAAAAGGCTGTTTGACAAGCTGACTGGCTAAGTGGCTCAACCAGCTGCTGCTCAGCTAAAAGACAGGTATGAATGTGGTAACCAGATTATGTGTGTGTGTTTCTAAGGACCCCAGGTGTTCGAGTACCTCTTTTTACCTGCTTGTATGTTACTACCTGGAAGATAAATTGGTATCAGGCTCCACTAGTGGTGAGAAGTACGATCGGTTTGTTGTTTGTTGTTGTTTGTGTGTTGGCTGGGTGGTGGTGATGAATAATGATCTCCATGTGTAAAATTGGTGGTGCACCCCTTTAACCCATCGGGAGCTAACCTAGATTGTGGTATTATCTGATTTTAACAATACATTTTTGTTGTCTCCGGTCTGCTCATACATTTTTACATATTCATGTCTCATATTCTCAACCTATGAAAACTAATATACATGGAAATATGTTACAGGCGAGCCATACTGGCTGCACGAGCATTGTGTGCGCCTTAGTCTTGCTTTTCATTCCGAGTCTACGTTCGAAGGTTAGAGCAGCCACACTGCTGGTGTGAGTTATCACACGCATGTCAAGCAAGACTGCAGTGGTGCGGATTCTAGAGATTCAGAGTCTTGCAGTTTTTTTGTTTTTTTTTTAATTTATTTCTCTCCCGCCGTCTCAATGTGCCTAAAGGAAAGTTACGTCATCATATTTTTTGTTAATTGTCAATGGCAAACGCCATGTTAACAGATGCAACACTGCCTGTGTGTTCACAAACAGGCGAGTGAGCAGCAGCAGCTCAGCAACTTAGCCACCACTCACTACACAAGCAGCCAATGTGGCCAGCCTGTTAAATGAATCCTAGTTGTCATATGAATTAAAACCTATGGCCCATCCTTCTCTATGCTAGAATCCACTCTTAAATTTGACCATTGAATTAGAGTTGATTGCAGAGCTCAGTGCAACAAAATACTGACAAATATTAATGTATTCCAGGTTTTGAAGTCTATTCTACAAGTTCAAAGTCTTTTGTATTTGCATTTTAAATATTCTGTGCACACACGCAGCCTTGCAGGTCCATGGCCCCGGGCTATCAGGCAGCTCACCCGGGGCCATCACATGTGACGGGGCAAAGGCTAATCAAGACGGAGGCCCTCTCCCCAGTTTTGCAACAATATATGGACATCAAAGTCAAAGCGTCAATCTCAGTCCTTGTATCATATCAGAACTGTGTTTTGATCTATTGTGCTTCTGGGTTGAAATTTCTGCCTGAATCTGACCTGATTGGAGCGTGTTGTTTGGCAGACACAGCTCAAATACAGCGGTCTCAGCACAGTGTAGAAAATCCTTGGAACAAGAAAAACAAATAGGCAAACAGAACACACAAAATGAAATGAAAGCAAAAGCCTACACTTTAAAGTAACTATCCTCAGTGTACCTTGGGTTTCTAGGTCAATTTTAATATTTTAAAGTGTCACTCTTATTATTGTCAACAAGAGTCTCTGTTCAGATATCTCCAATACAGCCAGTATTCACAGTTCTCTAAGATATCAGGTTCAATGTGAGCTCAGAATCAAAGAGAAAGGGCCTTTCTCTAGATCTTTTTACCAATACCCTGAGACAGATAATGCTTAAGTAATTAGGGCCAGGGTGTATGAGATGGCAATCTTAATGCATGAATTCTTCTTGTGAATGATCAGCTCTGGATTTGTAAATGCATGAAATACCTGATTTCCATCTGCCTTGACTACAGAGGATGAATGGCCTTGTCAAGGATACGGCCCTCCCTCTCTGTCTGCTCCATTCCACTTTCTGCTCCTCATTCCCTGCATCTCTTTCCACCAGGGAGGCCTGAAATGTTTGAAGCTTTCCCTTTTTTCTTTCGGCCCTCTCTCTCTCTCTCTCTCTCCCTTTCTGTGCCGAGGTCCCTGAATGTGGAGTTTTTAATTACTCTCCCCTGGCTTTGTGCATAACCAATGAAAGATTGAAGGGCACCGCGATCTGAAAGGCACTGTTAGAGTATGAGTTTTTCTAATGCCAGCGCTTTGGGAGAGGAATACTAATACACAAACTGTGACTTTTTGGGCTTTTGTGTGCATCCGCAGTTAAATAGTGTGTGGATGCACTCATCTACTCACATCCGTGTGTGTGATGTGTGTGTGTGTTTGCGAGTGCAGCCCCCAGACAGACTGTCTGTTTGTTGTTTTGCATGTGAATCAGGGCAGGGGAGGAAAGGCATTATTAGATTGGGTGTGCGGAGTGGTGGGGCAGGGTAAGATGAAGACTGGGGGAGCAGGTAGGTTCATTGCATTGATTAGATTTCTTTAAGACCAGTTTGAGAGTGCAACACCTCAAGGTGCCCCCGACAACTCTGTTTAGACAGCAAAATGAATATAGGGTGGTATGAAAATCAATAGAGGATATCATAAACAAATGATTAGACTCCACAAACTGTTCTGGATGCAGAGCGTCTGTGCATTCAACCTCAGAAGTCCTTCAAAGTAACTAAAAGTAAAGTGCACGCAGCTGAAGGGTGTTTTCTGAACGCTGAAACATAAAGTGAATTGAACACGCCACACTCTTTAAAAATGAATTAATTTCCTTACACCTGGATGGAAAAGTATCATTAATGCGATTGCATTTTAAAAATGGAGACATGTTGATGGAACAAGATTAGTTCAGCATTATTCCGTGTGTCTGCGCAGTGTTAATTAGTGTCAGGCGATTGATGGTAATTCAGCCCATCGAGGTCACAAAATGCTCATCATGTTCCCGCTTTCTTATGGACACCCACCCTAATTGCTTTCATGAATATGTCATCACTTTTCCCTCCCTCCTCTCCCCGCTGGCTGTTAAGCCGCAGCCGGCAAAGGTCTTCTGTGTGCCTTTAAAGAAGTGTTATTTATTTCCCTGAGCTGAACAGGGTTGAATTGTACATATGACCACGGGTTAGAAGACATTAATATACATGGCAGAAAGCGATGGGGGCGTAGTAGGAATTTTTCCTCCTGTCAGCACTGCGTAGGTAGCGCTCGCACAGGGCTCCCTAATATGTGTGAATTCATTTCCCCCAACACAGGAGGAGAAACTTCAAAGCCAGGGACGAGAACTTGGCCGAGTGGATTTGAAAGGGATGAGTCTCTAATCTGGTTAAACTTTGCTTGCTCTGTATATTTTCTCACTGCCTCTTCACCCATTCTTTCTTTAACACCCCTCCTACCTTGTTTTTTTTCCTCCTGCCGTGAATCTACCTCGCGAGCGGCTTTGATTCGAAAGTGAAAGAAATGATGACTTAATGTTTCAGCGAGAACAGCAGCATAAACCAATCTCAGGACTTGCGTTTGCTTGTTTGGGGATTATATTTCTCTAAGCCTGTCATCTTCCTGCTCGCCGGCGTAAACCCCCCCATCCACCCCCTCACTCCTTCCGGCCTTAACCCTAGCACACCATCGCTGTTATAAACGGGTGGATGTATTCCATGTGTCGCAGCATCTTTACGCGTGACATTTCCTTTGTGGTGTGTGTCATCATTCCAAGTCTTGGCGAGCCTTCGGGGGCACTCTTCCTTCCCCATGTGACAGCACCTGAAATATGCATATGTTTCTGGAGGCTGCAGGGTGCCATTTGAGGGTTATTTGGAATGCTAGTGATGACAGGCCAGAGTGCTGCAGACCTATTCTCTGAATATTTGATGGTCTTAATGAGCAGGAAAAATACAGGACTAAGCACTTTGTTGGTTCGCTCGACTCTCGGCGTGTGAGGAATAATGGACGGCAGGAACAGGATGAAATATTGAAAACGCTACAGTAAGAACAGGAAGAAGGTTCCTTCATTGTGCTGTTGCCTAAGGTCAGTGAAAAAGCTACAAGGAAAGGTCACGTTATCTTAGAGGGAAATGAAAAGACCATGGACTGTCACTGCATTAAAGAGTGTATCATATCAGAGCTGTATGAGTCGATCTATTTGCATACTAATAGTCGATCAAAACCTTACCCTCTGATGGATGTTTGAGGGGTCAGTGACTGATAAATGGCAAGTGTCGAAGGGGGCGAATAGACGGATGGACAGATGGATGGGTGGTGTATGGATGAAGGATCGTGGCCCTTGGCTATCACTCAACTCAAGTTTAAAGTTCTTGGAGTTTCTGGTGGAGTGTGGGGCTTTCACACTTTCCACCGCTACTGTACCTGTAATAACTCCGCGCCCCTGGTGCCCTTGCAATAAAATGATGATAAATGACAGGGAGGGGAGATGAAACCTGGACTGTTTGTGTTTGTGTTTGGGAGGGTCTGTGTGTGTTTTGTGTTTTCTAGCACAGGACAGAATGTGTGAAAGATACCTCAGCAATGATGCAGGCATTGCGTTGCTTTAACACAATTTATTTAGCACACCGATTAATTCTCTGACGTGTCATTGCTTCCTTCTTTCAGCCCAAAATTATCTCAGAGAGATTTCCACAGAGTCACACACTAAAAGAAGTGAAGGAACTGGGGCTAGTAAACTCAATAAATTCTGTTTATCAGCGCAGGCTTTAAGTTATAATCACTGCTTATTAGTAAAACACTGAATTGTCACCTTTGGAGTGGAAGGGGGAATAAAAAGCGTGACAGACAAATGAATGAATATTAATCTCGCCTCCGAGGGATGACTTTTTGTGCGGCAATAAATATTCACAGCAGGACGCGGCGTGGTTCGACTTTGGATGTTCTCTTTAATTGAAGGTGTGGATGGAGCGGACAGGTTTCCCGCGGGTTGACTCGTGTCAGCCATCCCCTCCACTCGGCTGTGAAGAAGCTGTCGCGGCAGATATGGATTAGCGTCAGAGCATCGCGGGGCAGGTAGAACATGTCTCTGGTGGCACTGCCAGAGCTGCCCCCTGACTACTAACAACCTCTGTTGTGTCTTTTTCGGAGCGTCGCTAAGGCGAACGCTTCGCAACGGCTGTTTTGTTCCAGTGCCAATCCTAATGCCCAGGCTTCCTGGCAGATCAGAGGTTTTGGAGGTGGAGGGGTGTGTTTGGCGGCGGTGGTGGTGAGGGAGGGGGTCGGAGAAGAGAGAAAATAGATGGAGAGAGGTTGTCAAAACAGCTCCTTATCCCCTCCTCAGTTGCTTCCTCTCTGTCTCTTCTTCTGCTCCACCCTCGCTGCCAAAAGTCGGAAAGAGATCAAAGGAGGCCGACATGAAAGGCATCCCTGAGATTCTGTTTTTTTTTCTCGCTGCCCTGTCTCTTTGCTCTCTCCGTTACAGATATGGAAATGCTGAATCTCGAATACAGCCCGTACCTAGGCTGCAGAGAATGCCCGGCCTCATTCGGCTTTCCCTTTTCCTCTGCTTCTCCCCCGTCCTCCCCCTCGTCTCACCCCTTCATCATCGTCTGCCTCCATCCTCTGCTCTTGCCTCTCTCCGGCAGCCCTCAGGCTTCCAGGTAGATAGCGGTTGATTGGCAGCTGCTGTGACAGTCAGTGGAACTGTCTGAGAGTGGATGAGTGTCAGCCTTGCTCCAGGGGCTTAAGGCAGCAGCAGTGTTGTAGCTCCCTGCTGGAGAGAGAGAGAGGCCCATGAAATAAGACTCAGTCTGTTCCTCTCTTCTCCTCGCTTCTCTCGGCTGAAGCAGGTAGGAGCTAAATAGGTTTTTCAAATCGCTCCAGAGTTTATCCTGAGACTGGAAACTGGAACGTATCTTCAACTCACATCCTGTCATGTGCTTTCCTTCTCTCACTCCTCTCTTCCTACCTCTGGTTTTGTTATGTGTGTTTTATTGTTGGATGTAGCATCTTGTTATTCATGGGCTCTTAAAAATTCTCTGTCCCTCCACTCTGAATCCTCATCCTCAGCTGTTACGCCACTTGACAATTAGCCACGCCGTTCCCGTTTGCGAATCGCTAAAAAAACTTTTCCTCCTTTTGAAAAACTTCTGAATACAGCTCGTCGCCCGCCGCACAGCAGCCACGGGGGGAAAGCGTGAGAATAAAAAAAAATTAAACGTGAAATCCTCTCAGTTCTAAAGTGGCTGTGACCAATTCCCAGACGGAGGAAAAGCGTTTGTGTGATGGCTTTCAGTGCGTTGCCGCTTGAGCTCGGTCCCGTCAACAGCAAGAATTGCGTCAGTTTTCCCTCTGGCTAAGAGTGCCCCCTTCTCCGCAGCACAAACAGAGGACAGGATGACGATGGAAAAAACGCTCGGAGAGAGGAGAGGAAAGGAAAGGAGGGGGCTTTATGGGGCACTTTTCAAAATCTGGCAGCCCATACCTCATCCAAAAATACTCTGCAGATGTGTGTTGATGATAAGTGTGTGAGTCAAACAGGGAGGTTAATGTCTTTCCAGCTCTTTCTTCCAGCCCTGTTTGTGGTGTTTTGGTCACAACTGGCTACGGGCAATGCTGGCAACTCTGGAAATGAAAATGTGGAGTGTCATAACTGGGCCTGGTAGATAAGCACACTTTTGAATTCAGAAATGTTTTATTTTGGCTGTAAAGTAGTTCTTTTAATAATATAGTTTTGGTTAATGAGTTATGCTGATGGTTGACTGATACTAATATGATATGCATCAGTGCTAAGACTTGATGTAAAATGATGAAATGATGGGAGCATGTGCCCATATCTTTCTGATAAGACTTCAAAATAGATTTCAAAGCTGTCTGAAATTAGACTCTAACACGCTATTTTGTTGAAAACTTTCATCGGGGATTAATTGAACCTAAATGTCATGGCACGTTTAGGTGAACGGATCAAGGACAGACAGAGCCAAGACGCAAAAGCACTCGTCCACTGCCTGGAAACTGGAAATCAGCTTTCTGATGGGAACTTTACATGTCTCTTTGGGTTTGGAGGACAAACAAGCACTTTCAAGAGCCCATAAATATTGAATGCAGGATAAATGCAGGCCCATTTGATTATGAAACGGAGTGTGTGTAGATGAGTTTAGCTGGATATGTCAGATACCCACAGAGTGGTCTGGAGTGTATGCTGAAAGGATGCAAGGCATAGCAAAGTGGACCTAATTAGAGGGATTTGGAATGTATTTAAAAATGAATCACGCCTCGTCGAGACACCAACAACAGTATTCACCACTTCTCTAAATGGGCAGCTGGCAGGCAGAGGGCTTGTCGGGCTGCTAAATACTCCCAGCAACATATGAATGGGAGGCCTGATTACTTTGTCACTAATGATTCACTGGCTTGTACATGCTCTCGGGCAGTGTAAATACCTCTTGGGACAGCCCTTCACTCCAGTCTGCGTTCACAGCCGCCTCGCCATCATCACATAGCCGTTCCTTTCATCGTTATGCTGACAAAACTTTTTCGCCGAAACACCATCAATTTCATCTTTCCAGCACAATTTTCTTCATTTCCTGAATTGGGTTTTAACATCTTGTAAAGAGATGAGACATCAAAGTATAAGATATAAAAAAAGAGGGTAGATTATTTATCTTGCCTCAAGGAAACATCATCAGTGTTCACACTCCGATTGCCCATTAACTGTTTGCCCTTAAACACAAAGCAAAGTATCTTTTCAAGGCGTAACACATTTGAATTTACACATTTACCAATAAGCAAACCTTCAGCAAATCACCTCTTCAGACCGACTGATTGCTAATATTAAGGCCTTCTTATTTTCTAGTACCAGATCTCTCTCCTCTGTGATTGCCTCTCTGGTGCGCTGAGCAAATTTGCGATAAACCCTCACAACCTGAGGAATGTAATTTCGAGATCGGAATGGAACGTGATTAGAGTGAAATGGGTGACGCCTTCAGTGATAGAGTATGTTTTTTGGAGACGGCATCGTGATGCGAGGAAACATCTCGGGGAGAGAAAAAAAAAATCCAGTCTGCTATAATTGTGCAAAGCCAGCGTGAGAGATGTCGCCGTGAATTACGCCAACACAAAACCACATGGGCATGCTCACAGAAAGGCATAAATTCAGACGCAGATACACAAACACATACACAAACCCGTTCGCACATAAGCGTCGCCCTCTGCATATGAATTGAATCAGAAAGAGGAGCAGGGGCTTCTAAACTTGTTTATATGCAGATTTCCCGGCGTCGGGGTGATGAAAAACAGCAAATACATGGAAAAACACTTGTGCTATTTTTACCTTCAGACAAATAGGATGCGGGAGACACGGAAAGCTGTTTGCTCCCAACGGCGACTAATGCTTTCTTTGTTGGCTGCTCTCTCTACATCCATGGCCCTCCATTACATAGATTTGCAGGAAGCACAAAGACATGAAAAAGGAACTCATCTCAAGTCTGTTATATACATACTATTGTTCCGTGCAGCATGGTGTGTATCAGGCCGCGGCTGTGTGATTGCTCTGTATGGATGGAGTAAGAGGTTAATCTTCTTGTGAGAGGTTTAGTAACAGGTTATGCGGGAAAATAAAAAAAAACACTTTGCTCTGCTGCCTCCACTTCACCACTACAGGTTGTATGCATTCAGTGCTCTCTCTCTCTCTCTCTCTCTCTCTCTCTCTCTCTCTCAGTGCAGGAGCCTATAAATAAGCCTCGACTCATGTGTAGTCAATCATCATCGGTTGACCAAATTGTTTCAGAACAGATTCTAGTGTTTCTCTCACACCATAGTCTTGGCTGCCGTCTCTCTCTCTCTCTTGTTAGGTGGGCATATTGGCTGTAGCGATGAGCAGTGTGCGGTAGACTCTGATGATTACGGGATGCTGGGGGGGTTCTCCCTATCTGGCCCGGGGACAGGGCAATGTATCACCTTTGTGGGAATGGAGCAGCTGCTCGCGGCGGGAGCCAAACCTGGCAACCCAAAACAACCTGCGCTACATGCAGATGTTGCAAGATTAGACTGTTAGAGAGACAGAGACAGAGTGGGTGTGTTGCAGCAGGGCCTGCAACATGATTGAGTGATTAGGGCTGAGGTAGATAACCTAAATGCAAAATCACAAAGCATACATACAGTATGTGTGTGTATAGACACATACGGTACGTATGTCTGCACTTCCATAAAAGTTAGACATACAAGCCCATATTTACTGTAGATACTCGCAAAATTGCATATCTCCTCACCCCCCAAAGCACACACTAATACGCGATGACGTGTTTTTCCCTCTCTCTCCAGCTGGTAGCAGTGTATGAAGAGCAGGATCCTCACAATGGAGGCGACGGTACCAGTGCCAGCTCAGGCACACAGAGTCCAGAACCCTTCACCAGTGACACGAGTTCGGCGTCGGCCTTCCAGCCCTACCAGACCAACAGTGAGATCGAGGTCACGCCGACCGCTCTGCTATCCAGTGAGTGCCATATTAACATTATCACCACCAGTGGTAACATTGTTACATCACCACTAATAGTTCACCACCGTGATTTTAACACAAAGCTATTGTTGTTCTATCAATAAATGATAATGGATCCAAAATTAGAATCATAAATAACAACAACAAAAAAATACTTAGAACTTACTTCATTGGGATATCAGGCTTATTGCTTAAAGTTAAGTACATTTCTTGCCTTCTAGCAAAAGCAGTCAACATTGTGAGTGGCACAGCATAACAAGCAAAAAAGTGGAAGATTAGCATCAGCATGGTTAGCACCTCAAAGCCCGCAATGTGCTTTTCTAAGAATGAGCAGAAATTCAAAATTCAAGGCTTGTAACGGTCAGGCACATGAAAGCTGACATCTGAAAATAACAGGAAGCTGAGCATAATGAAACGAAATTGAAGAAGGCAAAGCGCATTCTGCCCATATACAGGTTTTTTGTGTGTGTGTTAAAATGGTCTGAAGACCAGCTGAACCTGACTGAAGCAACACCAAAATGCATCAAAGTAAACTTTTTCTCCTGCGGCCATCAGCTGTTTTACTTGATATGCTTTAGGTGTGTTGTGTGGAGTCGAGTGTCTGTCAAGACTGTACAGTGTGTCCAGGGAATGGCAGCGCACTGACTTAGACAGACAGGAAGAAACTGAGACAAAGGAAGGAATTGAGACACAGTTGGATACTCAGTCATGCAAGAGCAGGAGCACACATGCCAGAGCAAGATGGACATGCACACACTCACAGGCGGCACACACAACCAAACGTCAGTGACTCAGATGTTGCTCATGTCCACATATTCATGTCCCATGAAGTGGAACCAGCGAGCTGATGCAGAGCTGTCCTAAACTTCAAAGGACATCTAAGACATTTAAACCGCACATGCACATGGACGAACTGTAGACTTTTCCCCCATGCCCTAACATTAAAGCGCTTCCCTCAGCCTGACTGTGGAGATATATTGAATGGCGATCTGAAAGGCAACCAGTAGCTCAGTGTGAGAGGCAGGTTGGTTTGAAGCTATCTGACTGGCTGTCGACTTGCTTCAAACAAACCTTCATTTGAAACATTGACCAGGTTTGAGAAATGTTGGCATCTTTGGTTGCTCACACAGGTATGGCCCCCACCCTTGCAGCCTGTCCTCTCCGCCTCTGGGTGCTTGTTGGCAAGGCAGGTTCACCTTTTTAAGGACTGATAAACCAGTTTGTTTGCAGTGAAAGTGGACGATAAAATCTTCAAATGGCAGGTGTATCGCTAAGGGGAAGTCATGGTACTTAGTAGGGCTGCACAATCAATTTAAATATTATCAAAATTGTAATAATGGCAATATGAGTGCAATATCCAAATCATACAAGCTGCAGTTTTTTGATGAAGGTAAAATGTGTAACAAAACGACATTATACAACATTATAACAACATTATGATGAATTACTGCAGTACTGTAGTACTTTGGCTTATAAATCTTGTTCTCCAGAAAACATGTTTGTTTGGTCCTGACCACAACAAATGTCACATCGTCATGATTTTAAATGTCATTTAGGAAAATACATTGAAATAATGTAATAACTGCCAAAATAATTGCAATATGATATTTTTTTATTACTTTTTTATATCAACTATGGAAGATGGTACCATCTATTATATAGCACATTATTGCGGTGGGTTACATACAATATTGTCAGTTAGCAGGTGAACAAGCAAGGCTTTTATCAGTGTCCATGGTGATGGATGTGTGTTCATGGTGGAGTGCTAATCGATTAATTGTTGGAAATCTACTTCATACTGAAGGTAGTGAGTGGGGATCATTTTAATGAAATTGATCCAATTTCCAGTTGTGTAGCCGATCCTGACTTCTAATCTGGATTCAGGCAAATACCAACAAGTATTAAAGTAATGAATTAATAAGTAATCAATTAAAAGTTAAAGAATTGTTTGATCTTCGGTTCAAATTCAGCCTTGAATGTTTTCACAGTGGCCCTGTCCCACCCACACATACAAACACACACACACATTTCTGAGCGTGTCCCCTTCATGCTCTGTAAATTGTACATTTTGTATTCAAGGAATACAATGAAGAGATTGCAGCAAAACAGAAGAACTGATTGCTTCCTACACACTGAATCTTTCATAACATATGTATAGCTGTTTTTCAGAGATAATGACAGTGAAGAAGATAGGAAAGGTAGGAAAGAGACGGGGGCTGGACCTATGACAATGATACGCTTTGTTGTGTGCTAGTTTATATAAGTGTGGTATTACCAACAAGATAACAGTGGGATTGCATTGTTTTTTTTTTCCTTGGAGACTATGTTTAATGCACACAGACTTTTGCCCACTTACAAGTTCAATTTCCACTTCAAAAGCACCTCAGAAGTTGTATACGTGTGTAGTGAAATAGAATTTAAAGAGGTGGCGAGACAGCCGGACAGACAGACAAGCAGACTGACTGGCAACACGTATACACGGTCAGGCGGATGAACAAGACAGACAGGCGATGGTCCCTCTAGAGATGCAGATGAGCAAATTACTGGCAGCAATATTGCATATCAGACATCAAAGTGTTGCAGCGGCGCCCTTGGCAGCTGTGCTCTGAGGCAGAGAATTATGGCTATTTAAAATCATCATCTTTTAGAGCCATATTGATTGTTTTTTCCCCTCCTACAACTCCCAAAGTCCCAAACTCTCCCCCTCGCTTTTCTTTCTGTCCTCCGCCGCTCCTTTGCCTCCGTCTTGGGAGCCCATTTTAGATTTTCATGCTAACATGTGCCGTGCAGGTCAAACTGCTAATAATTGGATTGGAGATGAGATGTAAATTACAATAATGAATGTAATTTTCCCGTAATTATACGGACGCCGGAGCTGCCGCTGCCTCTACTCACCACTAAATTCAAGTCTTTCAGAAGTAAGAGAAAATGCCTGAAACTTTAAATTAACACTGGATCTAAATGACGCTTGTACCTTCAAAATTGGATGTTCAGTTCTCGTTTTCTCAAAGAGCGGGGGTCCCTCTATTTGACCTAGAGTTGACTTTATATTACTGGCAGTCAGGTTGCTATTTGTCAGAGTTTTCCTATGTTTAAAGAGCTTCTTAACAGTCTCCCAAGTATGGACATAGGTGCCTGCGTAAAATAAATGGTGCAACAAGTCCTTGTGTTTTAATGCCTCTTTAAGGCTAAAATTAGTAGAAGTAAATTATGAGAGGTCAGTCGTGCCACGTGAAGTCCAATAATGATAGCTTTTTATATCATCTTCCACCTGTTTTTTTTATTGTACAAGTTACAGAGTACAGTACACACCACAGTACTGAGGTCACAAGGATACGATCTGTATTCAAAGGCTATTGGACAGTGTTTAAGGGTCAAGTATGCTCGGACAAAACTAGCTTCTACTTCTTGTAGGAAATAAAAAATAAAACACTGGAAGGTATAGGTTAAATGGGGATAGTGCTGCTCACAAAGAATGAACAAGGAGAGCTGGAGAGATAAGCTCAAACCCTGGCTCCCTTTGAACCCAACACACCTGACCAATTACCGCCTTGTGAAAAGGGTGTAAGTGTGGGATTTTGGGCGTCTTTCAGAAAATTACAGAAATAATATGGTATACAGGCCCCCTAATCCGACCTTGAAAAGGTGTGGGGGCGAGGGATTTTTCGAAAAGCTATTCAACCATCCAACAAGCGGTTTTGACAGACTATACTGGCAGCTCAAGCCAATTTCCTTTGTGTCTGAAGCATCATTTTATCTACAGCATTGAAGCGAGGCTGTTAAGATGTTGGTGATACCATACATTTACGGCCAAAAGAACATTCCCAAGAATCAGTGTGAATTACATCACAACACACACTTAAATGTGTGAAAGGGATCAGAGAAATCCTGTTTTGGGCATCACCTCTAACATCAGGGTGTCTCCCTTCAACTTACTTTATAGATTGCTACTTTTATGGGATTGCTCTTCGCTGTGGGGTTTTTATTCTTTGGTTTTTAGAGGCTCAATAGCAATTGCACACGATCCACAATCAGGAAATGGTAGCAGCTTAAGTGCTATTGACAGAGGTTTAAAGTAGACTGACATTGACGTGGAGTGGCTTTAAAACACTAACAGAAAATCACAGTGATTGTAATGATACTTTCATGATTAGACCCCTGCCAATGTCCAGATCAAACTAAAATATCTACAGAAAACTTGTCATTTTGCCATTTGACCATTTTCACAAATTTCAACCCCCGTCAAGACAAACTGGCTTCCTGGCGCTTCTATCTCTATAGAAGTCTAATGTGGTAACAATTTGTCACTACCTTCACTGACTTGGTCTTACGGTCCTGGAATCTCTGCTCCCTTGGTCCTTGACGCTCTGCAGTGACAGGGTTGCTGGGAGGCCATTAGAGAGATTGCCTGTGGGGTGGGGGGAGTGTGGACACCTTCTGAGAGGGAGGCCTTCATTTAATCAATCTGGCTTAGTGGTCTGCCACTGAGGAGGCTCCCTGCCACTGGCCAAGGCCATATAAAAGTCACTACTGGAAAGAAGATGCACAGTCACACTGACAACTCACAACACAAGTGTACATAGTGATAAACTCTTTTGAAAGACAAAATTGCTCAATTAAGACATTAGTTCTCACAGGCACTGATAGTCTATGAAGTATTCTTTCAGCCTGTTTTTTTCTTTTTCTTTTTAAGATCTCCAGCTGAGATTTCAGGATTTAAGAAGTGGACTGCCACCCCATTGTGGGCTCTCCCAGTGGGTTTGGGTGACTTCCAAGGCAGTGATTGCCAATTATAGATAAACTACCAGGTTTAGGTTTGGGACCACGTGCAGCTAGGTCTGATAGCAGACACAGATACTTATCATTCTCATCTGCCCTGCCTCTCTCTAACTCTCACTGGTCCAGAGCTACCTCTTCAATCTCTCACTTCAGCAGTGAGCAGGCGATGCAGTACAATCTAGGGGCTTAGATATCAGAAGGATCACAGAGTTGATAATGGTGACAGTGTGGATCTGCTGATTGGTCTTGTCTGATGGTTAACCCATCTCACATAGGCGCTGTCTGCCTCCTTCCTCCTTCTTCCTTTTAGTTTCTGTAAAGTTCTTAGAATGTTGTCAAGCCTATTTATTTAAACCGGTTTCAACCTGGTGCTGATTGATGATATGTTAAGCAGTTTGTATACCTACTATGCAGTGGAAACACAGCATAACTGGAGTGAGGTTTTCTGTGCACCAGTCACTTTGTTGTAATCGAGTTAAAACGTTAATTGTGATCTAATTATGAATTGAAAATAATAAGGTCTTAAGCTGTATTTTGAAAAAAAATCAGCGAAGCTCTGTGCTAACAGCAGTTCCTGGTAGGCAACAAGACAGGGTCACAAAATGAAATAATGAGGCAGGACCTAAAGTGAACCTTTAAGGGTCCTTGGAGGCCAGTTGGTAATCCAGCTTTGGGTCCTCAGATTTTTGGCTGATGAGCCACAAAAACAAAATAGCAGAGCAGGATGAAGGTGAGAAACGCCCTCCATTCCTCACTGAGAATGATCATTACAGGCTTAAAAATTGCTCAGAAACATGCTAGAATTTGTCAACTGGTGATCTTAAAGTGTCTCTGAGTTTCTTTTTCTGTCTCTCTCATACATCTGGCTTCAGGGAGAGGAGATCACATCCTACGTTTTTTAGGACTCTGTATCTCTTTCCTCCTTTTGCAGTGTCATGGCACTATCTGGCATCATGACATGCTTATCTTCTCAGGTAACACCTAATAGGACCTGAAGATGTATTTAACTCTGATTAATAAAAAGAAAATATACGAAAAAGTTACATGTTTGTTTTTCTGCCATGTATCCCCCTGGGTGATACATGCTGTGTAGGCAGAGCACTGTTGTTCCAATGTCTCTATCAGGGTGAATTTAAAGTGTTGATCACAACGTGTTGCCACTGTAGGCATATAAAAGAGCAGATGGATGTGTTTATGTCATGATGGCCTTCGAAGACCTACTCAGCCCTTCTTCAACAACGAGCCACAACCACTCCGACTGTGCATCACACCTCTCAAAGTAGCGTCTGAGTTGAGTACACACTCAGCAGTGAGGACGTTGGGATAGCGAGCTCATCATTAGCACGCTGAAAGCACTTTTTAAACCCACCAGCCCTCGTGAGACTGTGAACTGCCTTCCTCTACCTGAGTTAGTGGAGAGGCTATTAGTTATGTCAACTCTAAATCATACTCACGCTTATAGAGGAGGTGAGAGGGAGGGCCCGGAGTGGGTGTTTAAACTGCCGAGGAGTGGGCGTTCACGGTTGCTTGGAATATTACTAATAAAGATGCTCATACTGTTATAATACCATCCCAGGGCTTCTTACAGCTAATTATTGCAACGGCCGGCACTGTTAAATGGCGGAGACAGTGTTTTGGTAATGAAGTGTGAAGTGCTTGGAGTAGTAAAAGTCTTCACTCAGCACTGCTGGGAATGTGCTACCAGTTCTGTTCCTATTATTACTTCTGCCAGGATCCCAATAAAGCCATAGCCAGACAGCTGAATCATGTGGAGTGTGTGTGTGTGAGAGAGAGAGAGAGTTTGTTGACTGCTTTATTACTTCCTGAGCCGGGCTGGGATCAGTTCTGCAGGTCACTTGTGTCACACTTAAAGCAACAGAGGAGCACTGAGGTCCTGATTGGGAAACAAAGTCATTAACACTTTCTGACTTGCAGAAATAGACTCGAATGGTGGCTGGCCATAACCCTGTGACAGGGAGCATGGGAACAGAGCCAGAGTTTGTTTGCACTGACTCTGGTGTCGTCTCAGAGCCAAAGACACTTAGCAGAAAAGACATTTAGAAGAATGATGCGTCTGCCTGTCAGCATCTGACATACGGCATCTTCGTCCACTTCAGCTTTCTCAGACAACTCTTAATGTACAGTTTGTTTATTCACAGCGTAAAGGCTTAAATATTTATGTAGTGTTGAGATAAATTCTATTCACAATGGCACTGCATTGAGCGATAGTCCCGGGGCTGAGACTTTGCAGAGACAGGAAGTGTTAGCAGGAAATTTGATTGCAGACTTGACAGAGTCATCTGACCTTTCCTTGTCTTGCTTTTTCACAGAGACTAAGAAAGAGCGCTGAATATCTATTTCTCAGTCAGTTACCATTAAGATTACGAATATAATCTTTATTTTGCCAGGACCCAAACAGAGCCTTAAATTAATTTAATAAACTAAATGAGAGCTTGAGGTCTTCAGTAGCCCTCCTTTCTGTCTTTAATGAAAATATTGATTTACTCTCTGCCTGTCCCTGTCTGTAAACTCAAACTCAAAATCATTACACTGATCTTATATTTCTCTTCCCTTTTCACTTCCCCAATTTGTTTTAATTATTAATTATTTATTAAGGTTTGTTTGTTTTTTTAATTCATGTAGTTCACTGAATGTCAGCACTTCCACTTATATGTGTGGTGAACTTACAAAATATCTTTTTAAGAAAACCAAAAATAGTGAATAGTCAAACAAAAAGTGCAATTATAAAAAAAGGAAAAAGCACATCAGTGAAACATTACAAAGATTATATCTCAGGATAAAAAGTATAATTACTCATGTTTTCCTGTCTATTCAAGTTTAGAATGTTTTCGTGAATGATTCAACTATAAATGTTCAGCGATGATAAACTCAAACAGGGTCTTTACGGTTCCCCTCCTCTCTCATTAGTCACTGAGAACCTGTGCGGCACATTTACATTGTGTGTGACAGGTCGAAAGCGGGTCAGACTAGCCAAGGGCGATGCCTCCTGGTCTCAGCATGTTAAGTCCACAAAGGCCCACGGGTGTTTAGCATCCCTTTGTCTCCAGACCCTTCATCCCAGTGGACCTGCAAACAACCTCGCGACGACTCCTCCACCCACTTCATTAACCCCGTGTGTGAGAGGCGCCCCCGCCCTCTCTCGCTCCTACACCGATCCGTTTCATTGTCTTCCACAGGGAGGTCACCTGTGAAGTTTGTCTGCTTCAAAGCACACGTGAGGGAGGCACTCCGAGGCATGTGCGGGCACATGCAGGCAGCCGCAAACACGCATTATGTTCACACACAAAAACGGCAGGCGGACACGTATTTAGTCACGCATGCTAATGCATACAGGCAGACAGCAGGGGAGCATTGTTGTGTGCCCGCATACAGACGGTACAGTTAATTGTTTTCATTATTAAAGGTGTGCGTGTTCACAAATGAGCACATACACATTAACACACCACTCATTCGGTCATAAAATGCAACCCTTTTCCTACAATTATTAAAGAAAAGCTCATTTTGTTGGTTTGTAGGAAGAGATGTATCCGCAACAAATCATTTCCCAAATATCAAGAATTTGGGACATTAATTAAAAAGTTGATTTCCACTGGTATCAGTTAAAAATATCTCACTGCTGGTGTGTGCCGGATAAAATAACAAAATTTGTATAATTTTTGCTGCACATTAAAACACTTTTACTCAGCAGGCAACACACAAAGCAGTAAAAACCCATGGCATTAGGAAGTAAGGCAACACAATTAATATTTGTGAAGTGTTCATGAGTAATGATGAAACTGGTCCGAGCTTGCTCATGAGAGAGAAAGAGAGATGCATCATCTTGGCCACAGCTACAGAAAGCCTGCCTTCCTCTACATCCCCTCCTCCTGTTTTTCATCAGATCCGCAAAGATACAATCCACCCCAAAGCACTGTGGAAATCCCAGAACACTCCCCTACCACATTCCCATCTTCCCACAAACATGATCACTTTCAGAGTACTTACTTTGGCTCACAATCAGAGCTTTGATCAAAGCAAAACAGTTTTGCCTGCTCTGCTTGATTTATTGTTTTTTTTTCTCCTTTCTCATGGAATGGTTTCTGCCAGCCATTTGAGCATTAAGGGCAAATTAATTTGACAATGTGCAGTGACTACCCTGCGGACTTCCTTCATGCTACCCATGCAAATGTTTAGAAACCACATGTTGGTGTATTGGACTGAAGTACTGCGTCTGGAATGTTTGGATAGGAGGAACAAGCTGCTCCCTATCTTTTGGCAGAGATTTAAATTATAAATTATTAATATGTGTTGAAATGTTTTCATTCGCCCACAGGAAGCAGCAGAAACACATGGATGGAAAAAAAGGAAACATTGCTAGCTCCCCCCACTGCAGCAAACTCCCTAAAAACCAATTCTTGTGTGAGAAGCCGTTTGCATTTTCTCTGATGAGCTGCAGATGTTTGTTTTTGAAATGGTTTCACATTTGTATTTGGAGTAATAATCTGTATTGATCTCATTAAGGGAAGTCTTGGATTTTCATCGACTTGTCAGCTCTTGGTCAGCTACAGGAAAACACACTGGAGCTGGTTTGGGTTTTACTGTCTTATTCTAGCAGGGTAGATGCAGTTTTACAAGAGGGGTTGACTGATAGTATCTCCCAATAGTGAGGCCTGGGAACAGTGTATCTTAGTGGTAGAGCATTTGACTGCAGATCAGGATGTCCCCAGTCCAAGTCTGGGTCTGGGTGATGGCATGATCAATGTTTCAAATGGTGACTGGGTACATGCTGCTTTTGTGCAACTTCAACAAACTTGCTTTCTGAATGGTTCTTCATTCAGACAGCAGTTGCACCGTTTTACCTTAAACCTTGCCGACTGTCTTGTCTGTGCCTTGAAGCTGAAATCAGAGCTGCCTTTGCAGTTCCAATTGTGTAAGAAATGAGATGAAACATTTTCTTATTTTAGAAAAAGCTTTAAGTGAAGAAAGGGGGGCCTGTCAGGAAATATTTGTGCAAAATATGAAGAACATTTTTAAATTAGTTAGGGTCGTAAATTTGTTATGAACTACGGGGCAGCTCTTTCAGTTCTGTTTACTTCTTTTCTCTCTGTCTCCAAGTCTGTACACAACTAATCTGCAACACCAAATATATTTAGGACTAAACATAACACCGCAGTGATTACATTTTCTATTAACATTATGAGGAAATGTTGTTAATTAACATATCTGGCTAGTTGCCAGAGCGGTCTATAATGAACGGATCGGTAAACTGTTCACTGACAACATTTCATTTGTTTCACTCCAAAATATTTGATCTTGCAACACAGTATCTTCTTGTACAACTTCGGCATCAGTAACCTTCATACTGTTATGTTAAGGCAGAACTTGGTCTTATGGTTAAAAGAGCATGAGTCATGATGTATATTAACATTTAATAAAATTCACACACCCGTGGCCACCAGTCAAACAAGAGCTAAGCTTACTGTTAGTTTACATGTGAAGGGATCACTGCTTACGACAGATACGCCAATTTACAAACCTGGCCTGTGGTAACTGAATATGTCATGAACTTAAATAGTAAGCTAGCTTCCATCTCTACATGACGGAACAAGTAAGAGTGAGCCTTATGCATTCTTCAACTTTTGTAAATGGAAATATGTGTGTGTCCAGACAACTGCGAACTTTGACGGAAAAAAAGTTCATGCTTTTCAGCCCAATGATCACGGTTTTAGTACTTCAAGCGCTGTGCAATTGCTAAAGTATTACTTGCATATTTCATCATTCTATACCCCTTACTTTGGGGTCATGTTGTGCCACTGCTGTAAGCAGTCGCAACTTTGGACCTCGGTTGAGACCTTTGACTGTGTCTATCCACAACAGCAAGAAACTCTGAAAACTGTAGCCACGCTTGCACTGAAAGTCCATCACCTTTTTCCTGTTGGGGATGTGAAGCAATCTCTTTTTGGTGCCATGACACGATCCAGTTGATTCTCTGTGAAATCCGACCTAGTGCCGGGTGATGTAAAAAGTAGTGTAGAGTGACTGTAGTAATGATTTATTGATGTTTAAGTGCCACACATATCAACTTCAACCTCTCAGTCACCCCGTGACTCTCCTCTAATTCCCATAAAAGCACAGTTTCCTCCAACTATCCACACATTATTTTGGGAGTCATTAATAACAACTGCGGGTGGGACTGATAATGCCTTCTCCGTACACACTATGCCACCTTGTTGCCCAATTATAGGAGCAACTGCTGTCAAAGGGTGTTTTACATACCTACAGAGAAAAAAAGTTTGATGTCTCTACACCCCTGCTTCGCTCTCATCATCCCCTGCCTCGAATCTTTATGAAAACCTCATGTGCTTTTATAATCCTCTGTGACAGATCAGAGTGATGCATATCCAAAACTGCGAGTATGAACATCACAATGCCATCTGTTCCTCAGGATCCTGTATTCACTTCTCAAACAGTCATAATAAAAGTTCCTCCCGTTGTACCGAGCAGAGCTGACTCCTTCTTCTCTGTTTTTGCCTTTGTCGCTCTGCTCTGCATTAAAGAAAAGAACGCCCCTCTGATACGCTTTGACTTGTTGCGTGTAAGCCGCTCTGACCTCATGCGTGCTGTTGTGTGCGTGCACACGATCAGAAATGGATTTATGTGTGGGTGAGCTCTTTTGAGATTAGCATATGTACTCAGTGGCGGCTCCCAGCAGGGGGCTTTTAACCAGAAATGTCTCCTTCCATTGAACGTCACGGGCCTCACACCAGCGCCCATATCACTCCTCCAGCAGCACTCCTCTCATCTCGCACACCAAATAACTTTCTGTTTTTCCCAATAAATCATCAAAGGGTCCAGAAAAAAAAAAGTTAGCGAGTCTGGTGGAAGTTTGCATTCGTCATCTTTGCTGAAAAGAGCAGCTGAAGTGAGAATGTTTGTGTTCCGAGCAGAGGAAGACATTCTCGTGGCTGAAATGTTGGCAATATGGATTTTGTGTACGTGCTGTCTGGAAACTGCAGCGGAACGAACTCCATGCTTCAGACGCTGTCTGACCTGCCAGAAACTGAAATTCATTCACTCACTCATCAGCCTCCAGTTTCTGCTCACACGTTGGCTGTGACAATTAAATCTGTGACAATTTAGTCTTGTTTAGAGATAGAAGAAGAAAACTCTTACATGAAAGATCCAGCAGCTTTTCTGCAAAGTCACGGTGGCCCACTGTGGAAAAAATCTAGTGTATAGGCTTAGATAATCTGTTAGTCTTCCCTCTCCATATCACTGAACGCTCATCATCTCTGTATGAAGCTAGCTGATTAAGGCTACATTAGCCGCAATTAGCATAACACACTTGATAAACGACTAAATAGTTGATGGTTGAGTTGCATTGTGGGTAGTGTAGGAACTAGGATTTGACAAAGAAGAAGAGTGTGTGGTGTAAAAGATGACGTCTCTGGCTCTGCTGTATTGGTGTTGATCCTGTATGTTAGTACATGTGTGAAAAACACACAGTTTTGTATTTTAGCGACTGATGGGCAACACGTTGTGCCTGTTGTGTTCAGTTTTAAACTGTTCGGATAGAAATGGAGGATCGCCAATGGAAGCCATATTAATACAATTGTTCAGTGTGGCTCAGCGGCTGTTTAAAGCTGTGTGAGCCTGAGCGAGTCTGGTTAACTGCAGATTATACAGACTGACACCCTGAAGTTGACTGAAGTAATCTCCCTCACTGAAATTACATTTCAGGGGTGAGCAGATGTTTGGGTTAGGAGAAGTCTTTATTTATCGCAGCAGCGTCTGTGTTTTTGACATTTATTGCAGAAGTCAAGAATTGTTTGGCCGGCCTACCTGAATTCTAAAATGCATTTGGTCGCTTTGGCTGTGCCTCTGTCTTCTACCACTCCCGGCTGGCTCAGGATATTTTCAGAGTGGTGTTTTTAATCATGAGCGACTTGGCCACATATCAGGCTGAGTGAGATTTATAGCCCCTTTTCTCTGAGAGCCTGTACCTCCAGACTGACCGTAATGGAGAAACACACAAAATGGTGTTTACATGGAAGGTGCTGCTGCCTCCTGATTCTGGGCCGACTGAGGGTTGTTTGGTTTGCTGATTAGCAACTCCCCAGAGGCCTCGCTATAGAGGGCAGTCTCCTCGAGTCTGGTCTAAGTCGGGATAGAGTTGGAGTGTTGTAATGCGGCTGCTGATCCCATTTTGCGAGGCGATTTTCATTAGATTGTTTTATTTTGGGGGAATGGATAAGGAATTGTGAAGTAGAAAACAAAGAATAATTTATTGTGCTACGATTGCAAAAAGGCAGTACATGGGAAAAATGTGGAAAATTAAATCTGTATTGTATGTGTATACAGCAGGAAACTCAATCTGAATATCATTAAATTATCATTATTCAAGCCTGAACACCTGACCCAAGATATTTATTAACTGTCCAACAATCAAAAGAAATCCGCACATAAAGGCAATGTGCATGTTTTCATATTTCTGTGTGCTAACACATATGCACGCATGTGCAGCACTCGCTACAACACTAGCTGTGTTACTCCCTGGGTTCTGAGTGTGAGTAGAGTCTCGACCTAGATGAGTCAGGTTTGATTTGGGGAGTAAACTCCACTCCTGTCCTCCTCTCGGAGATCGTCATTGTCTGGGGAAACCGTCGAGGAGCAGCACGTACACATCCACACACACATTTGCGTTATTGTTGTTGAAGTGTCTAGGTGTCTGCTGCTGGAGGCCTCATCTCTGAGGACCCGAGGAAGGCTGACATCCTCTCCTGTCTCTCGCAAGTAAATAGTCTGCATTGTCTTTCTGTCAGGTGAAAAGAATCAGTCTCCGTCTCTCTTTATTTCTTGGTCAAAATGAAAACAGGATGGTTGACTCAGCAGCCGTGTGGGAATACAGCTCTCCGGCTTGTGTTTGACTCAGAGGCTGTGATGGGACATCATACCCAACAACACAAACTGATATGATTGATGCATGAAGTTTGTCTTTGTAGAGGAGACAAATTCTGAGCGAGTGGAACTTCTTGGGTACATGTTTGTTTAGTGGCATGTTTTTTTACTCAGACTACATTTAGGAAAATAATGTACATGTCAAAAACTGGCATAAAAATACTGCACATTATATTATTTCCAACATTCACTGGGTTACATTTTCAACCAACATTAGTCCTCATAATAACTAACAAATAATGCTGTGATTAAAGTGGGATCAAGATAGTAGTTTTAATGGGTTTTAATGGTACAGAATATGTATGACAGTTTAGCTGTCTGTCTATTATAGACGCTCCATGTTAAATAAGCCGAATATGATTGAAGGGAAACTGAAACTGAAGAGGCTTTGTCTCAAACAGTTCTGTGATATAGTAGAGCTGATATATAGTCCTCGCACAGAGATTTACAGTGGTATCAACTACCAGAAGAGGTGGAGATTCTTTCCTGTAGAGGGTACACAGCTAGTCAAGTGATATTTTAGGTCAGTTAGTGAAAGGAGGCTGCTGTGTGAACAACCTATACTAACCTTAGAACCTGTAAACAGAGTGGAGGACAAGCCAGACTTTGTTATGATTTCTCTACAAACAGGTCCTTTTGTGCACGAACCAGCTGAGTGATGCACCGGTAAATAGAAATTTGATACCTATTTTTATACCTTAAACATTGAATGATGAGTTAATTGTAGCTTAAAATGTTATTATGATCTGTAAATGTTTGCTCATTGACTGATTTGGTCTTTGAGTTTTTGGTGTAAAATGAAAATAAAAGAGGGGGGCTGCCGGTCACATGTCTCTGTCAGAAAAACACAATATGCTTACGTCTTTAGAGGATTTGTTTTGAAAAAAAAAAAAAAAAAAACGTCAAAAAATATCCAATATGGATTTGTATGCACACATGTTCATGTACATGAAAGGCCAAACATACACAAGTCTGCATTCAAATGTATACACATTCATAGACGCACATGTACAGACACACGCAGTGTTTAGACAGTTGGGCACTTAGCTCTAAAGCCTAGTAGGAGTTTTGTTTTCTTAATTGACCCTTTGCTTTAAAGTGCTTTCCCATCCATCCATCTATTGGATTGTATCTGCCACTCTTGGTAAAGGTCAACAGTTGACGTTTATTCAAACTTTGCCTCATCTCGCTCTCTGACAGAACATCAGATTAGAGTTTGCTAAACACTTCACAGAAGCACTCTGAGTGGCGTTCTCGACCCTGTTTGGACTTCGGTTGACCAACATCCTTTTTAGGTCTACATATTTCATCTGCTTCTCCACAGTGCCAGTTCCCACCATTGCAGAACTGTGTGCTCCCACCAAATAGGAACTTTTTGTCCCCCTGTGGATGATTCAAGTCAGGGCGTATTCAGTAGAAATCCCCCCTCGCCACACACAAGGGGCATCAATATGTAGTCGGTGGTTGGAGAAGAGAGTTAAAATGGCTCAGTGCCATAATTTATTCAGACAGTGAACTGGCTGTGGCTTGAAGTATTCAAAGTATCCCAGGAAAAAATAGCTCTTAGACATTTCATGAAGGCATGGTCGCTTGGCATTTATATTTAAATCAGTTTGATGTGAAAGCATGGACTGGACGAACGCCTGGGCCAGAGGGCCACAAGGGAAAATACCCTGTTCACAGACAAGACAGCCTTCATATCTGGTCAGCTGATAGTGCCTATATTCTAACTATACTGCACACATTTGTATTTAAATACTAGTAAGACCGGATTTCAATTATTCTGTAACCTCTAACCCACATCACACTGTACAGGAAAATTCCACCTGTATCATTCAGAACACTGCAGGAAATAAACTGTAATTTATTTGTGTATCTACTTTTCCTAAACCCACCTCATATATTCTGATTAAAGGGTGAATCCACACAAGCAAGATAAAAAATTGCTGCTGCTCTGCCCTTTGTTTCGAGCTCTCCAGCATGTTGCACTTGTGGCCACACCCCAGTAAGTAATGTCATAGCAGGTGTTTTTTGAATTTTATTTGACAGCTGATGACAAACACCTACTGCAACAACAGTTGAAAGATTCAAACCCCCGAGTTTTGAAGGGAGCAGTTTCAAGCCCCATGTGACTTTGTTCAGGTTTCCTCAATATTTTGACATCCTCAAGAGAGCAGGCTTCAGATTGTTCCTTATAGGTGTCAGTGAAATCAGTGATGCCAACGCTGAATTCTGTATAATTGGGGGGTTTGCATGTGGAAGAAGGATGCAAGTGCTGTTCGACAGTGTATTTCTCCCTGTATGATAAAAGTCAGTAAAAAGTGATGAGTGTAGATAGAAGTTTCTTACACAGTGTTAAAAGTGTTAGTTTCCACCATTCCCTGGTTTTATTCCTTGTGTGCTGGACACGGATTTAAGAAAGACAGGAAAAGTTCCAAAAATGTTGAGCAATCACAGCCACAGATTTCACCCTGAGAGGCAGAATTTTGGGATGGAAGTCAACTGCGTTTGTGAAGATGTGTGTTTGTGTTCATGCCGTGGGAGGGGCTTAGCACAAAATGGTGCATAACTTCCATATGGATTTGCAGACAATTTTGTGGAAAGGTTGGTCATGAGCCAAAGGACAGCTGGTATATTGTTTGAGTCAGTTGGTATAAGGGGGTTTAGCAGAGGGAATGGCATATAACCTAATTACATAGATTATATCACTGCACAACAATGGTAAAACCAATGTTTAAGCCTAACAAATCGTTGGTCTGATTCTAAAATGATCCCTTGTAGAAGTAAGGAGTGGCCGAATGCACTCTCAGGATTTTGCAAGTGATTCCATCCCTGTGAGGTCATTTGGTCATCATAAGATAATATGAGGGAACAAATACACATACAGACACACAGTCCCTCCTTGTTGTGTCCTCTGTGTAACCTTATCAGTATGCTGGCGGCGTTCACTTCATTACCTTGACTTGGCAGCCAGTCAGGGGGACGGGCCACTCCCTCCTCTCCAGGTAGAGTAAGGACCCTTTCTCTTTTACTTCAAGCCATTTCAGTGATTGGAAACTTCCACAGCTAATGCATTAGGGTTGACCCCCATCTCTTTCACCACGAAGTTGGAAGTTGATTTTGCTGCGTTGTAAGAGCAACTTGTGGGAAACGTGGGAAAGTGAAGTGAGGTAGTTGTTACTCTACAGAGACCGCTATGAGGGAGTACATCAATTTTTAGAGGTGAGTTTTTGTGGCGTGAGTCAAAGGTTTCTGACATTTTTACAACATGCAGCTTCTTTGAAATTGCAGGAAATATTGTCACCAGGTTGTCTGTGTAGATTCATCTCAGGCAAGAATGTATAAAACCCTCCTCTGGACTCATTGACATTGTCCCGCCCAGCCCAGTGAATTCCCCACTTTCAGCATCAGGCTAAATTAAAAGTGTATGTTAAACATGTCACTTGACATCAGCTCAGAGGGGAAATGTCCTTTTTCATTATAACAGCGTCTATATCTAGAAATATGCTAGAGCGCAACAAAATCAAGAAGACTCAAAGGCCTCATTGAGAAAAAGGGAAAGCACCCTGTCTGGGATAAATGTTGGTCGTTTCTAATGTTTTTTCTGACAAGTCACTTGAGACAGATGTTACTTACAGTAGAAGGCTGTTAGAAAATGGTTATAAGGTCATATGAATGAATTTGTTTTCAGTATGGCTGATGTTGGTTCTTTTTGACAGTGAAAAGACCACATGCTGACGGTTAAAATGGAAGCAAGCATTTCTTAGGTTGAACTTGACAATAGATGATGGACAGTCATCTCTAACAACAATACAAACCCCTTCCCGATTGGACCAACACACCCTTTTCACAGGGCTGTCATTGGTGTCTTAGGGTCACTTTTTTGTTCACAGAATTTAGCACCACATTTACATGGTTTGGACATTGCAAAATCTCAAATGTTGTCTGGTTTGTCTAGATTTTCTAAGATTTGTTAAATCTACATTATAAACCTAAACTAAATGACCTTTATATTGGCTTTGGTACTGTGTGTACAGGAGTACTTTTATCCATGGCGATTCATTCAAAAACTAATATATTTCTCCTCCAAACAAGGTGAGTGTGAAAGATAAACAAAGGACAAAGCAATACAAGGTAATAGCCCTTTGAGAGTCTGACCTCTCCCTGCAGTGAATCGTGGTGTGTGTACATCTCTATGACCCTGAGCCCTGGCCATAATCCCTCACTACAGGGGCTGGATTAGGGCCTCGTCTTATTAGCCACCCTCCCCCTACGGTCTCGCTCCCTCTTCAGCCTGGATCGATGGCTGGCTTGGTCTGAAGTGGTGGCGCTGGTTATTAAACGTGGGACCGACCAAACCCTTGGTTGCCTGGATAATCCCATCACAAATTAAGTAGAGGAAAATTGGTCAGGGAGAACAGGGAGGGGGAGACTCTTCATATTGTGACCTTCTAAACAGAGTACACGCATACAAGCACACATTCCTTAACAACTCTCTTATTCATCATATGTTATCCTGCATGGATTTGTACCGGTGATGAATCTGCATTTTATTAAAGAGAAGCCTCACTAAATGGGAATATGCTACTCTTGTCAATGTTTAGATGCCAGTTGCATCGTAAAACAGCCAGACATTATTAGTTGATGCGTAAGCATAGCTTTATAGGGCAAAGAGGGTCGGAGGAGTGTCTCACACAGAGTAAATCCTTTTGATATCTCCCTCATGCATATGTTAATTTGTGAGGTTGTTTAATCTGGAAGGGAAAGCATGATCAGCAACACAGAGAAGAGACTGGCCTTGTCTACTGTCTATATACGTAGACGTAAATTGCATTTTCTTCTGTATCAACACATGATGTAATACTAGACATTTTCACATTCAGCTGCAGGCTTTTCCAACTCTCTTTATTTTAAAGATTTTTATTTGATTATTTGGTGTTAATGTTGAGTGAGCATGGTTTTCAAACGATACAAATAAATGGTTTGTCCCTAACAATGGTTATTTTGTTCTGCGAGCATCTGGGAACAATCATGTTGCATAAAGCAAGATCGATGTTGTCATAGTTTCTAAAGACTCGGATAAACGTCCAGTAAGAGCTGAGCCTTGAGGTATTCCGGGAAATAAACTAGGGTTTTTAATCCACGTCAAGTGTCTTGTGTAACATCCTTTCCACACAGATACACAGAAAGACAAAGCGATATTTAAAAGTCTTCAATAAAAAAGGCCTCATTCTGATGTAGAAAACACAAAATGGGGATTTGATGTGAAGTTTTCCGATCCATACAATCTCCAAGCATCTGTATGTTATAATCCCTCACTTGTTGCCATTTAATCCTCGTTTTTCCTCCTCATACTATCCCTGTCTCTGTGAATCACACTCTCACTCACCCTGTCTTTCTGTATTTGTGTCATGTACGATAATACTGGACGTTAATTACCCCCGCTGTCTGAGGTGAACGTCATTAGAGCCCTGAACTGGATGTGAACCAGCAGTTACAGAGAGGGGGCAAGGTCTATTAAATGCCATTATTGAATCCTCAACCTAATTTAAGATTAAACGCACAATGACTGGCCATCTGGCTGCTAGCTGGGGTTTCTTTACTCAATTCCCAACATCCTCTAAGGAAGCCGACAGACAACGGTCAAAATAAATGAAACACATTTGTAACAGAGGACAGAATATATTGAAAGCTGCTGGTGAGTTGCGTTGGCATGGTCTTTGTGTGCAGAGTTGTTTGGCAAAGAAGAAGATAGCATTAACAGTGTGAAAACTTCTTTGAAAGTGTTTTTTTTTTTTTTTACCAAGGTACCAGCTACTGCATGAGAACTTGACTTGCAGCAAAGATTCTCTCATGAGAACCAGAGTTTTATTAACTCAAGTTACTTAGAAGAGAATAGTTTGAAGCCCCTAACTCCACTTCTTGGCTGTTGAGAAAAGTTCCTAAAAGTTTCTAGATGTATTTGCATATGAAGTCTCCCTGCCAGAGTCCCCCTGCTCATAGTGGAAGGAGGGCGCTGTGCTGTGAGACTTACTGACAATAGATCTTTTTGACAAGAACAGGATGATGGCACAAAGTCTCTGCATTGGCATCAGCCATACGTGGAGCCTGGGAAGTGAGACTGAAACGTTGTCGGACCCAGCAGTAAAGTTGGCAACAATAAGAAGGGTTTTTACGATGTGCACCTTAAAGTTAATGACCAGCAATATCACGCATTTATATGATACATCAAATGTGGTTTAATCACCATTAAACTGCTGTAAAATGTAATGAAAGAAATGAAATCACTTTCTCTGACGTAGAAAGCTTCCCTGCTGTAAAGTCGATGAGTCAAGTGCTTTCCTGGGCCCAACCCTGTCCCAGAGACCGTCCTCTCAAGACCGACAGTTTCATTCAATTACTTAATAATAAGGATACTTATTGATAATGTTTTTTGACAATCGTCAATTTAGAAAATGCTTCTATGCATTGTTCTAGAGGGCATGGACAAACAACATGCTTTGACTGTGTAGGACAAGATCAGCAATATTGAAAACCACAGACTATGTTAAAAGTTTTTATATCCAATGCCAATTCTTGCTTTCTGTAATTACGATATGTTTAAAGTTATTGGGCTGCTCTACCTGAGGCTGCATAAGATTACTAAACAATCATATACAGCCACCTTCATTATACTGTATGTGGAAGCACTGTAGAACCTAAACTATGTGAATTACTGTAAGAGAAAAAAATAGTTCAGTTCAATAGAACCATGACCGTAATCTTCCTGAAATGATTGGCGTTTGGCAGAATATTGAAAGCAATGGTGTGATTTTCTGTCTGGAGTATAAAGGCATTGACAAATCATGTTGATTTTGTATTTACTTGTGTTAATTCAGTCATATAATTATAACTGTCTTCCTGGTTACACCGCAGGCGGTCACAAGAAACACTCACAGTAGCATTCAAAACTCCCAAGTCTTGTCACAGAATTAAATACGCACGAGTTGCGGCACAGCGTAAGCCGTGATTAGAATGCGTCGCTTTCACCGCTAAGAGATGTCTTTGGTGTATCAGATGGAAGCTTAGCACAGGCATATGCTCGCTGCAATGATCCACCGATGGATGACAGGTGGTTACCCAACTATTTGCATAATTATGGGTGTAAAACGCAGGCTGCTAGAGCGTCATAAACAAATCCATATGGCCTTTTGGGAAAATCCGGATGATTCACACCACACTTTACTGATATATTTACCGCCTTCCCTGTGTAACAGACATCAGCAGGATTTCTCACCGAATCTTTTAACCGGAGTGTGAAATGTGGAGCAACTTCATTCTCTCTTCTCGTCTTGGCAGCTCTGATAGAATATGAGAACTTTACACCGGGCTGCAGATCGGTCACTGTGGCAGTTGTAACATGGACCAGTGTTTCCTGTGCACTTTTCTGTATGTTTGTTGGCTGGGGTAACTTTGGTTGTGAGACACAGTTTCAATTCTGGGAGACTTTCCAGAATTAGCTTCAGTCGGTAGTGTAGTATTCAAGAATGACCCTTATCTTGAGAGTCAGAACATGATATATGAGCAGTTTTGCTGCAATTACGATTGTAATTGTTATTTTTGGAGTTGCTAGACTGTGTAAAGCGTTGAATAGTTTTTCACATACATATTTTTTTCCCTTATATTGACTTTTTTGGTAATTTTCCAGCTGAACGTATATTAAAAGTATATTTCTTTCACTATAGACGGGCTCAAGCCAAGCCAAACCTCTGATAGTTGAGTTGTACAATGTTTCCTTTTCGGCTCAATAGACCATTATGGAACAACACTATAATCACCACTTCCAATGTCTCAGCTGACATGTTGTGTTGTCAGGGAGATACTGTAGGAGTTTTATGGTCACCAGACAGAACAGTGGCCCCAAAAGTGGTTGAAAGTGATCTGTTCAATATGTAGAAACTATTTTAATGTTGCCTTAATCGGCCGTGGCCCCTATGCGCTCTAATTCCCCCGCTCTTCTTTTGTCATCCTTTCCGCCAACCTTCACAGACATGCCTCTTCGTGTCCGTCGCAGCAGTGATCCCTCCCTGGCAGACCTTCCTCCTGGAGAGGTCCCAGTGGGCCCGGAGGAACCGTCCAGAAAGAACCCAGCTCGCTGGTCCACAACGGCTGGATTCCAAAAGCACAACCACAAAGCAAACACAAGCAGCGGCACTGGCAGCCTGGAACGAAAGGTAACATATAAATCTGGTCAGTGATGAATTGGTGCTTTAAAATGAGCATTAATCTTGAACTTCAACTCTTCAGCTGCTATCAAGAGAAATAGCTTGTATACCATTAATGTCATAAAGGTATGTAAATCTGAAAATTTGTTAAAACTCAGCAGACATTGCATTAATTCTGTATTACACCACTTTCAAGTCGTATATCCTGATTCAAACATCATCTTGCCCAGAAGTTATTTTCTGCAGTGCTGCAGACGTACTGCATCAATTATAATGTCAGAGATATGTGTTCGGAAATCTTCCAACCTCCAGCTTCTTTCTGTTTAACTTTCTTCCCTCATTTTCATTCATTCTCTCCTCTGCACCCCGAATCAAAGAAATAACCGTCAGATATGAAACCTGTGTTGCCCTGCTTGCAGATATCCAGCAGTGGCACAGATAGTCTTTATCTGAAACTCGTTCCCTCTGATAACACTCCCAAAAAGACGAGCGCAGATTGTTAAACACGTTCCCTTTGTTCCAAATTCACCTTTTCTGAGGCTTTTTATGCCTCTGATTATAAATCTTAAGAAAAGCGTATCTCGGGTACATCCTCCCTGCGGCTTTCGAATGAGAAGGGAAGCCAATTAACTTCTCAAAATGGCTGCCCCCACGTGGTGCCGACAGACCTTTACTTCTTGCCGAGAAAGAGATATGTTCCCAATGAAACGGGAGGTTAAAAAAAGGGAGACAATTGAGTGTGTGGAACGTGACACAGCAAACCTCCACGTGATTAGTGTGTCTGGGAGCTGTGTCTGATAATCCTATTTAAAGACACTTTAGTTGTCAGAGCCTCAACAATGTAACAGCACACTCCCCAACCCAGGGGGCGGAGGAAAACGGTTGAGGGGAAATGGGTGACCTTTCATTTTGTCAGAATAACTTTTGTCTTTCTGGCCCATGGTTCTCTGAGCAAGTATGTTAAATTGTTTGTCTGAATTTGTTATAAGAATATTAAAATAATAGGGGTGTCATAAGGCCAAATTGGCCCTTTTGCTCTGCCCTGTGGCTTCTACCTTTTTTAGTAAGTTTTTGATATTTGGTTGCTTTTCACTGTGTATTAAACTGGAGAAGTTTTTTGTTGGGAAATTAACTGCCGATTTCACAAAAGGAAGTCTATAGAACAATGACCTCAATGACATTTGTTTTGGTTCCCTATAAGCATAGCTTTCAAAATGCAATTTGTATTCGACCAGCAACAAAATCTACTGGAAAAGATAAAGTTTGCTAACAAATGGTGCCAGGGTGCCAGGCTGACTGGCGATCTAGTCAGCCTGGCAGCCTGGAACCCTTTCTACCTGTTTTCACGTCTTCAATATAGACTTTGAAGGAATTAATACAGTCATGTTATGTTCTGCGTCATTGGTTGTTGCTACTCTGACAAAAATGGAAAGTGGCAAAGCGGTCTTTACGTTAGCAACACCAACAATCTGACTCTCCAACAGTCTGAAACACTAGCTGATAGGGAAGATGTCTTTTTCCACTTTAAGTAGGGTGTAAGTAGAGTGTTTTGGTCTCGGAATTTAGATAACAAATTTAACTGTTAGTTATAGTGTAAATAATAACAAATAATTGCACATAAACACTGTATGATATGGAGTGTAATAATAAGAACATCGATTCCTTATTTTTAAATGGATGACAAAGGACAGCTTTAGAGACTGCATCATTTTAAACACCTTTGATGGTATTAGATTGAATGGGACAACAGAAATGCTATCCAAATTATGGCTATATGTATGGTTATTATGGAAATAAAGCTGGACTGAGTGTAATGTTCAAGTATTGCATTTACTTTTTGTGGCAGGTGTTCTGAATTAGATACCCATTTAAGCCATCTTCCTGTCACTGGAGACTGGTTTGAGAAGTAATGAGCTAACATTGGAAGGCTGTCATTTCTTTAGCTGGTCTAGGTTTTGACAGAACCATTCGATTTGTTTTCAATAGAGAGGAGGCTTAGTCCTCATGATCCTCAGTATCTCTTCTTCATTCATCCAACTGTCATATATTCACTGTCAGTCCAAGATGAAGTCTATTTTTATTTGATCAACAGCAGATGTTGGACGTGTTAGTCAGCAACGACTTTGATGTATTTATATCTTGGAGCAAACACTGATCTCAAAGGGAACCGTACATGAGTGATTAACATAGCCAAAAGAGTGTATGGGCTCAAGCCATACACTACAGTGTCTCCCCATTGTCTGGGGTAGTTTCCTTTACACACTACAGTCGGCCACGTTCTCTTCAATTCCCTGCGAGTCCAGCTATGGCTAAGTAAGGCTTGGGTCTGCTAAATCTCCACTATATAAGCCAACGGGAGTGCGCAGTCATCAGCTAGTACTGTAAACTCATCACGTCTCCCAATGACTTTACAATACCTCATACTCTGGGTCCTCCACGCTTAGCGCCGTCAACTAAAGGGATTAGGCAATGGATATGAGGCCGCTGATTTACTGCTACCTCTCTGGTATCTGGGTTTC
This sequence comes from Lagodon rhomboides, assembly GCA_039737535.1. NCBI lineage: Eukaryota > Metazoa > Chordata > Actinopteri > Spariformes > Sparidae > Lagodon > Lagodon rhomboides. The sequence continues at coordinate 8,190,909 of CM077803.1, read as the reverse complement.
TCCACGTTTAACGACCTGATGTGTCGTAAAAGTTTGTGGAGAGGGGTCCATTGTCGCGCCATGTTGGCTTGCGAGGACATAGGCCATGATGGCTATCAGGGGCCGTCTCAGTAGAGCCCACGTGTCCGGCTGAGTTTAACAGTCCTGTCTGCAGTGCTTCCTTAGGCCCCGTCACGCCACATTCAACTGCAATAAAAAACACATGGCTTATTATAGCATGCAGGGGATAGGGATCTCTTCCCTGCTTCTTTTTAACTCTCTTCTTTTTCTTTTTTTTTTGCGTTATTTTGTCACCCGTTGAACACAACTTGTTTTTCTTTTGCCTTTGTTCACCTTCTCGACTGCCTGACATTCTCTTTCTCATTCTGCGACGAGCCGCCGGGGAATTTTTCTTTTTTTAACTTTTGTCTGTCTCTTTTGTTGTGTGATGTCTCATTAAAGCGAGCAACAAAATTACGTGTCTTTCTGTTTTGCTCTTCAGCAGACGTTTTTGCAATTCATCAGACATTCAATCATTCTCATTTTGTTTGTCTGTCTTTGTGAATCATCGTCTCCTCTGTGATTTTTAAAAAGTAATTTGCTTTCATTTTTATTTAAATAGCTTCAGCCACCATGACCTTCAATCGCTGGGATTACAATGCCAAGGCTAGCATGTCTGGAATGTTATCTCGGGTGCTTGTGTGTGTTTTCGTGCGTGTGTCCATTATAATAGTCTGCTGGTGTTTGACATTACCTTGGCAGCAGCATTTTGGAAGGTGCTTTTGTGAGTAATGGAGGAGCTCAGCTGTGGCTGTCTTATTATAAGAGGCCTCTTATTAGTGGCTCGAGTTTAGCTGTTGGGAAGGGTTAGGGGTGAAGGTGGAACGGAGTGAGACTTGAATGAACAACACTGTCTCGGTGTGTGGCACAAGTACAAGATAAACTAACTGACTTCCATCACAAAATTATCGTCATCCAGCTTCAATAGATAGCACCAACCCACAAAAGTACCTGTTTAAACCTTCTGTTCCTTTGCAGGGTAGAGGAGCCCATGCCTACCGGAGTCTTCCTCGTGATGCAAATGGCTGGACCGCTCAATTCCAGAGAGAGATGACTCGCTCTTCCCTCAGTGCCAACCACCCAATGGTGGACCGATGGCTCGACCGACAGGAACAGGTAAGGAAGTGGCTGATGATGCAAAAGAAATAATACGGCCAATCTTGAATTTTAAACCGGCAGTGCAGAACTTTTATCTTCCCTTTGGCAGGGTGGCTATGATGCTACATGCTCTGCCATACGGCTTTTTTGCTGTACCTACTCAGTCACTACAGTTACTTCCTCCCTCAGCTCTGGCAAACCATCTTTGCTGTTTGACATGAAACGCCATTCCAATTTACTGACTCTTGGACACTGTGCAATCCAGAGAGATTAATTTGATGGTCATAGGTTTAATCAGCATTGTGTTAACTCTTTTAACAAGGACTTCCAATGTAACAGATCTATATTTATGTGTAAAAGTCCTTTAATGCAGGTTAAATGACTCAAAGACACTACTTATTTGAAAACATTAATATTGCAAATAAACCAAAGAAAAAGGCTACACTGGATATTTAGGGATGCCTATCCTAAATAAGATTGGAAATTGGTGTTTGTGTCAATACTGACCTAATTAAGACAACTAACTGACTATTTTAAATAGAAAAAGAACACTGATATTGTTTTGGTACATGGGTGAAGGGAAATATATGAGTTGGAGTTCTATACATACTGTATGCCACACTATTTCTCTATTTCTGGCAAGAGTTATTATCTGCATACTAGAATAGTTCCCATACCCGCTTGGCAGCTCTGTTGGTCTAATAATATATCCCACTGAGTGACAGTAACATGGATCATATGCCATTTGGCAGAGACATCATTCCAGAGCACCTTAAAGTAGCATTATTACAGCTTGTACCTCCGTCTATATGGAGAAAACACATGTCTGTAGGTTTCACACACCATGCTCAGCTGTGTCATACAGCATCCTGTCCCGTCAAAGCCCCACAGCAACGGTAAGCAGAGTGGTGACAGATAACAGCGTAGTGATTACAGCCACACTGTCTGCTCTCTGTTCAGGCTAACTCGAAACAAAGACGGTGCCTGACATCAGACTTCATAACTGTAGCAATACATAGCAATACGTCTCGTAGCAGCAGGGCACAGCACTGTTCACCATTGCAGGCTCGTCTCCTCACTTCACACCTCCTTGCTCCGTCGGCACTTTGTGATTGTCTCACTCTGCAACTTGTCCCCTCTTCTCCTCGGTCTATCAGAGTGTGGGTATGAGAGACAAAAATTCAGTTATTAAAAGTGACAGAGGCTCTCTGCAGGGAGAGCAGGAATGACCTTGGGAGGTGTGGGACGCACTGAGCTCTCTGTGAAGAGGATTTCTCCCAGTTTGTCTGTCAGTCTCTGCCCGTCACTGCTTTGACCTACGTAGGAGGTGTTTAATCGATCCCCTCCCTCACGTCATGGAATGGAAAAAATAGCAAAGAAAGGGTGTGAAACTTTGAGACGTGAGAAGTGAGAGAAGTGATTCAGGGAATAATAAAAGAAAATAATAAAATAATAATAAAATGAAAGAGAGTTGATTGACATTGAAGTTGCCAAGCTCGAGGCTGTGGTTTGTAGCTTACTTCACAAACAGCTGTCCTGTGTTGTAATCCATTCAGCTTGCCAGGAGTCTCACCTGAAAGTCTGGACTCCCACGTTGTGTGTCTGTGGGAGGTCTGTCTGCCTTTCTCATCTTTTAGTCTCATTGAAAATAAACCCGTTGAAGGTTGTTTGTCATTGTTATTGAGGCTATACTTCTTTGAATCCTTCTTTTTAATCTTCTCTTTCAGCATTTTGTCTCTGGCTAGACAGTCCGTCAGGACTACACAATCCAATGAAAAAGAAGCTATTTTAGTTCAGAGTGTGTTTTATGAATCTAAAGCTATTGCAGTAATGCTCAAAAAGGATATCAATAACAAAAAATACTTTTTGGGGGGGTTGTCTGACATGTCTCATCTTTCAAACACACTTGGTATTAATGCATGAGCTCTATCTGGTTACATTATCTGGGCAATGACATCTGGTCCATGGGCCTCGCAGCACTTAGATCTGAACTTAATTTAGATCTATGAATACAGACAGTCCACTGTGATGTCCTCTAATGTTCTGTTTTATCTTGTTTTAGATTGTTTGACATGTTTTATAAGATTTTAGAATGTATCAGTTACAATCATTTAATATGGTAAATGTATCAATTCAACACTATGAAGGAGGCCATTTTCTCACAATGAGTACTTCTGATGCTAATTTGAAATATAAACAAATTAGCTATTTATTACTGTTAATACTGACATACCCTCACTTACATTTTGAATGCAGGTCCTTTATTATTACAGTGTGGCACTTGTTTTACTCTTTGACCACTGCAAAGTAGTTAGACAGGGCTGAGGAGCTTGTCAACAAACATGCTGCATCCCTTGCCACTGGCAGCATGGGCAGGCATCGTTCATTTTCAGGAGCATACTGGCTAGCTGCTGTCCTGCTACTATTCACAGCTTAATGGGTTCGATTGGCAGCAGGGATAGGTTGAGTTTAATATCCTGACAAGCTGTGGTGAGAAGTTTTTCTTAAGAATGTGGTCACAGTGAGTATTGCATTTACGCCTCGCTGAGATCCAATCACAATGTGAGTGGTCTGGCACTCCGTCGTCAGCTGATAAAGTAGTAGCAGAAATCATGCAAGGATAAGAAAATATATTGCTTTTTAGCAGTATAACCTCTGTTTAAAAAGTCAAAAGATTTAATGTTTTTTTAATATGATAATTATACACAACTCAGTTAATCTTGCCAGTTTTGAAAATAATGAATGCTGAAAAATGATAGTTTTATAAAAACTGTTATTTTAATGCTGTTTTTTAACTAAATGCAGTGGAACAATTTAAGTAGCTTAAAGATGACACAAACAGTGCAGCATAGACATTTTTTTCAAAATAAAAAAAAAAAACAACCTTTGCCAAATCCACGATTACTGTGAGGATTCCAGGTTAATCCTGAAATGAATACCTCATGAATCATGAGATTATTATTTGAGAGCGGGAGTCATATGAACATAAGTATGTAAACATTTAATGAACAACAGCAGGAGTGCCACGGAGCATCTGGGGGCTAATTCTCGGTGCTACCTGAGTCTTTGTAATCTGACAGCTGTATGACTAAGATGACTCGCACAACACAAATCCCCTCATTAGAGGTGACACAGTGTGGGTTTCAAAGAGGCACCTTGCCGCCCAGTTGCTTCTTTCCTTGACTCACTGTATCTCAGGCTTGATCGCTGCCTCTCCCTCCCACACACGGCCCGTTTGATATGTTGTCTGCTTTGTCTGTTTGATGGGCGTTGCGGCACAGCGGAATTGCATTATAAGATAAAAATGCATCGCGTGGGTTAATTAAAAAGAATTGTGATCGGTGCTTAAGCGCTAGTGGAGATAATGAGCACACGCACACACACGCACATGCACGTATAGATGGAAGCCAAGGTTTTAGAAAAACCACACCAATTAGCAGATGTGTGTTTATCATGGATTATTTATCTCCTTTACTTTATATGAGTGGAGATAAAAGCAGAAACAAAGAAAAGTAAGAAAGGGCATCACATTTCTGCGTGTCTGTTCACTAAAACAACTGATGCACTCTTTACTTTGTATATTTAGACGCGTGTGGGTGTCCGCGTCACGCTCCCGCAGCATCTTTTCTTAACTTCATGCATACGCTCCTCCCTGAAACTACCTTAAACACTCCTTCTAACATCACATCTTTCCCCATAATGGCTGATGTAGGTGAAGATGCTCCGCCGTCCCCCACACCATTTGGTACACTCTTAAAGTGCTTTACTTCAGCATTTATATTTAAGCAGGCCTTCCCACCCCCCGCCATAAATTAGGAATGTGAAGTCAGGTCGAGTAAAAAGACACACTTGACTTCTATGCTTAAAATACCGGAGAGATTCAGAGCAAGTTGGACGACGGCTCCCGCATCTGTGCAATCTGTGAGTCTGTCGTCACCACGAGAACCGGATGTAATAAACTTAAACTCGGAGAAGGATTTGAAGCTCGGCTGCAGTGAAGCAAATGTAGATGCAGGAGTGGTGCTGTCTGATTTTTATTTGAGATTGTACAACTTGAATACCATCAGAGCAGGGAGTTTCATGGTTGGTTAAATAATGCCTGGAATCTACGATCAATCGAGAGCAAGTAAATTTAATGGATTTGATCGTGAGTGTTGTGTGTTTTTAAAATGGATTTTTGTTTTTGTGCTTTTGACTGCTCTTCTTTTGTGCGAATGCTCAGCGCCGATCACGAGGCCGTCTCGCTTCTCTAGTTATATCTGCTGGCCTCGTCTCATGTTTATCTAACCAGTCAATAAATAAACTTTAGTGTCAAACGCTTCCGTCTGAGACTCCAGTCCTCCGATCCCTCGCCAGCCTCACACACTCGCACACACACCCTGCCAAATGTGGCATGGAGAAAAGCATGCTTTATCAGCTCATATACGCCCGGGCTTTATGAGTTATTCTTTATATAAACAGCTGACATTAACACTGGCCTATTATCCCACTGATGAATGCTAATGGGCCTTCCCCGCTCAGCATCACACACGCACACACACACACAAACACATGATTACACGCGCACGTACACATTCGGATCTGGCTGAGTGCCTCTTCACTGTATTATTTTGTGGCCTTGATGAGGCACCGGAGGCCATTATCGTGAGCCGTTCCAGCGGCAGGACTGACACCAGCTGTCAATCATCGAGAGATTTAAACCAATCAGAATGGCTCGCATGAAGGGACACAGATATATATGCAGCGTTGAGGTTTTCAGAGGCAGTGTGGGGTCGAGAGACATTTTGTAATAAGTACTGATTATCACGTAACATGTTTAGAACTTTTTCAAAGCAGAGAACTCTCTTTGAATAATCTGAATTCATTCAGAGATGTGGAACTTGTTGTAACAATATACTGCTGTTTGTTGAAAAGGCTGTTTCCAACAGTGTGCCCATAGCAAATTGTCAGCGAGAGATTTAGAGAAACATAAAGAAAACTGAAGTGTTACATAACATGCGAAACAGTGGGAACAGCTCTGATTAGAAATCTTTGATCAAGCCTCCGCCTGTCGGTGTGCCTCCCTCGCTTTGTTGTCTAAATGAGACACCTTGTCTGGCGAGTTTTAAAGGAAAACAAAGTGGCGAGGTGCCCGGCTACATCGTCGAGCCAGCACGTTGAAAGGAGATGAGTCCGTTCAGCTTCAAGCCGGAAGAAGAGAGAGAGGAGCAGCGTGAACACACTCGTTCCTTTTCTACTCTCACATTAAAGATTCCTCACCAAACAAACACACATGGGCAGATTTATGAACGGATTTGTCAACAACAACAACAACTTTTCTTTTTCGTTTTATTTTTACCGGGTTTACACATGCAGTCCATCTTTATTTTTGCACCATTAATGGATATAAAAGGCCTTGTCCTTTGGAGAAATGTGACTTGCTTGCCTCAAACATCATTATTGACAGTATTTTTTCCCAGGCCAGATGAGATATGTAATCTCTCCAGTGTGCCCTGGGGTCTCCTCCAAGTTGGGCATGCCCGTAAAACCTCTAAAGAGAGGTACCCAGGAGGCGTCCTGATCAGACGCCCAAACTACCTCAACTGGCTCATTTCAATACAAAGGGGCAGCAGCTCTATTCCGAGCTCCGTCTGGATGCCCGAGCCCTAACTTTAACACCGAGCCCAGCCACCCTACGGAGGAAAAAAAATTTAGCCGCTATTATCCATGATCTCATTCTTTCTGTCACTATGCACAGCTCATGAGCATAGGTCAGGGTTGGAACATGGATGGGTTGGTAAATCAAAGCTTTGCCGCTCAGCTCGTCCATCTCACACTCCACTTACCCATCCCTCTTGAAGAACACCCCGAGATACTTAAACTTCTTTGCTTGGGGCAGGAATCTATCTTTCAACCGGAGGGGACAATCAACCGTTTTCAGGCAGAGGACCGTGGCCTCAGACTTAGAGGCCTTCTGACCTTGTTCCCAACCACTTCACACTCAGCTATGAACTGCTCCAGTGCCTGCTGAAGGTCATGGGCCACAGAGGCCAGCAGAAACACGTCATCTGCAAAAAGCAGATACGCAATTATGGGGTTTCCGAACTGCTTAGACAAGGGACAGACCTGGCCGATGTTCTCCAACACCCACCAGAAAGACATTTGACATTGTACCAAGTATACAGACACAGCTCTCACTCTGATCATACAGGGACTGAATAGGTCATAACAACAGCCCCAGTACCCCATACTCCCACAGTACTCCCACAGCACTCCCACAGAGACACAGTCATAGGCATTCTCCAAGTCCATAAAACACATGAAGGCTATATGGGCAAACTCCCACGACCCTTCTTTAAGGTTGACCGAAAGTCTGTTTCTCCAATTTACTGTGATGCAGCCTTTAAAACCAGGAAAAGATAACATATCATGATACAATGATATATGTAATCTAAAATGATATTTGGTCTAGACGATGTCTCATACTTATATTGAGCTTATAGTCTCAATAATAATATAGCGATGTTTCCCAGCCCTAACTCACATAAACAAAACAAATACCCTTTAAATACAAGTCAGCTTCTGCGCTTGGTTGTTCTATGATGAAAATACTGTGCAACTGTAGTTTCAAATTCCCTTGTTTCATTAAACCTACAATGAATGTAGATGCTAACAGAATTGCAGTGCGTTCTGGAGTGTAAAAATAAATATTAAATAAAATATGACACTAAAACCCTTGGGCGAGTCAATTCTGCACCAAGGTTAACATTTAATTCTTGTTGGTGAGGGAACTTAGTCTACTCTCCTGACTAGCATGCTGGCAAAGCCCACACAGTCTGCGGACCCCGAGGCGAGCTGCGGGCGATGTTAGAGCAGTTGAGCATGGAGAGAAAACACAACAATAACCCCCAAAACCCTGCCTGACTAACACAGTCTCTCTTTCTTTGTGTCTCTCACTGACTTAGAAACAGGGGAGTCTCCCCTCCAACCTCACCCATCCCCCGTTTTCCGTCTTTTCTCTCCAGCGCTATCTGCTGGATTCGTCATGCGCGCGTGTGTTTATGCATTCGGTTCAGATAAATCTGGCCGATGTTTGATACAGAGCTGGTCGGAGGTCTGCTGTGCGCAGGAGAGCGCACAGAGAACAGCAACCCAAATTCCAGAGCAGTGCAGTCAGTCTCACCGTGGTGTTCCGTGTCTGCAGAGAGGACCTTGCACTCATCCAGGACTTCCCTCTTAATTCTCCCTGAAACACACACAGGGAGGTCAACCAGCTGCGGAAAGATTGCAGGAGTCCTGCATGTTTAGTCTAAAGAAGAGCAATTAAATCCATACATGTATATAAGGTGTACTTGCCATGTCTTTCCTAATTGCTGCCCACTGGCCCTGACCAATAGGTGCTGCTCTGTATTCAACTCCAGTCACACAGCAGTACAGAACAGACACATTTTTTTTCTCTTATCCTTACGTTCTCTGTTTAGTATTATCTGTTTTTCCAGTTCAATTTCTGTTTCTCTTTCCTGCTCCGCCTTTCTACACTCAAAGAATTGCAGCTCGAACAATTCATTTAATCTACTACCTGCCGCGTTTATTGTTCTCACAAAAGAGCAAAACAATCTGCGGTGGGATTCACATTTGTTTTCCTATGCCCATCACAAATATGTGATACTAGCTCAACACTTAAAAATGTATTTCCTTTCCCTTTTTTTGACAGAGTTATTTGAATTATCTAACCTCCATGAATGAACTACCTCCAATAAAGATTGAATTTAATTGTAAATTACATAACCGGTTAATTTCCTACACAGTGGGCACCGCTGTTTCCTCCTCTGTGAGGGCTGTAAATGGTGACTCACCAGAGACACTCCGGTCCAGCCTGGGAGTGTGAACCGTTGAGCCCTGAGTGCCACTACGGTCTCTCCTCTCCTAATTAGCCATCGCCACTGAACCCCTGTCGGAATGCCATGACCCCTGACAGACCAGACCAGAGCTGATCTTTAAGCCTCATTTAGCACTGGTCACCTCCTCTTTTTACCCTTAAGTGGGCTCAGTTAGCTTCAGCACTGTGCCGACTTGGAGTGCTTGTTGATCGACCCAACCACTTTGCACGCTACTCTCAAGTTTTTTGTTTGTCTGTTTCATTTTGTGTTCAACCTTTTCTGTCTTTCCTGTCCCTCCTTATGTACGTTTGTCTATTTTTCAAGCTGTACTATGAATGTTGAGGTATTTGTGCTAAAATATTTCCTATAATGCTACTTGTGTCTAGGGAAGTTTGACCTATTCCCTCAGCTACATTATCTGAGAGCTTTAATTACTAGTAAGTTTAGAAAAATAGATACGTTAGATTTAAGATGAGCTCCATCTCAACTACAAGCAATTGCAATGCAGTGGTGCAACAAATGGTTCTTACACATCGATACATGCATATTCCAGTGATATGAGTGAATCTCTCACAAGGGACGATTTTCTACATTAAGTACTTTGATTAAAGTACATTTTACTAACACTACTTAAGACTTAACTTGTGGTTTAGCTATTTTTATTCAACTAACTTAACTAATGTATCTGAATATTTTGTCCACAACCATGCGTATCATTTCCCATGTTAAATTCAGACTCAGCACTTTTTAAAGGATACTAAAAGGCTCTCTATTCGTCCTTATTTTCATTATTATGGTGTTTTTTTTTTACTGCTTTTTTTTACTGTTTTTTTACTAGGACCATGACTAACAGTCCTATACTGGGAGCAAAAGACACAACAAGCGCAGAGTTTTGTCATTGAGCACATTTTTATAGCAACATCCTTTTATAGAAACATCCTAATTAAATAACTTAAAGTTTCTCATCATAATGTTTTAGCCTCCAGCCGTGTATAGATTCCTGCACACAGCCTGTAGCAACAAAAACGCATTACAGATTTAGTGTAATTCTGTCAATAAGTGCATGTGTTGAGAGGATGAGAGCAGGTAACACAAGTGCACACGGTTGGAAGTGTCGTTTAGTTGATTCCTTCAACAGCAGGGAAACAGATTGCAAATGTGTAAATGAGCAATTATAGAAATAATGCTTTTTGACATCTCATTATTAACTCAACATCTTTGTTAGAAATATATACGGCAGTGATAATCACTGTGTGTGTGTGCGCGAGCGTGTGTGTGCGATTTAAATGGACACCAAGGCAGTTAATCGTCCACCAGCTTTTCTTCCCATAAGCTCCTCTCACTCAGCTCTATTAGCATTCAGGGTGGCTCCCCTCTTACCTTTACACACACACACACACACACACACAACATCAACTCACAGGGACAGACTGAGAATGAGAATGATAGAAATAAGTGCTTAACAATTCAGAACAACTTTCACAACTTAATCCCAGGCACATAACACAGCAGACAAATGTAGTTCCCAAGGACAGTGTGCGAAAAGGCCGTCAGTGGGGGGACTACGAGAGAGACAAAGCAGAAAATGTTGCTCCTCTCAGAATTGGAAATCAGCCTCTTTGCAAAGAAGATGAACAAAATAATTTGTCATTCGCCGTTGTTCCATGACAAAGTTTCACGCCGCACTGGCCTTTTCTTTCCCCGCTACACAAGATATCTGTTGTTTGGTCTCGCCAGTATTCATTTTCTTGCCTTTCTAGTTTAATTAAGAAATGCAAAAAAAAAATCATGTCTCTCCTGTTATCTCTTCTGAACGGGGTGGGAGGTGGCAGACAATGGCGGAAGTTGCCAACACCGTTCTCTATCAGCAGTTCTGTAGCCTGAAAATGTTTCACCTGACTTGCTCTTCGGGCTGTGTGTGGATGTCCATGTGGCTAGATAGTTCAGATTAGAGTTTAAATAATTCAGGCTTTCGAAGGCTGATAGCTGAAGCACTTTGTGCCATGTTTCAGTTTTGACTACTGATATGCAAAAACCTGCTCCCTGAGATTTAGAATTTTGTTGCTGTAAGACTGAAAAAATCCTCTGAATAAGGGTGATAAAAATGGACAATGGACGCACTGATGAGTTTTGGTTCCGCACAGGACACGAACCGCCGTCTCCTGAGTGAAAGTTCCAGGCTAACTCATCTCAAACGTCAACCCCATCCTCCTCCTTGTGCAGCGTTGTCGCTCTTATACTGTGTCACCTGATTTCCTCCTTTGCCTCCCTTATAATTACTATGGCCACTAGAGGTCCTCGCCTAACAATATACGTAAATATAGGCTGTACCAAGCTGCTTGTACAGACGTCCTATACAGCTAATTTTCTTGTGTGGACGGGCTGGATCACGATGTGGCATTGAAATTATCGAAGTATAGCCTAGAAGCTCGTCCACAGTCAATACTTATGGATCATGTTTTTCAGTAGTTAATAAAACACTAGTATCATCTTGATGAGTTTGCATAGAGTGACACATCTACTTTCAAAAACACAAAGGTACTTGTCAGTGTCCTTCCCTGTCAAACTGAAGTTGTCTTCCCTCCGTCCTTCTTTTCCTCCTGTCAGGTCATTAGTAGTCACTGAGCTCTGGGTGCTCTTCATGTCTCCTCATCTCTCTAAAGTTTGTGCTTGTCTCCTCTCTCCGCTCCCTCTCTCCGTGGCTAATTACTGCTCAGATGTCGTTCTAGTTTGCACATTCACCCCATCACTGCAAACAGCCCTTCAGCAAGGCTGTCCGTCCTTTCAGTTGTAAACACGTCACCTTTTTGACAAGTTTTCGTTCAATTTCTTTTTTCTAACTTTGAGACGCTTTAGATGAGCGGATGTACCAAAGCAGGGTTTTCAAGGGAAATGTGAAGAATCTGTTTGCCTCAGCGACTGTCCGTGCTCATCTGTCCCTCTGCCCTCTTCTCCCTCTTTTTCCGTCCTACCGCACCTACACCACCTCTACACTATCGGGGTGGCTATCCCGCTCCGCACTGCTGGTTGTGAACGTGTTAATTCTTGATTAGAGTTCACGCTTTCGACTCCTCCGATTTGCTTCGTGGAGTGAGAAATCACTTTCTCAATGAGAATAATTGAACACGGGCAGGGGGGTGCCAGCTCATTACCCGCAAATCACAGGGAGCAGGGGCACCTTAGCCGAAGACAATAATGACTTCAGGGAATAAAACAGGGCCGCCAGCGTGGAGCCAAAGCAGCGTGGGCAGCAGAGAACAAAGCTGGGAGAGGGAGATGCACACTCGTAACACTTTCTTTAGGTGAAATTATTTGTTGTGCTTATCTGGTGACATTTTTGGTTGATTTAATTTATTTTTCTCTGAGGGGGCGGTGTCTTGTCTTTAGAGGGACGTGCTGGGTCATTGAAGGAGGAGCCAGGCGAGGTGAAATGTCTTTCTTAAATGATCATTCATAAACCATCAGCACCAAAACTTGACTCCAGCTAAAAGGAGAAGAGAGAAACAAACATATACAGGCAAATCAAAGTGTACTCTGTAACAGCTGAGGCTACATAGCTAAGCTCTTTTGATTCCAGACAATGAGGCTCTAGATGGACTTCTGAGACCGACAATGGCGGGTTTCCCACAGTGCAAAGTCATTCACTCCTATTCATTTGATTTCCTTCTACTTTCTCACCCTCTCCTTCCCTCACCACTATTTTTTTAATATGCCACACATTTCCACTCGCCACAGAGTGCCAAATGAGTCCGCTCTGACACAATGAGGCCCATTGTCACATTAGGCTTTTCTCACTGTTTTATAGGTCCCATTAGGGGGCCAATGCTTTTAAGTTGCTGAAGGAATGCAATAAGGCCCCGGTCGACAGTAAACATCCACATCTTGGGGCCACAGAGAAACACGAGACGGTGCTGCTGCACAATCTTGGCCGGAGAGACCCGTTTCATTTGCATCGGCCAGAGAACAAAAGCGGTCACAGTCGGATGCGAACGGAGGAGGAATGAGGCTCTGTCATTTCAGAGCCAAGGAGATGGAGGAATAGAAAGCATCTTAAGAGAGAGGTTGAGGAGGAGAGTGTTCTTAGTGGGCCAATCGGACCATTTCTGTTCCTCTTATACAGATGTAGTCATGATAGCCACCCACTTTCATTCAGATATTACTCTGTTCTTGATTGTGCGCCATTTCTATCCAGTTTTCTATCAATGGTAGATATAGAAAAGCAACTTATACAGAGACATACGTGGCAACATAAGTTAATTGTAACGGTCTTGCAGCCACATCATAATCAAGATGTTACCTAAAACTTTAGCTTGCAAAACCACTATGTATCCACCAACTGTTAATTGTCCTGTCACATTGTCCTTGAACGTCATCTACCTCGTCATGTAGTGCTCATCCTTTTGGAAAAGAGATTCCCGTAAGTTAAGGTGAATCTAACTTCACTGAATAAAGCGTCGACACATGGTGGGGGGGTCCAAGCAGCTACTGTTATCACTTCATGTCAGTATGTCGATGAACTTACTGAGACTTTAAATTTGCTTTAGATACAGTAGATAATCAGTCAAACATAGTCACCTTTATTCTCCCCAAAGCTTATGCTGTTCTTATCTTGCAAGGTAGGTGAAGGCACAAAAATATAGTTGGAAATGTCTTCTGATAAGAAGCTGTTACATCCCAGACTCAGCATTGCACTCCCTCGCTATTTGTTCAGAAACTCAAACCCTAAGACAAGAATGAGGATAGTGTAGGCATCCCGAATATTAATTAATCACCCGTGAGACAAATAATATCACGCTTGACTGCAGTGGCTGACTATATAAACGTACGGTAACTTTCATAAAGACACCATTATGTTACCAGTGATAGATTACCTATCTCAGGCTAGTTTTAATACTCATATTTCACAGAAGTGAATGGACACCAGTGGCTGCCTCGAATGTCTGAAAACGCTGAAAAACCAGACTTTGGCATACTTTAAAAATTCTTCTGCGGTAAAACATGCAAACTTACTAGTATAATCCTCTGAGCGCCTCATGGCTGGATGCCCACATTGCATTTGGAACATCCCAGATGGAGGTAATGGTTTCATTCCAGCGAGGAGCACCTCTGTAATGGGCCACACTTCTCCCTGCAGAGCCGTTCTCCATTGGAATCTTCTCCTCTTTATGGCTTAGGTATACAGTTCATGGGAGCTGTTGTGTAGAATAGGCCCCCCGCTGAGCTCCATCACAACACACTCTGATGTTCCCGCATGCATCCGTGATTTCAACCAGAACCACGCTGATAGTCTTTTCCATTTATAAACAGGGTAGTGGCTTTGCTTCCTGGGATGTGTGGCAGAAGGTGAACCTGTTGTGTTTTTTTGTGATATATGATTGGCTGAAATATGAACAGATACCGTGATATGTAAGCTGCGTGTGCTCTGTTTGTGTGTTTAAATGCTGCATATTGACTATCCACGCTGCGATCTGTCTTGTTTGTTGTGAGACTCGATGATTTCCCCATGCTCTTATCTCATCAGTGATTGCAATCACTTGTTGAATTTAGCCAGTACATTATCTTCAACTATCCTCTAACCAGCACACTCCATTGATCAATTGATACTTTGTCTCGTCTTGCACTCATTGCACTCAGAGCTACAATGCATGCAAAAAAAAAAAACCACCTACTTATATGAAATAATCACAAGAATGTTCCAATTCGTTCCTTTCTTTCCTTCCTCTTTCCTACACCCTTCTCCACTAAAACACACAGCCCCGTCACCCACTCACACCCCACGGCACCTTCCTGGGGCCACGAGATTGCCGTGGCTGTGCCTAGAGTCTTTAGGGACCACTCTTCATTACCGGCCCTCCACAGGCCCCTCATCTCCACACGGCCCTCTTCATTTACCCCTGGCTGAGTGCAAGGACTCGGCTAAATGGCTTTCTGTCTGCGCCTTATCCAAGAATTCCAGCTTCCAATTAAAACGAAATGGAAAGCACCCCCCCCTTCCCAACTCACCCCACACTGCTCCCACGACGCCTCGGATGAATCCCCACTAACCACCCAACCCACCTGCTCAAACAAGACGGCAAACAACGGCTCATCTGTGGAAATAGGCCGCTCAACCTCTGTAATAACTCACCGCGATGTGTACCAAGGCTTTACCTTCTTTACCACTTAATTATTCATAGTTCAACATCATTCACCCTCATTCCCTCTTTGTTGTTCATGTTCAGTGCATTTAGAATTCGAGGTCACAGTGTGTTAAAACATTCTATAGAAGATGGAGGAGATTCCAGTGTGAATAGCTCTTCTCCATCGCTCCCATTATTACCTGCTGTTATGACATTTGCATCACAGTAACTGTTGTATTAAATAGTGAGGATGACAATTTGGCCGTGCAGGCAGTGTAGTTTATTGGCAGCCACCGTGCTACTCAATAAGTCAGTGTGATTCTGACTCCCGTAATTGCAGGAGCGGCAACGAAAAATAATAATAATAAAATAAAGAAAACATATTTAATTACAATCCAGATCCAAACCGCGGGTGCTCTCATTGAAATTCAAACACCCTCAATTATTTCAACGCGGGTAACATTCACTCACTGACCTTCACAGTTTGAAAGATGGATTAAACGTTCTGAACAGTGGAAAGCAGACTGTCCTCCCACTCAATAACCTCAAAATGATGATTAATCTGTGAAAAGCACCACAGAGCTCTTTTTAATGCATGGGTAAAGACCCAGGATTCAGCTGGGACCCCCCGCTCAGCGGGGCTGCACACTCAACCCCCAGGATTATCTGTTCACAATCACCCCCCTTCACCTAAGCCAGGTGTCTGGAAAGTCATAATTTCCTTTTGAACCATTTTTGTATGGACCAGAAGACCCCAAATCTGCTTTTAACACCCCTTTGAAGTGCTATTCTAATGCAAAATGCCATGCACATCTGAACTCTTTGAAACACTTCTACAGTATTCAAACAACATTAGCCACAGAGCTTGTAAGAATAAGAAGTGCTCTGGACAAAAGCCGGTGACGATAACTCAATTGGCAGTAATTCCTACCCGTTTGAACCTCCGGCTCTCCGGTACAGGAGTGGTCTGCTCCGTTGCGGCCGTTATTGATGAGGTTTGGAAAAAGTCGCGGGCCTCTCCGTCCGCTTTGGGCCTTTGTTATTGACCTGGTGATTGATTTAAGCCCTCATAATTAGCAGGCCTAATTTAATTAAAGTGCAATTTAACGATACAGTGGGCAAAGGCAAAGGCAGCTGTGTCATTGATAGATCAGCCCGGGCCTGATATGAAACAGGCGCTGGCAGATGATGTATTCCACACACAGCAGGTCTATCACTGACAGAGGCAAGAGACAAAAGAAGAGACAAAGATAGTCGCGGAGAGACAAAGAAGGAGAGTGAGTGGCGCAACGAGAGAGACGGGCCTTTGTTTTTCTAAATATCAGCTCCACAAACAGCACTGTCCGTCTCTCACCCCCACCCCTCCACATCTCGCTGCTCTCCGTCCTGATGTGGACAAATGCAGCCTCACATCTCTGATCTAATTTGCTTAACAGCATTAGGAACCTGTCTGTCCCTATAATTCGCCTCAAGTAAATCCACGTCAGAGCCCGAACTTCTATGAGCCAGAAGCCATGTCTGTTCCAAAACAAAACAGAGACAGATTTAAGGGCTGGGGATCTTCGTTGATTTAAAAGATGTATTGTGATGGTGAAGTTATATTAAACTTGACCAATTGTGTCTCTAGCAGGAAAATATGTGATAGATGTAGAGATACATTGATATGGAAGAAACATAAAGCCTCATATCCCCACTGTGGCTGGTTATCATTTAGTTTCATCATTATCAGGATTCAGTTTTGGGTTCTCACCTAATCTGAAGACAAATTTATTATATAAAAGGGTAAGTAACATTGGTATTTTTTAAAGGTCAGTTGAATAAAAAGAAATCAAAATGGTATATGTCTTCCACAAGATAAATGTTTCTTGTTTTACACAATACATTGCTAGCATTAGCTAATTATGAGGCCTTATGGCTATAAAAATGTCATAAAACATGCTGCATTCTTAAGCCACACTGCAGAATATTCATTCAGTCATTCCATACAAACTTCCTTAATTTCACAGTGGTTAAATGTTTATCACTGCTGTCGTGTCAGCAGCACTACATTGGCACATGCATACAGATGACATAAACATACCCACAAGAGTGCAGGTAAAGTCCAAACTTTGCTGTCAGTAGCGAAACAGTCTTTCCCAGTTTCCACGTTTCTTAAAAAAATTCAGCTGTGATTCCAATTCAGAACAGGTTCTTGATACCCAACCCCACTCCCCACCGTCCTAACCTAGCACAACAACACACATTTGACTCCCTCTCCTCATTATCAAAAGGAATAGTACATCTAATCTGGAATGCAAGTGCCCTCCTTTGAACAAGGCTGGAGCCCATGGGTGCGGGGTGTGAAATATGAAAGACAACACATGTCCTCATCAGAGGACAGGCATCGCCTCGGCTTCTCCCGTTGGCACACAAACATAGGACTGTAGAACGGTAACCTCCCGCTCTCTCTCTCTCTGTCTCCCCCTCACACATACTAAGCAAAGGATAGCAGACGCCGAGGTCACGCCGCTTTGATTTCCTTCCAGGTCTGCACTTTCCAGTCCAACAGGGAGCGAATAGTTTGCCAAACAAATGAAACATTCACAGAAAGAGGGCCTAATATAGTACGCACTACGCTGTATATTCTGTGCTCAGCTCCCTTTACATCAACACGATAAATCCCAATTGCCGTGTACTGAAATCACCATTAGCTTATATCATTGTGATCCTTAAGATGGTAACAATGTAAAGAAGATAAGGAAGTCTGCTTAAACTGTTTGCCTCTCCTCTGACACCCATTAAGTGCCATTCAGGGAACTTGTGGTTTGAACGAAAGGGGTCATTATGACCCTCTCATCATCCACTAACCAGTTTAACTCTCCGTCCAGCCTTTTATAATGTTCCCTTATCCCCAACATAAATGTGCATAAGTGTCTCATAATCTTAGTCCTCGTGACGTATTGGTTGTTTTAATGGCATTGGAGTTTGATGGGCGGAGTTTTGGAATAAAGCGTTAAGGAAGGTGGGAAGGGCGGGGTCCCTGGGTGCAACAGTCATGTCCAGTTTATTCACAGGGGCCATTTTGCTGCATAATTTAGCCCTAATGGCAGCTTCCTCTGAGGGGATGGATATGACGGATAAAAGGCCTTCTGTAACATGAAGAATAGCCCCATGTGTGATGAATTCTGTCATCCTACACACTGCATATACATCCAGTGGCCGTTGGTGAAGGCTGTTGCTCTATTTTGAAGTACACGAGCTCGTATCTGTTACTCAAATGTAGGTGTCCAAAGCCATAAAGCCTCTTTTAACTGCTGATTGAAAAAAAGGAGATTCTGGCGCCGGTTAAGATGGAAAAAATATTGGTAATTGCTTGGTGAGGTCAAAGGAACTTTAATAGGACTATTAAGAGTTATTACCGGCAACTTGTCTGTGTATGTCACTGCCATTGTGCAACGCAGCGGCCCCGTGAAGTCCTGTTTGGTCCTGTCTGTTGTACAGTGTTTAGTTGAACTGCAATAACTGGAGGTAATGAGGGTACAATTATGGCTCCTTAACCTTTTGTGGAGCCTCGCCTGCTTTTTTTTTTCTCCCTGCTTTGCTGAAAACAGATTATTTTCACATGTTGCCAGCGGTTGTTACCTTTGGCCGCCTTAATGTTTCCACAAGGGGCGTATGTCACCTCGCACAATTATATTTCCATATGTTTAGCTGGTCGGATCCGGAGGGAGAGGGCCGTCTCTGTAAATATTTCAACAGCCATTTTGCTAAATGCTCTGCTCAAATTGCTTGTTTCCTCTGTTGTTCGTACAGCGACCACAGCACCTCGATCATTTTGATACATTTATATATCCTGTTCTTCGGCCTCCATTGTTCTGCCGGGCCTATCGTAAGTGCATGTGTGACATCATCTGACAGGGAGTCCCGTCCTACGCATGGCGCTGTCACACAGATGTGGACCTCAGCCCTAAAGCAGGGGTGGTGGCCAGAAACACACCATTCCCTGCGACCTTTGGACCTGTCCTTGTTAAGCCCTTGATGGCAAAGATCAGCTCAGGAGGGAGCCCTCACCCTCCTCTCCCCTAACAACTACATGTTGTACTTGCCCATAGCAAATGGCATGACACATACACACATGCTTACAGTAGGTGTCCTTTAGGACAGCGGCTGATGGAGGATGACAGCTCCTCAACACACACCCTTTGCCCCAACCCTCCAGCATTGGGCTTCAGTGTGTGTGTGTGTTCGTGTGTGCTTTTCCCTCCTGAGCAGACAGCTGCTACCTCCCGCCCATCCTCCCACTTTATTTCTTGCCCCTCTTACGGTTCTAACCTGCTTGTCCATTTGAAGGTAACAAGACTCTGCACTTTGCTCTCGCTCTCCCTCCCTCGCCTCCCCTCTTTCTCTCCCCCTCTTTTTCTTATATGAGTCGCAATAATCTAATGCTGCAGCTGTCCGATGGCCAAGCCTCGAACGCTCGCTTCCCTTCTTTGTTAAGGGGGATGGTGGATTCTTGGCCACAGATCAGGGCTCGGAGCCCTCACCACTGCAGGGTAGAAAAAGGGAGAGAAGTGGGGGAGGGAGTGAGGAAAGGAGGGAGGGAGGGGATGGAGGGAAGTATAGAGAGAGAGAGAGAGAGAGAGAGAGAGAGAGCAAGCTAGAAATGAGTGCCATGGTGAGTTGAAAAGCCTTGTTGCTTCCCCACTCCACTGGTTACCAAGGGATCAACGGGGTGCTAAAAGCACTCAGGGGAGGAAGAAGTGGAGGGGTTTTTAGAGAGGAGGAGGAAAGAGGAGATTCAGAATGACGGAGAGACAAAGAAAAAGAGAACAGAGGGTGAGTGGAGGGGCAGAGAAAGATGGATGTATATTTAGCCTGTGTCTCTCCTCTGCTGTCACTCAGTGCTCGGCTCTGCCACTGACACGAGGACAGACAGTAAGTGGACTGGCAGTGAATATAAAGGGAGATGGCTTTCTGTGCTGCCCCTGGTCACAAGGAGACACTGACCCCTGGAATACTAACGCAACACTGAGTCAGGGTTTAGCCATAGAGTTAACATTTGGGGTGGCCAAATTGAAAATTGGATGGAAGTGTCCCCCATAACTATGATCATGGCCCTGCATTAAAGGAAGAAGTGGACTTCAGTGCATTAAATGTCAATTTTAACAAGTAATTATCTTAGAAGTGCTTTGTTTTCGTGTGGTTAAAACACAGACTTTGTCCAGACGTCCACATTTTGAAGAGGCTGTACGCTTGCTGGTTGATATCCCTGGTTTGAACTCTAATGAATCACAGTGACCACTTAAGCACTGTCTCGTGAATCAAATGTCAAGTGTCAGTCATGTCTTTGGAAACTGACGTGTTGTGCATTGAATTATGAGAATCAAAACACCCCCAATGGCTGCATATATCAAACACATGACATTGTGTTTCAGGTTTAAATGTGCTCAACATTAATACGGTGTTCATAAAACATATTATAAAGACAAAACACTGAAATAGCTCCACTTTAGTAAGTAGTTTGCAGACGTCAGTGTCTGAATCAGGAGGGTGTGAGGCTGATCACTGCACTTACATCAATGAGAAAACAGGAAAAGACAAAAAAGTTCCTGAAACAAGTGAATATCTCAACATGTTTTCTGAATCTTCCACTCTGAACAAAGCGTTAGGTTCTCTGTCCCATCACTCTCATTCACATCTCATTTCCTCTCCTCTTTTCTCCATCGCCACCACCCTCATGAAATTTCCACCTTTTTCATCACCAAGTTCTTCTTCCCTTTCATGCAATTTTCACACTCTGGGTTTTACACAGTGGAGTGTACCTGAATAGAAATATCACCTTTCCCTGGCGCCGCTCTTACATCTACCTGTGCCATTTTATGGTGATTTCACCTGTCAAACTCACACACTCAGCCTGCTTACACTGTCCTTTTGGCCCGGTGGAAGTGAAAGATGCCTTCCCCTCGAAGCTCTGGCCATAAAACTCGCAGTTAGCGTCTGTGCTTATTCTTTATTCCATCATGTCATATCAGGGAGCAGGAAGATGTTAAGAGGGAAAAAGAGATGCACGCCACAACCGATTGCAACCTACAGGAGCAGGCTAAAAGACAGGAGATCGTTGCCGAGCGCTGCTGTTACTGGAGTTAATTACACGTCACTTTGTGTGATGATACACCGTGAATCAGCTCGCCTCTCATATCATTTTGCTGTCTAATGAGACAAAGGCAACCAGCGCCATCGTTGCATGTAAAAATAGCCTTTCTAAAGTCAACATTATCTTGGCTTTCCTACCTATGTTTCTGCATTCCAGGCTTATATAATATACCTACATGGTCTTATATTTATTATTCTTGTCTTATGGATTTCCACAGGTGGCCGAGTACAGTTAGCATACAGCATATGTGCATGGAAAAGATCCAACCAAACCACTTGGGAATTTTCATAAAAGGCTTTGTACAGGCCCTGTGTGGCATCTAGGACCTCCGCTGACATGTAATTAAGGCGAGGGTGATTGGTTGACTCACTCATTTTCATATCGGACGGTTAGAGAGGGGAAACAGACAGGTAGGGTGAGTCGAGGTCTCCTAAGGTAGGCCGCTGATGAAATTTTCATGCCCCCCATCCCGCCCCACCCCCGACTCTAATAAATAAATTGGGGACAGAGTCTCCCTGCGCAACGCCTGAGTGTCGTCAAAGATATCCTGGCCTCTGAAAAGGGTTGAATCCATTTCCATAAAGTAACCAGGAAGGCACAAAACCTATTTGGATGTGCTTGACATTTGAGTAAAAGAGAGAGAAAGAGCGAGGTGAGGGGTGAGGGCGGGGAAATAGCGGCGGCTAACAAACCATTTCAGCAGACCGTCCAAAGGAGACACAGTGCTTTCTGGGTGCCAACAAGCTTATATACACACGGAGAAAAACACACACAGTCACACACTTTGGTCAGCAGTTAGGTGTGGAAGCAAAACCTGAAATTACCCTCTACTTTTCAAATGAAGAAATGCCTATGTTCGGCGTGCTTGTCACTCGTTGATGAAGCTTCTCCTGTAACTAACCTTCAGCAGATGATAATTTGATACTGGACCCTGTGATATTAAATATGTCTCCTTCCTATTCTACATGCGGCGTGTCATCGCTGCATGTAAGTACCCTGCTCTATCTGCACCGTCTCCATAAAGAGAGCTCAGATAAAGATTTTATTCCCCATTAAGGAGAGCATGAAGCTGCTCTGTCTGGTCCCAGAGCCTAGTTAAGACCTCAGACGTCCGACTCGCCTGTAAAAGCGGCCGCCTCCCGGCCCCGCTGCCTAATGGCCCTGAAGGAAGATGAGTAAATGAAATGAAGAGAGTGAGAGAAACAAATGACAGCGGCCGCGACCACTTTCCTTCACTCCAGACCTGATCGCATCACCGCAAAAATCCGGCAGCGGTGCCATGCCCCAGGCCAGACCTGATTGATTGAGCAGGATCAATCGATCAGGGCCACTTTGTCACTACAGTCACTGAAGAGTTTGGCCGGGGAGGGATGTTTCTACAGCATCATCAGCGCTCCCATACTGAAAGTCTCTTTTGATTTAGAACAGAGGCCGTTACTTGTTCCTGCAGGTAATTGGATTAAAAGCCAGAAAGGAGATATAGGCAGGAGAGGAGGAGATGCAAGCACAGCCAAATAGAAATAATGACAGGGAGAGGGTGAGTTTTCTTTTACTTTGCTGGAACAGTCTTTTAATGATTTATTCTTCTTCTTTTTTTTTTTTTCTTTTTAGGAGGAGGAGGAGGAAGAGCGAAGGAAACAAGAAAGGAGGATTGAGCGGATAGAGCCAGTCGGGAGGGCCGATTCCTCATTGGAACATTCACCTGTGATAAACCTGGAGTGAGTAATCCCCGACAAACATGTTGGATGGATTGCCTTGAAATCTGGTGCACATTCATGTTCCCTATAGAATTGTAACAACTTTGGGGATCCCTCAACTTTGCATATAGCTCCATCATCAGTTAAGAGCTAAGGCCGCAGCTTTTCTGTTTAGTTCTCATTTGGAAATGTTAGCATGCTAGCACGCTAAACTAAGCTGGTAAACATGGGTACAAGAGAATATGTGTTTTTCTATAATCATGTCGAGCTGTCCTTTTAATTCATCACAGTGATTCCAGAAAGGTTAATCATCGCCAGAGCATCATCACTAAACACCTAAACACACATCATCACATAGAGAGTGTACATGAGGACCACGCCTTCCTCCATCAGCATCAGAACACACATCTGCATCAACGGCTGCTCGTGTTCATTTGTCTTCACGTCTTTATCCACCCAAATTAACCTTCTCCTCCCCTCCTCTCGCTTCCTCACACGTTTTTCAATTAATCTGTTCTCTTTTAGCACAACAATCTGATCTTAATCACTTAATTGGAGTCTCCATTTGGGTCCCTAATCGACCCCGAGGTCCGCCAGCCTGACTTCGTAATGGATGGCTTTATATAGGCACAAACACAATGCAGCCACAGAAGGCCACACCAGCCCCCATCCCATACATCCCATCAGTGTCCTGTCATGTTTGACTGTTGTCTTTTACAGCCTGCTTTTCTACATTTTCTTGTCATTCCTATTATTTGTTATTCATGCATGTCTCCCCCTTCCCCCCCTCCTTCTTCTCGTCCTCTCGGCCTCATCCATCACCGTCCTGTAGAGGCATGCTCAAGCCGGTCGAGGTGTCCAATGAAGGAGGGCCCCTGGGGATCCACGTAGTGCCTTTCAGTACACAGGATGTCAGGTAAAAAAAGAATAAAATCAAATCTGAGAATCAATGCAGCTTAATGTGCAACAAGAGCTGGTTAGTTTCACCATCCTATTTGTCTCCTGCATCCTTTGGTACCAAGCCCTGTGGATGTTGCTTTCTTTTAACTTTTGCTCATCCTCTCACTCATATTTTTCCCCCTGCTTTCTCTAACTCTCAGCTCTCTGTTCTCCCTTATTCGTCTCTTTTAACTTGTTACTCCAGGCTGCCTTTTTTCACCGACTTTGAGTCTTCCGGCCATCTTATCATCTTATTTTTTGTGAGTCTCGCTGCTGAAACACCACGCCCATACCCAGCACCGCTCTTTTTTCCCACAGCTCTTAAGCCCCCAGTGGCAAGGAGAACAGATGAAAGTAGTTTTTGCTCTTGACTGCACAGTTTTTTTTTTCAAGTTTGAGTTATACTTTTATTTAATTCAAACCTACGTGAGTCACAACAGCGCCTGCTCTGCCTTGAAGGTGATTCGGACTGCTTCCTTTCTTTTAACATATAAGGAATATTGATGACAGGGGACAAGCGGAGGAATGAATGCATCCCAGTTTATAGTTATTCCAGAAAAAAAATAAAGGACAGAGGAAGTAGCCAGATGTAATCAAGCTAAAAGCTTGCGTAGAACACGGATCCCTGCTGCATGCTAAGGGACTGGCACATCACCAAGGGGAATGTGACTACTCAGCGCCGAGGAGAGGGAGGCAGGGGGATGAGGTGAAAAGACGGAGTGAGGAGATGAAATGGGATGACATTTGAGGGAGAGAGGGAGGACGGCTGTCATTGAGGATTGCCGCGTATCATTTCTTTGGGACACTAATCCTATCGCCGTTTATAAGCAGGTGTCAGGAAACTATATTTAGCTTTGACCTCGGCTGATTGACTCCCTCAGAAGTGGTGACACTTTGAGTTACCCTGAGTCAGAGACGGAAAATAATGACTCACGATGAGTCGCACCGAGTCATATTGCTCAAATAAAGTTCAGATCCAACAGTTTATTAGACGTGCTTTTATCCTTAAGCTCCTCTGTGCTCCCACTAAATCAGACTGCATCTCGTAAGATATAGCAGTAAATGCTGCATGGCCAGTAAATATCTTCTCCATCAGCTAAGGTCGGCACTAATAGCTATCAGAGCCTTCAATTAACTTGAGACATGATAAGACTTAGCGTCTGGTCAGTGGGTTGATGCTAATGGCCTGGCCCAGCTCTTTCCTGTGAGCTGTGAGCTAGGACAGGAGGCATTAGGCTCAGCGGGCTGTCATTAGTGTCTAGACCGGGGCCACTGGGGTCAGACAGCCAGCGAATCCAGACAGCAAACAAGGAACTGCAGGCACTCCAGCGCCGGCTGCCCGCATTCTGCTCCACTGTACTGACATCAAGTCAGATCCAAGCACGAGGGGGAGACAGCTACAGGAGAGAGCTTCCAGCCTCTGAAAGACTGGGGACTTAGAGTTTCAGTAGACACTGTCATTCTCTCTCTCTGTGTCACACACACACACACACACACACACACACACACACACACACACACACTGAGATCCCTACCTGGAAATGAACTCAGCTTGTCAACAGTATGGACTTATCTTGGGATATGTGCTCCCATACAGGCTCGTACACACAATCGCACAGAGCTGATCTCTTGGAATTCTGTGCAGACATAAACGTGCCGTACATCTGCACACACAGATGCACACACACCCACCCCACGCAGATGCATTCTTTGCTTAATGAACTTCTCATTCCATGACCAGTTTCAATTGTAAACAAACTGTGGACATAATTGCCGTGCATAAACAGATCCTGATTGGATTATTATTTGATTAAAGGCAGTAGATGAGCGCAGGTGGCCGTGCTCAGATCATTTCTCAGCACTGCTGCCCAGCCACAAGATGGAGTAAAGCCTTACAGTACGATCAGTTTTGTGTTCAAGGGAAAGTGGGACTGATGTTTTTCTCTGGAGTCTTTGGACTACAAACTCCTTCTGCTTATATTTGGCAACTAATAAATTCACTGACTTGCAGCTTGTGAAAATACCATTTAGATTTTTTCTTTAGCTCCTGTGCTCTCCCCAACTACCTGTTTTTTTTATCTAAAAAACCTATTAGTATGAGATGGGGAGGTATTGAGACGGTGGCAGTACATTACAGTCATCACAATAATAGTGCTTTTACAAAATCATCTTCCTCAAATCTCTAGAAGATGCAGCTTTATCCCCGATCCGCCCCGCTGCTGCTTTGAATACTGATCAGGGATCAACCAAAACTCCTTTATCTACTGTCTCTTGTCTGCTACCAGATCAGAAGTCATTAGAGTGTGTCCACGGCGTAATCTCCATGCGTAATACTTTGTTTTCAAGCTGCCAACACTTATGGAGATAAAGCACAATCATGTCCACTTCCACAGCACCCGCAATTACTCTCTGCTCAACACAGTTAAGCTGACCTGGCAACGCCAGCTCACACACCGAGAAAGGGGGAAGGGCCTTTTGTGATCTTTAATTTCAACTTAATGCCGAGCCATTTACCCCGTTGAGGAGCTGAGATGAGTCTGCGGTGTGAGCGTGTACATCCACATTATGCAGCCAATTAGAGCAATGTCCTGAGAGTGGCCCTGTTTGGCTGAAATGCTAAAGAGCCCTGCAGATCTGCCCTTGGCGTCTGCGGTAAACAGGGTCACAGTTTAAATGCGCTGCTGTTTAGGTGTCCATTGAAACGATAGGAAGTAACCGAGGATTATGAAAAGCACGCAGCCCATGTCCTTGCTACTGATGAGCTGTCGATTGCAGTACAATTCACTATATCTTATAAATCTCACACTGGCTTCTGAATAGTTCTGGCTCTGATATATGTCATCATTATTTTTAATTTCCCAGAAGCAAGCCTCCAAACTTTTTTGTCAGTTTATGCAAGGACACCAGACGTTTGCACTCAGTCTACCTGCTACCTCAGGCATCTGGCGCCTTAGAGACGGATGGAGTTTGTAGTTCTGCTGCGCGAGCGCACATCAGATCTCTTTGCATGCGGTTATCCTCAGGGCCTTACTAAAGCCCCAAAGGAGCTCACTGATGTATTTATTTAGAGGAGGGAGAGAGGGGGTGCATTTGAAGGTAAAGGTTGCCTTTTTTTTTTGAGGAGTGCTGAGATGGCACTGCCGTGGAACTGTTTGGGTATTTATTACAGCACTGCCGGCGCTCGTCTTAAGCTCCAGTGAAGGCAACTGCAGCGTTTCCTCTGAAGCCCTAAGATGATCTCTTAGCTGTTGGTGTGGATTACCTCAGACAACCCGCCCTGTCATTCTCTCAAACCTGCCCACAGAAAGGCAGACAGAGTCAGGGACACAGGCATGGACAGAGGCTTAAAATTGAGTTAGTAATGCAGCGCTTCTTCAGGCCCCAGGAAAGTGCAGGTCTTTATCCGAGCTTAAAGTTTGGAAACTTTCCTTTTAGTGACAGCAGCGTGCCGATGTACAGTACATGACAATAGGTCTGAAGTTTGTGAACTTAATAACTTTCTCCAACTTTGAAAGTATTATGACAGTTACACTGAGTAGTTAACTTTGATGTTTTCATTTTAGCTTTCAGATGTGCTCACTTATTAAAAAAAAAAAAAAAAACAGAAAGCTCTATGAACTCTTCATACTTATTTACACATTTCTCTTTCTCATTTACTTCATTCTTTGGATAATCACATAGCTTTCTTCACCTCTTTTCCCTCCTCCATGTCTTCTCTTCTGGAGTTCTGTGGATTCTCAGTACCTTTAATGGATGCAGGGGACAGGCTTGCAACTACCCTGCTGTTTTTTTTTATTATTTATTTTCATATGTGACTGTGTGTGTTACGATTGCTGCACTATGTGTCTAAATGTTTCACCTGTGAGCTGTTGCGTGATCATTTTCCAGGACCCGGGGCTTGCTGGTGAAGCGCCTGGAACGCGGGGGCAAAGCGGAGCAGGAGCGTCTCTTCAAGGAGAACGACTGTATCGTCAAAATTAATCAGGCGGACATTCGCCACCTGCGCTTCGAACAGTAAGCTCAAACGTTTGCGGCCTATTAATGGTCATATACAAAGTATCCTCTTGTCTCTTTTCTCTACATCCAGAGCTGGGACACACACTGTACTGATCACCTGACACCGTTTGCTCAGTGGCACTGAGAGCGCTGTGTTGGACGTTAAGTGCGGTGAAAGTAAATCGTGTTGCTGTTGATAAGTGGAGCCTAAACTGCAGTTTGACATGACACCCACACAGCCGCACAATAAAAAAGAAATATTACTGTCTTTGTTGGTCATCCCATAATAGGTCTCAGCGACCTGCATTCCTCCGCCACAGCTTCCCCCTCTGATCCAAAACTGCTGACGCCCTTTTCTTGATTCATTTCTATCGATTCATCGCCACCCTTCATTTCCTAAAGTGGAATGAAGATATAAACCTGGGACTACCCAACCATTCACACGAAGCCACCCTTCTCCTTCACACACACACACACACACACACACAGGCTGCATGCACGCTCGGCACATACTTGCACATGCCCTGACACTCAAACACACACACTGCTACACCGAGCCATAAAGTGTTATCTACACCTGTATGTGTGTGTGTGTGTGCAGGTGTGTGTGTCAGGCTGAGAAATAGATTGCTTCTGGAGTCTCAGTGTGTGGAGGTCTGCTTGGCTCTTTCCCTTATCATCTACTGCTCCACGGGAAGATATCGCCCAGATTCCTGCCAACAAAGGCCCAGCCTACAGTCAGCCCGGGCTGGACACCGTCATCTCAAACGGCTGGGCTTAAAGCCACCCTGCTGGATGATTGGCAGACGCTGAAACCAAGTTTTGGAACCCCTCTGCATCCAGAAGTAGAGTTGGAGACTATTTTTTCCTTTACTTTAACAACTCTATCACTGTGAAAATATATTTCTTTTTTAAGCGAGACATTTTTATTTTCATTTTTTTTTAACTGACTTCAGCAAGGAGAAGAAAGTCTCTCCGTCGGCATGTAAAACTCCTGACGATCACGGTTACCTTGCCCCATTATGTTAATGTGTTCAGCCGACTGTGCACGAAGCCACTAAGGTTTTAGGATCCTTCTTTTTTTTTTCTTTTCAAAACGATGCTATTGTCATTAGTAAACATCCCAGTTTCCTTCCGAGCCTCTTCTAGTGTGAAAGAGGCTTACAAACCAAATCCACAAGGGAGTGATGTTTTGTAGCGTTCCGCACCTACCCTCCCCTGCCAAACGCACGCTCCTCGCCAGGCATTCCAAATGCATATGATGTTTGTGATTCTGCATGGAAATTAGGCGAAGGAGCTAAACTTTCCTCGCTCCGTCTTCACCCTCGCTCCCCCGTCCCCCCCCTCCCCCGGTTGATTGTGCGCCGCACAGAGCGACAATTTAAAGTGATAGTCTAATCTCCTCGGATTGTTTTGCATGGGTAAATATTTTGAGGCGCTTAATCTAACCGAATGTAATGATGCATTGATGGGGTGATTTATTATTCAATCAGACCCGCGTGGAGGCTGATTGCTGGAGTGATGGCACTTTATATGTGCAGGTGGGAGCGTACACACACACACACACACACACACACACACACACACATGCCGACTCCCTCAGTCATCATCTCTCAATGTGCACATGTGAGTGATTTTTGTAAATTACCATAGGAATAAAGATGGGAAAGACCAAATCCCGCAGAAGTGGCTGGGTACGGCGTGCACGCCTCGCCTCCGTGACACAGCTTGAATGAAGTGCTGTCTGTTGTTGGCGGGAGCAGCTTAGCGGCTGTCATTTGAATCAGCGTGGTATTACTGGTGCTGTAATGGGGGTCTGGAAACAGGAGGTGGGATTGTTGGAATCCAGACATCCAGCGCGCCGGCGGCCCCTAACGCTGCAGCGTGGCCAGTCTATCTATATGCTAAGTGCCACCAGCAAATCCAGACTAAACAATTCTTGCGTCTGGGAATGATGTCGAGCTCTTGTCTTGGCTTATTTAGACCCAAAACTTGCATGAGACTCAGTGTGTGTTTTGGCTTTTTTCCCCATTATTTTGTGTGTTAGAAATGAAGTGTGTGTCTGCTTTCTTTGGATTTGTATTGTCTGGAACGCTTCCTCGATGCATGATTCATCGCCTCTGTTGTGATTGTTGTGTCCACTCATCTCTAACCACACACAGACTATACTACACTATAGAGGGACTTCTCATACAGCAGGTTTCACTGGCATAATATAGAATACACACTATATGATGTTCAATCACTGAGTCACCATGCTTATCTCTTTCCTTCCTTGATGCTGGTAATTATAGATAATGTAATTTATGTCCTCGGCTGCTATGTTGTGAGTAACCCTGCTGTTAACTTCAGCTCCCCTATCACATCTCAAACATACAGTGTAACATGGCCTTCCTTATCCTTCTCTATCAGTCAAGCTATGATGGTACATTATTGTATCTTTTATCATGTCGAAGCTAATTCATTTCATGTCTGCATGACCTTCCGTCTCTCTCTGTGTTACCTCCAGAGCCCAGAACATCTTCAGACAGGCCATGCGATGCCCGCTCATCCTCTTCCACGTGGTCCCCGCCGCCATGCACAGGCAGTACGAGCTGCTCTCGGCCCAGAGCGAGCTCAGCTCTCCCCAGTCCCACAGAGTCCGCTTCAGCCAGGACTCCCAGCATTCGGGGGACAGGTCCAGTGTGGGGTCGCTGGTCTCCAGGTCTGGACCACAACCAGGCCTCAACCACAAGTAGGTTTAACTGCCTTTTAGTTTTTTTTTAGTTTTTTGTATTTTTTTATTCCCTTGTATTTCCCTATGTAGTAAACATGTTGCAGTTGAAGGGATGTTAAGACAACCAGCACAGGATTTGAAAACCAGATGAAAGCAAGACACACGGAACCATTAATAGAAAGTCGCCTTTCTGTCCAACCAGTTGATTGGAAAAATAACAAAAAGTTCTTGTTTGTGCACATGAAGCAGTCTCAATGCTGCCACATTTCAAATGAATGCAATTCTGTTTTAATTACACCAGTCAATGACTGATGTTCCCTGTGAATCTGTCAAAGTTTAAAAGCTGCACAATAAAAGGCGAGACAGCAGTTTAATACTAATTTGTACCAGAGATCCCGACAACTGCATCGCTGATCATCCTGTTAAAAGCCCATTTCCACTACCTGTTATTGCTATTCATTTCTGTAATGTGTTTGGCCTAATTCCAGAAAGCTCAACATGTGGGTCTTTAACAAATAGGTCCTTGTCTCCAGGTTTATGGTATTAATTTCCCTGATATAAAACCATCTATTCACTCTCTGTGTGTCTCTATGAGACATTAGTCAGTATTCTCCATAGACATAATCATTTAGTGTTGAAAGAGCGTTTTTGTGCATCTTACTTTACATAATAGCAGCCTGACAGATGACGGCTATATAAGTATAGCCCTTGAAATTAGCTCAGAGTACAGATAAAACAAACAGATTACTGTACATTGACAAGAGGCAGACGCAGCGCAGTTGAATCCAATTTGCAGCACAATATAAGAACTTTCACAAATTAACAACCCGAACCCCACAAGCAATTTGTCAACCAAAAAATTATTGACTGGACGAGAGCACTTTCAGAAACCGACTGATCCATGGAGAGGGCGAGGTCCGCCCTTCACGTCCTGAGCTGCTGTTACCCTCATTGGTGTCAATAGTGGCTAACTACAATATCATTATGAAATAATTTGCTCCTCCTGATGTTGGTTGTTGTTGAAATTGATGCACCTGATTATTTGTAGAATGCTGCTATCCCACTTGCTAACTGGAGAAAATACAGTAAATATCAAAGATACCCCAGCAGCATGCTGGAGATGTCGAAGGGAACTGAGCTCCTGCTTTCCACCACTCCACGCGGTCTATTTATGTCGGCGAAAACAAATCAAACTTTGGTCTTTGTCCTGCTCTGTAGCCAGCAGGGACCCCTGGCAGGAAGCACTCCGGAGCTGAGCCGACGGTATGCCACGTTACCCCACAACTCGGTCTCCAGAACCTCATCAGCCCCCTCCCCCTCCCTGCAGCGCAGGATAAGCACCAACCCGTCCACCAGCTCCTACCTGAAGAACAAAGGCCGCAGATTCAACATCCAGCTGAGGAAAGGTAGGACCCAGCACGCACCCGAAGGCACGCTTGCATCTTTCAGCGTTTTCATGAGAAAAGTATGATGGAAACATACAAACTTCAGCAGAAGGAAGGAATCGTCACACGCTATTTTCGTGGCGGCACAGGCACTTGTCTTGTTTGCCCGTCCGTGTGGTATTTTTGTGGGAGGATGGCACAAACAGGAGGCATGATTCATTCAAGTGAGGCAGCGCAAAGCTACAGACTTTGCACTCGGAAAAATTATTTCTGAATCTGAAGCCTGTTTTTGACTCAGTGTCACTCAGCTGCAGATTTCGTGGCTGATCAGACGTACAATCAAAACGTACATAAATAACACAACAATGCTTTAAATGTAAATAGAATATTTTATTTAAATACATTTTAATCTTCATTGGAAAAGAACATGTTGCAGATTAAGAGTCAATCAGGAATGTCTGTAAATCAGTCTGCATTTAACAATAAGTGAATATGGATGACTCTAACAGTCCCTATTGTTCAAAGCTGCTTTATACTTGATTCAAATCTCCTTCTTCAGTCAGTTAAACACCTGCAGCCAACTCAAGCCAGCAGCAAAGGTATACTGATAAATCTGAAGCACAGTGGCATCATTCAGAACAGTCCACTGTGTTAACTTTTTATTAAATCTCATGCAAATGACAGCAGGCTGCTACAACACACACCTCCACACACCTCCACACACATCAGATGGGTCCACTGTAACTTGGCATGCTGGTCATTTAAAGGGACAGCATATCACCAGAGCTGTCACTGTGTCACAGCCTCCTTTAGAAGTTTTAAAGAAACTCTCGGTTGCCCATGTTTTATAATTGAAACGCATTATGAAGCAAACGCAGCTTGTGACATTTTAAGATATGATGTAACCATCTGCAATGTGAGACGCGGTGGATTTGACTGAATTATCATCGGTTTGATGGCTTCACTGTTTTGTATTATTTATTCTATCATCACGGTAGCAATTAAAGGTTGGAAAATATACCTCACCCAAAACCTACAGCTCTGTGCTGACAGTACGTTTATAAAATAGGGCTCAGAAGTCTTGAGAGTGGTTTGACTTTGCTTGCAGCCATGCAAAAATAAGAATGTCTTTTTTAAAAAAACAGATTAGAACAGCTTCAACATTTCTGTCAGTCCCTTCATTGACAAATTACTCCCGCTCTTACCAGCAGAGAGCTAAAGAAGAACTCTGTGTAACTGATATCACAGCGTCAAGGTGCGCATGTTCTGTTTTGTGCGGGGGTTTTATACAAGAGGCATTCTTCATTTAACTGCACTTAAAGTTCACTCCAAGACACAAACATACAGTTGCACTAATCTGTTCATCAATCAGCTGATGTGACAGCCATACAGTAGTTCATCCCCTAAGTGACAGCAGACACACGTAACACCTGTCTCCTCTTTCTATTTCTATCCCTGCCTCCATCACCCATGTTCCACTCTGTCACCCCTCCTCACTGCTCACTGAGACAAAGGAGACAAAGGGCCGCATCATCATCTGTACGCATTTATTTTCTCCTCAGTGAAGAATAGGCGGAGGAAGACGACCTTAAATCTTTAGGAAATGTATAAAAGTCTCCACTTGCCTTCGGGCTTTGTCTAAAAACGAGCAGGCTGAAAGCAAACACAGATATCTGCCTTTTTGTGGTTTGATGCTCTCAGGCTACATCATCACGGTCTTGTGGCTGTAATATTAAGATTCAGCAATCAGTCTGTTACCAGCTGAGGTTGGTTTGTGTGTGTGGACTTGGACAGGCCTTTGATACCGGAGTAGTTGTATCTTGGCCAGCCATTGTGGTGGGTTTGCTGCCAGCCTCCATCTCGTTTCCATCACTCCTCTATCTTCATATGCATTGACGAGCAGTTGGTTGTGAAATGAACCAGCGCTGAGGTGACTTGCCTGCTCTCTCTCTCTCTCTCTCTCTCTCTCTCTCTCTCTCTCGCTCTCTCTCTCTCTCTCTCCTCTTTGCTCCTTTTTTTATCTGTCAGTGGGAGCAGATGTTTCCATGAAAGCTGGCACGGAGGCTGTAACAGCGAGCTTCGGGGAATAGTGCGGCAAGTGAGGGCAGCAGCGCAGGCTAAATGCAACGCACTCTGGGGAAATGCAGTCACAAGCTGCTCTAATATGTTTGGCGGAGGTCCCCGAGCACTGCGAGCATAGTTTCAGAATCCTCAGACAGTTTTGGGGCTGCAGCGCAAAGTTAAATATTTTTGTTTATAATATGATAAAATTCCTCTCTTTTTTTTTTCTTTCTGCACACAAGCCTCTCATTTAAGCGAAACCGAGCTGCGGAGACGTTGGTGCCGCTCCAGCCGCAAGACCGACGCCAGCACTTTAGTTTGTTTTTTGCTAGCCACATTGCTTCATGGTCTAATTGAACACCAGCCGTAACTCTCAAAAGTATGCTCTGGCCCAAGTGACAGGAATGGTTTCTCAGATTATTGCTCATGATTTAAATGGGGCTTACCAGATTGGATGCGCCTCGCTTGCAAACTTCAAGACGCAGAATCTAAACGGAGAAGAATTATTGTCCAAATGTTGTTGAATTGGAAATTCAACCGAGCACTAAAAATAAGACGCAGTCGAGGGTAAATGTGCATCAGAAATCCATTTTGACAGTTCCATTTGATTACCATCCGATTTTATCACTACTAATGTACTTTGAGAAAAAGGCTCGAGCGGTTTTGTTGTTGACTCTGTCTAAGTGGCTCCGGGTTCCGAGTGGTGGGAGCAGATCTTGCATGGCAAATTAACAAGAGTGCCTTAATCAAATAGTGCAGTCGAAAAGGACATAGGCACCCCATTAAGTCATTGTAATGTGCCTCAGCCTCTCCTCATGTTTGCTGTTTAATTGGCTTATTGGAGCCAAGATTCCAACTAATCCAGAAAGGGATACAATTACTTTTATCCTGGTCTTCTATTACCCAAAATAAAGACGTCAGTGGTTAATTACTGCCGGCCTATAAGAGATGCATTCTCCTAATTGCCTGTTTGGAGACCATTAACGACGAGATCTTTCAATGGGCCGGAGTTTGATTCTTCTCATTATGCAGTGTTCAGGCCAGGGGAGGGGAGCGGGACCCCCTCTTCTCACAGCGGAACAGGGAACAAAGAT
This sequence comes from Lagodon rhomboides, assembly GCA_039737535.1. Classification (NCBI taxonomy): domain Eukaryota; kingdom Metazoa; phylum Chordata; class Actinopteri; order Spariformes; family Sparidae; genus Lagodon; species Lagodon rhomboides. The sequence goes on along the minus strand of CM077803.1, from coordinate 8,155,773 downwards.
GATCATTTTGTTTATATGCACTCCAGTGTGTTGATGAAGGTGCACACTAATATGAATCCATTATGCAAAATGATATTCCATTAGTTTTTTTAAATTAATTTTTAATATGACAATATTCTGAATTTGAGACATGTAAACAGCATATTCCATTTGGATATTCTGTATTTGGCCTTATTCCAAATACAGCTTTTTCAAATTGAAGTATGAAGTCACCTACAAAATGAGAATGCAGTCTTTATATCCTCATCCCTATGCTGATGAAGAGTCAGGTGAAGTTTTCTAGTCAACAAAACATTTCTGGAGCGTCACAGTATGGCAGCGTTTCAGCATTTAAAATGTAAAATGTCTTTAAAATGTAAAAAAACAAAAAAGACAAACTGAAAATGGCTCCATACAGGTTGCCAGGTGTAATCCAAATTGGTTTGAAATGACATTATTTACACCCTCAATGAACGTTTGAGCTCTTCCAGCTGTGTGTGTAAAGACTGTTTGTCTTAAGGAGGGTGTGCATTATCACTGTTAGCTTAGCAGCTATGATGAAAATTTGGGCTTTTAAGAAGTCCTCTAATAAAATCCATTTTCTGCCATTTTGTTGTTGTTAACATTTTGAATAACTCGGGCATCAACAGATGTTTGGTAATGCACAATTATCGCAACGCCAACCTCTGCAAAAGGGTGATTGAACTGAAGGAGGGAGGCTGTGTTTGTACGTGGTATGCACAGCTGCATGAAAACGGGAATACACATTAAATATTCATCAGTCATGTGAAAAGAAAGTTTCTTTTTTGGAATAAGGGCAAACTAGTTTAATATTTTGTGCATTTAAACATGATGATGTTGGGGATGTAAAAGAGGGCCCATAATGTGCTATCTATCCAGAACTGACACCGATGCAGTCAGATATGATTGATCATGGAGTAATAATAGACAAATCTTTCTTTAGAAATCTGTGAAATCACATTGTCACATTTGTAGTTAGAAATACAATTATCATTAGTTACTCTTTGAGAAAATGCACTTAATCAGGATCTACCGCTGCAGCTATGTGACCTTGTGTTAAAAGTTTGGCATTCACGAAGAAAAACTCTGTATATTTAACACCCAGCATGAACGGTGGCTGCTATTTCTGTTCACTTAGTTATCATGCTGCACTGAAGGGGAGATCATAGCACATCATTATCCTCAACAGCTCAACTTTTTGACTTCATAAGCAACCTCTTCATCACCTTTGCCGCGAGTTTGTTTGCGCGCCGAAGCCAGGGGAAAGTTAGGATCCGAGCTCTCTCCCTCTTTGTGTTTTCCTGTTCATCAACAGCATCACTGTCAGCGAGACAGTTCGACAGGCTGGGGAAAAGTAGGTCATGATGAACCATCAGAGGTGCTGACAGCTCTGTGAAATGAGCAGCTACTTTGACTTGAATACTGATCACTGTTGTTACCATCAGAAAAGCCTCCACTGAAACCACACAACGCACATAACTTTTCTACTTGACTGCCTCAGACAGACAGCGAGGTTATACACGGTGGAGTCTGCCTCTCTGAACACTGCCCTTAATGACTCGTCTAATAGCATTATGTAGCAGGGCTATTGAATTTTTGAATATTCTGTCAAAGAATAACCCAACAAACACAATTTGTTTGGTTTTACCTCATTCCCTAGCTGACATTTGAAACGATCTTTTGCTTTTATTTGACAAATTTGGGTCTGGTCAATGGGAAAGGTCAGGCCTGAGGTGCTCTTACTTATACGTTATCGTATTTGCCTACTTCCTATACACAAGCGATTCATATTCATTTGATGAACCTTAAAGGTCAGTCTCAAACAGCCGTAAAGCACGTGGCTTATAGCTGATAGCTGAAATATTCTCTGAGATTCAGCTGTTGAATGAAGTTTTACCACTCACTGCATTTTGAAAAGCCACATAGCTCTTGCTCAATAATCGTAGGAAGCAGCTTTGTGTGACCACATAATGACAATGATTTCTACATTATGCACACTTCAAACTGTCTATATATAGCAGAGGGTTAGCTTGACCCAGACATGATTTAAGCACAGCTTAGTGACCTGCCATTTAACAGCAAAGTCTGAAGTTTTTTTGGTCAAAACATCTGGCACATGGCATGGCACAGCGATGATTTAGAAAACAGCATTGTGGCTATTTAGGTGTAGTGCATTACATTTTAAGCGGATATTGAATTGAATGCATTTTCATGCATTCTGCAATCCATAATCATTCACTTCTCCCTGCTTATTCTGGTCCACGACCGGCCTTTAATCCAGCCGTTAGTCGCAAGCGTGGCTTTGCAGTCCACATGCATTTATCATAAACACTCAATTTTGGGTCGTAGCTTTGACACTATATTTAGAGAGTTGGGGACATATTTTCATTTTTACTTCCTAAAAAATCTGAGCGAGACACACCCTGATGGCAAACCGATGAAAAAAGCCAGGATGGAAGTAAGTATGTTTGTATTAACTACAGGAGGTTCAGAACATGGTGGAAAACCATAATTTGATCCCTGCGTGGTGGTTACTCGTGTTACAGCTGCGTTTAATGAAAAGGATCTCTCAGAAATGGTTTCAACAGTCTGGCTTCTTTCTAAGAGGCAGACTTAAAGCACTGATAGTTTGGCATGGCATTTTTCGGCTCTTTTCTGATGTTTATGAGTAACAACTAACAAAATAACAAATTATTCCTTATAACATGCATTTATAAAGATAATGTCTCATTATATTATGCTATCATCAGGCACAGCGTGGTAGTGCAGCGCATTTGTTTTTCTATTAGACATGTAACTTTGCAAGAAAATGGATGTCAGCATGTTTCCCCAGAGAAACAAATCTTTTGTTGTTGACATTTATGAACTCATATGGAGTTGTTGGCACACTTTATTAAACATAAACACATGCACATTATTTACTTCTCCACCTTCAGAACGATAAAGCTTCCACAGGGCTGTAAATCAGTAATGTTACTTCTTGTGTTTCTGCGCTGGAACAGTGTGAGAGCATGTAGGCTGGCAATCGTTCACTTTAACTGCCCAGGTTCATGCACCCTCGCTGGCAGACCTTGCCAAATGAAGTGTCTTTGAGCAGGACACTCAAATGTCAAGGATTGATGCTGTGATCTGTAAACAATGAGTCTGCATGAGAAAAACAAATGGGTGAATATCACGATAGATTTCTAAGTACGTTATTTTTCTCTTTCCATATTTCCTAGGTCCAGAGGGTCTTGGGTTCAGTATCACATCCAGAGACGTCCCAATCGGTGGCAGTGCTCCCATTTATGTCAAAAACATCCTTCCTCGAGGGGCCGCCATCCAAGATGGCCGATTAAAAGCGGGAGACAGACTGCTGGAGGTGGGGCAGCGCTTTCTATTTCTTACCATTATATGGCGTTCGACGACAGTGTTCTGTGAGATTGTATGTTATCTCAGACACTAATTACTCTTTTGCTGATATGGTTTTGTTCCAAAATTCAATCTTACAGGGCTTTTGTTGAAATGAGTCAAACACACTGCGTTCCCTATGGCTATAACAATTCAGCTCCAGCTTTGAATTGCTGAGCAAAAGTGATTAGATGGAACAATATTTTGATTATACTTCAATCAGACTGACATGAAAATCAGCTAGTGCTCGCTTTAGGGGGAAATAACCCATGTTTAATTCCAGCTCAGAGGGTAATCTGCATAAAGGTTATGTGGAGGCCAATGATCCATCCTCTTTAAATTCAGAGAGTTCTTATTTGATGATTTTAGTTTTGCCGCAGAGTGTGTGTATCTGTGTGTAGATATATTTCTGCCTCTATGTGTCCTACGAGTAATTTTAATTTTGTGTGTGTGTGTGCACAGGTTAGTGGAGTGGACCTGAACGGTAAGAGCCAGGAAGAAGTGGTGGCGCTGCTCCGAGCCACGCCCATGGGTGGGATCGTGAACCTGTCGGTGATTCGCCAAGAGGACTCTCTGCTGCCCCGAGAAGTGGTCAGTGCCCAGCCAGCTCCTTATAACCTCATAACCTATTTTTACTTGCGTTTATCCATTCAGAACAAATAATAGAACAAAACTCTATGCTGATACGACGGATATTCTGGATCAGAATATTCAATTGGATATTGCATATCCCAGCTGACTCACTTCAGGAATATGGTAAAGGTCACTGAATGTGTTACAGCCGGGATACAGATTTGTCATGGTAGCCGTGCTGATGTGCTTTTAACTGTTCCTTCGACCCATCAGCTTGTCTTTCAATTATTTTCTCTGCGCTTCCATTTCACATTCTTGTTCCTATTGTGTAATCATATCATTGTTGAATTCTTTAATTCCTTACCTGGCTGCTCCCCTCTGAAGGATTTATAGTTTAAAATGTCAACACAGTGTAATAATTTTAGGTCTGCCTGACAGCTCCAACTGTGGCTTTGAAGTTTGAACGCACCTCCATGTTCATTAACGACCGCCACTTTAGCCCCCAAACGAATAACAACTGAGAAACCACAAAAATACACATGTGTTAGCGTGGACACATTTAAGTAAACGGCCAACACAAACACACACTGATGAATAAGCGCACGGTGAACTCAGACACAGCTATGAAGCATGTGTATGAGCAGACACAAATACTGTACAACTTTGGACACACACAAACACATTCTCACACTCAGACACACAACCTACATACAGGGTGACTTTGGCTGTCGTGCAACAGATGGCGAGGCTATTGCCCTCGTCCAGGCTGCGCTCAGTTGCTCTGACAGCAGGCTCGGGTGTCACAGCACCTTGGCAGTCCAGGGGCCTCTGGTGCCAGCCACACTCCTACCGTTAATACTCAGCCTGGCAGTCGGGCTGTTAACCCCGCCATAGGAGCTGTTCAACCTGTAGAGTAATGGCCCCGCGAGACACATTTTACTCGGCTAATGTGCTGTTTCTCCGGTTAGAAACACACCGAGCCCAGACTTAGCTCCGCTTTAATTGGCCTACAGCTTCACTTTAGTTTTAACATTCAGAAATTGGCTCATTTTTTAGACCTTCTTTTATTAAAGGAGTCACAACATCTGAAATTTGAAAGCTTGCACAGCCTCAAAACATGTCATTGATATAGAAATTGTGTGGACAGCATAATGTGGCTATGCATGATCTTGCTGGCCGCCGCCACCGCCATCAAACCACTGACCTTCAGGTTCAGCTTGTACAGCCACTGACTGCACCAAAACTGAGGCGTACCTCTCCTCAGCAGCCATGACAGCAGCTGTATGATGCTGCAGGGGTGTTAAAAAATGCAGGGCGCCCCTGTGCTGTCAAATCACGAGCAGTGCGGTGTGAGAGTCTGATGGCTGTGCTCTCTCAGGCATGACACGATTAGAAAAAGCCCATCACGCAAACACTGTCTAATAATCTCTCTCTGTTTTTCCTCTCTCTTTTGACCAACTTCTTACACGCTGCGAGGGGCCGCTAGTTAATATTTCATCACTTTTCCACGCTGGATTAGCATTTTTGCTACTCTCTCCCTCACTGCCCCCTTTTTTTCCTCGTTCTCCCGCACACTTTCACATTTCCCAGCAGTGCTTTCACAAATCTCAATAATCCTCACAAGTATGTTCATAAAAATCAGATAAGGAGGCCGAGGCTCTGCCGATGACAGTTATTGCGAATAAAGCATGGAGCAAAAGCACGGTCGGTAATTGCCTCCTCTGTCACACATTCTGGATGGAAGCACGTATATGTGTGTGTGTGTGTGTGTGTGTGTGCGCGTGCATATACTATATATACTCCACACATGTATGGAGGAGCGTTTAGGTGCTTTCATTCACGTCATTCCTGCAGTGACAACGCGATGATGTTTTAAATCGTAGCGTGAGTGACATGCCAGAAAACCACAGGCATCTGTCAGAGGAGTAGAGCCTCGCACGCACGCACACACACACACACAGATAGATTAGAATATAAAAAGAGACAGTTTTTTTTGTCTCGTTGACATTTGCCTGCTGATGTTTAATGTCAGCTCTGAAAATCCCTCCTCATCTCCTTTTGTTTAGATGTTTTATTGTATGCCAGGCGCACTGCACGCGCCCCCAGAGGAATTAATTTGCCCTCCCAGCGTGTTTGTGTTGGGTCTTTAATTACCACGGTCGGGGTGTATTTTGACATGCTTTCAGTAGCAATAGCAGTAGCTCTCTATAGCTTTCAATAACTATGTACTCGCCGGGAAGAGAAAAGGTTAAATGGCAATAGAGCGGAGTGGGGTGTTGCCTCTGTGATTTCCCCTTGTCTTTGTCTGTCTGCATGCTCACCTCTCCCTTTCCACTCTCAGGACGTCAGTGGACATTTTCAGACAGATACATTATGTTGTATGAGAGAAGTAGAGCAGCTTTAACCTTTACCAAACACTGGACTCATCACTAATAAGCCTGCCCTTTCATGCCTCTTTCTTTCCCTCTCTTTAACCCTCACCATCCATAATAACACAGTGTTGTTTAATATTCCTCATAGAGGTGCATTCACCTCTCCGGTTCTCTGTTGTGTTTTACATGGTGGGTTCTATGGGATGAACCCCGTGACCTTCGGATTATAACACATGTTCATTATTAGACGAGGCGAGAGGCAAGCCGAGGCGTACAGACAGAGTTCTCCCTTAAAGAGAACTCGGTAGAAGGCTGATCAACGGATGTGTGAACAAAGTCGCTTTATGCTGTGCTGTTCCTTATGCTTGACAGCTCTGGGAGTTGGAATCAGTGATTTGAACAGACTAAAGGGAGGCAGTGGGAAGGATTGCTGCCCCCTATGGGTTTGGATGTTATTTCTTTGTTCGTATCATCAGAGGGGGCTTTTCTGAGGACGTAGAAAGAAAGAAAGAAGTCATACCTTGAATATGAATGAATAGTGACTCAGTGCATTGTGGTCTTTTAACAACTTTACAAAAGCTCTCTGAGTGCTTATGTCTTCATTACCTTTGGTATGATTCTTATTGAATCTGTAAGTAATTGGAGAGAGTTTTTTCTGACATCAAGTGACCGAAGAATTCAGTAAGAAAAGGTGTCATCATTGAAATGGCCAACATATGGATGGACTGGAGTTAGATGAAGGTGATCCAGCCCAGTCCCCGAAATTAAAAATGATGGTTTTGACTTTCTGTAAAACTTGGATGTGTTCAAATTGGTAAGTTTCATGTGTTTGCACATGTATATCAACTGACTTTCATGCCAGGAGGTAGAGCTGATGGTGGTGGCTTTACCTTTGGGAGGATGGTGGTAGCCATACAGCTTGGGGGTGGGGCGGCCAGAGATCACAGTTAACCTGTAAGCGTGAAACCACTGGCTATTTTTGACAGGATTTAATGACAAAAATCAATCAATCATTCATTACTTCAGATGCAATTACCTGCCTGGTAACCCTAGCCACAGCAAGGCTTGGCGGCAAAGTTGCACCACGAAACAACCCAAGACAAACTTATATACAAACACACCACTGAAATTCCCTCACACAAGCAAGACAGGCACACTTAAGCATATTCGAACACACACACATATACACCGCACACGTCCCACGCATAGCCAGTGGATGTTATTTATTGTTGCCATTTATCTCACAGCGAGCAGCACTGTTTGTGTTTACAGCTGCGAGCGCCGCTGAGCCTCCAGTCCACATCGCCCGGCTTTGTAGAGTGGAGATTGTGTTTCCAGCTCCCTTTTTTCCTGTAATAACCAAGTCAAATGTCACGCTTCGCTGCGCAGTAAGCAACGGCAACAGTCAAGGAGGTATTGCTGCCTCCTCATAAAGATGTCCATCTGCGCCCTGAACACCTGTTGTGCTGCCATTTAGTTTAGCGCAGACGCAGCAAAACAAAGGCAGAGAAGTATAATGTGGGACTTTCCAGTTTATTATGAGTTGTAGGAAATACAGTGTAGGCCTGCAAAGGTGAATCATTTGAATTCATTCTAAACTCCTTGCTACAGTGTAAGTGAATTAGCCTGTCAGTATTGCTGTGTCAGCATGACTGCTGTGATCTCAACTCATCTTACAGCCACACACACATAAACACATAAACATATGTGCACACTCAATCATACCCTAAACATGTTTTAACAACACACAATAAAAACACTCGGTGCAAATCCTGACACACTGTACGGGCTTGATTGGTCGCATATGCTCAATTGCCATAATAAAGTTGTTCATTCTTGCCCTTACATCAATACACGACCCGGGATGAGCAGTATATTTCACGTCCAGTAGAGCTATGGACTGTGACGAACAAATGGGCCGGTGAAGCCTCTGTTGTAACACTGCGGACCACATAAGAGCAATTAAACAGTACATTAAAACCCTCTCTTTATGATCATATCACACTTGTCACTGATCCATTAGTAGCTATATCTGCCAAGCAATGAGAATCTTAATTGCACAATTAATTATAGCCTCTGATTGATGTGACCGCCGAATTTATGGCTCGTGCAAATGCTGGGGACACGGCAGACAAATGCGTGACAGCGTTGCTGACAGTTATAGCAGACTAATGGCCTGTTTCATAAGTGCCAACCCCGGTGGCCTGGTTTTAAATCCTTGCTGCCATGTTTTTTTTTTTTACCACTGGACTGTAATTGAGGCATTCAGGACCGCTCCACCAATTGAACATAGTTTCAGCTGAAATAATTGTATTTGCGTAAGTCTGCGGAATCATTTTGTACAGCAGAAATAAAAGCACTGGCTCATTGAAATGGATCAGGTATTCAGACAAGCTCACCATTGTTCTTTCGCTCCCAGATCAAGGCAATCATCATCAGTGGTGCGCCGCCTTGCATAATTATTCACAGCAGATGATATCTTTGTTGCCTTTCCTTCTTCATTCCTACAGTGGTGTTATACAGCTGGCTTTTGTTGCCCGCAACACCGTGAGGTTAAAGTTGGAAGACAAGAACGGAGTTATGAAGCCGCATTGATTTCCCTGCCGCAGAGATCCATTTACCGAGTCGCTAGAGGGAGAAATGAATTGATACGAGGCAAACAAAACACGATCCCCTGTCTTTGGAGGTAACCAAATGATACACGGATCCGTCAAGTTAGAGCCAAGTTCACTCCTCATTCTTTCGTTTAACCCTCATGAAGGAATTTGACTTTGACATCCCTGCAGTCTAGGACAGTTCAGCCAAAAGAATTTAAAAATAAAACAGTAGGAAAACAGAGGATATCAGGCAATGATTGTACTCCTGGGGATACATAAGCTGTTTCTCTGTTTGTTTTTCACTTAGGCTATAAAGAGTTGATCTCGCATCAATTAACTGTGATTTTGTGTGAAAAAACAGACATAACACAGAACTCAGATACAAATCATGTGTACAACATTCAGATTTCCCTGCTAACTTTCATCTGTATCTTGGCTTACATCTCCTTCTAATCCTTCGACTTATAAACACAAGGCAGTTACATTAACCTCTGCATGCTCTCACAGTGCAGCATTTAGAAGATAATAAACCATTCGGGTTATTTCACTGAAGTGGTGATAAAACAGTGCTATCTTAAGCTATGTGGTATCCACGGCCATGCCAAAAAATTCCATCTTTGGTGTTAATATAATTAGATGTCTGTCAGAGTAATGCTTTTCTTCGCCTCGCTGTGAGGATGATGTAATTTGTTGTAACTTCTCTTATTAAAGTACTGAAGACAGAATGGTTCTTGTCTGTCTTTAAAGGAGTTTATTTATATAGCAGCAGGTTGCTGAGCCAGAGTTTCACCTTAGTAAAACTTGGCAAACAACTTGAAGAGATGAGTCATTTCTTACCGGTAGAGCTGCTAATTTCAGGTCCTGTTACCCTTTTGCGGGTATTCACACTTCTTTCGTAATTAGTTCCCAGTTGTACTCGATGATAAATCTTTAAAACAAACCAGCTGCTTCAATATAATTGAGTGTAATCAGCAAATTGCTCCACTGTAGCACATGTCTAGAATAGCTGACCCCGACTCTGTAGATTTGTTCTGAGTTGGAACTCAGGTGAAGTCAGATTACAGGAATTGCTCTAAAGGCGTTTGGACGGAGTAGTGGAGAGCAACCTACAATCAGTGAGAGCATCTATGACTTTACAGGGCTCTTTAGAACAGTTTGAAGGATGCATCTTAGAGGTCACTTTCTCTTCCACTTTATGCCTAAAAATGTCTCTGAAATGACAGGGCACAGTGATCTGGTAGGTAAGGACCCCAATGTGTTACCATGGCGCCAGAAATCTCTTCCCCCATCTCCAAAAAGCTTTCTTTTCTGGGAACACTTAATCCAAATTGTCTGCTGAAAGCTTCATAAAATTCATATTTTCCCCTACTCCCTGAAGTTTAGCAGAAAAAAATCGCTCCTATTGCACTTTTCCCCCACTTTTTCCCTCTTCCCTTTTCTCTCCTTGTTTTTCTTTTGTTGAGCGCTGAAGCCTTCTGTTTGAAGAATGCTGATGAGTTCTCACTACATTATTAATTTGGCTCCTATAGAAAGGTTTCCTGATAAAAAGTGCAGAGTTCAGAAACATGCTCTGTCGTAATTAAAGCTAATGCTGCCAAGCGTGGTTGAAGACAATGCCAGCCTGGTTAACGATTTCCGAGCGTGTCTAGTCGACGCCACCTGTTTTCGTTTAGCACTTTTCAGCAGCTGTTCCCATAATTATGCTTGCTGTCAGTGCAGAGAACGGGAGGGTGCACCGCAGCATTGTGCGACGCCGATAAACAAGGTAGTTAAAGGCCACTTATGGCGACACAGTCACTCTCCCAAAGGGGATTCAGCGTCTGTTTCCAGAGCACATAAAGGGTTGAAATGTATATATACAGCTGGACATAGCCAAGCTTGAAATGAGTGACATCTGCTTCTTGATGTGCATCTATACTTTGGTTCCACTGAAACGCCTTTGCAAACATCCCCAGTTGCTAAGCACACTTAGAAAATCACCTTTTCTTTTTTGATGTCCTCTTTGATTAGATGTAATCGCTTCCAAATCACCAATAGAAACATCCAGTGTCGAGCCAACCCTGTATATGGCGGGTTTTTTTTTTTTGGTTGATCACAGCGATATGCACTCAGTGCCTTCATTGAGAGCCAGTAGCTGTCATGCATTTGTTGGGATGTAGGCAGATCTGGCCTCAGATGCGCCCGTAGAAAAAGACTTTGTTGTGCTAATGAGCCGAATGAGCTTTCTCATTTAGAAAATCCCCAAAGGGTAACAGTCCATGTTTGTCAGTGCTGAGTCAAAATCTGTTGGATTACCCGATGAAGAACATGGTAGTTCACAAACACTTAAATGCTGCCACTGCCAGCAGTGTGCTTCATGCCCTTTAGTGTTGTGTAAAAGCCCTCGGTCCCTCTTTGTACCTGGAAAAGGCTGGATTTGTTTTTAGGTTTAGACGTATTTAATATTCGGCCCCCTTTTGTCACAAAATGTTGCGAGTAGAAACACAGCCAAAAGAAATGTGTGGTACAATACTTATCATGCGTGCACCACTTTTGCAATTACACCCATGGCTGATTTCTTTTAGCCTTTTAAATTCATTTCCAATGACCTTTATGTCACCAAATTGGGCCAAGTGTGGAAAGGAGTTTCCAGCAGTGTTAATTATTTTAGGCACTGATGTGCAGAGAACTCAGAGCTATGTGTGAATAGAAGTAATTGTGATTCATTTGCACTCTCTATTTCTCTCTCTCTCTCCCTCTCTCTCTTTTCTCTCTTGTATCTCACTCTTTATTTTTCTTGTTGCTCTGTTTCTCTGGCTCACACTTGCACACATCCAGCACACCTTTCCTATTAGCACGTGACAAGTTAAGCGAGCTAGAAGCAAAACAAAAGGGCCCATTAAGCAGGCTGGGCTATATTGCTAAAGTGATGAGCAACACTTTCCTCTCTCTGCCCTCCTCTGCTCACCTGTTTGTGTCTCTGCTCAGATGCTACCTCTATCGCCCTCCCCTGCCAGGACAATAGACTGTAATGAATGGTCCCTACCCCATCGCAGTGTTAATTAATGAAGGACTTAATCGTATAATAGACTGTGACTGCACGGCTGTGTCAGGGAGCAAGAAGAACACGACGTGGGCTTCTGTGACAAGCTGGCCAAGTGGCTAGTCACTTAAGCTATTGGGATAATGATGATAATGATATTACAACCACTCCATGTAAAATTGGTTACGTATTAAGTTTGAGGGCTGCACCACTGCATCCATGCGCACTTGCAGCCAGCTGTTGGCATTTGTTGTGGCTTACAACATGTGATGCAACATGCAACTACACTCTCTGTAGACCTCTTCTGTCCAACCAAGGCCAGTCGTATTCACAGTCAGGTAGACTTCATTCCTGGTTTTAGCAGCTAGTGGGGATAAACACATTCAGCCATCATTAGTGTGGAGTGCAGCATTGGATTTGTCACATCATTCCAGGAGAAGGTTTCAAGCCATTGATCATACCCAAGAAACCCATTTGATTTGAATAAACATGTTGAACCCACAATGCAGCAGAGACTTATCTTGAGTTTTTCCGATAACAGACACATTATGCATAAAACTTTCTCCCTGGTGCTTTTTTTCATTTAAACAAGAGGCCTTGCAGTGTTTTTACATCAGTTCATCTATTGTAAGTACTTTTGCGCTGTCTGTCCCAGGTGCATACACAGGGCTGAGCTCGGAACAATCGGCCGACTTTCTTTCTTCTCCTGTTCAGAGGTGTTTCAATCCGGCTCTGCCTGAGCTGAATCGGTGCAACGAGGTCTGTCAAGCAGCCTGACAAACTCATTCTTGGCTAGCGGCGCTTGTTCCTGTCTGATGAAAATGTTACACTGCTCTCTCATTCTCTGCCTCGGCCCGCTATTCCCGGAACACAGCTCTGAGTGGGTGGTTATTCTGTCATCATTTTGGGAGAGAGCGCATACACGCAGACACTCACTCACACACACATATAGACACACACAGGCTCAGACAGGGTCCATCCAAAGTAATTTTTGCATCCGATGTATTACTATCGTCAACTGCTGGGCTAAAAGCCTCTCCAGGGACATAACTCACCACCACTATTTATTTATTTTATTTTGATAAAACATCTTCATTAAAGATAAAGACTGACCCTGCCAATGACGCACAAGGCCATTCATCCACCAGCCTGCTTTTCAGAATGGAAATTGTATGTTTGTGCCCCGTTGCTATGGGCCTGCAATGGAAACCAACTTAACACAATGCGCGAGTTGAGTTAAGGTTCAATACAGCAGCTGTCAGAGCTGAAAGAAATTCTTACTTTATGTCTTTACAAGCCCTCAACAATAATGGGAAGTCAAACATTGTTTTGTGATGTGTTATATCTACCCCCGCATTAGATAAATTGTTTTTCAATTGTTTTGTTTCCTGCCTTCTACCCGCCTCACTCAGACGTCTGAGGGGAAGCAAAGGGTCAGCTCCTGACAAGTGCCGGTGATTTCTGTAATGGAAACGGAGGTGCTGAAATGCAGCTCGCCTCTATGGATTCCAGCGGTCTGAATCTACTAAGGGTCCAGTCATGGACAAAGCCCAGTTGGCAAGTTGCACGGACAGGTGTACTGTCATTTTGAAAGCAGAGGAAGAAAAGCGGAGGGAGAGAAAAGGGGGCAGATAGGACGGCTGTCTGGAGAATAGGGGCTCAGTCAGAGGGTGTTGAAAAGAGCCTCCACCTGAACGCACCGCTGCATCCTAATAACTCCTCAGCCTCAGACAAGGCAAAAAAAAAGACACCTTATGCTCTATCTTTCCCCTCTTCCCTTTGCTTCACTCTTTATCCGAGCAGCTGTGAAGGGCACACACCTGGCTGCCATCCATCTGGCTCTGTGTGTGTGCATGCATGTGTATTGATGTGAGTCTATTTAAAGAGGTTTTGGGGTGGGTTTCTGGGGTTGATCGCTCTCACTGCCAGTATTGTTCATGCGGATTTGGCTGCCATGGCAATAACGATGCATGTACAGTACAATCTGGCCAGTCGCAGTATAACTGCGCTGCTCTCAAGCTTCCTGTGGAGCGGGCTCATGATCGGACAGTTGTCAGCCCTCGTCTGCTGAATACAAAGGTGCAGGGGGAAAAAGCGAGCGGCAAACATTTTATCAACAACTGCTCCTGAGGTGCCCTTGAGCAAGAGATCTAACTCTCAGGACCTCAAATGGAGCAGTTCAATGTAGAGGAAGACTTGTTACATTCTCTATGAGATATACAGAGAAAGAAGCAGCATCTCATTTTCAAACAGAACAACTGTGGAATGAGATCGAAGCTTATTGTTACTCGGCTTATTCACTTTATCTCGGCTATAGCCCAGAAACCTTGTAAACAATTTAATAGAAATTATTTTTAAGCATTCTTAAACCTTTACCAGGTTTTCTGGTCATCAACACAAAGGAGAAACTGCCAGCTCTTTGATGCCTCTGGTGTTTTCTCTGCACCATCAGCTTTCGCTCACACCTCATTCCCCCTTCTGTTTGGCTGCGAGCGAGAAGTAAAACACACAAATGCTCCTCCTTTGGTTATCTTTTTTACAGATGGTCTTTGTTAGACACCTGTGGAAATTGTCAGAATAGAGACTGGAGTGGTTGTTTGATGGACTATTTTCCAGCTGAATTGATCGCGCTGGGTGTTAGACACTCAACAGTAGCACCCTCACACCTATCTGGCAGCTGAAATGAACCATTTTTTTAGTGTACCATGCATGAGGATCTGCACCACTGGCCACAGCAACACAACACGACTATGGTAATTTTCAACAAAAGGCCCACAGTTCGCATGGGGAAGGAGGGTCAGGTTCTTAACGTGTCACAATTATCCTTCAAAGGGGTGTTGTTCAAAGGAAGCCACTGTTGTTTGAGCGCCAAATTGCTACCTGGCGTTTTCAAAGTTCCCCGCTGTCCCCACTGTTCCTACACCGAGCTCATGACGGTGGAAAGGAATTAGCAGCGCTTGGCTAGACAGTACGGCCAATTGACAATGACAGCCTTGAGATATGTGACATGCTTGCCATCCATTCGCTTTCTTCTGCTGCTCCCCTCATCTTTCTCCTCTTTATCTTGTCTCCCGCCTGCTTTCCATTTTCTTGTCATTCACCATCCCTCTTCTTTCAATTTTTGTTCCACTAGTGTCTATTATCTTTTTTTTTCTTTTCTTTTTTTTTCTTTGTTTTTCTGTCTTTTCACCAAAGTGAAGTTACACTTCACACAGCCCTTTGAATATAACAATGACATTGTAGTTGGCCACAACAACAGTTTGCCAACTTTGGGCGGGAAGTTGAGTCATCAGTCCAAAATACTCAGAGCTGTGTGCCCATGTTTGGGCCATGACAAATATGTGAGAGCCAACTCATGTAAAACAAAATAAAAGACATATCTCTTTCTTTTTTTCATACCCACAGCCTGAGGAAAACGACATAGTGTTAACCCCCGATGGCACACAGGAGTTCATGACCTTTGAGATCCCACTGAACGACTCGGGCTCAGCAGGTCTGGGAGTCAGCGTCAAGGGCAACCGGTCCAAGGAAAACCACACCGACTTGGGCATCTTTGTGAAATCCATTATCAATGGAGGTGCTGCTAGTAAGGCAAGTAACTACTCCCCATCTGCTCTGACCATTATCTCAACCAAGAACCTTCAGGCATGTATAACGATTTATGTGGACCTCTATACAGCATGGAATCAAGGTCCTTGGCACTTGTGTGCCAATGTTAATGTTGTTCAAGTGGCATGGCATCCATGTTGTGAATATTTTTCCTTTGGACAATTATGTTCTTTATTTCTTTTGTTTTTAATTCCCTTGAATTTTTGATTTAAGTGCACATAAACACTGGTGGTTTGGGTCAGGCTGAGAGTGTTACAATGTCATTAAAATGTTTTCCGGAGAAGAGGAAAACAAGATTATGATCATGCCCTGGTATTTAATGGGATTTTCTTGGAGAGAGGGTACATGTGATTTTTAAAATCCTGCCTCAAGAGCAGTTGCAGAATGTTCATGTTGTTCCTGCTCAGAGCTAGTGATGACAGTAATCATAAAACTTTGATGCAAGTATTTTCCAAGTCGTATCTAACCTTTTGCTGATGGGGTTTGTCTGCAGGACGGGCGTCTGCGTGTCAATGACCAACTCATTGCGGTAAATGGGGAGTCGTTGCATGGGATGACCAACCAGGATGCCATGGAGACACTGCGCGAATCCATGTCCATAGAGGGCAACAAGCGAGGGATGATTCAGCTAATTGTGGCCCGGCTGGTCTCCAAAAACAGTGAGGTAGGCTCACCGTCAGGGAGGAACAACAGGGATGTACTCGGGACTAATTGGCATCACAAGGAGCAGGATCGAAATGGTCTGCCTTTGTTTATTTCTTTAATCAGATGTCGTTATTAGTATTCTAATCATGAGCTAACAGAACTCCAAGATGGACTGTGCATTTTACTTCCCCCGCGTGTACACACAAAGCATAAGACACAAAATGTATACGCAGACAAAGGAAACGCACACGCATGTACTTATTCTAATCCTGTCTGTGGTCAAGTGGAAGACATGTTGAATGAAGAAGAGGGATAGCTGCATTTTAAGTGCACAGAATGATAAATGAGAGTGGCTTTCCTCTACCTTGCCGCCGGCCCTAATCTATCCCATATAGGTTTTTGTTGCTTTGAGATAGCTAAAGGAGGACATTTATGAAGCGACCACACCACCATGCAAATCTTCAAACAGTCCCATTTCCTGTGTGAGATGGGTGATACCGTCTCACCCCCCCTTCCTGGACTGCATGATATTCTTTGCCGACGGTGGGCCTTGATATGATATCTAAGAAGCACTCCACTGACTTGTGATTGACAGGCCTGCGGAATAGCGCTGTAGGACAGGCAGATAAAAGAATATGTATTGCCGTCAGGTGGATATTTGTCATTAGACGACAGTCAAGAATATTGAAAGTGAGGGGATTTTGCCTTCATGAAATACCCTTTGTGTTTCTGAGCTAATCCCAGCCTACCTCTCTTCAAGATAAACTGTTCTTTCGTGTACTGAAGTAAAAACCGAAATGAACGCAAACGTGATTTAGCAAGTTGTGAAATGCCAAGCACAGTGTGACTGAAACACAGTTTATTGATGTGTTTGCATTCATACACACACATCCACCTAAATACACACAACCAAAGACCCACACACGTTCGCTCAGCCTGCAGCCAGAGGTTGTAGATCAGGTTTGATTAGTGTTGCTCTGACTCTAATTGGAGCCTGTGTCCCGTGGCTGTGTGTCAGTTTGGAGTACCACGCTGAGCCCCAGTCCCTCTCACTGCCCTTCACCCTCCCTGCCGGCCTCTTCCCCTCAGCGCTCTGTCTCTCTCTCCTCTCACCCCACATCATCGCCCCTGACTTCTTTTTCTTCTTGTTTTAATGTCAATTTTCAACCCTTTCCCCACCAAACTTGTGGCAGGACATAGTTAACAGGTAGAAACATTTGATAAAGACAGCCAGGGACTGGAGTTGAACTCGCACAGGTGATACTTATATATTTCCATACATTACTGTTTTTCAATGAGGGGCAGTTGGATCCTGCAATACTGTATACATCTGCTCGGTTGCTTATGGCACAAAACAGCAACTTATTTAATTTAGCAAATAATACAAAAATCCTGCTTAAAACTCAATAGATAAATAATCTAAACTATTTGTCTCTAACAAAAAGCAGCAGGCTTAACAGGAAATGTACAAAACATTCCACATGACCACTTCAACATACAATAATTTAAGAATTAACAAACAACTTCACTCAGTTAAGCCGTCTGTCTATGTAAGAGAATGACACAAATGTTTTGAAATTGGTGCTACGTGACGAGAGAAGAAGGGCTGTGTCACTCACATTTGCAAGCGGCCAGAATGCACTGCGCCGCACACTCCTGCTGATGGGTGACATATTGCGAGTTGGGCAATGCTTGGTTTTGACTCGTCATCTGTTTTGAAACAGGAAACAATTTGGCGCCCGGCTGCTAACAAACTATATCATATTACCACGAAACAATGAACTAAAATATATTTTTGAAAACGTTTTTGGTGGGAAATAGAATAATAAATAGGACTGTGGTTCATATTTGATCAGCACTGCCTTGTTCTGCAGTTTGATTTGAAGTTTCACAATAATGGAACCATATGTTGGCCACTTCTGGTTGGCAATGGTTCTCCAAACAGTATGCTAAAATATGTTTTTTGAAAACATTTTAGCTGGGAAATGGGCAGTGCAGTAACATAATCTTCATAGTTTATCAGCACTGCCCGGTTTTGACAGTCTGTTTAGAGTTTGGTGAGATGCCCCTCGCTCGATCCAAGCGAGAGGGACAGACTGTGGGGCGGCTTTGTAATAGAACTTAAATGCGTGTTTGGTCTGCACCCATTCTCTTTTCCTCGAGCCTTCATCTCTCTTCTATCCCCATCCCCACCCCCTCTCCGCTCTACAGGAGAGGACACATGTCCCTTTGGGGAAAGCCCGGCCCCAAGGTTCAGTGAGTTCTATCACTTCGGTCCAGTCACTCTCCTGTCCTCTTTAATCCCTCACCAGCAGGCAGACAGGTAGACAGACTGACACTGAGCAGACAGTTAAGGTCACAGACGAGCACAGTCTGAGACAGCTAAAATGCTTTTTTTTTTAATATTATTTAACTATCACTCTGTCGGAGTAAGGATGACAGATGATGTTTATTGCATTTTTGATCCATTTAGGGCACAATTTAGAGAGACATTTTGACAAGTTTTATATATAATTTGACATTTATTTCACCATCAGTTGCTATAAGACATCTTGCAGAGAAAGGTATAAAGAGTGTGTGACACAAAAGGAGAAAGGAGTGTAACAGTGCATTTTAGATTCCATCCATTAAACTCCCATTACAGGCGATCGTGTACTGCTGAAGATGTGGTGTATTCAGGAAGCTTAGTGGCTTAAAAAGATGCCATAAAACCACTAGGGGGATTTGTAATATACAGGGTAAAGAAAAGATATGATTCTAAATGAGGAACTTAAGGTCAGTTGCACACCTCAAATAAGAAAAGCCGAAGTTAAATGTCGATGAAGGCCCCCAGCAGTTACAGCCACCTCCCCCTCCTCCCCTGCTCTGCTGTGCTGGCCAGGCAGTTATGTGGGGAGCCAGCGCCAGTTTGCCACTGTCACCCAGCCGAATGGGAGTGAGCACTGGAGGCCACCATTGAAATGAATCAGATCCATCACTGTCTGCAGGGGAGAGGAGCCGAGCAGCACAGTCTAATGCGTCGGGAGGGGGGGGGCCTCGATGGGTGCGGCGAATCCAGGCCACCCTACTCCATGAAAACTGCATTGATTTCATCATTGCTTGGTCCTGTCGGCCAAAGTACCATCAACTTTGTCAGAAGAGAGCAGCCGATGTTTTTGGTTGTTCAAGCTGCTTGGTTCGGTAGGTCTTTGCAACACCAGGATCCATTTTCTTCTATGCAATATAACTTGAAATGTTACATTGTATGAAATACATGGGTGAATCGCCTTAACGAAAATGTGAAGTGCACTGTGCGACATCATCGTCTGACCACTTACTAGCCTTTTCACAGGCATGCACACACAAATGTCTAATCCCCACAAAAACACACCCTCACACGCTTCCACATATTGCCCAAGGTCTCCCAGAGGCCCATTGGGGCGAGATCCATCCACGCAGATCCTCTCAGTGGCAAAGACAAGTGTTTCAATAGGCTGGTTCATGCTACTGAGGGCCCATGATTAAGCCCATGTCTGATGTGGAGTACCTGGTCTATTTATGCTGCCATTAAAGCAGTGCCGATGAGTGGCCTTTGCCTTGGGTTAAAATGAGACATTTTGCCGACCTCGGAATAAAGAAAAAAAGCATGATTAAGGATGTATTCAAGTCTAACAAAGCAGCCACACAGCATGGGGACTATTTTTAATGGAGCACAAGCCCGGAAGGTCCCCATGAACCTGATTTAAAATCTGAAGAGTGTGGACCCATATTGCTCTTATCTAAGCTTAAATCAAATCAATTTTGTTTTATGTAGCCCAAAATCACAATCACATTACCTCAGTTGGCTTTAAAATCTGTACAGTGAACGACATCCTCTGCCCTCAGACCTTCGATTCGAGTGAGGAAAAACTTGCCATAATAAGAAAATGAAAAAAAGATGGAGGAAACCTAAGGAAGAGCCACAGAGGAGAGATCCCTCTCCCAGGACGAACAGACATGCAATAGATGTTGCATGTACAGAACAGAACAACAGCTGTATTGTCAGAATATTTTCATACAAATTATACCTGGAAAGCTTAAAAATACAAGTCTCAATTTGACTCTTAGTCAACCAAGTCATAGGATAGCAGTAGCTGAAAGAATATATTAATCAATGCACGTTATCATCCACCCATACACAATTATAAAATCGGAGTTGGTTTGTTGAGATACAGGTTGGTCGCTGTGAGACTTTAACAGAAGATTGCTCAACAAGGTGAAACAATTAAATGAGCAGCCATCAAACCTGGCCAAAAACAATGTAGAAAACACTTTGGAAATATGCTACTTCAGTTTGTTTCATGTATTATTTTGAGAAACAGCAACATTTTCCAGATTTGTTCAATTGTTTTGCATTTATACTCAGATCTTTTTTTATGTGCTGCTTGAAAATGCTCATAGAAAACTGATTGATGGTGCAGTAAAACAAAAGCAACAAGATCTAAGTAAGAGGAGCAGATGAAGCTTTTTTAAATGGGGAGTTTGTTTAAATAGCTTGTTTTGACCAGTCCTAATACTAATACCTTATATTGTATTTGATATGCAATCATTTAAATATATAATATTCTTCAATCACTGAAGAATATTGATCGCACACTCAATCTATACCCACACAAGCTGTCCCAGAATAATTCATTCTTCCTATGTTCTGGTTCCACAGATAGCCCTTGTTTGAAAAAGTACCAGTATGGCCCAGATAGTCAAGTGATATGATTGGTCACTGCCAATTTGTTTCAAGTATTGGAATTGCGTTGCTGCTTCAGAGACTTTTGTAATTTCCCCTTCTATATTTGAGTTCTATTAATATATCATCACATGTGTTAGGCAATTACATTTATTTTCATTTCAATTCCATTTTCTTTTTTTTCTTTTTTTTTTCTCCCACACTTCCGGAATGTGCTCCATCTTATGTTACTCACATGATTAGCGCAGAGACAGATCCTCCAGTCACAAAGTCCTGTGATTGAATTAAATGATGATCTGTTACAGTAGTTTGGCTGTTGGAAGTCAGTGTTAGATTTGTTCAGAGGCGGATGGAGTAGCCAAAAAACATACTGTAACTTTTGATAAACATTCAAGTAGAGGTAGAAATTGTAATCGGTATAACCACTTGAGTATGAGTACTAATTAAAAAATGTACTTGAGGTTCTGAGAAAAAAAAAAGAAGAAGAAAAACACTGGGACACTTATGTCTTTTCCCCAAGTCATTTGTTGTGGAGCTAACTGGAATAATTTCAACCACAGATGGTCTTCATCAGGTAAAGAAGTAAACAGACACCTGTATTTATTTGTGACACAATAACAAATCATCATCTCCTGATTAGATAATTGGCCACATTTACCCCACAGCAATAATCCCAGTCTGTGTCTCTCAGTATGATCACAAAATATTACATTAATATACACCAACTTAAATACAGTTTCTTGTATAATAGTAACTATAAAGATTGCCCACATGTTACAGATTTCCAGTACACATGTCTCAGTTCCCATCACGATGACATGTGAGCCCCCCATATCCAGGTCTGTCCAATCACATGAAGACAATAAGACTACAGAAGTGGTTCACTGACTTAATCAGGTGAATTAGGAGATAATGCTGTGCAGATGTTTTATCATTGTGTATTAAATGCAGGTGTGTTCACTTCTTTATTTGGACCTGAACAAGACCACCTGTAGTTAAAACATTATATCACTCATGTCCACATCTGTGTTTCATCAGGTTACACCAGTAAGCATGACTAGTTAGCTGCATGGCACTAGGCACTCACACAGCTTGGATATTTACTTTAGAGAAAGCACGAACCGTTGCAGTAGTTTTGAAGCACAATACGCTGTGTGTGTATATATTATCAAAATACACACAAAACATACACACTGTCAGCGATGGGTTCTCTGATTTCCTACCGTTTTAAACTGTCTGCCCTCCATTACTGTTAGCTTCTTAAAGAATGTACATGCATGTATTCAAATAACCAACATTAACTCTAATACCTCAGTGCTTTCGTTCCACCAATGTTCATCATTGTTTTCACAATTTGAAAACATAATTCATAAAGTGTATTTTCTTTGGAAGTATGGCTGTTGTCGTCAACCACAGAAATCTCAATGATAACGTTATTTAACATTAGATGGAAGAACCTGCAGCAATAGCAACTTTTCACTGGCTTGAGTAGTGAAGTCATTTCCTTGTAAATAGGAAAAGCTGAGCAAAGTGGAGCACAAATGTAAAAATCTTTCATAAGCCGAGACGAGGGGTGCTGGATAGACTGCAGAGCAAAAGCATGATCACTTGACTGTGTCTCGCGGTGACATATAGACCTAATTAATGAGCAGTTTATATGAATGTGATCTTGACATTTGCAGTTGATCAGCTGCCCTACTTTCCGCTGTAGAAACTGGACCTACGGGCAGAACAGTGAAGTCTGCTTATCATGAGACATCATCAGAACTCATTTAATTAAAAGGAGGATTGTTAGAAAACTGAGATAGTAACAAATGTGTAAATGTTTAGGGTTATATTATGCCTATAAAAATAAGATGTATTTTTTACCTGAGCTAACCTCCCCATCCTGCTTATGAACTTTTGCTCAGTGGTGGATGTTTGTTTCCGTCTCTTGCAACAGCTACAGCAGTTCATGACATTACTAAGATATTTATCACACTGGAATCTAAAAGCAGACAGACTGATGATAAGTATACTCGTGGCTGGGTTTCATTGCTCTGATTTAAAATTCATCACAGGACGTGCGCACACGCCTCTCTGCATTTGTGATGTTATTTATGATGGAGATCTCCTGCAGACATCTACTATTTTTGACAGACTGGTTGTCGCGTGTTTTTTTTTCTTTGTCGTCCTTCTTGAAAGCGCTACAGCGACTTGCCAATGAAGCGCTGAATTTATAACAAGCAACAAAAACATACTTCACCCAAGAGGCTTCACCCCAAAACCTTTCTCATCTTCCCTGTCTGTTTGCATTGCTCATTCGACTCGTCTGCAGATTGAGTTGAATTCCCCAGTATTATTTTTGCATTGTGGTGCTCCACCACAGAGTTCTCATGATAACTCGTGAAACAGAGCCTCTGCCCAAGGATGGCAGTGCTATAACTTCAGTCCTTCACTTCAAATATTTGCAACTTTCACTTTATACATAAGCTTTTATGTAAAGCATTCCACATCTTCTGACCACTTGAAAGATTTTCCAGTCCTGCAAACCGCAATTATGTAAATACCATGTGGTGCGCGAAACCACCGCAAAGTGGCCAAGTGCATTAAGTCAGCTGAGAAAACGTGTTTCTGGTTTCCTGTTTTCTCATTTCCTTAAACCACTGACACAGTACCACGCATTCACATTCACAGAAATGTCCAGCCCTGTCGGCTGTGCCTCATCAAATGCACAGCTAGTAATGCCGACATTTACGACACTGCTGAGGTTTTGATATACATGACAGCTAATTAATGTCAATGCTTGAGAATTGAATGAATGTGACAGTGTGATGCATAAGAATGACAGGGCAATATGGAGAGTGAGGTGAGGGGGTCAACCAACATTAAAAGGTTTATGAGCGAGTATTACATACAACAGTGGGCAGTTTCACAAGAAGATGAAGCAAAAATGACCTCTTCTGAAAACACTTCATTGTTCTATCTGAGGCCATTTGCTTTGTAATGATGGCCAACAAAGGATCATCATTTACCTTACTTCTATCTTGCAGCTTACCATTAGGGATCATGGTCAAGTAATGGGCAAGCTGGAACACTGATTTATTATTGATGCGCAGCAGCATGGGGTACAGGAATAAGATCAAAGCCTGCAGAGACTTTGCTCCCTGTGTTCGGAACCGGCATTGTTGCATCATGGAGCTTACAGACAGTGGCTTAGTTAACTCTGTGAAGAGAGTAGATGTAACAGCTTAGTCTGTATATAAAAGAGCAGCAAAGTAGTCTCCTCAGCATGCCAATTGGCCTGTTTGTAATCCATTCCAAAAGCATTGCTGTTAGTCACTACAAGAACGCTTATGCAAAGAGACAAGGGGGAAGGAAGTGGCTGGCCCTAACAAAAGATGCTCACTTGGATGAGAGAGGACTGATCGATAGAGCCTTGAGAGAGCTATCAATCAGAACCTCGGCCTAGTAAATTATGGTTTTATTAGTATTGAGCTGGCCACTGCTGGGAGAGACCTTAAAACATTGAGACGCTGGCCCCCATCAGAAGCAGGAGAAGGGAGGGAAATCTGTTCCACCCCCCAACCCCCAACCCCAGGCTTAATATGGAGTGATTGAAGTCTAATTAGGTCATGACATGTAGGAACGATTGCTCCCCTGTTTTCATAGCAAATAACAGAGATTCATGGAAAGAGCACCGAGCAGTGCACTCTGGGAAATGCAGTTTGCAATGAGGCGGTGACTAAATTGGAGAAAGTAGCTCGCAGAGCAGCAGAAATGCAATTCCGGTGCTGCTGGGCCCTCATTCCCAGCCGGCTCTCTGAGGACTAACTCATTTAGGAGCGGCAAGGGAAACTCAATAGGACCAATTGAGAAAATAATATATTGAATCTGGTGGTTGAGTGGGCTGCTTGGGCATGGTGGACGACTGCAAAGTTGAAGTGTGTGCTTTAGTGTCTGAACGCCCAAGTGTTGTCGAGCAACATACACACTCGTATGTGAATACATTTACACACATTCCTTTCACTTAGCAGCATTGAACATGTGGTGTTCAGTTGTTGGCCGTATATAATAGTATTGCACTGGGCTTGAGCTTGAACAGTCAACTGTAGACAAATTGCAACCAGAAATACGGATCCTGAATGAAGAGTTGAAAAGAAGATGGAATACTATTTGTTGGATGGATAGGGTTGGGGGAAATGACCACATTAATGTGTTTAATGTTTCTCGAAAGTTAAAGTAAAATTGACAGTATTTAAGCCTTGTTGAGTGAAAATGTTTAAAATTGCTTTTTCTAAACATTATCCAGCAGCATTAAACAACTTAAGCAAACTGTCCACAGGCTTGTACAGGCAACCGAGAGCAACAGGAGGGCCTCATTTTTCACATCACATTACAATCTCTTTACATATGGCCAGTGATTAAGATAGGTAAATTGCTAGCTTACACAAAATGACCTCATTATAGACATCTTACCATATGTTTTAACATTGCTACACAAAGTGTTCAATATGTAGTATTAGCTTTCAAACTAGCTAAGGTATTGAACCTGCTAACCAACAGTGAGGTAAACACAACCCAAAAATTATTTGGTCATAAGGGAGTTGTTTATTTCCTCTCGCACAGTTTGTTTTCTGCTGTTAGAATTATTGTAATGTATTTATGTGTCTGTGATGGAAGTGATCCTCATTCCACTAGCGAAGCAAAGCAGTCAACAGCTCCTGAGCTTCTACTTCTTATTGGACTTTAAATTAGGCCTCAGCTAGGTTGTCATTGTGTTCACAGGTCAGAGTACATTTGCATTAAGTTGAGCTTTTCTCCTCTTCCTGTAGTGCCGCTGGATGCCTTTTAAATCTCCGTAGCTGAGTTGGCGGCGCCAGGCTGCGGGCTGCATTCACAATCAATAGCTGCCTATCACTGTCTCGTGTTTTGAGTTGTGTGTGTAAGCATAATGTCTCCTCATTGTTTGTTTTACCATGGATGGAGTTGATGGTTAACCCTCTTGTCTGGTGTGAACCTAGATCATCCAAATTTGCCATCTCAAAAGAACTAAGAAAATACAGTTATTGTCTGCAGTTGAAGAAACGACAGTGATGGAGGACTTAAACCTGACCAGGAGATATTCACACACACCATGCTGGATCCGTCTTATTTCCCATCCGAAAGTGGTTGTTGTGAAATTGAAGTTTCGCTAAGAACTCCTAAAAGACCTGGGCAACCACTTTGGGAAGCACTGGCATTAGACGAGGCTCTAGGTGGATGTGAGAAGCTAATGAAAGTGTGGTATCTAGCCAGCGGAAGGGTGAGTTGTGCCCAGGGCAGGATGCAGCAGCTTAAGGATTGTAATTACGGCATTATGATGGAGGTTGACTGGATTAGAGCCATGGCAACAGGCTGAGACCAGGATAGAAGGCCAAAAAATGGCCATGGACTAGACATTATTAGCCTGAGTTGACAGCTCAAGACCAGCACTGTCAACACACCGCTTCTTCTCATTCACTATTCTCAGAGCTCAAGGTCAGACAGATTCTGGCGCACAGGCAAAAAACATTTTAACCATTAGTCTGCATTTATACAAACACAAGCGCCATTCACACTGCCCTTACCAGTTACCACATTACTGTTACGAGGCAGAGTATCGGCGCATGATCCCCGCACTGAAAGGGCAGTGTGAATGAGGCTATAGACAAACCAAAGCTATAACACACAAACACAAGCACGCCTAGTAAGTCCAGTGGGAGCTGAGCAGCAGATGATCTTGACTGGGCTCAGTGTAAATCACAGTGCTCTGCCCTCTCCCTCAGTCAACAGGATAATCCACTCTGAAAATGACTAGATTAAGACAGATTAAACACATGATGAGGTGATGAGAACCACTGGTGAGAAAGCTCAAAACCCCAACAAAGTCACTGAAAATCTGAAAGATACAGCACCAGTTTTGGACACATATGAGCCTTGACCAATGTGCTGCTGCTCTTTTTTGAGTTTGAACACTGTGATACCTCAAAGATCTTAATTTTTATCATGCCTATGAGCTGACGACAGGTGCCGGTGGCATTATGTTTTCCGGTTGTCCTTCCGTTCATCCCATGTGATATCCCCAGGACACCTGAAAGGAATTTCTTGAAATGTGGCACAAACTATCAGGTCTCAGGGATGAGCTTATTAGAATTGGGTGGACAAAGGTCAAGGTCACTTTGATATCACAAATCAAGTTTTTGGCCATTACTTGAAAAGTAACATGTTAATTATGACAACATGTTCACACTAATGTGTGATAAGATGAAATAATGAATTGATGACAGTTTATATCCAAAAGGTCAAAAGTCAACTTCGCTGTGACATCATAATGGTCTGCAAAAACCCTTTTCAAGCCATTAGTCAACCGCATAACTCAGGAACTTAAGGGAAATTGTGACAATATTTCACATTTTGGCGAATACTGACTTGGTGACAATAATCTTGACTGTTCACCTTGAAACTGTGATGATTGATTAGATCTCCTGTGCTTCCAAGTTAAACATCGGTGTGAAACCTCCACAATTTACAATGTGTATCTTTTTTTGCAGCAACGTCTATATTTGAAGCGCTGCAGTCGCTGGTTTGATATCTTACACTGACATTGAGCTTCTGGTGATTGTCATTCCCCCATTTGACGCGGCTCTGTATCAGTCCTCTGTACTCCTCTGTAAAAATAGTCTTTAAATTGAATGTCTTCAGACTGCTCGGCGGAGGCTTACAACTGTGAGGCGGTAATTCTAGTTTGTTGATGTTTTTTTTCTTTTCTGGTTGGAACATTTCTTTTTGCAATTGTGATGATTGATACTCATGTTAACGCTCCAATTTCATATTTTATCAACCTGCTGCCTCTGCTGTAAAATGCCTCTGTCTCAGCTCATCACAAGATATTTCCTACTACTACTACTGCTACGAATACTTCTTCTACTACTGCTACTACTAACAATAATAATAATATTAACAATAATAGTAATGAAAGTGATAATAATATGAGGCAACAGCAGAGGGTGCAGATTTTACATTAAAATGGCCCAGCTTGTCATACAGTAGTCAGTAAACCTTGACAAGTCAGCAAACATGCATAGTGTGCTAAAGCATTAGCATGCAGGGAAGCAAACTTAATTAATACTGGATACACAAAAATTAAATTGCTACCATTTTGCCCCTGTGTCAACTTGATTCCAAAGTCTATTTGCCATAGAAGCCAATGAATACTTTTAAAATGAGCCTGTTCAGCTCTGAGAGACATACAGAGACAGTGACATCGTTGTCTTTCTGAGATCCATTCCTCTTGACACATTCTATACATACTTTTGATATCATTCGGTTCTCAGCTGCTTGCTCTCTGTTTTCACCGTGTCCACTCATTTCCCTACCTCCTCCCCAAAGCCCTCCATCTTCTTACTTCTCCCCAGCTCACGACAACTGACAAGTCTCCAGATCTGAACCAGATTAAAATGTGCAGAGAGCGGTTGAGTAAAAGAGAGAGAAGCGAGTAAAATAAATCTTCATTTCGACAATTTGAACCTTATTGAGTCTGAATCATCCGGGGACATGCTTTTTATTATAAGGCTCGCAGTGGCCTTGGCTCTGATTGTAATTGTGTTGACCTAGCCCCCAATTTCACACACACGCATGCACACTCACACACACACACACACACACACACACTGCTTCTTCGTCTCCTCACAACCCGCTCTTATCAATTCCCTGTTGCGATAAAGTCCTGCACTCTCAACCTCATTAAACCTCTCATTTATATTAAATAGCCGATAAGTCCCTCCACCCTGGTATGCATCTCCCAGGGCACGCTACTCCCACGAGAAGGCGACTCGGCAGCACCCGCAGTCACCCCTTTTTTCTCGCTATTCCTTCCATTTATTTACCAAATCCTCCCCACCACCTCCTCTTCGTCCTCTCTCCTCCTCTTCCTCCTGCTCCCCTGTCCTCCTGCTGCAGTTGTTGTCTGATCTTTTACTCTTGGCCGGGAGCCAGCAGAGTGTTGTGAGACATCAATATTAGCCAGGGCCTTCTGGTTTAAAGCATGCTTGAGGTACAGAGTTGAACTGTGCAGACTATCTAGCTGTAAGGGAGCTATCTGTAATAGGTCCTGTACAGGGAGTTCAGTGCGTTCCCTCGGCAGCCCACAGGCTGCTATGAAGCATTGTGGGAAATAAGGCCACTCTCTGCGCGTGGATGTGAGATTTTTCTCCACTCCACTTCCTTACACTGTGGCAGCTTCATTGTCTAAAAAATACCACGTTTGAAAGACTATTGGCTGCTGAAGACTGGACACAGTATCTGGGCCCAGTGGTCCCAGACCCAAAGCCTAACCGCTAACTGTGTCCCCTGTCAAGGCTGACACATGCACTGAGTGTACAGTGGGCTCAATAACCAGCAGTGCAGCATATCGACCACATGGCAAATGTCACTGGTCCATTTACTGGGGATCATTGTTAGAGGCAGCTGTCTATTGGCCTCTGAGAAATCCATGGAGCTCTATCCAGCTCTGACTACTACAGGAGCCGTTTCACACTGCTGAGCCAGAAAATACCGATGTAAGCCGAGATCGACGTTGAAGCCCCGGTTCCATGCTTCTGGAGTATTGACAGCGTCACATTAGGGGCCATTTTATGCAGGCCCATTTCTTCATTTCTGCGTAAATGTAACTTTTAGTTTTGCCGTATCTGTGTTTTTGACTTCTGTCATAATACGCTCATTTAAGATTATCGATTATTTTATGACATGCACAATAAATTATCCAAATGTAATCCAACGAGTAAATCAAGAGTAATGCAGTCTCAGTCTGAATTGGGGTTAGGGTTATTAATAAAGTTATTAGTTGTTAATTCACTTATTAATGTTTGTACTTCAAGATAAGGCTGTGAAATGTTAATGGAACTGGTGGCAGTTGTTAAAGTAGGAAGGTAGCAATATCAAGTTAGGCTAGGCTTTTCATTTAATGACAGTAGAGTAGTCTGTGCCAGAATGAGAATTGGTGCATCCATCACTGACAGCACTGTGGAGATATGCACAGTTGAGAAACACAGAACCAGCCATTTTTTTTAAATTCAAACCTTTCAGTTAAAAACATGACTGTAACTTAAATCAGACTAAATGGAAAATTGAATTGGCACTGTATCTATTTGTAAGCCCCATGCCTACTCCTCATCTCTTTCCCGGTCTCTGTAGGCCCCTGGCAGCCCTCCGGTATTAGACCATCCTGCGAACTCTCTCCTGGACAACCACGAGCGCCGGATTTCCCACTCCCTATATGAAACCATTGAAGGCTTGGACAACAGCTCCACATCGCTGCCTAATATGACCGGACGCATTGGTGAGTCAAATATCACTGAGGTTCTTTTACTCTCCCTTTCAGCACCTTGGTGTCTCTTTCTTTTAGACAAAGTGACACCACAAATTGGATTTCTTTTGGCCGGTCACTCCCCATTCACATTGGTAGGAAGTGTGGTTGACCTGCTAACCTCATGCTCATTGGATATACTTTCCCTTGAATGGCTGCCGTCTGTATATTGACATTCCCCCATCAATTTTAACATCCACCCCACCCCTTTTCTGAAGTGTCTCCTCATCACCTTCAAAGCCTCATCCCCCCTCATCGCCCTGCATCCCAAGGTACGCCGCGACACCATTCAAACCTCTCAGGGATTAACGTCATCCGCAATCCTCCCTGCCTTCACTCCACTCCCGACTGGCTTCACTCGGGTCAATTCCCATTCTACCCAGCAGACATCAGTGGGCTAAGATCTCATCTCTTCAGGTGTATTAGAATTGGCAATTCAATCCTCTGCCAGTCGCTGCTGTCATCTCAGCATCGACAGACCCTTCACATATGCATACAGACAGAAGGCGAAGGTGATTGCACCGGTGTAGGGAGGGCGTGTTTGTGGGGGAAGGCAGTGCAGTCACATGTATCCACGCACACAGCAGGTTTTTGTTCATTTTTAAATCTTCTTTCCCATCCCCATCCGATTGTTTTCTCTCCATCCTTTCTTCTTTTGTCGTTCGTATCCGATTTCTCTCTTTGTCTTCCCCTAGTTTTCCCCGTTGTGTTTCTCCTTTCGCCTTGTTTTTCTCCCCACTGATAAACCCTCTCCTCGTCATTGACTCTTTCGGCTCCCGCCCCATCACCCTTCCATCCTCCTCGACTCAGATGGAGTGAATTTGTAATCCGTCAACGATCTACAGTTTCTCCCTCTCTGCCCTTCTCCCCATTCGTTCTCCTGTTTCTCTCCTATTCCCTCCCCACCATCTCCCCCTGAGCGGTGCCACTCTGCCACTGATCACAGAAGATCAGAGGCTGTGTCAGAGGCATCTGATGGTTAATTAAGCCTCCAGATCAATAGGGCTTGCCCCTGACACTCTCTCTCCCCCACTGTCTTCTCTCTCTCCCCTTCTCGTTTTCAGTCTTGCGTCGTGTCTTCCTCCTCCACCCCAAATGAAAATGTTCTGAAAATGGTTGGGTTTTCCTCTCAGTTTGGCTTATTTATTCAACTGGCTTCTCCGATGCAGGCATTTTCAGAACGCTACTGTGATCATAAGCGGCAACTGTGGGCGCACTGATGGAAAAGTTTCTTGCCATTGAAACTTCAAGGGCACCCAGCGCTCATCTCATCCTGCGGAGTGGGAGTCAAATGAGCCAAGTGGAAAAGTTTTAGGGGTGGGGGTGGAGTGGGTGCTAAAGCAGCAACTCATCACAGCCGAAGCTCGGCGGAGTCCCAGAGTCTCAGATCTTTGACTCGGCTTGTCTCGCAGCAAGAAAATGTCAGTTCCTTTCTTCCCTGTCTTGAGGCTGTCTCTGACTCGTGCCCTCATTAACCCATGCCTACATTCTGTGACAGGTCCTCAACTTTTTAAACTGACACAGTTCTGTTTAGATTTCTGATGCAGTCAGAGTCACGTTCATATTTATGAGGTAAAATGCAGCAGCACCTGCGAAGCAGAAGAAGACATTTGGTCGGTCAAATCTGTTGTTTCTGCAATTTCTGCATATCTGATCCTCCTTGTCTCCCTTTGAGACTTCAATTTACTGATGCAGGCGATGTATTTAGTTTTGTCCTCAGAATGCATTCGAACACAGTTAGTGTATCCGAAAAACTGGAAAAAGAACGAGCCGTCTCTCTGTCCTCCATGTGTCCACAAACAAGTGGCAATGACCTTGCATCTCACAGACTACACAGAGCTGAGATGTGGTTAACCTTGATCAAATGTCACAAAATTGACTTTGAAAGCAAACAGCATCAGTATTCATGATATTCATCTCACATGTGCATTGTTTTTTTTCCCCTTTCCATTTCTGAATTTAACCAAAATGTCAGTGTACTGCATTTACCCACTTCAGTTTGGGAGAAGGCAATAAAAGCAGAAATAGAACAAAATAGTCTCATACTGTCTCATTGCTTAGTGAGACACTAAAATGTATTTTCCTGTGTGGATAGTAAATATCTGCAGGCCAGACAGACAATAGCTGTTTCCACTCTCTGTCTTCTTCTGTATGTTCTTTCGGATGGGCTCAGACTTATTGCCTGGTGTGTGAAATGTGACAGTTGTGGTTAGAGGACAGATGCTGAGATCGGCTCGGCAAGGTCAGGAAGCGCACAGCCGCCAGGGCTTGACTGACAGCTCGATGCTGAATGTATCTAGACCTGCTAAATTACTGAATCATGAAGGCCAAACGTGGAGTTTGTGCTATGGCAGACTCCGTAGGCATATCGTAGATGCACACACAGACAGTAGCGCACTCACGTGAGACCCCTCCATCAGGTTAAGCACAGCTTCCACTGATGTGAGCCATACATTTTTCCTCAGAGTAAATAGTGATTACTGACAAAAAACTGAGGCATTTTACATCTTAAGAGCCAGCAGAGGAACTCTCTAACCGAATCAGACCCTCTCCTCCGCTGCTCGGCTCCATTATACTGCCCGCGCTGCTGTAAGTGGACCACGGCACGGAAGCAAATGGGACGGGATGGTTTCGCTCCACAAGAATTAAGATCTGACTTTGATTGTGAGTCATTGCAGATGGCAGCAAGTCAATACAGTGAAACTGTAGACTCCATATTTCTGCCAACCTGTGAGTGTTATTGCTACGCACTCTCTTTTTTTAGCAACTAGCTGCCATGTCCTATGGAGGCCTTATCTTACCTCACCCAGGTATCGATCATAAACTGGACCGTCTCTTCTACTTCCAGCAGTCACAGGTAGCTAGCTGACTTTCTTCTGAGAGAGTAGCAATAGGTCTTGGTTCTCCACGGGGAAAGGTTCTATAGAAGGACATATAGGAATTATAATTGCCATTGCAACAGCAAAGAAAAAGCACAAAATGACACAAGAGACAGGTGCTGTAAAGCTGGTATGTGCCATCATATTGATTGTAAGGGGTCTTTACTTCTGTCTTCCCTGTGTTGTTTCAGGCTGTCGTTCAGAACTTTCTGCTGTGTGTGTGCGTGTGTATGTGTGTGTGCTAATCAATAGTCAGAGATAATCCTATTCCCTGTTTGCCTCAGCAACGCTCAGATGCTGTGATACTGTCAGATTTAGCTTCACACATGCACACGCCGTATGCATTGAGCGCCGTGGCCAGAGGCTGAATCCGCAGCTAGCAGGTGGTGGAAACACAACGCGTTCTGCTTGACTCCCTGCACACATAAAATTAGTTCCTGGCACTTTTCTTTTTCTTCTCCTGATTTCCTTCCATCCCCACCTTGCTTTTGTCCTGCGGGGGTGAAAGGATCAAGAGTTGGCAGAGATGAATTCCCGAAGATGGAAAAACAGAAAGAAACAAAAGATGAAAAGGTGAATTAAATAGAGGCAAATATGGAACGGAGTAAAATCTCCTGCATGCGCACAGTGTGACGGCGACAGTCAGGGTTTGACGCAAAGGTCGTCCGGATCACGCCCGGCTTCACCTTCCGCTCCGTCTAATTGAAAAGTGCCGCTGGGTGCGCGTCCACACGCTGGGGTGAAAATTGAGGCCCGCGGACCAACGCTTTCTGTGTCTGAGGCTGTTTGGCAGAGTGCCTCGGTCAGGATGCACACGCAGCCACAGGCACAGGAGCGACGGAGGGGTGGGGTCGGGCCGGAGGTGGGAACCAGGAAAGCGGTCTCGCGCTGTTATCACACAGGAAAGTAGGTGTTCACAGGATGTAATGTGTGCAGTGCAGGTGACAGTGCAAAATACTGTAGACACACGCCGAGCACAGTCCAACACCAGTCTCTGAGAGAAGTGCGGAACAGCAAAGTTTTGCCACTTTGGATGATTTTTCTATCATAACAAGGACATGTATTCATTAAAAGGTTGAAAGTACAAGCGCAAACACACACACACACACACACACAGACTAACATGGACACACCAATCTCTGAGTATTCCCAGACACGACAATTTGTTTTTCTTAATGGTGTTAAAGTGGGATAGTCTCCCCGAACTTGACCGCGCCGTCCCCTCAACTTCTAGCATTTCACAGTCTGCTGACTCATCCTTTCTGTATGCTCAACCATCAGTGCAGGAGATGAGGCAGAGTGACCCCCCCCCCCCTTAATTTGGTGTTCAGACTTTAGAGTGCTATTAGCATGCCTCAGTGAGAAAATGACAGAGACAGAAGTGGTGTTCGTCAGGAACTTTCCTTTTTCCTGTGCTGTACTGTATTGAACTTATTCACTGTGGTCATCGGACCTAAAAGAGGCATATTTGCACTTTTCATCAAGATCGATATGTTGATGATAAATCTTTTCCAAGTGAGAGGCATGGAGAATGAAATATAAAAAAATATGCCAATTAGATTTGAGTATAAATTCCATTAGCACTTGGCATCAGGGTAAAATGCAGTTATAATAATAAGATATAGTTATGTAAGAACATCATTTCTATTTAGAACCTTCTGGTTCAACCACACAGGTGTATCTTCCTAATTAGACCTCATTCTAGACTGTGTAGGTGTGCACAGACCGTGCTTGATTTTATCTGTCTGACCTGCCGGGCTGAAAAACTCTCAAACATTCTTATTGGTCCATGAAGTTTGGTGACCTCGCATAATCCAAGTGCCGTATAACTCGGCAGCACTCCAACCTGAGCAGAAGTCTAATTAACCAAAGTAAGTGAAAACACCTGCGTGGGTGTGCAGGTCGACAGCGCTGCATATAAATTGAATTCATGTAATATTGTGATGTGATAAATTTGAGTTTGTTTCTGGAAGCGGCGCACAGCAGATAGAACCGACGAGTGGGATTCGTCATCAGGTATTTGGTTTAAAATCTTCCAGACCTTCATGTTGCCTTGACATATAACACAACAACTTCCATTAGTATAACTACACCCCATAGAGTTACAGTTTCTAAAATTAGTCTAGCTTTTTTCTGCTTACATATTTTTTTCACTCATATACACTGCTTAAAAAACAAAATTCAAATGAACTCCATTTAGTTCAGTTCATTTGCGCTGGTGTGAAAGGCCAAACAGATGGGCCGAGACCGTTGAAAGGCAGGTTTGTTTGTAGTGTGAGTGCAGCCAGACTAACCATGTTATATGATAGGAGATGTGTGATTATAACATGGTTTAAAAGTCTCAAGAAAAACCATCGACTAGTTGGGAACTGTTCAGGAAGAAATATTAGTGACTTTTGTGCTTGTGTCCCTCTTTTCTTATCCTTTGTCGTATCCACCTGTTTGTCATTATAACTATCATGCAATCTAGTAATGCTCATAGTTATTTCTTTGTGAGCTTTTTGTGACACCAGAGAACACAATTTTGCACATTAGAGGCATTGAAGTGCTGCCTGACCTGCTCTCAGTCACGGTTGGATTTTCCCCACATGGACATGAACCAGAACTGAAATGCAACATCGTTTCTCCTGGTCTGGACAGAATGAACTGAACTACAGGTGTGGAGGCACTCTTAGAAAAGGTCACCAGTGTCCCATGGTGAGCATAAGTCTTTGGTTTTTACCACCGTGTACTTAGAATGATTACCGGCTGCAATCCATGCACGGGCCTGATAGCCGCGGCAGCGCGGATCAGCAAATGATCTCTCCTGCAGTCAGATCAATAGGCCAAAGTGTCACCGAAGGAGGGGAGGAAGACCGAGAAGAGAGAGGAGAGGAAAGTGTATGAGTGTGTGATGGACAGCGATGGAGGAAATCTTGTGGTAGAGAGAAGATGAAGTGGGGCTATTAGCGTGACCTCTCACCTTACAGCTCAATGTTTCAGCGGGCGACGCTTGGTCAGAGGGCGGAGAAAGAGGAGAGTGGAGCTCTGATCCGTTTGGATGGATGCAGCCAGGTGGCCTTTTGAGCCAGAGAGCTAATCTGTCTCTGTCTTCACTCTGCGCCAGAGGCAGGAAGAACATCTCTGCTTCAATATCACGGAATAGCTTCCACACGCCGGCGAGAGGGCTGCGTATGCCCCCAGTACAGTGATGAAAACAGCTGACTTTCACTGATGATGCTATTTGATAGAATTTCCATGACTATAATGTCTATGTGTGTAAAGCTCAGCTCATTCATGCACAAACATATTTTTCCCCCATTTTTCAGCCTTGAAAATATTTTGTTTATGGACTACACCGACAGTAAAAGTTTATGTTCCAACATTAAAATGAATAGCCGCTTTAATCGCTTTGACTGCAATACGTTTCAGCTGTTAACTGTGATTCTGTTTAGCCGTCACATTACAATATTAGTATTATTACATAAATCCCACCCAACAACTTGTGTTTGTTTGTAGCAGGGTGGTCAGTGTAATGGTGGCTGCCAGGGTGCTGGGAAGTGAGTGTCTGCTTTCGTCGGTGTAACTCATGAGAGGTTACCTTTAATTACAGTGTGATAAAGGCTGCAGTGGCACAATCATGTTGCCAGTGAACTCTTAGCTAAGCTGAACGGAACCGGGAAGTTCTGAACAAACACCAAATAATCCCTTTTATTATTTTTTTTTATTTTTCATTATTATTATACTATTATTATGTTATTATTATACAACATCATTTCATCCTGTTTCACTTTGTTTATATTTGGTGGACCCTGCCACCTCTCTAGCTTCAAACATAAGAGAGCAACTTCTTTATTCAGTTGCGTGAATAAACACATTTCTGAGTTTGTATTATTACCTCATAAACAATGTAAATATTAAAATTCTGAGTTTTAATCTCTTCTACAAAACTACACAGTGCAGCTTTAATAAGTAGTTAATTATGGGATCTTGCACTATCCTGAATAGATTAGTCAATATCCAATAAATGAGAAGACCGGTCTGTAAAGCATCAGCAAATGATTAAAAATAACTTTTAATAAAGCATTTAGTTCATGTGAAAAAAAAAAAATAATCCCTTTCATTATAAAGACCAGCTTCTGTGAACCAGCATCATAATTTGAGTATTATCCATCCCCATGTGACCTTGCATACATGTCTCGAAGATATGTGCGATGCCGTCTTGATATTTATTTATTTATTTTTTTTTCTTTTCTTTTGCTTTTATTCCACAAACTGAGCGCATGAAAGGCCCCAGTGTTTCCAGGATTGCCGAGGTCATCGCGGACCGAATAACAGCTTTTTTTTCGATTCTGGCCAAGATAGCAGTTCTGGGGTTTGGTGAAAACAGTGATTGCATTCACAGCGCTCAGGTTTGGATGCCCGTGGTTGTTTTGCTGCGGTGCCATTAGGCAGAGCAACGACTGAGAGGTGTTTCAACAATGAGCTCAGATGACCTTCCCTGAGTGAAATGATCAAAATAAAATAAAAAATGTAAAAAACAGAGACGAGAATGCGTTTGCACTTGTTTACATTAACAATCATCTCTCCGTAATGAACGACCTTGGCTTTCATCTGGCTGAGTCATCGGCTAGTTTGGGCTCCACCACTGTCTGTCTGTCAGTCTGGCTGGCTGGAGGAGAAGTGTCTCTGATGGCTCAGTCACCTGCCCCCTTTTTTCCTCTCGTCCCCGACTGTGCGGAGCTGGTGAAAGCAAAGCGTGTTAAAACAGTGAGTGAGCAGCTCCATCTGCACCGCGCTGTGCCAGAAACACCACTGAGGTGCTGAAAAGTCCTCTCTCCGATCCAGACCTCGCTTGTTTCACCACTCTACCTTTTGTTTTTCACCTTTTTTCTCTCCAGTTTTATGAACCGAGAAGCCGTGAAAAGACACACTCTTCCCAAGTGTCATTTTCGTTCGGTCTTTTCAAGTCTGCTGTACTTTCGTCTGCTCCATTGTCCCAGTTTAGCTGTTTCGGTCATTACCGGAGTTGCCTCATGCTACAGTCAGTACTGGCGGTGAGTGGGCGATTCCCCACTATACTTATTATGCTGACAGTTTCGGAAAAGCAAGTGCTGCAGTTTCTCTAATTATTCTCACCTTTCAAATCATCAGCGCGGCCTTCACTACACCTGTCCTCTCGCCATTTATCGTCTAAGTATGTGTGTGCTTTAGCTACTTAGCAAAGAGATAAGTGGAATGACTTTAACAACTCCTCCTCTGCCGAACTGGCCACTTGTGTCAAGAGGTCCTGACTGGAGATCTTTCATAAAGCTAGGAGAGGGGAAACGTGCAAAGTTTCTAATTAAAACTGTGTCCTCTGTCAGTAATAACGCTCTGCTGACACGAGTGAACGGAAGGTGACTGTGAGTCATGTATTGTATATTGTGAATTCAAAGAAGTGTCGTGTCCATGTGATGTGTATTTGAAACACAAACCAAACCTTTTGCAAAGCTTCTTTTGAGGAAACTTCCCATCAAACCACCACCACGCTGTGTGTCCTCTCCAGGTGACTACTGTAGTGAAATCCTCAGCGCCGCTGATGCAACCGGGAGGTAACTCTACCTACGAGCTGAGGGAAAGGAAAAGAGGGGTTGCTGCACAGTATGAATGTGCATACGTGACTATCTATTTGCACAACCTTGCACAGTGTCCTTCAGCAAGGTCTGGCTCAGAGAGTGGCAGTGGCTGCTATCAGTGGCACTCCCTCAGATGCCATGGTACGGCCGCATATATGTATAATACAACCATGATTTAATGAGCTGCCAGTGTTTGTGCTGCCGTTCCAACAGATGCCAGGCGGTTATGAAGGATGCTGTTGTAAAACGCTGACCCAAGTGACTGAGACGTGTCGCCCACAGACCTTTTGCGCGACAGTCTCACTCACTGCCATGACTTCCTGGCACACTTTAAAGAACAGAGCCATTGTTAACGTTGTTGGTCACACCTGTGGTTTTCCTGCTTTGACAAGTCAAAATGTCTGCCGTGAAGAGGGTCTATTTTTAATCGTATCGGAAGCTGCTGGAGACACGCCAACACATTTGCCGCTGTTGCATTGGGAAAGACAGGAAAGATATATGTATGTCGGTACATATTCCTCAGTCTAGCAGACTAGTACATTTTGTACAGCACCACTGTTAACTTACCTATAGAAACACCTGCTGTTTGTTTTAAATCCATGCATTTAGAAATATCATATCACACTATCTGTTGACAACAGAAAGTAGAAATGACAAAGCAGACACGTTCCTACAGCAAGTGGACACAAAGTCCTCTTGTTTTGTTAATATTTCGGCTGCTTTTGGACTTTAAGAAGTGGATAAATACAATCTTGTCTGTTATCACTAAATCTCACCCCAAGTTAACCTGACCCTGAATAGCCCATCAATTATTGCAATATAGTTTAAACAAATTTACTCACTGTGTGTAACACTTGTCAATAGGGGACACTGCAGGATGGACACTGCAGGATGGACACTGCAGGATGGACACTGCAGAGAAACAATTGCACATCACCTCGTATTGATACTGCTACTCATTGCTCAATTGACTGTAAAACAGAGACATTGACAACAGAGGAGGGAAGTCATTATGGAAGTATGTGAGAACTTCCTTAGGAGTTGTGCAGGTGCTCTGGGGACAAACTGGAACTACTGTATGGATGATAAGGTACACTTAACAGCATAGTACACAAA
Source organism: Lagodon rhomboides (assembly GCA_039737535.1). Classification (NCBI taxonomy): domain Eukaryota; kingdom Metazoa; phylum Chordata; class Actinopteri; order Spariformes; family Sparidae; genus Lagodon; species Lagodon rhomboides. The sequence continues at coordinate 8,115,907 of CM077803.1, read as the reverse complement.
ATCTAGTTGGACCCAGACACAGGGGACGGCTGGGAGGCGGATCAATAGCAGAACTTCTAAACAAAATCAAATCCAGAACAGGTAAACAGAACTGACAAGTCAACAAAGACTGAACTTTCAAACTGGACTTACATACAAACTAAACTGACAAGGGGATGAGGTGCAGGTGGAGAGATAGGTGGAGAAGCACAGGTGAATGTTTAGTAAATGTGCCTTTTTTCCCCATATGCCTTTAAAACCATCATGTGTTGGCATTAAAGCTGAGAAATGCCACTTACAGTATATTGTTTCGCTGGCATCTATTGCATTGAATGAACTGGAAGTCAAATTAGAACAAACCAAAGATATGAATTTCACAATATAACAGTTTTAAGACCAAAATGAACATTGTCACACATCTATAATTTCACTTCCAGCTACTCGCTCTGCCTGCTATGAAGGTGATAGGTCTGGCTTCGTCCAACTTCCTGGACTTTTTTCCCTGTCATTACTGCCGGCTTGCTGATTTACAGTACGGGGCGAATTCAATTACCCATGGTTCTCTGTCAAGCTGCCCAAGTGAGAAATGGCCTTCATTTCACCTGTACAGTATTGGCAGCCATCTTAACTGGTTCAGATGAGCGGCCCATAGACAAATGGATGAGGCTTTCTAACAGAATCAATTAACAGATGTGTAGTACAGAGGGGAAGTTTTCCAGCCAGGTTATAATGCAACTTGTCCTTTACTAAATAAAGGTTTGGATTTATAAAATAATTTAAAAAATCAGGCTTGTAAGCTAAAATAAATGATTGCGAGGTAAACTAGCATATTGGTGGTATTATTGCTCGACGCTTCACTGCATTTGAAGCCTTTGGTTTGGAGCGTGTATTCACATGTGGAGTAATAAATCTCCTCTGTCACATGCCACTGATAAGACTCCTGGCACATATGAAACACTATACACATCTATACACTGTATCTGCTGGGTGTGCTGTTTGTTTTATGAGTTCATCGGGCTGGGCTTTTCCAAGCCCACCTTGTTTTCTGTTCTCCCCTGCACAGCTGTTTTGTGTCTTTGTTTTTCTTCATTTTACTATTTTTTTTCTGTGCAAATAACTAAACTATTCACCTCATTGCCGCGTTGATTGCTGCTCAGATTTACTTCCACGCTGCGCATTTATCATTCGTCGGGCCCCAGTAAAATGAAATGCCTCTCAGGTTCACGTTGGGATGCTGCCAGGGTAAATATTGTTGTCTGCTGTTAGTGATTACACACAATTGTTCCTAAGCTATTAGATTTGCAAAGCAGCCCTCCGATAATGGAAACAAAAGCAAAGACCAGGAAGTCCGGCGTTTCTGTAAACCTTTGTCTAATCGTAAGCAGGTGTGTGATTAAAGTCTGAGCCCGTCATTCGTCTTGACTTTGATTACCATTTTTTCATGCGTCTACCTCCGCACTCAAGTCATGCGCTCGCATGAGTGAGTCTTGCACCTCTGTATTGTAATGCCACTTCTCATGCCGCTGAACAGCCCTCCTCCTGCCCTTGGCGCTGAGTGCCGGCAGCGGCAGCACATTCCCCCATTGACTTTGACTCCTGAGGAGCAGCAAAGGAGCGATTCAAAAAAGTCCTCAGCGGGGATGGTCAGCCAGGACAGAATACAGATCAGGGGAGCTCTTCTTCTGCTCATATTTGTCCTTGGAGAAGAGTGAAGGGGAATGGATAAAACTAGTCAGGTCTACAACTTTCTGATGGCGACACTGAGATAACAGTTTATAGAAGACTATCATGGATTGTCACTTTGTCCAGTCATTTCTGTCCGTGTGGCCGTCTAGTTTTGTGTATTTTCATTCGTGTTCAGTTCCTGCTACGGTTTAGCGAATATTGTCTGGTCATGAAATGTATTTGTATGCGTGGAGCGTTGCCAAATTATACCTGATAAGCGCTGTTATTTACCCATTTTGAGAATTGTTGGGTGTCCTTCAGACATGCCCTGATGTGAAAATCAAGTGCAATTATCTCAGCCAAAGTTATCTCTGTATACAGTATTATCTTGTTAATTACTAAATGAAGATAAAATTATTGTGTTCACACAGGAATGTGTGTGTGTGTGTGTGTGTTGACTTGGCTTCAGCATGTGGACATTTTTTTTTTCTCAATTAGATTTTTTCTCACTTGTTATCAGACCTCACTAATTGGATGTATAAGCAACCTTGGGAATTGATGCCGTACCGCCATTGTATCGACTCGTACAAACAAATGTAGTCACACGTTGCGGTCTAATCTCTCCGTCTCAGGTAACTACCAGCTCTCTCCGACTGTGAACATGCCGCAGGACGACATCGTGATGATCGAAGACGATAGGCCACCCCTGCTCCCTGCGCACCTCTCCGACCAGTCTTCCACCAGTTCCCACGATGACATGGGCTTCGTGGGAGACCACCCGGGGCCCTGGATCCACGAGCTGCCCAGTCACAACGAATGGTGAGCAGCCAGTTTTTTCTTTGTGGTGGAGTGGGCTGAATTATTTATGACCTGATGAACTTCAGACAGGCCCTGTGTGGAGGGAAGCAGGATGGTTATTTTTTTATATGTATGTATGAGTAACCTAACCTATATCTCATTCATACTGGATCTCTGTGAGGGTTCCTGCCGGTCATTAAATGTCTGGACTGTGTGGTGGAAAAGTGTTTTTTTCCAAACCGATCGAGAAAACCAGAAAATCAGATGTCTAGTTTAATATTCTGCAGAAATTGGTGGAAAATAATCCAAATATGTGAGTTTTACTGGAAAATACAGTATAATGATTAATTTTGGAGTTATTGCAAATGATTGGCCACATATGTGACGTCGTCTGATGGCTTTTTTCTTGGTGGAGCAAAGCAGATATCTGCCCTAACAAACCAGGAAATTATATTTTTAAGTCTGTTATGGGAAAGTAATGCATTTTGCATCAGTGCTGCATTTAGAATGCCAAAATGTGGGCAGCTTTTGGGTAAATATGCAGCTGTGTAAGACCATGTGGGTGTGATTGTATGTGTGTGTGTTAAATAATGGATGACCCAGGAGCAGGCAGACCGAGTAAAAAAAAAAAAAAACTCCCAGGGTCTCATGCAGTACCTCTACATCTCCAACCCCAGCCGCCTATGGGATTTCAGCGCCCCACTCCGTCCCAACTGAAGCACCCTCGTAATAAAATATGAAGCCAGGACTCATCAACCTTTTGGAGGAGAGCGAAGTCTCTTCAGAGACTCGACCGGTTTAGCAGAGAAACCTCCACAGACCTGAGGAGATTTGTGCCGCCGCGCTGATGTTTTAAAATGCGATAGCCTTTTTTTTTTCTTTTATCATTTCTAAAGGCTTCCTTTTAGCACAGGATGTCGAAGCCGTAATCACTCACTCTGAAATTGCGTATGACATTTATTTTATGATTGCAGAGTTCAGGTACGGCGAATGTAAAGACAAGCCGTCCAATCATGTCCTTGTTCTCCTCCGAACACTGCTGCTTTTCACTCAATGGAGGTTGTGTCTTACTCTTACATTACCTTTCTCTATTCACAAGTGAGTGGTTTTGTCATTTTATGAGGATTGTTATTCTTTCTTCTGATTGGCTGGTTGAGGTCACGTGCATAATGGTGGACTACAATTTTTACTTTTTTTCAAGGTGAAACGCTGGTTGCCAAGTATAGAGATGCATGATTTATTTCTTTTTTTAGTATTTTTATATTTTTTTCCCCGGAGACACTCTTCTCCCCGCCCCCTCTCCTCCCTCATTTATTATGAATGAGTAGATTTGCTCAGCATGCCTGTTGTTCATGTGATGTCAGAGGTTTGTCATAGTGGATTAGGTCCACAGCATACGGTCGGGTAGCACTCAGACTACCTCGCTGCATTCACATGCACGTGCGTGACGTGTGCACACAAGGCAGAAGTGTGCTATATACCACTGCCTAGGGTTATTGTGAATAATTCATGTGCTCATAGTCACACACACACACACGCACGCACACACACTCTCTTTTACTCAAATGCTAACAGCTGCTTAAATGCACCAAGTGTGTATACCCATTCTGACTGACTTTAACTGTTTCTCATTTCCCTTTTCAAGTGCCCCCAACATCCTTCAGCACACACACACACACACAGAGTAACAGGCATACTGAGCCAGCAGGGGATGTGGGTCGGCCAGTCTCCAATGTATTGGAACTGTAACTTTTTAATTTAGCTCTTGCGACAGCGCAGCCAGGGCCCTGTACGTATTGAATATGTATTGTGCGGAGCTGTGAAAGTCTCACCCCTGGCCTCCGCTATTATTCAGCCTTTTTCTCCGTCACGAGGGCGGGGCCTTACCGAGGCCACAGCTATACACCTACTGTGCATACACAAAGCACAAACGTGGCCGGTTCACTGGCAAAAAAAACGCTGTAATTCAGGCTCTTTTCTCTCCCTTTTCCTTTTTCTCACCCGCTGGAATTTAACAACCTCTCATTTCCGCTTTCTCTTCCCTTGTAATTGCCTTTTATGAATTTATTTCTTCTGGATGTGACTTTGTTCACACACGGACTAGCGAGTCAGTTGCTTGTGAAATTAATTTAATCTCGGCTTACTTCACTCTATTAATGTAGGGGTAATCAGAAGGTCATTTAGGCATCTGGTAGTGGTTGTTATAAGGTAAGTAATGACTGATGTAAACAAAAATCAATTAAAAGGACCCTCCCTGGTTATAATATATTCACCCCCTTTTTTTCCCTTCTTCGTTTTCCCTCTTGCAGAATTTTGTGAACATGCATTCTCATCTCTCCCTCGGTTTCCCTCCCGCGTGTTAGGAAGTGACCGTGTGTAGACCCCCGGCATAAATGGTTGTTTCAGAGGCAGAAATCCCATCTCACACAAGACACATAAATTGACCTACTTTTTTTTTTTCCCGACATCCCTAGTCAATATCTAACGGGTGTGTGTTCTGTGAGTGTGTGCTATGTGAAGACACATGCCTGTCTTGCTTCCTCTCTCAGGTACTTAGAGCCGTCCTGTTGTTATGAATCTGTGTTGCGCCACGTCGGCTTTACAGGCCTGAAATGAACATAAAACGGGCTGTAAATATTACAACCCCGTGCTTTTAGATCTCTGTTAAAACGGTAATGTACAGATATCTGAGCTTTTATTTGTTGCTGCTGTGTTACAGACTGTTTTATTAGCATTATTAATACTTGCACCAGCTCAGAGGTGGTGGTTTTGAGCTTAGTGATGGTAGCTTGAATTGAAGTTAGTTCAAAGTGGTACAGTTAATCCAGCCAGCTGTGGAAGGCTGCGTTTGCACTGGTTAAATCCAGGATGTGTGCAGGGTTAAGGGGTGTGTGAGTGTTATTCGGGGAGGTGATAGAAACCAGCATGTGTCTTCTGTCAGGTTGCACAGGATAAATAAAGGTTGTAAATTATTACTTTGCATTTCTGCGCCAAGTTCATCCGAGCACTGGGTCCTGACCCGTCACATAATTCCCTCTGCGGTGTCTGTCTCCTCCTTCATTAGTCTGAATCCGAAGCCAAACAGGAAGGGCCACGTCTAAATGATTTACAGTAAAACAGATAACAAGCGTCGGTTCATATGAGCTTTGCAGAATAATCTGGATAAATTAGAGGATGAAAGGGTTTTCTCTCAGGACTGGAATGTGGAGCGGTGTCAGAAACACAAATCAGCGTACGATCGCGGCAACTCCTTATACGAGCAGATTCATCTGAGAGAATCAGGAGGAATGTTTCTGCTCTACACCTGGTTTTCATCCCACCAGTTGATAAAGGGCACTTCAGGGTGTGTTTATTCCCTCTAACTGTCCACGACTTATCTTTTTTGTGTGCACAAAATAAACCTGTTGTCTTTTACAATCAGTTGAAAATAAAGATCTCAAAAGTCAGTGACCATATCATTTAAAGATGCTCGGTGATAAGGACTCAAATCAGCTCTCCTACAGCTGCTTTCAGCCTGCATTCTCAAGCACTTCACCGCACCAGCGCACACGCCTGTATGAATATTTCCCTTTCATAATAATGCCCCCTCGGTAGTTGATCTAATCCTCGCCGAGATGTCACCAACTTTGTCTCTCAGAAGCAAAAACAACAGCTTTCAAAAGTATTTGCAAGCTTGCCTTACGACGTAGCATCTAAACGAGACAAAACACAAAGTCCCTGGCTCAGGAGAAGTTTGTAAGAGCACCACGGGGAGTGTGAACCCCTTACCTACAGAGTGCTGAAGCAAAGCAACCTGACTTTGAAGTCTCCTCCCGACAGCTCTGCTTACTTGCGCTATTTTACTCTGAACCCACAGTATTTTTCTCCTCATTAAGCTGGTGCAGGATACGTGCACATCCACAACTACTTTCGTGCAGGCACGTATTAATGTTTATAAAAAAACAACTGTACGCATTCTAAAGTTAATCAGAAATTTGCATGGGAATAATATTGAAGCTACCACAAGAAACTTGTGTTGATTCTGGTGAACCCCTGTGTAGTATGTTTAAAGCAGAATAAACAAGATTATCAATGGAGGATATTTGAACTTCCCTTCAGTTCCCTTTGTTCCATATAGCCTGTTTGATTGGTTTTAGAGTATTTAAAGTGAAGAAATATGTTATTTCATATTCTGTCCTGTGCCATTCAGCTGGTTATGAGGTGAAGACAGACCACTGCATCAGGACAGGTAGAAAAACAAGATATGTGTTTACCTTCGAATTTACCTTTTTCCTTCAATACTGTGACAACAACACAATAATGCAGTTGCAAGCACTTGAAAGCAAAACAGGAAAGTCATTTTTCAAATTATTTAAACAGCCCTAGAGAAGCCCCTTCCTGGGCAAATTGAGCTAAGCCAGTTTTTGCCTTAAGCATACCTTGTCTTTGCGCTCCAGCATTTTCCTAAGTTCAGTGAACACTCAGTCTCCTAATTTATGCGAGAGTAGGTGGTGAGAGTGTAGTGTATTCTAAGTTGGCACTGAAGTGCAGAAAAAAAGCTGAGGGGCGTCTGCAGCATGCTTATCAGTCTGAAGTTTAGGAAGCGTTACGCAACAACATCACTGAGAGCCAGGAACTAACTCATACCAGCTAGCCTGTGGCGCGCAGGCTGCTATTACCATCCCAACCACTGTTATCATAACCGGCCTGTACACCACCTGAATCTAATTTTACCACTGGCAGGAGGAAAGGAGACATGTGGAGCAAAACCAGCTATTGGCCACTTGTGATAGTGTAATTTGTGCAATTACATATTGTTTTTATGATTGACTTGATTATATGACAGTTTAATGGAAGCCCATAGGTTTTTGAATAAAACCAATGATTAAATTATGGTGTTAACGACAAATATTAATCATTTTGGGGATTTTTTTTGGCACTGCACTCCGTCCTCAAGTCCCTTAACTTCACTAATGTTGAAAAACGTCTTTAAAAGATGTCATATCCTAACATCTGGGTCAAATGTAAGAGTTTGTGTTCATGTAATCGAAATGCTTTTGTAGTCCCCATGCAGTGAAAACATATTCAAAATCTACATCTGGCCTCATGAAGTGTGATGGACTAAAGAAACCTCACTCCCCCACTCAGACCACTAGGGGCACTGTCACAACCCTGAAATAACTACACTCCTACTGTCCCCATGGTTTGGCCCCTCGACTGGATAAACCTGACAGAATAGAGGATAGGTGTCAATTCTCATTAAGGTGAGAGGGAGAGGAAATGGACAGCGAGAGACGCGAACGAGAGAGAAACTAGACTGTGTCCTTCTCTGTCTTTGTGAGATGTCACAGGTGGGAACATCATTTCCCAGGCAGCTCTGACACAGTCTGTCAACCAGCAGAGATGGAAAAGGACTCCAGACAAACATACACACTCATCCGGTCGCACAAACACAAACACACACACACACACACCGCTGCACAGACGCGCTCAGTCTCATGAGTGTTTTAGATACACATTGGCTGGTAAACAATTTCACAAATTAACATATAAAGTGGAAAAGGTCCGCAAAGACATGAACAAACAAACTTCCAAGTTAACATTGCAGGCAGACTGCCTACTTCAGTTGACTCTCTTATAGTCTCTATCATCACGAATGTAACTAAGAATTGCAAGTGCTCTGCTAAGCACATGTGTTTTTATTTTTTTATTTTTTTCCCAGAAGGCATCGGCGTAACTACAGATAAATGTAAACAGCCCTGTGGTGCGTGCACACAAACACACACATGCACACACCCACCACAGACACTATTTTAATAATCTCAAATGTCCACTTAAATTGCCGTTGACTTTAACGCCACACACACGCTCGCACACAAACACACACACACATTAATTGGAGGCAGTCTTTCCTTAAATGCTAATAGTCCCCTCTGGCTTTATGAATATTTACCGTGTCTCCGTGGCGTCCCATAGCTACAAGCATGTCATACACGCCTTCATTTTTTTGTGCTCACCTTGATTGTGTTCATCTCCGGCTCCCCGTGTCGTGCACTGTGTCCGTGTGTCCCCTACATGCTGCATCACTGTGACAGGGATGCAGGTGAGTCTCAGCATGAGCCGTGCCAAAGTGACCCACACACACACACACACACACAGACACATACACACTCTTGCCACACAAACCAAAGTATCCTCTTCGGCCTGGTCCTTGTCAGTCGCCTCTCTCACTCGGCAGACTGGAGAAGTCAGTGCGGCAAAACTCAATTAAAGCGTCCATTCACTGGGCAGAGAATGAACGAGGAGGTCTAACGCCGGAGTCCGCTGATGGACAAAGAGGTCTTAATTGATCCCGTTCTCTCGCTCTCCGCCTCTCTCTGCGACTTCATCACAATTAAAAGGAGATTACAGCAAATCACAGGTGCAGCTGCTGCTTTGCGTGGCACTGAATGAACCATTTTATTGTACAGTCTTTATACCTCGATGTTTTATGGGCGCAATTAAGAGAGTGCAATAGAAGTGGTGATCTGAGACACGTTTTTTTCCCACATGTTCATGTTTAAGAAATTGTTACAAAGATTGAAGGGAAGGGGCCTCCTGTTCCACCTCTTATCCTCCGAAATGTAGAAATTATTTCAGCTATCTAGTGTCCACTAGTGCACATGCCAGCAGCTCAGCATCGACTTCTCCTGCAGGGCTTTATGCAATGATTGAAGACAGCTCCGAGCTCCCCGGCCCGGCTATGCATCCATGCGCTCAGCTGAATCGGCCTCCTCCAAACCTGAGAAGAGCCATTTCAGAAGCACCTTACTGGGCATCACTCTGCACCTCTCGGCCCCTCTCTGAGGCGATGAAACCAATGCACAGAACCACCAGCTAATCGATCAAAGTAGGAAGTAGCAGGACCAGACTTACCTCTTTGGGGTTGTTTTTAAGAAGTGATGAGAGCTGGGAAAAGGGAGGAAAATAAGTTTTAAAAAAATGACGTAAGTCACCGGGGGAAAATGCGAGTACGGAGGACTTTTAACAGCCACCACTTAGCAAGCAGGCTGATGTGAGGTTTGACACATTTAACTTCCTGCGAGGGAGACAAGAACAAGTTGATGTAATATGCAAGTTAAAGCTGTGGATTTGCCTGTGAGCAATCCTCAGCGCTAGTTAATTTTAGATGATGGGAGGACTTTGAACGGGCAGGAAAGCATCTGCTCGGCATGGTGGAAATTGCTTTAAACACTGCATAAAGAAGGAGAGATGAAGGAGTGTGTTATCCAAATGGATTGAGCCCACTGTTAAAGATAGGCCAGAGGTCTGAGGGGGAAATTTACTGGGAGGCGGTCACATGTACAAGCCTCTTCTTATTTCCACCTATCCAATACATTTTCATTGAGTATGTGAGCGAAGTTAGTAATTCAGTGGTCATCCAAGTCCAGTATGGTCTCCCCTTCATAGACTCAACCAGTTAAGATCCTTTCTATCAGTTTTTCTTCCCACCAGTTGACTGAATTTGAGCTTAAGCAGCATCTGGATCAGAGCAAAGAGACTTTCAAAGCAGTATCTCATTACAACAAGCATTCCTTCGGGAAAATTAATAGCCAGTAGAAAGTGAATATGAGATCTGTAATTGAGTGCTGTATTCCTATTAATGGACTGTGGTAGCTGTGAGTCTTTGTGCGTCAGCTTTAAGTAGACTAGAAGATTAATTCAAGCCTTGCCTTTGGTACAGTAAGTAGCACATTTTCAGCTGGGCTCATACATTTGAAGAAAAAAATGAATAGTGTACTATTTAATTCAATTGGAACAACCTGTGACAAATGTTTTCAGGTAGGCTTCACTTGACTATAATGTGACACAAGTCAAAGAGTGGGAACCAGAAGTGCACAGTTAACAGTCACTGCCACCTCTTCGAATAGTTATGTTCACTGCCCTACACTCACAAATGAAGGTGCTGGGAACCCTCAGTCTGACAAAGAAACCTTGAAACCTTTGACAAAAAGGTTCTTCCATGATTCTTTTTTTTTTCAAAGTTTCACAGAAGCAGATGGTTCTGGTTAGATCCTCAGCCCTTCCGGAAGAACCCATGTGGAACCTTTATTTCCGAGAGTGGGGAGACCTTAGGTGGAAGCCCCGACAGCAAGTACCTCCGGCTTGCAGGGGTGATCAAAACAACACAATTGGCTATTTCTCTTCAGATCGCCATCCTGGGCTTTTAGTCGTTGCTCTGCATGAACTAGAGGGAAACGGAGGCAGTGTTAAAACGGGCAGTAGCTTGAACCAACAGATCTGACGTCCCACGGAGTGAATTTACACCACCACTGGGCCGTCCCTTTCAACTTCACTCTAACTGCCCACAAATTTCTCACAAACAGTCACACACACTCTGTACCTGTGCGACAAGGCAGAGCATGATCCCACCTGCTGCCCTCGTACTTTGTCCGTGTTCTTTGCGCGTTCATTTTCCCCCCCACCAAAAAAAACAAAACAATACTGGCAAGAGTGAGGGAAATCTAAATTCAGGCTGAAAACGCCTCCTTTCTCTCCCGCGCCGTCTCAGTCACGCTCCGACAGATGACATTTGCGGAGACAGAAAAAGCGAGGGCAGGCTGTTTTTTTTTTGTGGGCTCGGAGTGATGAGAGGAGAATAGCGAGGGATGATGAATAAATGAATTATACATCTGTGCTGTCATTCCTCTCTTCCTGCTCCACCTCCCTCTCTTCCCGTGTCAGCCGGAGTTGGTCCTGCGAGGCGGTCTGATCTTAGTTGGGATTGTCAGGTATGGTCGACAGCAAAGTGACATGTTGACGCCAGCCCCTCGGTGACACATGAAGCGGCTCCTTTGTTAAATGGGGCTGACAACCCAAATAAGAATTGTTTACATGCAAACAAGTGCCAGCATGTCTGCAGTCGCTGTTAACTGATATTACAAATATTGAAAGGTGCTTGAAGGAGCATCTGCTCCAAGACGATACATTAACAAAAAAAAGATGGTTTCCTCCCCGCCACTCCACTTTCAAACATATAATCATAATGTCCAACTCAGGACAAAAGCTTTCCATTTGCAAGTGCAGGACACATCAGATCATTTGTTGAAATTTCAGTGTCCTAAAGTATCACTAAAGGTAGAAATACAAACAACCTTTCATGGTCATAATGTATGATCATCAACAGAACAAAAGAACCAGTGACAGCGCCCCCTCATGCATGTAACATTCATTAGACTCCGTCGGCGCTGCATCTCCTCCCTCCCGTCTCCCCCAAATAGCAAGATGTTCTCACCTTAATTGTAAATGCACTCTTCTGCATGCAAATACCAGCGCACCCCCCCTCCATCTCCCAACCACCTTTCCCCACTCCCCTCCGATTTTCAATTAAGATTCAGACAGAGATAGAGGATCTCAAAGGGAGCAGGCTACGGTGGGCCGGGCGCTGCCACTGCTCCAGACGTATAGGAGTAAGGGGGGGGGTTATTGAGTGGCCATGACCCCAGAGCACCCTCACCTCACTGGGGTATCGCACATCTTAGCCAGGCCTCATCCAGCCCATCGTAGCCCGTCCCGATCCCTCCCAACAGAGGTGGAGGTGTCCTTGATTAGAATAGTCATTGAAATGAAGGATTGAAACTGACTGTGTGTGTTTTGTGGGTGAGTGCTGAATGCCAATGGTCATTATCTGATAGTAACGGAGCGTATATTGGGCTGAGGTTTGGAGATGTATGAATATTTATAGGTAGATTTTATCTGACCAGTCCCATTCTAAGGATTTCCTCCAGCAATATAACTGCATTGTGATGAAGATGATTACAAAATATATATTTTAAATGGATAATCAGAAGATTAAAGGCTATGCTGGTGGAGTGGCCCTGTATTTGCTATGTGTCATGGCAAAATTATAATACCTTTGTACCTTTGTCATTTCTTTCCTTTCTTCATCATGAAGCACGCTCAGTCCAGACACGGACCCTGACGGTTCCTTCCAGAGGGAGGGCTTTGGCCGCCAGAGTATGTCGGAGAAACGCACCAAACAGTACGAGAACGCTTCTCAGCTGGAGATCGTGAAGGCACGCAAGTCCAAGAGCATGGATCTAGGTAAATGCTGCGCTATGTGCTATCCACACATTGTACATGGATGTCAGGAGTGGGTGATAAAAGGGAAAAGGTCTGACATTTAGGGAAATGCTTGCTTGCTTTCTTAATACACAAATACTGTTTTGCTGAATATAATGATATGATATAGTGTTTATCAGCCAGGACCAGCAACTTAGCGGAATCTAAGAATTCCAGTTAGATGAATTAGTTGACCAGTGTTTTTACACTTAAGTTCTGGATACATCCAGTGAGCTTTAGAGGTGCCGGTAGGCCGATTCCTTACATTTGTACAGAACCAGGCAACTCTGTACCCCTGTTTCTATTGTTGGTGCTAAGCTAAGTTAAGCAAGCAGCAAACAGGCAAAGCTGATTTCCCAAATGTCTGAATAAAAGCATGCTACTTGATGGGAAAACCAACTGTAAATGCAATGGAAATGTTTGCAATACGTGTCATTGCTCGGGAAAAGTGTGTGCCTGCACAAGTATGGCAAGTACACAAAGTCAAGGTTGGATAAGGAAGTTTGGCTGTACAGTGTGATGGATGTTTATGAATCCCTGTGGGTCTGTTTGCAGTAAAACTTGACCATTCTTGTTCTTCTCCCTGTTGGCCAGTGCTGATGGACTAGTTCTCACTGTTACCTGTGACTCTTCAAGCACTTAATGCCACTCACCTTATCAGACTGTCCCAGTAATGCAATTCCCCCCAGTCACCCGCACACACACACAACAGTTCTCTCAGTCCTGTCCAGCCGCCACCGCTCCTCTCTCGGCCTCCATCTCCCATGGCCCCGTGTCCGGTGAAGCATGAGTAAAGATCAAGAAGCAAGAGCACAATGGTGGCTTTGGTGATGGGAAGGGTGGTGAGACGCGTGCGTGTGCATACGCACACATGCATAGGCGCACTCTCAGAAACACACACACTGTATCCAGGGAGGAAGATGGTGCGAGTTCAGAGCCTCTCCCACTGAGGCTGAAGCAGACGCTGCCTTCTCTCGGATCACTGGCTAATCATAACAGATAACAGCAAACTCTATTCCTCATGGAGCTCAGAGACCTGTAGAAATCCTTGACTCTCCCGCAGACTTGTGAAGGTCCGGGCCACTGCACTCAGCTCTACGGGGCCCACCTTCCCTGTAGTACCCTCTGTCCAGCCTCCAAACTTTGCTACAGAGTGAACCAAGACAACGCCAACTTTAAAGGGAAAGTGCTGCTTCGGAGAAAGATGATAGTTTGTTATTGGATAGGTTTCACTGAGCAATTAGTTGAGCATGAAAATATTTTCCATTATGTTCTTAGTGTCGAATAAAACATAATTGGATATAACTGAAAACAGGAAGTGAGTAGAATGGACAGGATGCTGAGATCGCTCCTCGATGGCGTTCTCCTCATTGCAAATGCACATTTTATCAATGGGTTTAATCAAAAAAGCTTCTTAATTGTTCCAAAGTGGCATCAGCATTGATTTGTGAATTTGATTAGCTCTAGAAAACAGCTTGTTTTCACAAAAGATACCAGTTCATCTGTTCACAAGATGATGCCTCGCTCTCGGGCACTCCTGGGTGTTATTGATGATTCGCACATTTTCATTATTGCTCCATCGTTTTCACAGTTCTCGAGATCAGCGTATGTTTTATTAGACGCAATTCAAACTCACATTCACTTCCACTTCCACCACTTGCTACTTGAGTTTCTGAAATGTCGTGCTGACAGAAATCCTTGCCAGTACAAAATCCATCAGCGGGGATAGCGCAGTGATGAGACGGTGGAGGGAAATAACTAACTTGCTCCTCTCGTATAATAACTCTCGTCACTGACACGAGTTCCCGGAGGAGAAATGTTTCAGTCAATAAACGAGCCGGAGTCAAAATGAAACATATTGTGATTTGGTACGTATCTAATGTCACACAAGTTCCATTTATCTCAAAGGCGCACGCTGCTGTAGCATGTTGATTATTTTAATGGAATTATTACATCAAAGCCGCACAATGAAAAATGGCCTATGGGTAATGTATAATGGAGCCGAGAATGAAATGAGCCAAAGAACATAGTGCCAGCATTCATTCTTACGCCTTGTCATCTGCACTCTGTTGGACGCTGAAGTTTGTCTTGCGTAAGCATACCTCTTCTCTCTCCATTAACACATTAATAAAGCGGCTCTGTGCTTTCCCAGCTGCCCCGGCTAACTGGTTAACATGCTCAACAATGCTATCCTCTGCAGGCTCTCGTTTCATTCTGTCGCTTGGTATTTTTGTCCTTCCTTTTAATCGCGTCCCAGGTACTCCCAAATCACATCAGCAGATGGATTTCATGACTTTGAAGCCCATCATTGTTGAAATATGCTAAAGTGGTCAGACATCCCGCAGTTCAATCCAATTTAGATGGGGGACGTGATTGAGCGAAGGAAGAAAAGGGAAGAAAGAGACGTGAGGTGCCACGGCTGGCAGTCATACATTAGCACATTCCGGCTACTTTACCTTGTAGGGCTGGTGATTGACAGGCTCTTGTAGTGTAATATCTGTTCAGCTGACATCACTATTCTGAAACTATTCAGGATCCGACCCTGCACTTTCCGATTCTGTCACTTTCTGCCTTGCATGTGCTCAATCACCTGGTGCAGGAGGCACTAACCACTCACACTTGTTTATGCTCTTTAACAGTAGGAGGTGCGATTAACTGCAGCACCAGAACCAGTGGAGGTAAGCAGCCGTGCCTGGGCCAACTCCATCCACTGTCACCATTATCACAATGGTCCATTGTCAATGTTCAGCTGGGTCCATGGGTTAGAAATAGAAATTGGAAAATCAGTCACACGCTTTCTCCATAACCAGCTCATAACCAACCATTATTGGCTGTGTGATCTTGGCACCTTTCGATGCATACGGAGGAGAGAGTTGTTTGAGGTAATTGCAGCATGATCAAAAGCGGGTTTTCATATTGCTGAGAGGGAGTTGCATGGTGTTGAATAGAGACTTGGCAACTAATGTGGGAACCTGTGCCATTGTGCTCGTTCTGCAGTGCAAACGACTGAAGAAAACACTCATTACTGCAGGAGCTGTGGAGGGCTGGAGCGAACGAGGCGACGGAGTGGCATTTGCAATAGAGAGACAATGAGAGAGACACTGCCAGTTGGCCTCTTCAGCCTGCTGCAATTGATCCATCATAGTCAGGCTGTTTGGAGCTCCGGTTGGAGCATGTTAGAGTGCATTCACTCCATTAAATTAACACAGAATGAGCTCATGACTGGGTCGCAAGGGGATAGTTTTGAGTGATTTCTAGGAGCACTGATTTGAAAGTAATATGCCTCTTGCATGTTGTGTTCAGTGAAGATGGTGTGGTACATCATACCATATGCGAATTTACATTTACTCAAATATCTAACTTTTTGTACACTTTAAGGGCTCCTAAACATGATCGAAGAGGCAGGGAAGTGTTAAAAACCAATATTAAAAGACGAGTGGAGCCTAGTCTCTGATAGGCCAGCTGTGGTAAATGAAAGACAGACACTTGCAGCTCACTGTAATTGTGAATTTCTATTCCAGCCAAGTCAGTTGCCGATCCAGTGGGTTGCCAGGCTTGGCATGGACGTTGGCAGCCTCTGCATATTAATAGCTTAGCTAGTTGAGTGAGTAGGCTGACTTGGAGAGAGATAAACAAGTATAAAAATAACATTCCAGTGGGTTGATAAAAGCGCACAGTCACAGAATAATATCTCGCGTCCCTGACTGAGATAATAATCAGCCCGGGGTAATGATGAGTCCTTTGTGACACATGTTCCTGTAAGGAGGACGTCCTCTGTCCAGCTAATGGTCCACAACTGTCAGAGACATAGGAGCCCTGCCGACCCAGGGACGCCTCGCTTCCACTGGGTTACCTGGACGTGGCCTTCCCTCGACCACCTTGGAGGCTATTTTTAACGTAATTACCCTTTTACCGGCCTGCTTAAAGCCCCGGCTTTCTGAATAAATTATGTGTAATGGAGCCCCTGTCTGTACACAGATCTTTACATGCAAGGGGCCGTGGTGAATAATGGCTGGGGAGCATAGTTTTAGCTGCTCTAATTATGCTATTGGCTCCTGTTCCTGTAATAACCGCTGCTGATTTATTCATGGAGTTTGCCATACCTCCCCTTTACCGTTTAATGGCAATGGATCTTCTCCAATTAACTGTCCTTGCCCTTAAACTGGCTGCATGTCGGCCATTCCTGTCTCCGGCCATGATAGAATTCCAGGTGCACTTTTCGCCCTGTTTGGTTTGATTGTCTTTCTATTTGCGCATTTCATTTTGATGATTTTCATTTCTCCTCCGGACGTGTGGGGAGTGACAAACTCGTGTCTGTATGCAATGGGGGAATATGTATTTTCATCTCCGTGAATAAGAGGGAGATGAGGAGCAGAGCGCCGAGGCTTCTGTTGTGTGATAGGAATCACATAATAGACTGGCATACAGAGAGCTGTCCGTCAAACTCTCCCAGGAGAGCCGCGGCTGCTTCTGAAGAAAACAAAGGCAGGTTGGAGGCAGCTGGGGTCTGTGGGCAAACTCCCTCTCATTGCCTCGCTCTCCCGTTCTCTTTGTCTCTCCGCCCCTCTCAGTCATTCACCGCGCCGACTAGAAACAATGGCAAAGGGGATCGTGGTGCGGAATACCGAGCGGGAGGATTATTCCCCGTTTCCGAGTACAGCAGATGTCATTTGTGTTCCCTTGAACTGTTGCATCCTGCGCGGCTCTAACTTGAAATCCCATTGTGTCAAACATACACGCCGGCTTCTGCGTCTCTGCTGTTGGCAGGCTTTAAGCACAAGCTTGGAGAGAAAAAAAAATTACATGGTATTTGTTCTGGGTTGACTGAGTTTTATCCACAAAGTCTGAAAAATTACACCATTCTCCCGCTACGCTCTGTCTGCGCTTATGTTCCCTTATGATGTGTTTTTTTTTTCTTCAGACTGCACTCCCCATGATGAGATTACTCCTTCCGAACAAATTCATTACGTGATTTCAACTTGCATTCTGTTCGTCGTGGAAGTCCTGTTTTCTCCAGCTTTAACATTTGTCATAGCAAGCAGAAATGGCCTACCTCTACTGAGGGACGAAGCAGTAAAATGAGTCTTCTCTTCCAGCAACTGGAGAGCTCTTGACCCCGTAGACATTTGTAGCACACAGTAAAGTTTCATTTTACTGTCCGATGCAGCCTGAAGGCACACACGTGAGCTCTCCTTACTAAATGGGATGCAGCATTATAGGATTGGTGTTCATTTATTTGGAAAGGTACTTTCGGGATTGAGTCCAGCTTCTCCTGGGATTTGATACTTTTATTAACATTGACAAAAAAGGAAGGGGAAAGCAGAGCGCCGAAGACATAGCAGTGGGTTTACCACTCTGGAAATCCAACACCACTGGCTAACAGCTGACCTTTTAGCCTATCTGACTTCTTTGACACCAGATCTATAGCCGCCACAGATGATAGAAAAGCACTCACACTCTCCGTTAGGGTGCGTTTGTATCAAACGCGGCGGAAAGCGGAACACCTTTGTGACCCTGAACATCCTAAAAGAAAACTTTGTTGAAAATTACAAGATTACTGAAATAGGAATTCAATCGCCATTTCTTTCTTCCCGTCCTCTGAAAGGTAGCCGTCTCAGTGGTGTGTTTGAACTGCGGAGCTCAGATAGCTGGCTAATCACTGGTGAGCTGCTGCAGGTTTGCTTGGTTAGAGGATCGAGACGAGAAGCGCAAACAAAAGAGACAAGCTGCCAACTGGTAAAGTTGAGATAACAGTAGCTGCATATGTGCATTTCTGCACATTGCTGCCAGTTAACCCTCTTATTTTTTTTCTTAAGCTTATTCATACACAGCTTTTGTAACCTTGGTGTTTCCACATCACTCTGTGTTCCTTCTCTTCCTGCCTCCAACTGTCACACACTGAAACAAATGGATTTCAGAGGGAGCCCTCCACGCAGCGGTCACAAATTGTTTTCTTTCGGTGATGGGGGTTTATTTTCTTTGCCTAATCTGTGTTTGGCTGTGCAGCCCTCTGTCTAAAGATCCAGTGTGATCGCCCAGCAGCAGCAGCTCACGCCCCATTTAGGCCACTTCAAACATGGCGAGGCGCTTGTTGATCGTAGCAGACACAGAAGTGTGTGTGTGTGACATGAATTTGCGTTATTGTGCCTTTTTGGGGAGTCCCTGCGTGGGGCGACACACACACACAAACAGTGTTTGCGTGTGTGTGTTCTCAGACCTTATAGCAACAATCGCTGTTGAAAACCAACAGGAAGAGCTGCAGGAGGCGTTTGTTTACACCACTCGAAGCTGCAGAGGAAACAGCAGCACACACTCGCTACATGTGGAGGGTCTATATGGTCCACAGGGAGTCATAAAGGCACAATGCCGCTCTGTCCGGACTCCATCGACATGTGCTGTACCCTCAGAGAGCCAGTGAGGCCGCTGGAGTAATTGAATCAACGGTTTATCCATTGTTACTGATAGTTTCCTCTGCAGAAGTTTACATCTAACAAGGCCTCACTTGCGCATATTCAGGGATCCATCTCGTTACGTTTGACAGCATCTCGCCGCCTTGCCGAACTGAGGCAGAATAAGGGGGACAGAAAATCAACCGGGCTGCTTGTTTACCAACTGGCAGGTAAGGTAAGAGCTCCGGGGAACCGGCGGACGCGCCCCGACAAAATGAAATACCAATACCTGTGTCACGCTCCGCTTACACACCCTAAACAAACCCCTGGCAAGCATTGGAAAAATAATTACAGCTGTCCACAGTCTGGTTCCAGCGCTGAAGAGGCCGACTGTTCAGAATCACTCTGCTCTCGACGCAGATGGTCCTCCGGCCTGTCGCTCAGTACGTCCTTCTGAGGAGATGCTTCATCTAACGAGTATGATGTATATGAGTTAGGTTTCAAGTCCTAACAGCCCTTCATTTGTGTCGTCTGCGCAATTTATATGTTAATTGTATTTACTTTGCATAATGGTTATGCTTTGTGCAGCATTTATCAGTGAATTAAATAAAGAGGGTGGCAGTGGTCTTGTCAGATAGACACACTGCAGTGCCGTTATGAAGTGGGATTGTGTTGCAGTATGATGACAGCGTGCTGGAAAGGTTCCAAGTGCTGGTTTCGTCGTGCAGGTGTTCTGTACGGACAAATGTTGTGGTGTTTGTTTCTTTCGCTCATCAGGCTCATCAACACAAGACTGATAACAGAGCAGTTTGTTTGTTTTTCTGATGGTTCTGCCTCATGTTCTGTTCTGTTACCTGTTGCGTAGCGTCTATTTATGTGCAACAAATGCTCCACTCCCAACTCGTCAAATACAGCAGTTTGGTCAGTGGCCTCAAGCCTCAAACTGTGACACGCTTCCTACTTCCTACTTCCCCATAGCATTTGTTTTGCATGTAAAAGGCTCCGCAGTTAAATTAGCGATAATAGATATGCAACATCGGGTTGGACTTTCAAAATAAAGCTTGCTGACAAACACTTGACTTGACATAACACTGGTCTCCAGGGGGAAAATCCAGCTTATGACCCGTCCAACCATCCTGATTACCCCTTAGCTTAGACTTTTCTGGCTTTTAGGCCTTAGAAATACAGCATAAAGATGTCAGCTGTGAGATGTCTGTGCTGAGATAAACTAGTAAATATAAGAGCACGGTGTTGGAAATGAATGGACTTTGGGACTTTGTTCAGTCTGTGTGATGTCTCTTCTTCTGTTTTAACCAGTCTCTCAGGGAAACTGAGGAACTGAGTAAAATAGGTTGACAGTCAATCTGAGCATTTTGAAATGCATTCTGTTCTAGTAGAACACCATAATCACACTGGTACTGTGGTACATTGTTGTCTTTGATAGTGGCCCATTTATATGCATTATGTTTGGGCCACATCATTTAACCGTGCAGACACAAGGACAAAGGTTGAATCATAATTCCCAAAAGGAAACTGTCTCGGTGAAGATATAGCACTCTGTTCTCATTTCACACACTCCATTGGCCAGGCAATGGCATCATTTGTTTTTCATGTTAATTGCCAGACTCGCACCTTCTCTTTGCTCGCCAAGTGCGGCACATAACATCATCCCATACGAAACTGGCAAAACGTAAATGAGTCATTGACACGCAGTGAGCCGCGTGATGATAGGCGAGACAGCCTTTGTGGGGGACTAAGAGTCACAGCCCATTAGTTTCCTGGCCTCGGTGACACTCTTTCCTCTTTCCATAGGTTCTGCAGAACAAGTGGTCGGACCCTCCCTCGGCCTGAAAAAGTCCAGCTCCCTCGAAAGCCTGCAGACCGCCGTTGCAGAGGCGACGCTGAACGGCGAGATCAACCTCAACAGGCCGCACTCGCGGATCGTCCGGGGCCGAGGCTGCAACGAGAGCTTCCGGGCCGCGATCGACAAATCGTACGAGAGGCCTGGCGTCACGCCGCCGGAAGAAGAGAACAGCATGGAGACACGTGAGTGTTTAGTGCTTTTGTTTTCACGAGGATTGAACCAGAATACTGTGCCCATAAGTGTGTCAACATACAATGTGCAGTAGAAGATTATTACAAAGACATCCAGTCAGTGTAATATAGGCCACCACGGTACTTCCCAGGAGTCTCTTCTGAAAGGCAGGATTCACCCCCGAATAAACTGGGTTAGGGATCCCCCCTCTTGCCAGAGAGACGTGTGCCACAAAGCACATCTGCATTAGGCGTCTAGGTTACACACTCATTAATATTCACACAGTTCATGTTGAGTGGAATTGTTAGAGACTGTGGCAACGTGTTTTCCCAGGAGCTTACAAACTCTTAAAGTGCATTGCCGTGTTCTTCAACGGGGCGCATGCGAGGAAAAATTCCCGCTGTTTACCCACACGCGTTAGGGTCCTATTGCATCCGCTCTGCACGTAACGTATATACGTGTAATTGCATTCGCCACGATTCTAAACGAAATACCCTTTGCTTTGGTCTGCGCCAGTTAGTTTTGGCACACAGCGACGTACGACTTTGCCAGGTTTCCTCACATTTGTTTACATGCCTACCTGACTGGGACCGAAGCCATGATTGCCTTACTTTATTCTAACCCGGGAGCAGGGGAATTTGTAAGGAAAGGCACGCCACCTCCTCTGTGAGTGAATATATCCATCCACACTCGGTGTTTGATGACAAAAAGACACGCGTCGGATGTGGAGAGACAGCAGTCTTACGCTTTCCGACAGGTAATAACCCTGCAACACCACAAGAATAATCACCAGATATAAATTTCCATTCACCATTAAAGAGCCGGGAGACGTTTGAAAAAGAGGGAATTATTTGCCTGAAACGCTTTGTTCTCATAAGCTCTGTCGGCAAGCCACTAAATACAGTCTTATCTCGCCGAAGAAAAATGGGGAAAGCAAGCGATTTCCCCTGCCGCGGTATATTGCATTCTCCCCCATGATATTCAAATAACTCTGTTTTTCAATTTAGATAAAAGCAGCCAGTCTGCGCTCGTCACTGAGGTTAATAGTCAAAGTTGACAGATAAGCGGCTGCCTTCCTCTGCTCCCAGACTTTTATTTACATAAAATAAGAATGTGGCATCGCCCAAAGAAAATGTGTCCCCACAAGATATCCCGCTGGGCAAAAATGCACTTCCCCCCTTGTGCTACTTTGTGTTGCATCGTTTGAGGAAATAAAAGGGGGAAAAAGAAAAAATCTGCTCTGCTGGGCAAAAAAATCTCTTCTTTTATGTGCCGGAATACGACCGGCAATTTCACTTGTCATAACCTTCCGCTGACAGGCCGGCTTAAATGTCCTTGATGATTAAAGAAGGAAAGTTTAATGGTGGAGTTTTTCGCTAAGTGACAAAGTGTTTCCTGTGGTTGTCTCTCTCCGCAAATTATCTTTTAGTTTCCTGACACTTTCATCAGCGCTTCCACCGTCATTTGAGATTGTCAGCAAAGTCTTTTTCCTTTCAGTTCCATTAAATCGCCGTGGATGGCCTTACCTTCTGATGTCTGCTGTTAGAAGCTTTTGTGCGTGTTTTTTCTTAGTATGCAGCTTGTTTTTCTCTCTTGCTTTATTTTGAAATCTCCACCTTGTGTTTGGCCTTGGTCCTAACTCAACATAACGGCTTTTGTTAGAGTACACACCAAGTACGCATGGCGACTGCCCTCCGGGAGCCTCTGGATTACAATGTTCAGTATGTTATCGGCAGCTTGGCATCATTAAGCGGTAGCGACATTAGCACTCCTGCTAATCTCAGTCATTTGAATAGCCAGATACAGCTCACAGCTGCCATTCGCTGCTGTTGCTCTTAAGTGGATGATAAGCAGGCAGCAGATTGAGCGATAAAAATGATACCCATCCAGAACCTGTTCCCAAATTTGTGGAGGTGGTGAAAGCAGAGGGAGGGGCTGCGCGAGGCGACGAATTGCGTAATTGAGCGGCTTTGAGCCACTGGTTCGCTCTCTATTCCTACCGTACAGAGCCTCATGTTGAGATTCCATTACAGTCATTTCCTCCGAGGTGGCAGCTGAAAAGAAAATAGCTGATAGCGCTGCAGCTCACGAGAAAAAACAAACCCCGCAGTTCTTTGAAATGTGAATCCGGCAGCTCCGCCCTTCCTCCGTCTGCCTCGTCCCGTACGCCACAAATCCATCACGGTCTCCCCTCCCTCTTCTTTCTTCACGATAAGCGCTTTTCTCTCCTCCATCAAAGGCAGAACTTAAAGGACGACACGCGAGGCTGTAATAAGTTGTAATCTGAAGGACATCTACCTCACGCCTCCGAGCCGGAGATAGAACGTAGACAGGAGCGATGCCGATTGCGAAGCGTGCCGCATTTGCAATTAAGATCCCTGTGAGGCTTTTTTCCAAGATTATTTAAATGTATAATTACTGACAGATTAATTACATTTTGCATATCATTTCTGATTAGATGTGATGGAAACTTTGAATTTAATCAACCCTACATCACCCAAGGAGTTTGGTTTCAATTTGTGGTCTGGGTTGAAATTAGTTCAGACTTAAATTAAGCATGAAATTCAGATGACTTTCTTTACAGCTTCCCCTTTTTTGGTAACATCATTTTTATACAAAAAGACGGAGAAAAAGGGGTGAGAAAAAAAAAAAACAACGGTTCTCTTGTGAGCTGTGTGAAATGTACACATTTGAAATAACTTCGGGCTTTCAGCTAAGTGAAAATATGTTCAACAGAATCCTATTCTCAGAGGGTGTACAATGTAAATACACTCTGCTCTAATGAGGCGGATGAATTCAGTGTGTTTTGTTCAAAGCTGTCGTACCTTGTGGGACACTGCTTTTTTCTTTTAATGGTTTATCTGATGTTTCCACAAGAAAGAAGTGAGGCTTTGTACTGCAACTTTGTGTGATCCGCAGGGAGTCAAGTGGAAGTTAAAGTTTTTCTCTGCCTTTTTTTTCCGACTTCCACTTTATTTTTATTTTTTCTTTCCCCCTCGTGTTTGTGTGAATGTGCTAATCTCTGTCTCTCTCAACATCTATATTTAACGCTCTCTCTCATGCTCTAATGGCTTCTCCCCAGTGGATGAGGACACAGAAGGAAGTTCCAGATCAGGTCGGGAGTCCATGTCCACCAGCGGAGACCTCATCGTGGGCCCCGGGCTGAACGGCAGCTTCTCCAAAGATGACAGACAGAGGGATCGGGACAAGATCGGAGGGAGCGAAAAGAAACCTGAAAGGGATAAAGACAGGGAGAAAGACAAGGACAAGAACAAAGCGAAGAAAGGTGTGCTGAAGGGCCTGGGCGAGATGTTCAGGTAGGAATGAGACAGAGCTCAGCTCCAAATCCTAAACAACCTCCCCCCCGTTTTGCCTTGAGCACCAATCGCTATCTGCTTTATTTAATTCCACTCAACACATTCACCACTGGATCATACAGAATATGAATGCATTCTCTGGATGTTGCCAGTGCTAATCAGGGACCCCTCTCCTTGAACCCTGTGAGTTGGAGGGAGGGGATGGAGGGGAGGGGGGAGTTATCGACCTCAAGGGCCTCTGGCACTTTTGAGCCAGATTATTTTTAATAAGGGCAACATGTTTTATTCATAATCCCATGTGCGCGCTCCTCCTATCCAAACACGCTCCGCATTTGTTAACTAGCAGACAATGTTCAGGGCCAATACGGCTGCTAATGTGGGAGCTGTGATTTGGGTTTTGGGGTTGAAAGACCTTTGGAGGTGATAAAACCGCGCGCAGGTTGGAATTGTTGCCTGCGGCCGGCGTCCTCAGTCGCTGTCTCGTCACGTGGTCGCAAGATCTTAGAGACAGACAACCTTGGGAGACAATGAGAGGTGGCGTGATCCTGCTCCCAGCATCCTTCAGATATTCATATTCACAAGCAAAAAGATTTTTAATGTCGCTGATTTAATTCAGCAGTCATCTCACCTGCTCGTACGTCTTCTACATTGTGATATCACCTCATTTTCCCCAGGAAGTCGCAGGAGGCTGGCAAATTCGAACCAGACACCTCCGCTGGCACATTTTATGGGTGTTAGGTTTGTCTTCTAGCCTGGAAAATAGTTTCACTGCCTCTGAGGACTAATAGGCAAAGTTTCCTGACCCTGAGTGTAGTTACTCTAGACTATACAAGTGTGTACATTGAGACAATCGTGTACTAAATGGTGCAAAGAGACAGTGGATGGAAATAAACATCCTGCGGGTATCCACTCAGTATCTCTGCCACAAGGAAAATTAGTGGGGGAGTCACATTAATTATTTCAATTCCATGCACATTTGAATATGGCATAAATTAACGGTGGAGGCGGTGCGGGCCGTTATCGTGCCGAAGTTGTTTTCATGTGGATTAGTTTAATGGGATTAGTTAGCGTATCGCGGTGCACGGCTCGGTAATGAACAATAAAGACGACAAGTGTGTTTCGAGGTCACGACGGAGGAATGCGGGGAGCTCGCTTATCTCCCATTATTTTCACTCTCGTGATTTGTTCTTTTTCTAATTCGACTGTCTTCTGCGTCCTGTCGAGCGAACGCATAACGACTCGCACGGGCTCCCGTTCTGTCACACACCAGGCGCGAGCACATATGTGGAGAGGCGCGCATGTTGACAGGAGCGCACGCGGGGAAGCGAAGCTGGATTAGCAAATGAAAGTGGAAATTTGGGTTTGACACTCCGTGACATGCAATCAGCGCCGTTGGCAAACCTTTTTCGAGCGGATGTGCGCTCAGCCCGAGAGGTGGCTGCCGGGTGATTTTTAGCTGTGCGCGCGAGCCCTCGGCGTGCCCTCCTCGGCCTCATCATCATTCTTCATTATCTTTGAGTGCCACCGCCACTTAAGAGTTGGCACACGGTAGGCCTCCCTGACACCCCCCCACCCTCGACCTCCATGTGTTTAACGCCGGGCCCTGTGCCTCCTGAATGCAAAGAGGCAGCCCCCCTAAACCGGTCTGTCTCTCCGGCTCTCAGGCTTTGTCTTTACTTCATTCCGCTACTCCTACTCAGTGTTGATACCTCAAACAATTCACCGCTTAATACGATGACAGCTCTCACGCCCACACGTCTACGCTGTCCCCCCCCTGTTCTCTCACAATCCACCTGAAAGGCTTATAGCGTCAGAAATGGCAAGGAACCGAGGTGAAAAATAAATGTGTCCCACTGGATACAATAACAAACTATTTTTTATCTTTTGTAAAGAACAAATCGCAGCGATGTGAAATGCCTAGCGGTCAAAAAGGGAGAAGAGATCTGTTGTGTGTCTCACTTGTAGCGATGCTCGCAAAAGTTTTGACAGCGATTTCAGAACGGGGGAAGTTTTCACCGCGCATGACAAAAGGTTAGGCCGACATTAGCGCAACACTCTCCGGCTTACAAATCACGGATAGAATTTACACGAGCAGATTTCACGTGTGTCTCACCGTTGCATCAAAACATCAAAAAGGCATCCTGATTGGGTTAATCCTTTGTAATGCTTGTCTCCGTTTGCTCTCATTAGCATAAAGTGGACAGGCAGGCGCTCACTTTTTCCCCCGCATCTCTCACACACGTCTCGCGCTCACGTTCTCCCTCTGAGGAGATTTCAAGGAGTTTGCACCGCGCCGCAATTTGAGCTCATTTGCATGCAGGCCTTTGGACGGCCTGATGAACGCGTAGTGCACATCTTGCTTAATGGACAGCCTGATTGGGAGTGCATTAACATCAGAGCCAGGGGAGAGGAGGATGGTCTAATACGGGCGGAGAGGGAGGATGGAGGGAGAGACTGTGAGATAAATACTGCGAGCGCGAGAACGACTGTAAGTGTGCGAGCGTGTGATGGAAAGAAAATTGACTGCCTAAAGCCCAAAGCAAAGAAGCTGCAGCGCCGAGCCGAGCCGCGGCTTCCCTGCCTCTCCGGTCTCACGCTGTACTGCCTATAGGACGGCGGGCTGCCTGGTATACAGTCCTGCACCATCCAGTAATGAATAGCTTATCATCTTATGAATGGATGGCAATGTGCATGCATGCGGAGGATAAAAAACCAGCCCCAGGGAACTTGACATCATTGTTATTTCAAGGATGTCTGTTGCATGCATCTATCGCTGCGTCCATGTCTGCATCCAGCGGGATGCAGGGGAGAGGGAGGATGATGCATTATCCCCGAAACCATTATATGTGATTATTCATGTCATTTCAAGTAGATAACATGTGATCATTACTTTCCGATCCTATCGGGTCTGTTTGGATGTCGGACGCTTTGCCCAGGGCCCTGTTAGCATGCTAGCAGACAACGGTGTCTCGGGCCGGGCCTGCGAGACCCCCTTCAACATGCCTAATGAGGTGTTGTTTATCGGCCCCGCGACTGACTGACCTCCTCCATCCTCCCCGTCCCCGTCCCCGTCCCCGTCCCCGTCCCGTAATGCGTCTTTGTGTGTGCGCACATGCAAAAAGAAAATAACCATCCTGAGAAATTCATTATAGGGTTGAGTGTTCAATGAAAATGCCTATTTCAGTGGCTTAGATTGGCATTTTTTCTAGTGTGTGTGTGTGTGTGTGTGTGTGTGTGCATAAATGTGTTTTTGACAAGAACGACAGAAATGCAACCTACTGAGTACAGTAGCATGAAGCAGGAGAAGGGCGGAAGAACGAAACGAAGGCAGGGCTGGGACGGGGGGAGAACGGGGCCAGAGAGGTGGGGGTTGGGGGTTGGGGGCTGGATTGGGTGAGGGTGGAAAGGAGAGAGGGAGCGTGTGCAGTGGAGTGAACTGGGGCACCAAGGGAGAGTGAGAAAGGAGGAAGAAAAGGAGAGGGAGATGGGGAATGAGAGAAGAAGGGAGCTTTTCACAGCGGCAGTCACGGCATCGTGCTGCTGTCTGCCTGGAGGGAGGATTGAGGATCTCTGGCAATTTTGTACTTGTTGTGTGTGTGTGTTTGTGTGTGCGTGTCTGTGAGAGTGGTTTCAAGGCGTGTGTAAATTTGCATGTGCGTGCACGTGTAATGCATGTTTGCTTCTGTGTGTGTGTGTGTAGATGAAAAGACTGTGTTAATGGGCTCTGGCACCACCATCACCCTTTCTCCCTGGTGTTTCCTCACCCACATGCACACTTGCCCTTACCCCCATCCCCCCCCCACCAATCTGATAAGTGGCATGCCGAGCCATCCGTCGACACTGGAGCTCAGTGTGACAGCCGTGCACACCCCATCCCCTCACCCTTCCATCCTCCATCACCCCGGGGACCTCATCGCCTTCCCTCTCCTCCCTTCAGATGCAGCCCCTCTCACGGCTACCAGGGAGAGATGCACGGGAGACGGGCGTGGAGTGGGAAGGGAAGCGGTGAAAGTGGAGGGATGCTTCTCTCCGTCAATCTTTATTATTCTTGGGCCGTGTGGAAGCACGCTGGGAATTCTGGTCGCGTGTGGGGGATTGCATGAGTGTGTGTCTGCACGCATGCGTGACCATGCCTGGAATATGGATGCCGTGCCACGAAAGCGTGATTGCCTTATGCGCAGCGCAGGAGAAAGTAGTTAGCGTGTTCCCGCACCGCTCCGTGCCTCCGTTTCATACGATTCTTTCTGCTCGTGTGGGTGTGAACAGCTGATGGCGGGCAAGCCGGTTTCATCATTAGCGCACCGACACGATGCGAGCATTAGCCTGGCTTTTAGACGCACACATGGCCGAGAGCGTGCCTGACGGATCAACACGCAGACTCGTTCTTTATAACGCACCTCTCGTCCCCTCTACCTTCCCCAGCATACACACACACACATGCTCACATATGCTTGTAGTATTATGCCACAGTTGATTTGGAGACAGCAATTAGCCGCCTCCACATGTGGGCCCTGACATCTGCTCAATGTAATCTGAGAGAAAACGATAATTGTTCTTCTTTTTTTTTTGCTCTGCCTCACTCATCATGATATCGATGCCGAGGTAGTGAAGGCGAGCACAGGGCGCAGCTTCACGCCAGGACTTGTACGTGAGAATGACTGGCAGCTGGAGCGACGTGGAGTATATGAGTAATGCGGGAAAAGATAATGACATGAAAGCACACCGTGGATGGTGGAGTCAGAATGAACATCCGCTCAGCAGGGTGGTCAGCTATTGTATACGTTGTTTTTTTGTCCCCAAGTAGGAAAAGATTCACTCGCTTGAAGCGTCTGCGAGCAACAAAATGCCTCCCTGTCAGCTGACTGTGACATTGACCTCCCTGTGAAGCATGCTAAAGCAAAGTGAGCCGCAGATTTATTCTGTCATCGATAAATATTTCAGAAGCAACTTAGTGCTGGACTTCGACAGCTTTTGGCAGCTTTGCCAAGTGCAAAGTCATACCTCAATATCACCTTCAAATGCCTGCGCAGCTAAAAAGAAATGTGTCACGGAGGGCAGCGCACAGAGAGGGTCAGCTATTTCGACTTCTTGGGAAATACATCTTTTCAGAAGAACTCTCCCCCCGCGTTGTCGGAGCCGGCGCGAGATCCCAGGACTTTAAAGGGGTCAGTTTTGCGGGCTGAACTCCAAACTCCCCCACGAAACATGAAAAAAAATGTCTTCTGAGTGTGACATCCCATTGCTCTCTTGCCAATCATGTACCAAAGAAGCCCAGCAGGGGCCAAACAGCAAACAACACAGCCCCCCGCTGAGAAGATTAGTGCCACTGTGACAGAGTGCAGCGGCGGGAGATGAAAACAGTAAAACAACAAACTCCTCTGTACGCCAGGTTAAGGCAAGCGTGGCTTTGTGTCTGGTGTCAAAAAATTGGATGTCACTGTAAATTTGTGGCGGGGTGAAGCAGTTAGACATAGGGAGAGGCCGAGGGATAGGATGGAGGAGGGGGAGGAGGGGACGGTCGGAGACTTTCGCCTTCATGCGAGAGTGAGAGATGGTCGTTTAAGGCGCGGGGATGCGGATGGGGGTGGTGGTGGAGCGGTGAGGGGGGCGGGTCTAGCTGTCCGGCAGCACTTCCTCTGCTTTTGGCCACTCGATGCAAATGTAATTGGGCAGCACTGGGCCTCCATCAGACAGCCCTGAAGTAATTAGGTTTAGAATGATCACGCAGCGCTCCGAGATAGACCTTGAAGCATGGGGAGAAGTGTGTCTGTGTGTGTGTGCGTGCGTGTGTGTGTGTAGAGGTGGTGTTGCACGATGGAGTTAATTGAATCTGAAATCTTGTCGGCCTGAAATGAGATCCAGCGATGTCTCTCACACTGGGTCTCAGGCAGAGGGCTGCAAACATGACTGAATTCATAAAGTGTTTTATTAAAGAGCTGAAATTAAGTGTAGCAGCGCGCCCCTGCATACTCCACCCGGCCCGCGCCTGCTAACGATCCAACCCCAGCGGAATCACACCCAGACCCACCGATGGAAACCCAAGACGACCTCCTCTCTTCTCCTCTCTTCTCCTCTCTTCTCTTCTCCTTTCGTCTCCTCTTCCTTCCTTCATCTCTTTGAAATTTTCTTCCCTCCTCATTTTTTCCCTCAGCTGTCCTCCCTGCTTTACACCACCTCTCACCCCCTCCCCTCCTCCCTCCTCCATCTCTCCTTTCATCAACCTTGATGTTCCAAACAGAAAACCGCCCGATGTTTCTTAACTTCCTCCCTCTCTGTTTGATATTTGTTTTTCACACTTTGAGACACTTTGATTCCACTTTGATGTTATTTCTCCGCTTTGGCCCAGATCGCTTTGATCAATCAGAGAAAGGCTGTTCCGATGCGCGTCGACTCTCGGGAGGACGCGCCGGATTTCGAGAATAATGAGAAAACATTAACAACGCGCTCAAGGATCTGAGAACGGCACAATGCCATTTTGTTTTTTCTAAATAGTACAAATGGATCGCTCACGCCACCCCTAATAAACCATACTCAATGTATGTTTTGGTCCAAGGATGGGAGAAAAAAATATATATGTTGAATTAGAGATGCAAAGCATGCTTGATATTACAGAGACAGAGGTGAGAGATGCACATGGGAGAAGCTATTTATTTCCCCCTATGTGCTATGCAAATGAAGCAGCGAGCAGCTTGCTACAGTAGGACTCATTGCTAGTCTGCTCAGCCATCCACCAGGCTTAGCATGTAATGAAATAGAGGCCGCTGGCTGAAATGACCTTTCCCATCTAGTGAGTTCCCACCTGCTGATGTGTGCACACACCCTAACATGTGAACGAGAAGATGGGCAGTGGGAGGGAGAGAAACAGCCACAGGAAAGGCGGGGAAGACAAAAAGGCAGGGAAATTGCTTTTGAATTACAAAAGGTAATATCAATCGATGTTGAATTACACTTCTGATTTCCATCAAAGGCAACCAATTAAAGCCGGGAACCGTATTCCTCTTGTTCTGTCAGCGTCTCGACATGTGTTTGGCATGTAAAGTGAAACTGTCTATTTTTTTTCTGCCTCTGTCTCTCTCTCTCTCTCTCTCTCTCTCTCTCTCTCTCTCTCTCTCTCTCTCTCTCTCTCTCTCTCTCCCGCTCTGATGTTTTCTCTGTCTTTGGTGAGCGTGTCAGAGAAATGGAGATTTGGTTTCACAGCCAGATATGGATTTCATTCCTCTCCATGTTTGTCATGACAGAATCTTAATTGGGCTCTCACTGCCGTACCAAGACGTGCGAGCTGCCCCCCCCCCTCCTCAGGTTGTGAGTTAGGGGGGGTCGAATGTAAGTCTGAGAGAGAGAGGAAGAGTGTGTGATGACTGACTGAGGAGTCAGCAGGTAAAGCTCAGTAGATGTTCCAGCTGCAGATGCATATCAAGTCTGCTGCAGCCCTTTATGAGTTAACTGTGTATCCACGATTGTACATACAGCCAGGTAGACATATGAATTACGCCCATGTTAAACAGTTTCTCCTACTAATGTACGTCTAGTGCCAACTCTAAGGTGCAGAGGTTTGGGTGATAAGATAGGGTTTTAAACAATAGACTTTTATACAGGTATCCCAACACTTCACCATGAATAAAATCCTTTCTTTGCCTTAACTAGGGATGAGTGAGTACACCATTATCTGTATCTGTATCTGTACGTGTACATTTAACCGACTAAATTATCAGTATCAGTTCCTCCAGTTTTAAACTCACAGTATGTATTTTCTGCAACTAGGAGAGTTTCAATGAACAACAATGACAAATACACACACCGTCAGCCCACCCAAAGATACCTTACTCAGAGTCTACTTCCCCTGACCTCAACCATACAATAGTTGTCATGCACTGATATTGTGGTCGAAAAAGAAATGAAAAGAATTCTTAGCATTGGATGTTGAAGACATTGCCAACAGTAATCTGGAGTTTGACTGTTGACATCCTTGACTGGTGATAAGGTCGGTTTATAACTTAACCACAGTAAATGTTGTTGATCTGCAATCCCATAAAACCAACTGTTCCCTGGAGGATATTTCCAAATTGATCAAAACATTTTCTGTTTGTCTTGACCATAGTTGAGTGTAAGTGATATTATTCAAATAATCCACCCCCTCTCTCTGCCATGAGACAAGTTCCTTTTGCTGTAAATCAGTAGGGCAGATAAGCCACACCTCGAAATGTGATCTGGAGGTGGTGAGAGGCTGAAAATGATCTCATTCATGTTGCTGTCGCATTAGTTTGTAGCATATTTGCTACGGGTTTTAAAATATTTCTTGACTTGAAAAGCTCTCCATGCAGCATGTTTAATTTGACAAACTTACGGTTCCAGTTTTTTGCAGTTTTTAAATGTATTTTGCTTTAGAGAAGCAGAAGTTTGATCCAACTGTAGAAGGTCAGCAGACAGAGGAGGAGTGTCCAGGGTTATTTATTCCACCCTGCTTGTGATGTACAGTCACCATCCCGGAGATTCCCTCTCTCTCATCCTCACTTTACTTACAATTACTGTCACTCCCTCCCCCTTCCTTTCCATATATCCTCCTGTATCCCTCCTCCTTCCCAGCATGCCCTGGAGATTCATCGTGGCATTGACAGAAAGACCTCTCCCGTCTCCCTCTGAATGCTGGGAGGGATGTATATCACGGATCAGTGATTCCGCTGTCTCCTTTCTCCAATGGACTCAAATACAATGCTTGTGCTAGTGCGTGTCCAGGCCTGTATTTCAAAGTCTGACGTTTACGAGCCAGAAAACCTGCCTCGCTTCTCCCCTCGCCTGTCCTTTAGACGAGCATCTTGGAAAATCAGGCATTTGAGTGTGGCAATACACATCTGTCTCCAGGCTCATCAGCATGTAAATGAGTTTGGAAATAATTGCGAGAAGCCAAGATAATCAAAATAGAGAAGACAGGGAGAGAGGCCTGGCAAACAAACTAAATTCATGAAGTACTCTTGTATCATGACAATTATCATATACTATTTCCTCTCATCTAGTCCACATCCAAAAGGGATTAAGTCGTGCTAGGTGAGAGCAGCTGTAAATACATCACCGAAGCACATCGGCGGTGTTTTGTAAAGCCACTCCAAAATTCAGGTTGCCTCTCTTTTTTTCCCCCGCTGTGGCGCTTCAGCATCCACACTTGCGGCTGCCATCATTAAAAGAGCCGAGCAGACTCGGGATGCTGTGTTTGCTGAATGCTGAGTTTTTTTTTGTGTGTGTTTGAGGCATGCAGCAGCAGCCGAGCTGAGGATACAGAGAGTGGCAGCGATCAAAATGGCCCATTAGGAATGCAGTGTGCCGTAGTGTATCTAGGTCACAGCCCGAGCCACCTACTGTAGCTCCTCGCTGGGGAAAGCGTCCCCGCTCATCATCTTCCACATGTGTGAGCGTGTGGGCTAGGTTGGCTAGGCATTACCAAAACATGAGTGCGGTTGTGTGCATCTGTGCGATTGTCTGCTTATGCATGGGACGTGGCTTAGCAATGGCGTCGGGTATCTGATCGAGTGTTTGGCGGTATATAAAGTGGGAGGAAGGACGATTATGAGTTGTATAAAAAGTCAGCAAGCAACGCAACAATGCACACACACACAAAGCTTCACCCCAACACCTGAACTTCTGCTCCGAGTCGCTCAAGTGTTTCTATGTAAATCGTCCTTCAGAAAGCTCCCTCCTCGCCGCGCTCATACACTTTAACAAATGGATGTATGAATGCGCCCGGACTGTTTATTTGTGTTGTAATGAGAGGCTTTAATCAGGGGTGTCAGGGATTTGAAACGTTCCTCTGAGCGTGTGCAGAAAACAGCCCTCCCCTCCTCGCGCACACACACACACACACACACACACACAGACGTACACACACAACTCGGTGATTTATGTGAAACATTAAAGGCAATCATGTTGGGCTGAGCCTCGTCCTTTGTATTGCGCAGGCTGTTTGAAATATGGAAAAGCCAAGCTGTCCCTTGATATACAGGCACACACACACACAGATAAAACACACACGAGCGCAGACGCCTGCGCGAGCCTTAAATATTGCTTAAATACGAATAATTGGCACGCTGAGCGAAAAGAAGAATACTGTTTCTTTTTTTTCTTATCTTGCAGGCACACAAACCCGCACATGCAAGAACTTTTGGTTGTCGATAGATATTCAAACCCCCTCCACCCCCCCACCACCCCATACACATCCACACTGATTCAGTTCAACAGCTGCTTTGATACTGATAGTTGTTAGTTTAAAAGCAGAGAACATCTTCGGCCATTCACGGCGCTGCAGCGCTCTGTGTCTGCATTCAGCCCGCTCTCTGTGGCTACAAAGAGCATTTCTCGAGGAGAGCAGATTAACTCTGTTGCTGGAATTTCAAAAATCTACCGTGCCCTCCTCACACACACACACACACACACACACATATACACATATACATTCGCATAAAATGGCCAAAACAAACATCTCAGAAGTACAACAAAATATCTGTAGGATGGAATACCACATAAAAACAGCCCTGCAGCTCTCTGTGACTGACCAATTCTTCATGTGTTTATTTGGTTTAAACCCTTTTTCTCGTCTTACTCCTCCTCTTCGTTGAGAAGATGAGAAGCTCTGACAAGGCTCTGTTTGTCTTCTGCTATCTACATCTCCTAACAGCTAGACTAGTGGTCGAATGTAGATGCTGATCAGGCCATTAGATGCGCATACAGAGTTCGATAAGGGAAAATGAAATGCTTGAAAGGACAAAAAAAAAAAGAAAACTCTCTAGAATGTTCAATTCTGAAAATGAAGTGTGAAGGGAGGAACAAACAGATGGAAGAGTGCCTGGGTGACGGAGAGTCGCAGAAATACCAGGAAAAACTGACTGACGCGGCAAGAAACTGGATAAATGTAAGGCTGAAAACAATTCTCCGAAAGGACGCTGTAGCATCAATTTCCATGCACATGTATTGCCAGAAAATCGTCATTTCCATACAGTAACCTCTCTGTGATAACATGCGGGGACAGTGATATCGGTTGTGGAAAAGACTGTCATTTAAATACAATGATCTGAGATGGCGTACAATTCACACACCTGTAAATGGTTTTTCTTTTTCATTATTTTGTTGTGGTGAAAGAGCACCTAGAGCGTCACCGCCGCGGAGCGTCCTCCTACGTGATGGTGTCTTCTGTCTGCTTCAGCTGGGAGACCTAAGAGGCGTAGAAGTTCCTGGCAAGAGTCATTTCTCCGTTCTGCCCGTGGTGCTGTCCCCCTACTGGCTCTCGGCCTGATGTCATGAATAAATGCATGTCATGCCTCCATGGTGCGGGACACGCCGCTTTTCTCACCCGGCATGAACCATTTCGACTCCCACCCTCCCTCCCTCCCTCCCTCCTGTACCCTCTCCCCACTGTTTTCGCACCGTCGCTGAAAGAACAAGGCCTAGAGCCCCTCCAGAGCCGCGGCCAATCAACAGCAGCCCCCATTCGCGCTTCTTCTTCAGGAGAAAATCAATCGTGTCTGTGTGTGCGAGCCCCTGCCCAATGAGGTGAAAGCGCCGAGATGTCATATCTTGCCGTGACCTGGAATGGGCAGAGTCTCCGTTGAAGGCAGGGGAACGCGACGCTGCATTAAGGGTCGTGTTATTTTAAATGCTCGTCCCGCACCGCGACCCCCAAGACGGTGTGAACTCACAGAGGCGCTACCTTATCTCCCACGTTCACTCAGGAATCTGAGGGTGCAGTCTTTCCCCTTAAACTCCTTTAAAAAGATGCCGCTCTGAGGACGCATCAGATCTTAGATTCTGCTTTAAAAGGCTGAGCAGGGAAAGCGCTGACTGACATTACAGGTTGCGGATAATGAGTTCCGCCGGGAGGGAGAGATAATCGGCTGGAGGGTAGAGGAACGACTGGAGAACATCCTCCCGCTCCTCACCGGGGCCGGTGTCCCTGGAAACCAGCGGTGGCTACATTACGCTGAGGCCACTGAGTGAGAACGGATGCCCCTTTAATGTCTGTTAATGATAGTGTGCAAATCCCAGGAAAGGACAAAAAAACAAAAAAACTCTCCCTTTCTCTTTCTCTGACTGTCTTATTGGATTTTTTTTTACAAGGCTCACCCCAGGTAGGGAGTGTTTACTTGCCACAAGTGTAACAACATTTAGCTGCCGAAGAGCACCGACAAATTGGACAGCCTCGCCTCCCTAACAAGGCTCTATTAAAATTACATGCCACTGTCAGGATGTTGCCCTAGGTGCAGTACGGTGCAGAAATCATGCACTGCTTCATATTGACATGCCCCTGCATTGGACAGCGAGAGGAGAGGAAGAAAAAGTATTGTGTGTGTGTGTGTGTGTGGCAGTCTTAACTTTCTGCTGTGTACTTTTTGCCATCAATAAAATGATAATAGCGTCTTTTGATTTTTTTTCCTCCGAGGAAAAAAAACAAACTGTATTTTTTATGGCGCTTTATAGATTATCACCGTGAAATGCAGTGGGTGGAGGCGCAGTTATTTATTTTCCTCCCGACTGCGACAAATACAGTTTCGGGGGATGGGGGGGCTCAGACACCACATCAGACGTCTGTGGGGGGACTTCGCCCCGGGAGATCTGGATTAACTTTCAGGTCGGCCGAGCAGAAACCATAATGATTCTCTCTCTGTCTGCCCTTGAAATTATCTTCTCATCACTTACTCAAATTGATAGATGCAGTCACTTTTTCCTTTCTGGCTCACCTGTTCCATTTGCAGGTTTGAATGATGCCAAAAAGATTTAACACCTCATATGACGAGGGCGTCATGTGAGGCTAAACCAGGTAGTCCATCACGTCCCCGCGTTCACTTTCAAAACCCACACAGTTTTTTTGGGGTGAATAAATAAGCGGCTCTCTCTTCCCTACTGTAAGTCAGCAACTTCCTGTGAGCAAAACCACAAATTCCCCACAGAAGATGTCAAAACAGATTAGCTTCTGTCAAATCTACTCCCCAGATTAAATGATTGTAACAATCAAACTGGCTTTGAGGCTTTGCATAATTTACTTTTTTTCCTCTCCCTCTTTGGAAATTCTGCCTTTGACTTTTTCCTCCTCTGTTGTGCTGCAGCCTTGAAGTATTATTACCCTGTAAATCGATGAGGATGATGTATGAGGCATCTACTGCTAGTGGTATAAACCCTTCTGTTTTCTATGATATATGAGGATGTATCATATTGAATGGAGTACCTATTTACTGACTTCTACGGAAAGCAGCCACATACAGCATATGCCTAATGTGCAACAGCATTTGAAAACATTTTGTTTTATGAGATGCTGTCAGCAGATGTCAAATTCAGGACACTTTGATCAATGTTTCATTGCATCGGCGGCCATCATAACATTATTAAAGCATACTGCATGTATGACTGACACATGTTAGATTACATACTCCTCAAATGAGGTTTGATGGCGAATCTAATATGAGTGTGATCAGACAATTTATGAATCGGCAACCCAAGGGCGCAGACACACCACGCCCACATGGAAGAACTGGCGATGAAGACCGCCTCACGTCGCCTGTGTCTCAGCCGAAAAAAGCTGCACTTGAACACATCGCAAAGACTATTGAGTGTTGTAGTTTGTAGTCCCCAAACCTGGGAATCTGCATGATTGCATATCCGGGTCTCTCATCTCAAAGTCTAAGAGTTTTTTTATTGGTTTTCTACGACATAAAATCATCATTAAATAATTGAATGTCCCACGATTTGATTATAAAGCGCTTACGTGTCTTTAAAACTGTGTTGACTAAATGAGACTAGAAGAAGTTGTCATGGACATTAAACGTCATCACGCCAAACATGGAGACCCGTCTACTGACTTGTCCGTCTTTACAGGCGTTCAGGTGCAAACTATTCTAACTCTAATTTTACAACTTGTAGATTAATCGATTTGCAGAAAACGTGTGTAGTAATTGTGTAGAAAAGGCCTTAGTGGTGGTGACGTTCAAGTCAGCAACCGCAACATAGTCTGTTTATAGCCCAACGAGTGATTCAATTTATGCATCGAAAATCACAAAAATGGCGTTCATCTGTGAAGATTAGAAAGAGTGGCATTGAGAGGAAATAGCTTTCCTTGTCTTTTTTCCATTTCTCTTCTTGTGCTCAGCTGGACAGCCAATCAGATTGTGATTGTGAGCCAATGATTTCTTTCGCCAAGCAGCTCCGCCAAAAAGCTGCCAACAAGGGCCAACTGGTGCCAACAGTGTGGGACATACCACAGAAACCAGGGCCACGAATGACGTCGGCTTGGTGTTTTCAGGGCCCTAGAGGTCATAAATATTCCCTCCACCCATGGAGTGCGATTTATATCTCTCTTCACCATTGTTCAGTTCTTTGTCTTTTGATTGAACCTCTGCATTTGTGTATTCATCACTATTATGTGCCACAGAGAGATAGACGCTTAGGAACGGATCATTAAACAGAGCTTCGGTCTAGTGGACTGAAGCAGAAAAATAGGATCAGGGCTTTATGAGGAAGTAAATGGCATATCATTGTTTACCTGGCTTTAATGGAGAGTTGAGGCTCAGCTATTGCTCAAATGGTGACCTTGACAGTCATTTTACATCGCTATTAAACAGAATAATCTTAATTCAAAGCACCACTTTAATTCATTTTTAATTTTTTGTTTATTTTCTTTGGGGGGGGGGATCAATAAACAGGAGGTCTGAGTAAAGATTATTCTGTTTGGGCCCTAAAGAGTTCTCTTTCCCAAACTGCCAGCTAAAGCGTTCATTTTCATTCTACCCGAGTTTCAGGTGCCAATCAATATCTTATTATTAAGCCTCATCAACCTCAGTCTCAATACAACCTGTCCTGTTGCCAGCCCAGATTAATGCCAAGGTGCCAATACTGGCTCAAGAGTTTTACAGAAAAGGCTGAAGTTTTCTTCTTCCCTCCTGACGCTGATTAACTCTGAATCACTACCGCTTTTATTGGATCCGCTGTGTTTCACAAACAAGACACTTATCTTTCAGAAACAAGTATAAACGTCTATATTGTTTGCAGTTTTTATAGGTACACTGGGACAACACATTTCTGTATTTTCCTGCTGAGAAAATGTTAAGTGCGGAAATATGACATTGGGTTTTGTGTGTCAGCGGAGGTTTGATGGCTAATCCTGTGTTCCACCACGGTCCCCACTGGCACAGACCCGGCTGTTCAAATGAAGGGCAGAGCCGGGCTGTCAGTGAACCAGCAAGCGTCCCGATGGCCTTCTAATAGCTCTGGTAGTATCGGTTCTTTCCTCCGCCTCCGCTTTGATGCGGGCCCTCCTTCTAAGGCCACCGATGATGGGGGAATAGCCTTTCATACAGGAGCCGCTGCATGCTCAGGGTCCTGCTCAGTCCGATATGTTTCATATTGACAAATCCCTCACTGTATTGATGTCGATCCAGAAAAAGAAAAGAAAAGTTGAGGGCAGAAGTTTTGTCCACCCGAAAGTTATGTTATTTTATGTTTTTTTATTAGAGAGGGGGTCAGAAGAAGAGACTGAGAAAAAAAATTGGAAGAGAAAAAGAGGAAGGTGAATTTTCCTCGGGAAGTTAATGAAAGTCCTTGAAGTGAGGCGAGGGAAGCTGTCACCTGCCCTGGTGATAGATAGCGGGCCCACTATTATTAGCATTCCCAGCCCCAGCCGAGAGTTTTATGCCTTACTAGAGCCATTTGTTGATTAATTAATCAGGTAATGTATGCTATCTGTGCTACAAAAGAAGCCAGATATCGCTCCCTTGGCCTCGCCCGGGCTCTCTGTACAACCACAAACCAGGACCTCCTACCAGGCCACGGCGCATTTCAAAGATTATAATTCCAAAGCAGCCGCTACCAAAGAGAAGCCATTTGCACAAAGGCCCTGGCTGCTTTTAATGTAAAATACAATAATAAACATTCGTGAGGGAAACAGTCTCCCATTTCATGAATATATTCGCTTCCACCAGCCCAAAGTCAACCTTGTCTGATGTAATTTTTTTCAGCTTTCACAGAAAGTTTGCAAACTGTCAAAAAAAAAAAAAAAAAAAGCTCTGCTACGGGGGAAGGTAAAAATAAACTCGGAGCGAGGCGCGGTGAGTCTGGGAGACTGCGAAGCTCAATGCTTTCTCCTGTTCCTCTGTCTGAAATTGAATGGGACTGCTCAAAAAAAGCTCGTGTGAAACATCGAATTAATCAATGTCTGTGTGAACAATGCGAGAACATTG
Organism: Lagodon rhomboides; assembly: GCA_039737535.1. Lineage (NCBI taxonomy): Eukaryota > Metazoa > Chordata > Actinopteri > Spariformes > Sparidae > Lagodon > Lagodon rhomboides. The sequence continues at coordinate 8,075,436 of CM077803.1, read as the reverse complement.
AGTTACGTTACGTAATACAAACAGTCAATAAAAATCCAGTTATTTACTGTGATTCTATTATGTGATTTATTGAATTTCTTCTCACTTGCGGCCACATGCCCCATAAAATTCCTGCTATTGGCTTGTTTTTACAATCTCGAAATATGTTTATATAAGCGGCCTGGTTTCCACCAACCGGACAATTATTTGAAGGTTTTTTGCAGTTTTCACATTTAAAATCAGTAACGTATGACAGCAGTACACAATGACAGAGCAAAAGATTACAATAGGGTTGTCAGAAGTGTATAGACGGTCTCATTTCTCATAATTGAACGTTCCAACTTTAAGGTTTCCTGTTCAGCAGTTCAGTTCATGTGATGTGGTTCACTTTTCCCAATTTCTATGAAAGCATGTTCAGCTCCTCAAAGATTATTTTACCCAGATATCTGTCCCTTTCTTATGTTATCCCTTCACATTTCCAGGATACCTTATTGAGCAGTTAGAAATTGGACATAACTCTGCATATTCTTGATTTTTTTTAGTTGAGCCTTTTATATCTCCAGTGGGTCCACCATGTTGCACTGCCATGTTTCTACAGACAAACACAGGCTTTAGAGAAGGCCTCTCACGTTTGTCAAGTATTTTGCTTTTTTTTTGCATTCGTAGCAACTACTGTTGGTCGGGGTTACACGAGGGGTGTTCATCCGGGTGCAATCTGCAATCACACCACTAGATACCACTAAATCTTACACACTGGTCCTTTAATTTTTGTTCAGCCTTGGCATGATTTTGCCTCCAGGTCACCACATATCCTCCAACCGTCAAGTAGTCTTCTTCTTCCGTCAGGACTCTTTTCAGACCTGTCAGTTAGAGATTTGTTACACACATTTTGTACCATCCTTACTCTGAGATTTATTATATTTAGAATATTTGAGCTTCCCTCTATGAGACATGATTATAGAGTGAGATGGTTTTACATGCCCATACAAATAAAAAACAAAGCACATATAGTAGATGGAGTAACACTGTATCTCCTGTATATGGTGTACAGATGTGCAAGAAGACCATCATGTCCACTTCCTGAATATCTGTCTGTAATATTTCCCTTTTCTGTATCCTGCCATTTTGCACTTCCTCCACAGCTGGCACCGTCGTGGAGCTGCAGGAAATGACATCATACTTTTTTTTATAATGATATTGCCTTTCCCGTTCTGTCCGACCAGAGATAAATTCTGTCCTCGCGCATCCGATCTCAGTGTCGTGCACAGGCACACTGTTGTGAGTAATAAAGTCTCAGCCAGGGGAGTCGGATAATAGAGTTGTCCGTATATTGTGTTTGCGAGTATGCAGCCCTGTAAATTTACCGTGATCCCCGTCAAGTGCACGCCTGTTTTCTATTTTCCATTCCTCATCATTTCCTCGCACCCCTCAGTCAGCCGGAGTCTCCAGTCATTCATTCCGCCCTGCGACGAGCTCGGGCCGACCGGAGGAATTTATGATCACCGGGCCCGGCTCGTTCTCACCTCGCTGTAAAGCTGTAATGGATTTACTGCCGCCGTTGTATCACTCCCATCATTAAAATGTAAAGGTTTGCGACGTTACCCGAAAAGTCACAAATGATGCCGGCGAGCTCGACCGTCTCCTCCACTTACATCTCGCCCGGTTGCGGGGTAGTTTGCTCACTCCTCACTCCAAACTAAATCACGCGCTCCCATCACTCCCTGTCACCGCTCCCATCATTCTAAGTAATCTCTACAGCTCAGGGAGAAAAACCGGAGCTCATTCTCTTTTAAAACAAGAGAGTGTTGCCATTTTCTACTTTTCAGGCTCCCCACTAACACTGCACGCTCCATCTCTCCTGCCGTCCTGCATGGAGACTTTGCAAGGAGGGAATTCACTGTGTCGAGTTATCTTTTGATATGGCTTGATGCATTTTGATTGCATTTATATGAAAATTGCCAAGTTATTCTTTCAATAACGAATGAGTACCCGGGGAGAGGCCTCCTGCGCTGTCTCCCCAGTACAAACCCGGCCTGAAGATTTTGACAGTTTGACACTTTAATTTCCTTCGGAGTATTTCACCTGAATTTTCGGAACAAAGGCAGAGACATGCTGCTGCTGGAAAAAAAAAAAGTCCATATTGGCTTGGAAAATATTAAGCCTGTGTTGCAATTAAATCGTCTCCTCCCTTCACTTTTACTCAGGTTCGGAAAAAGCCGGAGGGATGAGCGGCCGGGAGACAGGATGGAGAGGAAGGGCTCCAGTAAATCTAAAGCCGAGGACATGCAGGCGTCTGAAGAGGAAACCCTGCGGATGAGGCTGGAACAAGAGAGGTGAGTGCTCAGACAGAGCGTTGGCCCGCTAAAAGCCTAAACAATTAAGTCCCAGCCGACACAAAGGAAGAAAAAAAAAAAAGAAAACGGTGCTGACCGGAAAATTAGCAAACAACCTAATTAGCAAAATGGTGGAGCAAGGTTGGGAAATTCTGGGAAAGCACTCAGATGTCAATTTGTGAAATGTCCCTTTCTTTTATATCAGTACATTAAAAAGATCATTTATGGATTGTTGTTGCCGGTGCCATTCAGAGGCGCTGACCTCCTAATGGTGCTCGTAGGCCCCTGCGGATTTGACATGATTGAATGGTGCTCATTATAATAGTGAAATCGATGTAACTCTGCATTTGTCTTCTCCTGCTGCTCGCCCGGGTTGTTAATCGCTCAAGAATACGCTGTTCCTCTTTATCCTCCCCTCTTGGCTCCATGTCCTCTGGTGTCTGTGGACATTAGGACGTCCAGAAGAATAAGGCAGGCCATCGGTTTTGCCGCGCGCGCCTCATCCCTCACAGCCGAGCCCCATTTAATTCTCTCCAAACGGGGGAAGACAATATTGGTGGCAGGGTGAATGAAAAGACAGCTTGCTGCCTCCATTGTTCTCCACCAACCAAATGAACTCAGTAATCAAACTGCTGTTGGTAATGACAGCTAATTGAATAGAAACAATGGGGCTTGATACCGCTCCCAATGACGGCGAAGGGAAAGAAGGATGGGTGGCTGTCGAAAATGCACGGGACCGCAAACAAGTGTGCACGTAAAAAACAAAAAAAAGCTCACAAAGGCGCTCTCCCTCGCTGAATGGAACATCTGGAGGCCTTGCTCAAAACACTGTAGCATGTTTCCTTTTGGTATTCGACTGCGACTCGCAGTGAAGGCCCTCCGCGCTGAGGATGTAAACCCCCTCTGGACGAGGGCCCAACACATTTCCTTCGGCTCACCCTGGAGACCGGCGGGCCTGGCTCCCGGTCCCGATCTGTCCCCTTTGAGAAGCTCCCAACTCGACTGTCACGCTAAGCAGTAGAATCAGCACAGACATGCAGTGGGCATGAGATATGTACAGTACATGCCCTCACAACCCTCACAACCCTTCCCTCCCCACAGTGTTTAAATCCTCCGCTCCTACTTCTTTTCTTTCACCGCCATCGCCCTGCTTCTTTGTGTGCTTCTTCTTCCTCGCAGCACATTCTCATTCCCTGTCTTGTTTGTGTCCGTTCTGCATGTGTGAGCTCCGGTCTCAGTTCCCTGTGCAAGAGGGCAACCTTATTCCTTCCTTTCTTTCACCTGTTCCCGAATCCCATCACTCAGCCTGGCTGGGATTGTCCCTCAGTTAATAGAAGGGGAATCCTGAGGGAAATTGCGGCGGGTAATAATAAACCAACCTTCCATGAAGACAAGTCGATATTCAAAGCGTCAGGGTTCAGCAGGACGACAGCTCAGAAATCCATTACTCCTTGTATTTTTTGGTCGCGCTACTGTATTTGATTGTCGTACCCCTCTGCTTAAGGCGCACGCTCTGATTGATTACACAGCTGCCACGGAGACGGGACCATTTAAGAGTGCGTTTTACAAAATTATGGATCGAAAACTGTAACAGGTTTCCGAAGCCGGCGATCGTCAGCCGGCGCTGTGTGTCAGCGCGACCCGGGATGGGCCGCAGCCAAACTCCCGGCCCGGCTGACATTAGCGATCATTAATTCGAGCAGACGGTTTTGACAGGGGCTTTTAGTGATTCAAAATAGGAGTCAGCGGAGAGGTGAGATGGATTAATTCATAAAAACCTGCCCTTTTTACTCTGCAATAAGGAAGCTACGGCGATATATTTAAAACTCTGACCTTGGTTTGATCCGTGCAATTTATGGTCCGGCCTGCAATCCTCGCAGACACAGCTCGTTTATTTAGATTGAAAATTATCCTCCCGTTGATATCTTGTCAGCCAGCTTATGGAAAGAAGATGATGGAGAAAAAAAGTTTGATTTCATTTGTAGAGCACAGTGCAGTGCATCCACTTGATGAAGAGTGCTTATCAGCAGCATTTGTGCTGCTAAAATTTGGCTCATTTTGCACAGCGCCTGTGATTGACTGTTTCATGTCTCATCAAGGCAGCATTAGAACCTGCAGTTAGGCTGATCTGAATCTTTGTTCAGCCCATCAGGGGCAGCCATCATTCTGGTTTCTCTATGCCTGTGGACAGCACCCAAGGCACCCCTATCTTATTGGCTCACGTTGAGACAACTGTAGATACAACAAGCCCTCTGATTGGACCTCGGGTGGGTTGGAGAGCAGCCGTTTTCTGTGGCTGTGGCCCTCATTCATGCAAGGCCATGGGGGAGAAAGAAAGGAACACATGGCGGGCGGTGTTGGTGGAGCTTCTATCAGTCTCCCACTTATCTCTGCACATGCTAGCCCTAACCTATATTTTCCCGGCCAAAGCGGGGGAGCGCACAAAGGCAACCTGACAATGTTGCTTCTTCATTTTCTGCCTGAACTGAACTCCTTTCTCTCTGTCTTTCTCTGTGGTAGCTGATTATGATGTCCATTCTCTCTTATCTGCTCGGCTCTGGTTGGCTTCTAATCAGCGACCAGCACTCCACTGCCACTCTGCTTGTTCCCGCTCCCCAGACCACAGCAGAGCACATCACTGCTTTTTTTTTTTCCCTTTTCCTCGACAGTGGCCTGCTTCCTCTCGTTTGTTGTTAGACTTCCTGCTGACTCCAGACAAACAAAACCTGGCCGGTGTTTCTGGAGTGGGTCAGTCAGCAGAATTCACTTTCGGCAAACCTGGATTTGGCGCGTTTCATTTAACGCTAGAGACATTCTTCTCTCATACCATGTTTCAGGGTACAAACCCTCAGTGGCACAAAAAATAAATAAATAAAACAATTTGCTGTAAGGCAGATCCTTTTCTGTTTTTTCATCACAGCGATTGTGGACACAACGTTATCGTTCCACTTTATCAAACCATCTCATTATTTCAGTTTCCTATTTGAGTCTCATTTGCATAGTGAGTTCAAAGGAAGCTCCGACTGGCTGATTGGGAAAAGTGATTACATTTGTAATTATATTGATACCTACAGCAAGTTAATGTGATTGTTACACTGTGAATTAACACCACGAAACTTGGACAATTATCTCTGTGATTGCATTATGCCGTTATGGGCCAAGTGTCAACACAAAAGATGGGCTATCGGAGGCTTCACGATTCGGCGCAGACAGCTGCACGCAGAGTCATTTACTGCAGTTTGATTAGATTCAGACGCATTCTGCCCTCCATCTGCACTTCAGAACAATGGAACATGTTTTGGTGAGGAGTTATTAAAAAGAAAAACCTATTGAAGGCAGCTGGATGAGAAACGTACGCGAGCAAATACATTCTGTTTCATCCACCACGCTAACAATGCATATTGAAGAGGCAGGCTTTCAAGCTTCTAAGTGTGTTGACTTCAAAATGAGTGTCTGAGAGAACAGACAAAACCTGCCTTCTAAACCCCCCCTCCCGATCCTCCCTCGGGTATATTACACATTGACAAACATATGGAGAAGGAGTCTGCTGGCTTTGTTGGTCCCAAAAAACAACCCTGTTGTACGAATAGTGTGATTTATTCATTTGTGTGGAGGAAGGACTTGAGGTGAGCTGACTGTCTAATCTGACACTTAAATTGCTCTATGAAAACTAAACATAACTAGAAAAATAAATGCCTTAATGAAAGTCAAGTAATTAACAAAGGCCTATCTTTATTTATACTGACATTGTCGTATTCTAGGAACATAATGGTTTGATTTTCCGTGCTGTAATTTATTTCTTCATTATAATAAAACTTCATAGAAAAAAACAGAGGCGCTTAAAAGAAAATATGTGAAAATACAGGGTTTTTTTTTACAGTGCGCCCGTTTAATGTGCTAAAGTAATGTCGAACTAGTTCTCGACGTGAGAGTCATTTGCGTTCGCATTTATGTGCTGAAATGAAGATTGAGCCGCGGTTTAATTACAAACTCTGTTTTCAGTCGGCATGGTTTTCAGACTCAATTTGGTGCGGAGGAAAGAGAAAAAGAAAAACAACAACAGGGCGAACAGGAAAAGTTGAAAGGGAGAAATGTTAATGGGAAATAATGTCGTTTGGCCGACACGTATTTTTCTTGAAGACATGGTCGGGCAGTGGATTAGGGGCTGAACTTCAACTGCCCTGAAAGCCTCAGCATTAGACTGTCTAGACTGTCTGTTAGCCTGGAGGAAATGCCTTTCCACTGCACTGTTATGAAAAACAAGTAAGTAGCCATTAAAGGTACATACAAGGTCAATTGTACTTCTAAGAAACGGGGAGTAAAACGCAGACAACACATAGAGACACAATAGATATAATCAACAGTGTGGCTGCAGTGAAGCACTACGGCTCAACTGTCCCCTTTTTCTAATCAAATCTCGCCGGGCTTGTTGCATTAAAAACTACAGTGTCCTCTCCTCTCAGACGTACTATCTGGTAAGAGGAGAAGAGAGGAGAAGGGGCTGGTAATTGGGGCTGTACAGTAATAATGTGTTTAGCGGGTGCAGCACTTTCCTCAGTGTTAACATGCTGGGCCATTAATTGGCTAATGGAGTATATATGGTACAGCGTGGGGTCGGTCTCTCAGGAGAAAGTGGGGGGGAAGGAGAGGAGTTGGAAGTGGAGCAGCAGCTGCAGGTTGCCCGGGAAGAACGCAGTTTACAGGTATGGGTGAACAGAAAGGTGTGTAGCTTAGGAGCAGGTTACTGAGCAGAGAGATGGCTACCAATCTGCAGCCCTGTTTCCTCAGTTTTGCAGGTACTTGGTCCTAAACCATAGTATTGGTCACATTAACCTTTTGACCTGATGATGGCACCAGATAAAAAGGATAATCCACGTTTTTACAATTCATCCTGAGGGGAAAATAAATATCTTCATATTCGTATTGAAATTAGATGCATAAAAGTGTAATTTTTAGGCAACAGGGTTGTTAAATCACTAGTAGTTTTCATTCTTGACAAATCAATAGGAGACATCTCGAAGAAAATATGCACTTTGGAATGTAGCGTTCAAATCAAGCCTGACATGTAGAGACCCACTGCCAACTAGCCAAGGGTGGAAACTTAACATCGTATGGTCGACCAGCTTTTCTTTCAGACAGCCAGAACAAGTTGGTATAGGCTTCACACGTTAGACTGACAGGTTTGGATTGTGGAGATGTTTTCTCCACAAACACACGCAGTACATTTACATGACGTCAGAAAAAGTCGAACTATTGTGTTTCCGACTGAAACCAGACTTTTAAAGTCCATGTTAACATGTTAGTTCGACTGAAATTGTACTCAATTGAATTTCTCAAAGACAGACTAACACACCCAGATAATGTTGGTTGGAAGTCGATTTACTCTTTCATGTATACGCCTTAGTTGGACCTGAAGTGGCCTCGGCGCTCTGTGCATGCACCACAGTCCCCCCGCCGGGCATTGACCTGGAAGTCATCCATGGCATAAATCCATAGTGGGAAGCAGGGAAAAAACAAAAGAACAACAATGACAGTAATAATACAGTGCATATTATGTAATGTACAGCGCCGAAGAGTCATTCATGTTTTCACCGTAATAGGTCAACTGGATGAAGGTCAAGTAGCAACTAGCTGAAACAGTGCATATTGCCACACTTCCGTCAATAAATCGATTCTCCCCTGGTGCTTTTATACTGGGACAATGGCATTAGTCCAATTAAAAGGTCTAATCGAGCTATGACTGCAGCTCGACTTAAGTGTGCATGGAAACATACTGACCAGCTGACAGATCTCTTGTACCACAAACAGAACCAGTGATAGGAAGAATTGAAACAAAAGCTTATTTTGAAAGTTTTTTTAAACGCATTAAAGCAACAAAGATTCAAGATTGACCAGATGCAGTGACGCTAATGACAACAGCATGACTCACATCCTTGGTATGTTTTTTGCTCGTAAATATCCTTTTATTGAAATGTACCTATCATCTTTATCCATGTCAGACTCCTGAGGCCTGGCAGAGAAGTCTCTTTCTGTTAGCGTCATGTCGCCAGTCTAGCCAAGGCCATTATCTCATCCCAAATGTCAATAATGCCATTTTTATGAATCTGATTAGTCCATAAAACGCCAGAGGGTCTTGAGATCCCAGCGGACTTCCGTGAACCTGTGGTAACATCATTGTCTAGGTCCTTCCTGGCAGAGATCTGACATCAATTTAGCCAGATGGTAGGTGAGAGGGCTTCTGAGAATTAGTGTTTTTCTTTCTCAATGTGATACGCAAGCTCAAGTGAAAACACACACTTAGTGCACACTGTGCTGTCAGTTGATCATTTCCATATTGTACCTAGTCCGCAACAATGCAAAAGAAATACACCAAACCAGCTTAGACGCTTTATAAATGACTGCATATCATGCAACATTGCATCAGGCCTCTGTCAAAATCTCATTCCGCAGATAATGCTGAGAAAATGGGATTTTGGACAGCTAAAAATAAACAAGGCAGTCTATGGGTATGATGTGGGAATTGGGTTAATCCGGCACTGAAAAATGGTGATGGTTTGAAATGTGATTACTGTTATTAAAATACACAGACATGGGAGAGAGAGTTAGGCTTGGGGGGATTCTCACTCTCTTCCAAACCTGTCAATCATCTGCAAGCGGCAGCGGTGGGGGGCGGGTCAGAGGTCAGTTATGACCTGAGGTATTAGGGAAGTCATGCACCAGTGGGAGTCAGCCTACTTGTATGTATGTGTGTGGATGTGTGTGTTAGCCTACAGCAGGGGTGCAACATCTGGAACCAGTGAGCAGCCTGGTCGCTGCTGCAAGGGTCACCGCGGTGGGAGGTCAACCCCACCCACCTTCCCCGCCGCCGCCCTTCTCCTCTCTACTCTCCACTGTCCACCTCCCCGCTCCCACAATGCCCGCTCTCCTCGCGCTCACACAAGCACCATGACTGAGTCTCGTTAGCTGCGGACAGATGGGCGTTCACATGGAACCATTCTCTGAGACAGGAAAGACCCTGTGAAAGGCTCTGTTGTGTAGAAGAGGTCCAGGGGAGAGGAACGGCGTGTAGGGAGAGGGAGGGGCCTGAAGGAGGACAGCAAGGTCTGCCTGCCTCCTCCTCACCTCCTTTTGTTTGAGGATCTGAGGCATGAGATCACTACACCCATCTCAGTTAATGTAAAAAGGCCACACATTTGAATAATGCTGCTCGGCTTCTCTCACTAAAGTGGAAGATGTTTTTTTTTCTCTCTCCAAATTCCCTCTTACTTAGGAGAGGAAAGCCACTTTATAAGTTTGAGGAGGTCTTCCTCTGGTGCGGGCTGATCGATATCTGAAATTAAATTTAAACATCACTGCGTTGCCTCCTCACTGTACCTCCTGTACGCACTTGTATTGCCTCAAATGCTGTTGTACCAGTCAGATCTCCTTGTTTCCATTTAGTCTTTACAATAAAACGTGTGCCTGTCTTTCCCAGGCACATTTTATGGAAGCTTTTCCAATCTTGAGAAAACAGAATGTGAACTGGATGTGTTTTTGACATGGGCAATTTGAATATCTCCTTTTACAGAATTACTCTGTCAATCAGAAAACACTGTCAAGAGCAATAAAAAAACAAAAAAAATCACACTGTTTTTAGGAATACAATGTTAAATATAAAGGTGCTATGATCGAAATATGAACAAACAGATATAAAACAGGAAGGTTTAGTGTATGAGATATAATTGATGTTTGACGAAACAGCCTTTAAAGATATATCTCTTAAAATCCCATACCTTTTAAGACAAAAAATGTGAATAGAGTTCAAATATACCATGAAACTTCCCTAGTTGAGTGCTCAGTTAAATCATTTTTGTAGTAATAGAGGTTTTCTGATATGAAATCTGTAAGTGTGCTAGATAGCCCAAACTCAAGAACAAAAGTCTTCACATGTCGTGTCTCCCCTTCAGAACCAATTGATATTGGGTAGCTATGGTGGAAAGATGTGGTTCTTCTTTGCATTACCAAACAGTTGTCCAAATAAACATTCTGTTTGTGACAGAATACAGGCCAAGACGCGGGAGTTTCGGGAAAAGCAGGCAAAGGAGAGGGAATACGCTGAGATCCAAGACATCGTGGGCCACACCTTCAGCTCGGACGAGGAACACACCTACGCCGGCATCGGATCATTGAACTCGTCGGTGGATAGCAGCAGCATGGATCCTTACGCTCACCACTACCATCTCCCCCAGACTCCCCAGAGCCCTCACCCTCCCCAGAGCCACCAGGACAACGGTCCACCCCTGGAAGCGCTGTATGCCCAGGTCAACAAGCCACGCAATGGACGGCCTGCAGCTCCAGACAGGTAAGGGGTTGCAGAAATAAGACCATATGCAAGCGTTGCAGGGCTACAACTCTACAACACTGGAGGCTGAACAGTATGTTTTGTGACTCTCTACCTTTTCTCGTTCATTCAAACGGCACTAAATAGCTTTGTGTCTTGTGCCCATGCTTTGCGACAATCTCGTTCATTTACACCTCATCTATAATGTATAAGCAGTGGTGAGATTGTATTTGCTCACTTTTGCTTGTCACGGCTGACACACGCCGCACAGAAAAACAATGAATTTTACACAATGTTTTATCGCTGCCTCGTCCCACGAGGCATTGCCCCGTGCAAGCCAGCAGAGTCACCTGGCAAGGTAAAAACAACACAGGCCTATCAGTAATTCTCCATGTGTTAGAATTTAATATCAGGCGGCCTTTTTTTTTTTTTTTTCATTATCCTTGGATCACAGGTAATCCTCCCCGGCCTCTCGCACGCCTCTCTCAGAGAGTCACGCTTGCATGCGAGTTCAGCTTGTTTGTCGCTGGGGGGCTGCTCATAACCTGCATGTCAACACGAATATTTGATGTGACGACAGCACCATACAGAGCTTTAGCTTCATATTACTGTGTTGACAGCCTATTGCAAAAAGTTATCACCTGTTTTTATTTATGTATACTCTTTTTTTTTTTAACTCCAGTCAATGGAAAAGTATCCAGAACTTCCTGTGTTGTAAGATAGTTGCATTCTTAGACAAAAGCATAATGGTAAACAGCGTTGGAAGAAGTATTTTATAATATTATTATATCACACTGTAAAAATACTCACTTGCAAGTAAAAGTCCTACATTTAACATTTTACTAAGAAATACCTGATATGCAGAATCATGATTCATTTTAGAATCATGTATATTATCGGATCATGATTATTGATGCATTAATGTTCAGATCCCTTTAATGTTGCTGCTGACAAAAGTGGAACTTATTTCAAATATTTCACAAGATTTATCTTTAATCTGAATATTGTGAATCAATGATTATAACAATCTTTAATCAGTTAGGATTTGGGTTAAAATTTTACAATAATTTTAGTTTTGCCTTGAGATATAGTGCAGTAGACGTATGGAGTATCATAAAATGTGAATACTCCAGATAAATAAGTACCTCAAAATTCTTAAGTACAGTACATTAGGTACTTTTCACCACTGATGGTGAATCCCTAAAGATGCAGTTCAGCTTTATAACTTTCTTCTCACTCAACAATGTAATCTTAAAATGCCTAAAATCTCTAAGCCACATCAACAGTTGTATGCAGTTTAACAGAACAATTTTATATTTTTTAGATCCTAATTTATTTATAGCATTTTGCACATCTCATTTTCTAAAATCCCAGCTTTAACAACCAAGACTTATTTTGCTCTGCTTGTTCCTCTCTTGAGTTATGAAGGCTGCAGATTTCCTGCAGGTCACATCCAGTGGTGACATGCAGCAGATTTCTATCCCCCATGGTCTCCCGGAACCTTTAGGGGTGTTTTTAATGGATCGCATAATGCCCACCCCCTGTGATTGACAGCTGTCACATGGGGGCGTGTGACCTTTCACTGCTAGGCTCAGGTGGGGTGGGGTGCATGTGTTCCTTAGTGTGACTATGACCGAGTGCCTCTGTGTGAGTGCATGTATGTATTTTAAGAGGATTTGCGGAGGAAGGGTCTCCATCCTGTAACACCCCACCCGCCACAGAGTAGATATGACAAGGTTATCTGACCCTTATGATAGCCAGCAAAATCCATGTGCCAATACATCCGGGGCTTAGTGAAGGCCACCGATCCGTACGTCTGAAACGAAGGTAACCTCCACATGTTTCCTCAGGATAACCTTGTTGTGTCCCGGCAGCTATCTAATGTAAACTATCCCACGTCCGAAGCAGAAGTTGATGATAAGATTGGAAGCTAGCCTTAAAAAATAAAGGAGGTTAGACAGCGCTTGACTAGTGTTCAATGAGCCTGTGTATTCAGATCACAGGCCTCTGATGTTTGTCAGTGATAGACATGATGCTATTGATTCTCAGGTGGAATATCAATAAGCTCCATGCGGGTATACAGTATACAAGCCTTAACATCAGACAACCGTGTGAGTGATTGATCTCGTTTTTTTTGTTTTTTTTTCATTTATTGCCAGGGAGTATTAATAGCAATCTGCCCGGCAGCTCCCACAGTGAAATGAAGAGGGGATGGGATTTATGCAAAATACCTCCTGCATGAAGGGCTGATTGTAAACAGATGCTTTGTCACATGACTTTTAAAAGATATTTTCTAACAGTTGTTGTTGCTTAGGTTTATTCCAATTCAGACAAATTTAGTCTGACCATCTGGAATTTTCTCCAATTTTCATTTTGTTTTATCTTACAAATTGCTATGATATCATTTTATATTAAAAAACAAATGCATTATACTATTTATTAGCCCGTCTCTGAAATCCATCGGTTCCAAAAAAACAACATATAAAACCTGTATAATCTTCTCCTTCCCGCTCTCCTGTTGTTGCAGTTTCTTAGAAATAATGATTTCTCACCTTCCCAGGTTTATTTCCCCATAAAAAGGCTTAGTATCGCATGTTAATTATAAATACAAGCTTATATTTAGTTTGAGGTCTGAGCCTTGAGTATTGATAGCGCGGTATGGAGTTTTATTTGTAGGGACAGGATTAGCTGTCGTGAGTGTTGTGATTTGATTTGAAATATGCACCACATGTTCAACACTGCATTTTTGTTTTGTACCTCTCGCTGCTTTGCATATCTTGTGTATGCCAGCCCCAGCTGTGTGCCTATAATATTTGTCTTGCTGCCTTTGAGATATAATACGCACGGGCGCTTATTGAGCTCGGATGCTTTCCATTTACGATTCGCACAAAAAAAGGGAGCTTGAAACGCATTCAGATTCAAGACCCCTGTCACTTGTCTATCATAACAAACGTAAACAGTCATTTGCATTTCCAAATTAAACTTAATAGAACTTTCATTGTCAAATATGAAGCGCCAACACGCCCCAATATGCAATTATTTCTGACTGTTCCATGTTTTGAGAGGGATTGGGTTCTGAACTCTTCTTTTGCCATTTAGAGATCCAGTCTGACTTCCAATTTCTTCACTTTCTGATCCCGCCGCTGCTACTTAACCAAATATTTTGCAGTCGTAGAGATAACACAACTTTCCAACTTTCCTGTTTGAAGGTCGGGGAAAAGGAAGTAGATGGTGGTTTGTTCAGCGAAGGCTGCTCATTCCTGCCTGTCAGTCAGTCTTCAGTATGAAAGAGAAGAATGGGTAGCATTTAACCCTGACCTGGATACTGTTACCGCCTTCTGAGGTGGGCCCTGCGGAAACACACTCCGATCAAGGGGGCAGATTAAGGCTCCTATCTCACAAGGATATTTGAGTTCTTTTCTGGCAAAGTCCCATGGTCAGACATCCTTGGCTAGCGGTCTCAAACTTTTAGACACATACATTTTTTAAAAAAAACAGCACTGTGTTGCTGTCTAGCGGCCACAGTCTCCTACAGCATAGCAAATGATATTAAATGTTTATGTCACCATGGTGGAAGTCGTATCCTGATTACCATATGACCTCTAGAAGCATTGCACAACTGCACAAATCTTGCCATTTAAATTTGGTTCCAGGGAAGTAAATGGAAGTAAATTGAGTTGGAATTAGCTGACAGCCTCCCTTTATTTTTTCGGCCACTGCTGAGAAAAACACACCAAGTGCTGAACAGAGTGTGCTGGAGGATGACTACACTTGAACTCATCAGTATCCTGCATCTGTAAGCCACCTTTTCAAACATTTGTGTAGCTGGAAAGACATCAAACAATGCCGCTGTATCCAGGAGTCTAAGTTCCAGTCCGTTTTTTTAACGGTCCACCCTCTGGTGCTGTCATTGCGAAAACAGCATTTTAGTCAAACGGAAGAGGTTCTTTAGATCCAGTCAACTAATTAGAGACACTTAGGGGCCGTCTGGTTGCTGTGGGGAGGTGCTCCTTCTTGGAGGTGGTGGGGTCCACATGCCTGCAATTGCCCCTCCGTTATCGTTTGCATCTTGGACTCTTTTTCTGCTTCACGTGTTTATACACATGTGCATTTATTTTACGCCAAAATAAAGGCATTCACCCATGTCCTGCCAAGGCTTTTCAAGCTGCTCTCTTGTTTATCCACTCCAGCTAATAAGAAGAGGCTGCGGCTGGATAAATAGCCCGGGTATATGCCTCCCTCTGATAGACCTCTGGTAATGGAGCCCTAATGGGAAGGTCACTGTGACTGTAAAGCTGGAATGAGTCAGACCTGAGCCTATAAACCCATGGAGATACAAGGGCCCCTGGTTGCTGTGGGCGGCCAGAGATCCTGCCCATTCTGCCATATCGGGTTTTATTGTTCCTCAATGGGATCACGGTACAACAAGAGCTCATTTGACAATTTATTACCAACCTCCAGGTTATTAGAGCTGGCAGCAGCGGCGGTGTTTTGACAATGCTGTCAGACTCAGTAAAACAGAAGTGCACCAATAGAAATCCAGCATTTTTTCATGGTTAATTTTGTTAAAACCTTGTATAAAGCAAAGGTAAATATCACTTTCCACCCTAAAACCTGTAGCGTGAGGTCTGCTCCGTTACTGAGTTTGCATGAAAGTGAGCTGGATCTAAACCCCCAAACACGGTGTTTTCTTTTTCAGTTGTTTTGTTTCACCTTATTAAAGAAAAAGAGTAGACCTAGCAAAATGGAATGACCTCATTTCTCGACAGCCGACTGACGAGTCAACCCCTCCATCTGCTGAGGGACCGCGGGGTTTGGGTGACTGGCGTTGGATGCTGCGTTTCAGAACGACAACCTGACAGGTGCCAGGCTCGATGGGATTTGTGGGAAGCGAGCGTGAAACAAAGCATCACCTTTGAAACCGCAATTTGATTGACTGCTGCTCCCATTACCCAGTCGACTTTCCAAAGCTCCTTAGAGCATGGGCGAGGAAGAGTCAGAGAGACACGGAGAGGAAGGGGTGGGGGGAAGCAGGGAGAAAAAGATACAGAGCTCATGGAGCTCAGCAGTGCAAAGCCCTTGAAGTCCTCTGCAACTCAGCAGCTCCAGCGAGGCAGGCAGGCAGGCAGCAGCAGAGAGAGAGAAAGAACCCAAAGATCCTCACCACCAAGAACCACTCACTGTGCTGTTTTTCCCTGTGCTCTCTCCACACTAAATTTCAGTCACTTTGCATGGTCTTGAAATTGGATTATGAGGTAGCTAATGCATTTTCTGCAGCTGATAAAAGGTCAGGCTTTTCATCGCGGGAGAAAGTTTGTAAAGATTTCTCCCTTCGCTCTCACCACCTCACCACTCTAAAGACGTCGACGAGGTGGGAAGCGTTAATTTGTGGTGAGTCACATGCTTCAGGCCTCACATGTAGGGTCTTTTAAAGCCGTCCATTGCTGTTAAAAGCTCCTCCTGCCCTTCAGAGCCACAGGCTGATCCCAGCCTTTGTTTGTATCATACCAGGAAGTATTCATTTTTCTCGTTCCTCATCGACCCCATAAAGTATTTCATGCAAAATCATTCAACAGGGACCAATAACCATGCTCTATTGTTTAAATGGACCACTGGATGACTCGATTAAAGTAATGTGAATGGAGAGTAGGCTCTTACGAACAACAATGTTCCACCTCAATCAGATGATCGCTGAGCTAATCTGTAGTAATCGCTCTTTTTATTGTTTGCTGTCTCTTATTTGGCGTCTGTAGTTAACTCCGCAATCAACAATCAGTCTCTGTGATGTTTATAGTCTATATTTTCATTTCGATGCAATCAAAACAAGATAAACAACACTTTCTGACTGCAACATCTGGAGCTTTGATTAAACCCCACCTCTCAATAATTCATCGGTAAACAAATGAATCTTTTACGACCCCTGAATCTGCGATAAGACTTTAATAACAGCTCGTAAGTCTCTAATAATGTTTTCTCCTGGTTCCCCGGGGACTAAAATTGATACGTCTAGCATCAAGGAATAGTTTGCTTTAATGTGACATGAACATTAGCGGTAACTAATTACATTTTACTCACTCATTGGTATCTCTGTTATGCCAGATTTCTTTTTTTTCTTTGTCTGCTATACCCAGCTCCTTCTCCTCCCGTCGGCTGCCAAGCTAAACAAGAATCGGAGTCGACGTCGGCTGTATCACGTTTTATTCCCAGGGCCACGGCGGCGTGTTTTGGCGCTGCCTTTTGTTTGTCTCTGACATCCGCCACTGTTTTCTGTGACTCCCTCCGAGTGCCCTTGCGTGGGTGTGAAATTAGTGTCACGGCGAAACGCGTGGAGCGGTGCTTTTTTACAGCTCTAATTGAGAACGAAAAAAAAGGGACACTGAGGTGATGGGAAGAGTTCGTCTGAAACGCGAGCTGCTGGTGTGATGAATGAGCCCGGCTGAATCCTCAGGTCAGCTGCGGTTACCAGCGTCGCCCGCTAAACCCTCCGATGATGTATAAGTCCTCGCACAGCTTTGGGAAAAGGCCCGGCGTAAAACCTTTGGATATGTTACAAAATACGTTCGCAAGTCCAGAACGCACACATTTGTTCTGACTGACTTTTTGCCTCTCCTCCCCGCCGGCGCTGCGCTGTGGCGATAGCGCACGAGGCCTAATACACGAAATGCACATCAGCCTTATCGCAGGGGTTAGATAGAGATAGCAACGTGTATCTCCCAGGCAGAGCATGTGAATTATTTTTTCGGGCCTGTTTTCAATTTTTTTGCCCTCCCGCCTCGGAGAGAGGGGCCCTGTGGGATGGATGTGATGAGATGGAGCACAGAGAAGGCAATTTATCCTCCGTTTGTACCATTACGTTCATTTAAGAAAGCAAACAGCCTGAGAGCAGAGAGAGAGAGAGAGAGACGGAGAGAGAGCAAGAAGGAGGGAGTGTGAGAGAGAGATATATAGGCCCACCTCGTCTTCAACCAGACATCAAGTGGATCAAGCTGATTAAGGCTGCATCTACAGTATGTATTTCATCAATACGCCTAAAATGGAAAGCCCGGAAGAAAATTCATACAGTACCTAATGAATTTTCACAAGAAGATGAAAGGAAAGGGGGAACGTGCCATTTAGGGCAGGCGTGCCCCGGCAGACAAAACGGGAGGTGGAGATGGAGGGAGGTTCGGATATGGCCGAGGGCTGCTGGAGCCTCGTTTGTTGATCGGCACCTGAGGGCATCTCATTCCCGGCAATCAGCGGCTGCAAATAGACAGTTAATCCCTCCTCAGCTCCCCTGAAGGCTGCCGATGCCTGACACCATAACTTGACTGTGCCGCGCTGAGGAGAGATTAACAAAACAGACAAGCGACTGCCGAGCCCGGCGAGTCTTTTTTCTACATTTTGAGAGTGAGCGCGACGATTTGTTTTGGAAATGTCACAGCGACTAATTGGGAGAAAGCACAAGGAGAACATGATGATAGCAAATTTCGGACGCAGCTCCCTCCGACATTAGTCGTTTACAAATCAATTTTGATTGGGTAACACACACTGTGGTGGGCCTGTTATGTGAACATGAGGTTCTCTCTTCACATGATAGATAACCCAATATCATAAACTAATCACGGGTCCTCTCTGCTAACGTGGCATCGCTGCTTTCATTCCTGCTGCTCTCACACACTGTCACACAGCCGCTCCAAAAATAGATCAGGTGAGGAATGTGATTGAGAGGCAGGTGACTGCGGAGCATGGGTTTGCACTCTGAACCATGTCAGCAGGCAGATGACTCTCACGCCTCCCCGTCCTCCTCACACTGTTTTCAACCCTCTCTTCAGTTACGCTGAATGTAAACACACGCATACACATGAAAGTGACCTCAGGGTGTCAGGCAGGGATGCCAACTGCTGCATTTTTCATTTTTTCCAGCCAGTGAAGTGAGGCTAGGGACATTATTGTGTACTGTGAATGAAAGCAGGCATAGGCACCAGGGAGTGTTAAGGGGCCTTTCCTCTCACTCTAAATATAACTTGTGGAAGGCACGATAGCACAAAGCAGAACTGGAAGTATGGCCATTGAGCAGAGCTCAACAGAATAAGGCACAGCAGGGCTGGCTGACCAAAGAGAATATTACATTAGGAAAATCTTGAATAATAGTAAACACGATAAAAAGATAGACCAGATTAAATCAGTATATTGGGTCAACATTATCCTTTATTAAAAATCTAAAATCAACCAGTCAGTGGTAACGCAGTCAGGTTACTTACTGACCTCCAATCTTCTCCAATCAAATGTTCCCTCCATTTCAATTGAATAATCCAGGTTGTAGATGGAAGAAAGAAATCCAGTGTCCCACTTGAAAACATGCACAGTAAGAGCAATGCATTTTACAACACCCTGCCTGCCCTGAGATCTAATGCCAGCTTGTGCTCTGTGCTCCCATGTTCCTTGGGCAAAATTCCAGTTTCACCTCATGTGGTTCTTGTGGTTCTGTTAGATGGTATATCCCATCTGTTAAAATGCAGGTTGCAGGTTTATTATTATGTATAATAATAGGCTAGCAATGCCAATGTTGGTTTAACTTAGTAGTTTCAACCTACTTCACAATGGCTTTAACATTGCATTAGAAATGGTTCAAGCAGTACAGTAGATCTATTTTCCCAAAACCTGTCAGAGAACCAACAGCAACTGCTTTGAGACTGAATAACAGGCTTCCTTCATTCGTCGATACGGAAGTGGAAATGCGGCATGAATAGAGTGCATGACAAATGAATCAGCTGGCAGATCAGCCTACAGTTTACATGACATGGAATGTGCCACACATTCTTGAGAAAATACTGAATACTTGGTGGTTTACTTGCCATAAAATGCCCACACTGCTTCCTTCTAAAGCAATCATTTTGAATTTTGGCACAAAATAGCAGCTTAAATATTAAATCAGTGGTTGAATTATTAGCCTTCAACCACCAATATATAACGGTTAAATTGTTGAAACCTTAAAGTTCAGTCATATCCTCTTACTGTCATTCCCCTTTTTGCAGTTATGACCAAACCTCACTCCTGCAGTTAGAAATCCATTACATTATAAATGGACGAGACGGCTAAACAGTATTGCCGGTATACTTTTTGGGCCGAAAAGTTAGGCTCTAACCATTGGCTCCTGCATCAGTCACCAGACTGTGTCCTGAATACTATTTTCTAAGTGGCCGCTGGGGTACAACTGTATCAAGAAGTAAGTCCATTCTAATCGAAAGCCAGCCAGTGTGTACAGGGCACATAATTAAATTTACCTTGCCCATATCTGAGCCAGCGAGCCCTTGCACTCAACACAGAACAGCATTAGTTCTCTCTATTTTAAGAGCAGTATCCCTATTCCTTTGTCAGACTATGCCATTGTCGCTCCAATCCCTGTGCCTTGAACAAGCTCCCGGCGGCAAATCGGATCTCAGCAAGAGCCTTTGTAATTACAGGGAGCTGAATGGGTGAATACGTCCCAAATCCGCAAGACCATCCAGCGACACATTCCATCTGTCTTAAGCCTCCTTCCAATATTTGAGATTGACTCATGAGGAGGTATTGAAATAGTGCAAGCCACCACTTTTTTTTCCCTGCTGTTTGTGTGACAATTCTGTTAAGTCTTTGGAAAGTTTTGGACAAAATTTTTCATTACCATGTCTTGAAAATGTCGGCCTGTCACATCAATTCTGAAGAAGTAATCGTTTCTGGGTTCCATTTTAATTTGACATGTTTGTTAACATTGCTGAGTGGATGAATAATCCTCGGCTATTGTAGCGGTGCACTTCACATGACTAACATGAATAAAGTTTTAAAACATTACCTCATCTGTTAACATTTCTCACATGAAGAGATTTTTCATCCACAGTGATAGCGGTTTAACCCCCAGGATCCCACTTGATCACGTCATTTGTTTTGTTTTGTTGGGGGACCCCTAGTTGCAGAAATGACATACTGTGAATTTAAAATAAAAGTCACGTTAATGTATTTAAATTTCACAATAAAAGCGCGTGTGTGGTATCCATGTTACACCTCTGGCTTCATATTGTTGGACAGCTACAACCTTTTCTAACTTGAGCGTTAGACATCCATGCATGTCAGCAGACTGCATAACCTGTGGTCATGCAGCGAACACGGGGCTCATTTCCTCATTATCACTCCATCATCTCACTCAGGTTAAGAATTAAACTAGAATATAGCAGGGCAAGCCTGAGGGCTTCTCTGTATGTGTTTCTAGCCATTACAAGCCGTGCTAGGGTCCAGACTGAGTCCCTCGTGAGGTCACCTGAGCCAGACCTGTTTGAGCTCACTGTGGGACTTAATAAAACCCTGCGGGGGCCACCAGACATTTCTAGTGCCATCAGCATGCCTGTAAAAATGCTCTTAGCCCCCTCTGACAGAGTAATGGCCGTGCATGGCCTTGTTGGTCTGCTGTAATTGGCCCATGATGTCATCATGGGTAATCATGGAGCCAAAGGTCTTAGAGCCTGGCCTGTTTTCAAAGAAATGCAGGCTTATTCAAGGGATTCACATAAGTATCTTTCAGTTTGCCTTTCTGTATCTACTTTGAGTGGTGGAGTTTGTTTGTGCCTAAAGAAATTACCGAGCAAATTAATAACTGAAGGCATCTTAACGTAGTCAGCCTTATTGAATTGGCTTGCTGATTGGACCAAACGCTGTGTAGGTCAGTAGAGATAAGCTTTGCTTTTCTTCTCCCATGTCCTATGTTTTTCTCCAGCCTGAAATTACATCAATTTCATCTTATGTTGGGTAGAGTTCCATATATCCGCTGGTGTTGATTATTTCATCAGTATTTTCTAACATTGTAAGAAGCAACCAACTTTCAAAATTATTCGGAACCAAAATTCTACATATTTAGAGTTTGCCATCTGCTTCAGCATTGATTCACTGATTCAGCGCTCAGTATGTCATATCTGCTACAAAAACAAATCTTCATCAAACATATCTTCATCGAAACAAAACAAAAGACTTAAGTTATGGAGTCATGGGAGTTGTTGTCTTCATTGTTAAACGATTGCTGATGACAGTCTATCTGCGGGACTTAGACAAAACTATCCATGTACGAGGTTTTATTGTTCTATTCACATTATGTTTCATCAGTTCCTACTCTATGATTCTCCCCCGGAAGTTACAGCGACAAGCCACCAAATGAAAAGCACCTTTACCTAGTTTGAACCGAGTTTGAACATTGTTGCCAACATTTGGGATATTGTAAGTACACAATTCAACAACAGACAAAACAAAGATCTAATTGTTTGAAGACTATTTAATGCAGAAAAGTGACATACTATTGTTGTCTTTTGTGTTAATATAAGATATGTGCTTGTCTGATAGAGTGCATTGTACCTGTATTATCCTGTAGTCACAGATGAATCACCTGTGTGAGTGTGGCATCTCTCTGCTCCATCCTTAAGCTTCACAGCCTCTGTGGCTGATGGTCTGTAAACGTCCCAGTGAGAGGTGTCATCCCGGAAACACTCATCTTCTCCGCCGTGATTAAACATAAAGAATAATCCCCATCCTGCAGTTATATGGCCTCATTAAGGGCTTACTGCCAGGCCAACCTGCAGTCAGTTCCACCCGGGAAAATAGCCATGTTTTAGTGGTAGTCGGGGACGTCAGTTAAAATCCACATCGGTTTTATGACCTTTTGTGGGAAGTTGTGCTTTATCCATTGAGGGCTGACTTGGTGATGAAGCCTGCGATTTCAAAGCAGTTTATGGTTTTGTGCTCATGGCTGGAGTATCGTGTTCATGTTTGTATTGTGGTGCGCGTGTGTGTGAGAGGACGCCCATGTCTGAGAGCAGAATTACCATCCTTTCTGCGCCGTGTGCCAGTGCCTATCATTCATTAATAATGTATCACAACAGACTGAGAGGTGATTGTGCTGGATGACTTTAATAGAGTGGTTGATAGTGACTGGAAACAGTGAGTGGTTCTCAGACGATCGAGCCAACTGTGGCAGAGAAAAGAAAACACCAAATATGCTTCCATCCATCAAATGACTTCCTGGTGTATTTAAGGTATTTACAGTAGGTTGCACCCGTCCACAGGGAGGTCAGAGGTCATTGCTAGCTGTAAAACAGCACCTCTTCACAGAGACAGTAAAGCGGCAGTGTGTCATTGGGGTTTTGACGTGATACATTTGTTGTTATTGTTGTAGAAAGAACATAATGATTTAAAGGATAAAAGCAGTATTTAAATACAAATGGCTTAACATGATTGACTAAGCGGTGAATTGCTTTCAATTTATGTCAGTATGATTGAAAAAAGACTGGCACAGGGTAGAGATATTTTTGCTCGCTCATTCATCATAGTTGACATTTCATCACCTTTACCTTTTTTTTGTCAAACTTTTTATAATTGTCATAATTAAAGGTTCCGTTAAGAGTTCAGAGTCAGCCTTTTAAACCTTTTTAAACCCTTTT
The DNA here is from genome assembly GCA_039737535.1 of Lagodon rhomboides. Classification (NCBI taxonomy): domain Eukaryota; kingdom Metazoa; phylum Chordata; class Actinopteri; order Spariformes; family Sparidae; genus Lagodon; species Lagodon rhomboides. The sequence goes on along the minus strand of CM077803.1, from coordinate 8,052,364 downwards.
CTAAACGGGCGCTTCACTGATGTGACACATGAAGATGAGTTAACTTGTCTCAACGAGTACTCAGCCTGTCAAAATAGTTTTTTTTTTAAGAATTTCAGCTGGACTGAAACTTTCTGAAGTCTTAAGGTTTCAGCTTGATTCTTTAAAGTTTGAACAGAAGGTCTGAATCGTAAACTCGGTATGGGTTTAAAAGATGTGAGCATTTACCAGGCAATCAGGCTTAAATGAAATATGCTTTTGAATTGCTTTACACCTGCAGGATACCTTGGCCCCTGCTGTCTTGACTTCGACTATTCTTTTTCTAATCTGTCTATATTTGAACACGTAGGCTAATCATTTGATCCACTGTTTCGATAAAAATAAGACCAGGATATGCATGTGGAGCAGGTCATTTTACAGCTTAAACAGTGATGTAACAACACAGCTCATGTATTCTGTGGTTTTAAAATCCATATCTTTATTATTTACTTATTTGTCATAGGATTTGCATTGATTCATTACACAGATGAAGAAGCCTGACTATTAACAACGACAAAGAATATATGGCGATGTCCAATCCATTCATAAGTTTCACTGCTTCCACTATTTATGCTATCTCCCTGTGTGCCGTGTACGCAGTCGCACCAGCCTAAATCTTCCCATACGGAGATCCACGGCAAGAAAATCTTTCTGTTGTCATGTATTAACTGTTGTTCTGGCTGCTGTCTCAATGTGTGTCTACATAATCGCAGTAAATCTCAGCAGACATCTGTTTCGCAGCAGAGCCTGAGTCATGGATACAGCGAGGTGCTACAATGTCAAAGCGTATATCTCCAGGACCACCGGATGATTCCTTCCATCCTGTGAGATCATACACGGCGAGATTAAGAGGTTAGAGATTTCGTCATGGGCTGAAGTACTCAAGTATTTCCTCTTTGTGTGCCTTTTAATCATGGCAGGTTCCTATTAGGAGGCACATTAATGTCAGCCGATTAGATTTTAAACTTCTGTAATGTGTGTGCAGCCAAATTCATTGTAGTTTCTCAGCACTTGGACGACCGCTTTAAAAACAAGTTTGTTCTTTACTGAGCAGCATGACATTTGCAGAATGAACTCAAATTGATATTATTGCTATTATCAGCAACACTTCCGAATGTTCTCTATAATTTCCAGCCTTTGCATTTTCCTGGGAGAACTAGAGCACCGTAAATTGATAGCAGCGGCTCCAACCCCGAAGCAAAAGTGATTTATACAAGTGATTTAGTGTAAGTGCAATGCATTTGTCTCTTGGAAATAACATGTCTTACTGAATACGACACAGGACAAGAAAAATATTTTCTAAGTATGAGCAGAATATAGAAAAAGGGTCTGACAGCTTCAGTAGAGAGAAAGAGAAAAAGTGGATTTCAACATTAGTTTGAATGTGGAGCTCCGAAGTGTTCTTTCAGGTCGTGTCCTTCCCACTCATTTCATTTCTTCTCCATCATGGGGCCTGTGAAGGATCTATAGTTGTTCACCTCTTCTATTCTGCTTCATTAATGCCCCTTCCCCTCAGTCTACAGTCATTCTTATTCCTTTTCTCCCTTTCTCCCTGTTGTGCTCTTTCACTCCCGACCCTCCGTTTCCATCTCTCTTTATCTCCGTCTTTCTTCCCCATTTGCCACCAATGCCAGGGATACCGAACGAGCCCCAGCTATCAAGCCGTAATGAGCATGTTCACTAAAGCACTGATTCATCAGAACAAAGGAGCGGCAGGGAGAGCGAGGGCGAAGGATGGATGACAAGGGGAAGAGAGAGAACAAGAGCGAGAGAGGGAGACGCTGGAGTGTACCCTCGAATGGCTTTGGACTGTAAACCCCTGCAGCTTCCTCCTCCTCTGGCTGTATTTTTCCCTAATAGCCTCCTGGGCTATTTCTGGGTCCCTTTTTAAATGGGAGGTGGGTGGGAGTGAATGCAGTGAAGGGGTGGCGGGGTAGGAGAGGAGTGTGTGTGTGTGTGTGTGTGTGTGTGTGCATGAGGAAGGGGGGGCTGCATTTGGCCCTGTCGAGACAGTGAATAAGCACTCTGACTCGCAGCAGGATCAGGGATGCTGGGGTTGTGTGTGCGTGAGCGTGTGTGTGTGTGTGTGCACGTCGGCGCTCTCTGTTGCCACTGGAGACGAGCGAAGAGATGCATATGCATACACACACACACACACACACACACACACACACACACAACCCCGAATGTGGAACCTCCAAAGCTGATTAGTCAAACTTGTGATTTCCAATTTCAAACCCGCGACACAAATCCCGCACTTAATATTCATGCAGAAAGCGGTTCAGGCCCCTGCCGTCCTGCGCTGCCCCAGGGCTGTGGGTTGGGCGGTGGGTGAGCGGGGGTGCGGGGGGGACGCGGAGGAGGGGGGTTGCCTTTTAATCAGCTTAGTTAAAAGGATGGAGATGAGGAAAAAGAGGAGGATGACAGGAACAGAGAAAAGAGAAAGTAGTGTTTTTTTTGCGACTTCATTGGTGGCCTGTTGGTGAAAGAAGCCCACACAGACACACACAGGTGGTGGTGGTCGGGGTGGGGGTGCGGGTGCAGGGCACCCATGGTCAATGTAAACAGACAGCAAAATGTTGTTTTTAATTAAATCGTTTACAGCATGTCTTTCATTTTGTGTGTGTGTGTGTGTGTGTGTGTGTGTGTGCTTGATTTGGGGCCAGCTCGTGCTTTTGTCAGAGAGCACACACATCACAAACAGGATTACGGTCGCGTCTGACAGACGTCGTTTCTGTTTTAGCGAGGGTGACATTGGTGGCGGCGCTGTTAGCGTGACTCCTCTTGTCTGTGTCTTTTAACCTTGTAATCAGGGTGGCGTGCTGTGTCATCGTCACTTCCCCGCACGGGCGGAGGAGAGCGCTGGCAGTGAAGAGAGGGATGAGCGAAACGGAGAGCGAGAGAGATGAAAGAACGGGAGGGACAACAAAGGCAAGCAGGGGTGTAAAAGTGGAAAAGTGGAGGCTAAATAAGCTTAAAGTTTACACACCTCATATTTATGGCAGAGGGTTTTATCCAGCTCTGCACCCCAGGGTGTTTTTGTTCTGTTTCCTCTCTCTTTATTTACAGGCTTATGGCATTGTCACTGCGCTTTAGCTAGGGTTGTCAAATATCGTCAGTTTCAAAATAAGTTAGGCTGCTCAGAAATGCTTTCATTTGCAATGATGCTAGTACAACAGTATAGAATATGTGTAGTTTGCATGAAAAAAGTTTTATTGGATTTTAGTTTTTTTTGTTTACTTTAATTCACACATGTCTAATGTTTGGATATTAATAGATAGGGATATAATACATTGTTCATGGGACATTTTTAGCCTCATTACTGTTTTTAGAAAAAGCCAGTTACCATGTCTTGCATCACTCCTGTTGTTTTTGATTTAGGATTAATATGCTTTGAGTCTTTGCCACCACGGTTTCCATCATGCTGTGAGTGATGTAAACATTTAGGACAGTGTTGCCATGGAGAGTTATTAACGGTCTTTCAGCCTATACATTTTGGTATATTTTTGATTTGGTGAAAAAAGGCTCTACTCTGTGATGCAGCTGTCAGAGAATGAAAGCAGCGACAAGGATACCAGATGCCAGAAGAAACACGTACATGAGCATTAATCCTTAGTTAAATCAACAATACCAAATAAAATAGCTGAAAAGTAGAAGGTGGGTGTGGATGTACCTGTGAAGTGGTCAGTAAAACGTGTCAGGTTATAAAGGCCGTCGTGTTCACCTCTGTGAATATGATTGGATCGTTACTCGTCAGCTAGGTAGCCAAACAGCCGATGATTGAGCCACGAGACCATAAATGAAGCAGCTGTTGCCAAATAGCTAATGCAAGTACGACTCCAGTGGTTTGCCTGAGCAAGATCTATTTAAGGATTTCTTAATATGTCCTGTAAGCTTGTTTATGGACCATTTTTATTGATGGACATTATGGATTTCATCAGTATGTGTATGATGTAGGTGTTTTCAGGGAGTTGCGTCTCTGAAAAGATGGCGTGCCAGTTCTGACCCAAATTTTTACATTTGTGTTCGATGGGTTCAAGGCTGATCTATGTTGATTAGATGATGCTGTAATTAGACTTTCTGTTGGCTTTTGAAGATTTCAGATGCAGCCATCTTGATTACATCAACTGACCCTGAACCACACCTTATTATTTCCATCCCACAGAGAAAATGAAGCTTGACAAGATGTTCTTCGTCCTTTTCATACGTTGATCATATATTATATATCACCAACAGTAGAACATTATGATAACTTGTGGTACTGCATGGACTATTTTAGCTGTATACGACTATATAAACTATGAGGCCTAAGGTGGATTGCTTCGGTGTGTTGTGCTGAGTATTGGCAGTCAACATAGTTTTTAACTAAAGATCATTCATAAGAGTGACACTTGAACTTATAATTCATTATAAGTCAGTGACTGTTGGTGAGAAAGTATTATGTTTGTTTACGAGTGCAGTCTTTATAATACACTGTGAGTTCCTCCATCACTATAGATGTGTCCTTCGTCAGCGTTACCGATTTTTTAATTCACCGTCACACCTTTTGAAGCAAGAGCAAGGGAGAATAATGAGCAGACACCAGAGGGAAGGCACAGCTGGAGACACATAAACACAAAGGGAGCTGATGAAAAAGCAACAAAAATTTTATGAAAACAACAACCAGAAGGTGAGAAAAAAAAACAGAGTAGCAGTAGAAGAGCGAGGCGGTGCGAGCCAAACTGAGGTAGACAAAAAGACAAAGATTAACCCAGCGGAGGCGAATACAAGGAGGCGAGGAGACCTCCGCCTCCCAGAGAGCAGAGTGATTGCAGTGAAGAGCGCTTCACCCTCCCACACCTCCCCGTCGAGGCCACAGCTGTGGACTCCCATCTCATCATTCATCCGGACATAGCGGAGTGGGGCGAGATGTTTCCAGTCTCCACCGCACTCCATAACTCAGCCTCTCTTCTCCAGAGAGACACTCCTTAAACACCGCCTCCCTCCACACACCTCGCGTCCCTCCTCCTCCTCCTCCTCCTCCTCCTCAGTCTCATCACTCCCATCAGTCCGTCTTTAAAACAACCGTTGGAGATATGAGGAGCAGCATCAGCGTCGCCCTCCACATATCTACCAGCCTCGTCCCTGCAGGCCTCAGGGAGAAGAATGAGGCAGACATGTGGACCGTGTTGCTCCTCGGGGAAACTTTAGGAAAAATGGTAGCAATAGCGTCTACAGGGGCTGTAATTCACCGGGCCGGCTCCGTGATGCTGTGACACGGTTATTAGCCATATAAACTAGAGCTGTCACCGTGTCATTATTGCTCACATTCGTGTGAGACCATCCTTTTCTCTTTATTTACTTATTTCTTTATAACCAGCTCCGGGCTCCGCGGCCGATAATTCTTCCTTTGTATCATGTGGCAGTGCGATTGATGCCTCTGGCCAAAATACTTTAGCTGTCCTTTTGTTGTGATTTTGCTTTGTTTTCCCGCTATCTGACGGAGAGTAAAAACACACACACTGGCACGTTTACAGGACATAGATGTTAATTAGGTGGCTGCGTGCCTGCAGTGTGTTGACAGCAAGTAAACACGGCGGCGCGGCCTTCACGTGTCGACTCTGTTGCCTACAGGTTTTCCGAGTCCTCCGCACAACTGCTCACAGCCTCACGTCACTTAACGACAAACACATCATTAAGTCTTACACATATCTGTAAGTTTAGGTGGCCTGTCAGCGTGAGTGAGAAACTGAGGTTAATGAATCGACTCTGAATGATGCTGCAGTTCAGATATTGCCCATTGATGTGAGTAAACTCAACACTTTACCTACTTGCCTGTCATATGTCTAGTAACATCTAACAAGAAATTATGTATTATTAGGACACACCTTGTTGAAGGGGGCCCTGATCTGTAAACTCACACAGATTGATTTGTATTCTACTGTTTTAAAGGCTTGAATTTTGACACTATGTTAGCTGCCTGCCATCGTTTTCATTCTTTTTCATTTTTTCTTGGAGCTATAAGTGACCATATTTGCATGAGGGGGTGGGGCTTGGGAGGATATCCTGATTGGTTCTGGCTGAGGACACACTGTGGTAGCAATTTGTATACTAAAGCATACTCTGCTTTATCGTCTTTTTTACTCTTAACGGGACCATCATTTTCTAAATGAACATCATGCTGTATTGAGGAAGACTTAAAAGAAGTGCCTGACACCATAAATGACATGCAGTCAGACTTTTTTTCGAAACCAGTGGAGTCGTCCCCTGCTGCCTATAAAAAAAAAGCAGGTTTGAGGCACTTCTGCATTGGCTTCGCTTTTCAGACCGGATAGCTCCGTCCCTATTTTATACAGTCAATTGGTTTTACACGTGTAGATCAGTTTACTTTTACGCAAGGATAACTACTCAACCTGTGAAAACAGTTATATAATGTCATAAATGACCTCATTAGAGCCACAGAGTCTGATGTCATCATCAGACATCATCAGGGTCTTTGCCCTGTGTTTGGTTAAATACAACTCTTTCACAGAAAGACGGAATTGCGTGTGAAGGACTTATAAAGGACACGATTGAGATGAGCTGTGAGAAGTGCTGGGATTCATTATTTCGGTGGTCGATCCACATTTGGCTCAATGGCGTGTTTTATTTTTTTCCAATTCTTCCAGATAATTTTTAACACCAGTTAAAAACAGTAGAGATGAGAGGAATTTCCAACTATAACACCCACAAAAGCCTGAATTGCCTCCCTGTTGTTGTCTTGTTGATTCTCAGGGATTAATTGAGGAAATAGAATTAGGAGGTGCAAAATGTTTATATTCTGGTTCGTCACCTGCTGTGCTTATATTTCCAGCCAGTGAACATTAGATAAGGACATTATTTAATTTAGTTAATCGGTTGGAATTAATGTTTCAATTATCTGACTGGATTACTTCTGTTTGTTTTAGTGCCATTGTGTCATTTTTGGCTCATAATACTTATTTTTAACATACGATCTCGCCTGTAGCCGCCAGCTTCGAAGAACTCAGCCACGTGTCCCTCACTAACTAAAATATCGCCTTTCCATCCAGGTCGCCGTGTCGTGACAGCATCTAAATACGCCACATCAGGTGCAAGTCTCCCCCTCCAGGTTTGGGAGTCTGTTTTATGAGCTGAGTAGCAGGGAGCTCAGGGTCTCTCTCCGGCTCCTGAGATGAATAGACTGTTTGTCAGTGTTTACACCTGGGTCGGACTGATATATGTCCCCCCGCTTAAGAGAGACATAAAGATCTCATTCTCTCTCATCCTTGCTCACCAGTCAAACACCACGGCCCATCATTCCACAGATATGACCACAAGTTATGGGCTGCGGGTTTGATGTATGCTTAACAGAAAAGAGGACGCAGGACGAAACGGAAGATTTACAAACAGACATGTGATGTTCAGATATCCAGCTGGTACGATTAAATGCAACAGGTGAAACCTATAATTCGTCTTAACAGTGTGGCCATGTACAAGATGGTCAATGTCTTTTTTATGCCACCTGCATCTCAATATCTGTCAAACTAAAAAAAAATAAAAACTGTGGCAGTTCGGCACCAACGTAATTCAGCATTTTCTGATGATAGCCATCCAGCAGTGGAGCTGGAGTCTACGTAGAGGTGCATTGTGTGTCCTGGCGCAGCGACACACAGGCATGCACACGTGCATCTGTGCCCCACACCGATATCGAATTACCCTGTCTGGTAAACACTTTCAGTCCAGACCATTTTGATGTTTGAACCTCAATTCTAATTTGGTCCTGCACTAAATTACCCACAATTACCTTTCCAGGGATGGTTTAGTACTTTTTTCCTCTTCATCGGCAGCAGCCCCTCGTCGCCTCATCCTCCGTCTCTCTCACTCCATCTGACTCTCTCTTTTTTCCTTTTCTGTCAGTCTGACTCAGTGCTTCACATGCTCTCTCTCTCTCTCTCTCTCTCTCTCTCTCTCTCTCTCGCTCACACGCACGCGCATGCATGGCAGCTTAGGCACCCTGAGGAGTCGCTGTCAATCACTCGTCAGGCTCCCGGGTCAATTTGCCAGGCTGCCAAATGTGTCGTATCGGTGTGCTCGCCGGTGTCAAGAGCCCTCATTATGGGCCAAAGGCTAAACCAAGGAAGTGAACGAGGCTTTCCTCTTCATTATTTCCAGTCCCCCGTGACCCCCTAACCTCCTCGTGCTCTTTCTGCACCTCAGGACCACCATCCCCCATACCTGGCTTCGACAACAGTACAACCTTTAACCAACCACACCGGCGTCGCCCTGTTTCCCTGCAGGCCAGGGCCCTAGCTACCGCCGCCTGCGAATCCACTCACGCTTCGGACTGCAGCTTTCATTTTCTTTGCCATTTCCTCTTTCTCTCTCCCTCCTAAGCGCCCTGAGGAGTTCGTAAAGGGAATGCGATTGACGAGGGGCCTTGGAGTAGTGTTTTCCCACAATGCACTCTGCATGGTGTCCACTGCTTCCTGTCTTTTAAGTGTCAGAGAGGTATGGAACTAACTTGGTGCTTTGTTAAAGTAGATGCTGAAAGCTCAGCCAGATCGTGGCTGGGTGATGTTTGAGCTCAAGGGATGCCAACTGGGAAAATGAATGTGACGGCAGCGACAGTACTCGTACATCAAGAAGTGAGATCCATCCTGTACCTGGGCTTGTTTTTTCACTGCGTCAGTCCGATCAGTAAAAGCGTCCTGCAGCATGTGGCGCGTCCCGTCGCTGGCCAGGTACCGTGATGCCGGATTCATATTGGATGCAGAATTATTTTAGCCCTGATTATTAATTTCCAGATCAATTTACTGTCATCGCAGCATCTGTCTGATGAATTGCTTGTAATTAGCCTGTAGGTGTAACAGAGCTGTCCTCCGTTATCTGACTCCCCTCCCCTGCCCGCGTGCTGGTCCGGCTGGCTGATGCGAGCTTAGATGGCTTTCCAGCACATTAGCCTAACACAATTAAACTAATTATTGATTTTTGTTTCGCCTCTGTGCAATTCACGGCCCAGATAGCACTCTGTAAAATAAGGGGCCCTGATATCTGGGTAGATTAAAGGGGAATGACTGAAAGCGTTTTGGTGAGGAACGGCGGTAACTTCAGAGCGCTGTTTATTTTCACCCACAAGGCTGTTCGGGCACCGCGGTTTCATATTATATGGGACCTACATATAAAGGAGTAAACAAGGTTATCTGGAGACCTTGATGGCTTCACCTCTCCAACACAAAGGCTCCAGTGTTTGTTTACTAGTCCATCTTATCAGAAAGTAAATTAATCACAAACAGCATCTGTGCGTGTGTGAAATATTGTCCTTGGTGTGGCCTTAGACACAAAGGTTACACAACCTGTGCTGAGCACAACACATCATACATAACATTCTTACAATTGCGGAGTCATAGCTACACAGTCATTTTCCTAACACAAATACTATAAGTAACTAATGAAAAACAATGTAAAGGTGCTCGAATGTGAAGCAGCTATAAGTGTTCTACTGGTAATGATAGCGAAAAGCTGCATTATGATTAAAACTGATCAATGTTTTTTAAAGATCCATACACTATAAAAAATTTAGAAAGTTATATAAAATATGGAAATGTAATCGCATTTTTAAGGTGAACTGTAGATTGAACATTCTAATATATATATATTAAAAAATCCCTTGGAAATTCTATATACGGTGCAATCTGCAGAAGCATATCAAAAGCAAAGATGTTTTCGGCTCGGACAACAGTTGAGAAAAGTGTTTTTAATATAGAAAAAGTTGTGGGAGTAAAACATTCAGTCAAATCAAAGATTTGAACTGACTGTACAATAATGCCCTAAGAACTCAATTTAAAACAATGCGGTACATTTAAGAAATGTTATTCTATCAGTTTCCGCTGATGCTTTTTACTTTTTCCCTTTTTCCCTCATTTACCACTTTTCCTCTATCTTATGATCTTCGTTCAGTGTTTTGCCAGTATATAGCACACTAGAGTTCACATCTGAACAGAAAAATGTTCTGTAACTAACTGGCTAGATAAAAACTCCATTAATTCTTACAATAAAGTATAACCGGCTTGCATGGAAATGAAATAACTACTTAAATTTAGTTGCCATGTTTATAGCAATGAAATGTACAATGTTGTTGATATAATGATGAGGTGGAACCTTATCAAACCAACTGGAGATGGAATCTTTTCTTTTCTTAAATTAAAGGGCACTTGACAAATAAGAAAATAATGTGTGCATAATTTCTTGTGCACTTATTACATCACACCTTATTATTCTTCTATATGTTTCGCTGTCTGGCCATGATAAAAGTCACACTTTTTACTTTTGGCCACTACATCAATACGCCCACTTTAACAGTGTAATCTTGGGGTGTGCGACCCGTTGGCACAGTCGCAAGCAAAGGGCGAGTGTGCACGTGCACCATTTGGCTCCATGTGTGCGAGAATGTCAAGTAGCTTAACCCGGGGCCCATTCATCTTTACCTCCTCCTCCGTTCATCCCGACACATGCCAGTGTCGGGCTAAACAGCGCCGCGTGTAAGCCTGCCCCTCACGGATAAGCCTCATTCAGCCCAGCATATGGTGCTTGACCACAACGGGCGGAGAACAAAACAGGAAGTGTGGCGGGAGAGAGTCAAAGAGTAAAGAGCATTCTTAAAGCGGTTAGGAGGCACGCTAATCCTCTCTCCCCTACCAGGTGCCGAGAGAGGAGATAACCTGGGAGACAATGGCAAGAGCCAGGCCTCTCCATAAGGGCCCAAGTGTGTGTGTGTGATGGCTGCTAAGCAGAGAGGAGGTGGCCGGCCGAGTGACTGGCTGGGTGGGTGGGTGGCGGGGGAGCGGGACCGACAGCAAGAGGGATAACAAGAGTGAGTGAGAGGGAGGGAGGGAGGGAGAAGCCTTTGTCTTTGTTTTGGAGGCCTAAACAGGGATTAGTGGTTCGCTGACGTCTTCTGTCAGTAGCCACACTGTGAGTGCCGCTTACAGGGGCCACGGCTCAATGAAAGTGATCAGCCCACATTGAGAGCGACCCGCTCCGGATTAGAGCCTCGCTGACTGATATGTGTCTGAGAGATACTGGAATGAGCCCTACCTCTGTCAGAAAAACACTTACACTTGTGCAGATGTTAGGGTTCCACATGTACAGTATATGTTTGTATGAAAACAGCCTTTTTACATACATTTTATGACAACTGGTAGAGTATTTAAGATTTAAATTTTAAGGTCAAAGACTCTTTTTTAACGTATTTTTGGTCATATTACAATCAACTGTGTGCAGGATCGAGTGGCATCTAGCGGTGTGGTTGCAGATTGCTAACAACTGAACACCCCTCATCTACTGGGGCAGCAAGAAATGTGAAAAATGCAAAAACAAAAGGCCCTCTCAAGAACCAGTTTGGTTCGTGCATTAGTGTGGACCAAAACATAGTTCTTAGTTACACTAATGAAAACATTTGAATATTATGAATATTCTATTCCATTTCTGCCCCCTAAATCCTACACACTGGACCCTTAAGTCTTTGCTGTATACTGGTGTTTGTTGTAACTCCATTAGGTCAAATTGTAATTAGCAAAAATAATGACATTTAAAATGTGATTAATCAATAGTCTGTGATAGCCAGTCCTTTATTCGTGCTCTCCAGGAGGGGTTAATGTTTGGTTCTGCTATACAGCTTTATAATAATGACAGGTTCCCTATAAACCTTACTTTCTCTATGCAATTTTGTTTGTCACAAGATCTCCCAGCAAAATGAAGGCTGACGGGCACCACTTCTATCTGCCCTCACATCTCCATTATAGACTAAATGAATGAGTAAACGAATTTTCCCCCTGTGGGACAGCAGTAGTAGTTTTTCTGTTGTCACTGCGGTTATAATGTGAACACTTATTAAAGACAAGGTGACCCACTCCACTCATTGTTTTCATGATTGTAGCTCCTGTCAGGGACTAGCCTCCATCATATCAACAATTTTCTTAAATTGTATTTATTTAAAAAAGCCTCAGAGGAACAAAAACAAGATTAGAGTTACAAACTGATTCACCTTGTAATTAGTTAGTAAAAAATAAGAAGAAAATGGAATTTGCCCAGCTGTGGGTTCTGGTTCACCTTTTCCCTGAAGATGACGGCACAACAAAAGTGAAGAAATGACCTGCTTGGTCACTCCACATCTCTTTGTAAATCTCTTGGGAAAAGAGAACAGGCCAGCGTGAGTGTAGCTTTCTAGGTCTCCATCACATTTGATTTATTATAAAACCCTGATGAAAGTGCAATAAGGCAAGTTTCCCCCGTTACTCCGACGCCCACACACAGCCATTCACATATCTGGCAGCACCCATTGTGAATTTTCTGTTTCATACCTCCGCTGCGTGAAAAACTTTGTCTGTCTGCCGAACTCAGCACTCTACCTTTATGAAAGTGAAAGTCTACCAGTCAGAGACCAAAGAGAATAAGGCCCCTTTGTTACGTTTTGCTTTTAACATCCATCCCCGACTTGCCATCAGCGGTGTCAGATTACAGCAAATCACTGTTTTGCTTTAACCTAGATTTTTACGGAGTGTTTTCGCCTTACCCGCAAACACACTGACAGTCAGCTTTCTAACTTTTTCCAATGGGAAACTTTTTCATCGTCGACTCTACATTTCTGCAGCTTTGTGTGTCGCATTTGCATAAGCTTTAAAAGGAGAATGAGCAAAGGGAAAAAACAGGTGAGAGTCCAGATGGAGAGGGAAGATAAACATGGAGGGAAGAAAAGATAAAGCCAGCTGAGATGAGGCAAGATCGCGGCCGTCTCCAATTCTCCGAGAAGAGTGTTGTTTATCATATACGTTCCTCTGCCTGAGAGAGATGGAGGGAGGGAGGCGATATAGCGATAAAAAGCGTGTCATGTCCCAGCGAGATAGGGCATGACACAAACTTGGCCGCCACTCGACAGCCCCTCCACTTTTCACCCTCACCGCTGGATGAATGTTGGTTTTCTTTTTGAGCATGAGCAAGTAGCGATACGCTACATTTTACCGCAGCAGAACCTGAATCACGTCTGTGCGATTAGATCTGGAATGTACGACTCAGATAGTATCCTTGGATGAGGTACAGCCTCTGCTCTATTATGTATGTTTACAAATGATTGTCCTGGCATTGTGCGCTAATGGAATCGGTTATCTTCGAGTAGACGTTACACGTCAAATGAACACCGTGTCCGTTGTTGTGTAAGCAACCTTTGTTTCCTCTGCTTTTGGAAAATTCTGTTTATTTATTTAACCCCCGAGACACAAAAGCTGCGTCTGTGCTCGACTTTACGAAACATCCGACTGCGCTTGGCATGTGAAACTTCAAACTGCATCGGAGCAGTGGATGCCATCATTTTTTAAACTGAGGCCGGCTTTGTTCGGCCAAGAACAAACATGGCACATGAGGGGAGCCCATCAAATGCCGATATCTGGTTTTTGTGGTTGTGGATGTCCTCGGGCCCGTCCTCAGCACACGATGGAGACGATATAACAATAGCCACCTTGTCCACCGACTGTGGGAAGAGCAGGAGGGGGAAAAAGCATGCAGCCAAAAGAATTGAGCTCCCAATGCCCTGTAGTGTGTACCAGTCTGACTTCACAAACAGAAGTAAGAAGTGAAAAGCATTGCAGAGCAGACTAGTTTGTGAAAAAGTTGCTGCCTTGGAGAACTAGCTGCAACGTGTCGATGTTCAGCCGAGAAATATCTCATAATGAGGCATGTGTTTACTTGCAGGAAATAAAAGAGAAAACACTGACGCAAACTGGTGAAAGGAGCTACAAAACCCCCAGCAACTGTCTTCTGCTGCAGCTTGTTTGTAAAAAGATCGGCCTTTTATTCTTATGCCTCCGATGAATGCAGTTGAATTTTTCCTAGCGCGGGATTCTGATTTATTCCTTCAGTGATTATTAGTTCCCCGCTGCATATTGCTGCGCTGACTGTTTGAATGTTTTTGCTTTCATTACAAAGAGTAATTGGCATATTGACTTTTCACTTCATGGAGGATGGTGGTATTTCTTCCAGTCTGATTGCACTTTTCCATTTGAGAGCCATTTGGTGTTGTTTTCAAAATGGGCCTCCCTGTTACCATTCCAAGGAGATGCCCTTCATAAATATTGATGTGTAACTGCTTGCATCGCGGCGCATGGTTTCCGTTCCACGCCAGGTGCTTGCTAATATTTCAGGAACCTCCATAGGAAGTCCATACATGGTCGTGCCGCAGATAGCAAGATGTTCTCTCAGAAATCCTCGTAGAAAGAAAACAAGTGCCTTTTTCCAGCGCCTAGCACTCCTTCCCGCTCGTTTTTGATCTTTGGTGACAAGTCGGGGCTTTTGCAGACAGCAGAAGAAGCAGGCAGCGTTGCGTGCGGAGAAGGTGGCTTTGATAGTTGAAATTAATGAGGCTGGATATGTTTGGCTCCGCTCATTATGCCTACATGCAGACCCCAAACCCTGGGGGCCCCCGAGCTCTGCATCTCGTCTTTGTGCCGTGATCTCTCTGTCTCCTGATTTAGAGCCTCCTCCACTCTTTTCTCCTTTGCTTTTTTTTTTTTTCTGTCTCCATTTCTCTCTCTCTCCACCCACACCTCACCCCCATCTCTCAAACTCTCTTTTTCTGCGGTGTGTGGAAAGAGATAATATAATCAGCAGTGCGCAGTGAGAACAATAAGTGTGTTGTGTCGGCTTGACACGAAGCAGACAGCCCCTCAAAGCCACCTTAACATCCCACTTCAGACCTAAACTGCATGCTGGATGGAGGGGTGGAGCAGCTGAAAATGTTTCCTCTCGCTGTCAGAGGAAGCTACCCGAGCCCGGAGACGTCATCTTGTACAGCTCTGCAGTTGTGGGGGTCTGTCTGTCTTCCCAGGCATGAAGTAGTCTAGAAGCAAAAAGTATTTTTTTTTCCCCACACTCCTTCCAAAATGAGACTTAACAAATGCACACAGTCACACCAAGTGTGTGTGTTGCGTGCATGTGTGTGTGTGTGTTAAGGGGTTGATAGGCTCGAGGTTGGTCCTGAGATAAGGGGAACATCTGTTAGTCTGTCTTTATCTCTGGCAGGGCTGCTGGCACTACGTTGTAAGAAGCCCCATCTAATCAGAGCAGACACAGAGTCGGTGGGTGGGGGGGGGGCGGCTAGCAAAGCTGCCAGCTCCGTGGCCCGTCCTGTCTCAGCCCTGGCACCAAGACACACGCACAAAGAGACACAGATTTTTTTTCATGGTTGCCATCTTTACACTTTGTCTCGTTTTGGCAACATTCTGTCATAGCACGTAGTGTTTTGGGTCGGCTTCTGGGTCCAGCTGTAACGTTAACACGCTGCCTCACACTGATGGTATAGTTTTAAATGCACACATGGAGATGCCCAGCACTGTATACTCTTAACTACCAATGGCGCAGACCGTGGTGCTTTGCTTAAGGCTATCTTGTTGACGGCCTGTTATTATTTTATTTTCCTCCTCGAAATTTTCACAGCCAGTCTCTAAACTGCCTGCTTCTCTACCCTCGGGGCTAAACACAGTTCTACTGCAGCAAAAATAAGGCGCAGCTTTTCCAAATATTTCACCACTGCTACCATTTTATGCCCCTTTTGCTTCGATAATGCTTTCGCCAGATTCAGTCAACTTTCCGAAGTCAAACACACCTGTTGCACTCCTTGACATGAGTCGTCTCATATTGACTGTGAGTTTGTTTCACCGTGTATCAAGATTGATTTAGTTCTCCTCCCATGTTTTTTCCCATCTGGAGCATTTGTTTTGCTCCGGTTATGTGTGTGAGTGTGTCAGGGTAACCAGCAGTGACACCAGCCTCCGTCGCTGTATGGATCTGGTCCTTAGGAGGTCTAATGAATCTAGGTGGGGCTTGTCACAGCGTGCCTCCACGCATCGCCCCGCCGATCATGAGAGCCGACAGGTTTATGCAGCTGTGGCGGCTCTCTGGGGAAAAGGGATGCAGCAGGAGTAGGCACCCAGGGGCACACACACTTTGCACAGTCAGTCTGATGCACTTGCACGCAAAGTTCCGGTCAAGGAAGCATTAATCATGCCCTTCACCACTGCTTAGCAAGCAAAGTGACATGCTTTCAAGGCACAGAGCCACCAGACGGCTTTGATAGTACTTTCCCAAATGATCAAATGAGCCTTTTTACAAGGTGACCATGTAGGTAGATACACTACAGAAATAAACGACTATATATTCTTATCAATCATGTATGCCGTTTCAAGTTGATATGAAAAAAGAGATTTGGCCAATTATGAATGATACAGTTTCTATTTGTGTTTGGGATTGTTGTTGACTAGGCCTCTTTGAAGACAATCACCCCTAGAAGACACAAACTCGGCAGCAAATGCCGTTGTTTTGTATTCTCCAACATCCAGGCATTCATTTTCATTTTAATAACTGTGAGGAAAAATATTGGCACCAGGAGATACCATCTTTCATTTGCTATAACTGTGAGTCAAAGATTATTATTTTCCCTCTCATCTCTGTAATGAAAATTTATTCCAACTAGAGGGCCTTGTATTTATGGGAATTAATTCACATGAGAATGAGCAGCGGTGATAGAAACACAAGCCGACATTTGAATTACGTATCCTGCAGAGTTGGGCGAAGGGTAATAGGGAATCAAATGTCTAACTTTTCATAGGCGGCTGTGAGCTGTGTTTGTTTGCTTTTGTTTTACCTTTTTCTTTTTTTTTTCCTTGGAAGTTACTGAATTAATGTTTATTTCATTTCCATCATCAACCTGACCAGAACTACAGTGGACTGTAATCTTGCACTAAATTATGTCTGGAAAATGACTCACTTTTGATCCCAGACAATGACAAAACCAGTTTAATCAGCGGGAATGGCTCCCACCTGTAGCATACTTATTTCCTGACAAGCTAACACATGGACATTCCCAAATATGGGCTGCTGATTCACTCTCCCCCCTCAAAGGTCAAACGTCACACACCAAGCTCCCCATAATGACTTAATCAATGCAATTTTCTTTTTTAATTCTTACCATGTCAGCTATCACAGAGGGAGACCTTTGACTCGTCAACCCATACACCCTCCAAAGCTCTGTTGCCTTTGTTACGCTGAGTTTTAACATGTGTCACTTTCGCTGCTGCGCTGTTTCCCTGGCTTGTTTAGAATGCCAATTTGAAGCCCCGCTTGCCAGGGGAAATTATGGCATCACATCTCATGTTGGAGAAAAGCCAGACGACTTCTTGTTTACACACGTGTCATTTAAAGCTGGACTTTAAAGACAGCCTGTCTTTCTCTTGAGCAAACACTCACAGATTTAAGAGGTTGAGGTGAACTAAAACTCCTCTTGTGACTCGGGGCGGGGGTGGGGGCAGGGTGGAAGTTAAGAGCGTAGGAAAAGGTTATGGCAGCCTTGTCAAAACTGTTTGTAGAGGGAACGCTAAACAGGGTTGTGTACAGTTTGTATCCACGTGACTGTGTCTGCCTTTGTAAAAATCATTACAATATATCTAAAAGTCAATACATATACTGTGTAATATGGAGTAGAGTGGCTCAAAGTTCTATGCAAGCATCAGACACATATAGTGAGACAGATGATAACAGGCATTAATAAAAACGTCCATCTCCTGCAGACACAATCATATCTCTGATCATTATGAAAACTCCTTTGGCTGTATTCACACCAAATCAACTTTGTCGCAAGTACCACAGGCAGTGTGCAAACTGACATTACATGGCCCATTGTGTGGTAGAAATACTAACAAGAAATTCCAACTTGGAGAGCAAAAAAAGGCCAAAAACTGCACAGTGATTAGTCTGCCTCATGACAGGGTTCTACAGCTCTAGAAAGCTCATCACAGCGGCGATCAGTCTTTCTTCCATCTGTACATTTGCTTGGTAAACAGTGCAATGCTAAAATGCTACTTCGTTTACAAGGTTCTTCTTCTTTTTGACTGATCCTGGCAGCGTTACATTCGATTTGTTCTCCAACAGTAAAGATTTAAGCTTAACTTTTTCTCTTTATTCAAACCTAACTCGACCTATGTTGGAACTTACTTGGCACTCTTTTATTTATGTCTATAAGACATCATTGCATCTTTCAATGGCTTGACTTTGAAGAAGCCCTTCAGCCGTCGATACATCGAGGTTCAGACGCGCCCTCTCTCTCAGCTTTGCTATTGGAAACACAGTAATGCAGCAGCCGGGGTCAAACCCCGGCACTTCGATTCATTCCAAGCTCATACCTCGGGAGGTAGACAGGCATGGAGGAGATAAGGCTAAGCCTTTACCTCTCCTTTTTCCCCTTCCTCTCTTTCTCTCTCATGCTCCCTTACCTTTTCCTTTGCAGTGAGCCGTGGGTGGGGTGGGGGGTTGAGATATCCACAGTTCAGATGTCCTATTGTGAGCCTCTAATGTGCCTCCTCATAAAGCTACAGTAGGGAGATCTATCAGTAATTGCATTGTATGGTATGACTCTAACAACCTTGAAACAGTCATCACATCACCAATAGAACTGTAGTGGATTGTTGATTGATCCAGGGCTACTGAATCTGCTCTCAATGATTTGATAAACATTTTTCAAGACGTGTAAATTCTCAATATAGCCAATCACATAAATCTTTTATCAAGTAATAAAGATGAAATAGTTGTTGTTGGAAATATCTTGGAGACGACAAGAGCACAGCATGTTTGTTTCAAACGGTGTTCTTTAGTACAAGCTGTTTCGTTCAGCTGCTCCATGGTGTTTCTATGGGAACCCAGGGCTTGTCAACGGATCAAGGTATTTTTGTCTACTGAGTGAAGTACTTGGCCTCTGGTAGCTATCATCAGTGGCACAGGTGGTAGATTGTAGCCATCAGCTACTCCTGTTCTCAGTAAATCCGTTGTTGGTTGTTGATTTTGCCTCTTATATCTGTTTGTTTCCTTGGTAGAACAAAAATAAGTCACTGTACTTCATTTGGAAATGTCTTTTTTTCCCAGTATTACATGTGTATTACCTGTTGCTTTACCTTTTACTACACTGCAACTTTATCCACAAGTGCTGGAACCCGCATCACATGCCATACCATTTTTCCTGTTTTTATTGAATGTGGCAGGTCTGAAGTGGGATGTTCAGCTAAACACGGAGGGGGGTCTTGCACCCTTAATATGTCAGCTCATGGCAGGGTGCTAAGCAGAGTGGTAGGAGGGTTCCACCCAACACAATCCAGGCCCCCAATGAGCTACCCTCCCTTTCCGCAACCAGTCCATGTAGCTCCTGGCAAAGAGTGAAGCAGAGGGAGGGATGGCCTTTGCACAGCTGGACTTCTTACTACCTCGCATTACACACATATTAGAAATCAGGCCATCGTGGAAGAGCTACATCATCTCTCACCTTTCAGAAAAAAACACGTGCCAAGTCACATCACTGTTAGCGTGCTCCTCAACAGGGAATCAGCCTGTTTACCAAAACAAAGCTTGTAGAGGGAACACAAACTTAATATTGCTACTTATGAATGATAATAATAATACAAATGAAGACTTGTGTGATATTGTGCATGGTGATTACAATACATTATATACAAGTGAATGCTTTAAAGATATGGAGAATGTGGATGCTTTGTTCAACAAACTAAATTACCACGTTACCCAGGAATATAGAGATCATCTATGCAAACCCTTATCGCAAACGGTTCTAAAGTCTATTCATTCTTTACAAAGTGACAAGGGTGCAGAACTGGATAGAAAAGACCCAGTTTTCTATAAAAAGTTTGGGGCAAAAATATCCAGTCTTTTCAAAAACAAAGACCTGCTAGGCTCATTAATGTTGATGGTAAAACCCTCTCAGAATTCTTGGGAAACAAATTGAAATCATAATGCCGGAACTTGTCAGATCAATCAGGCTTTATAAGGCAAAGACTGTCCAGTCACAATACAAGGCGTTTAAATAAACATCATACAAGTGGGCTCATCAAAAAAATCATATTATCTATCTTAATTATCATTTGCCCTTGCTATAAGAGCTAATGATGATATTTAAGGTGTATAGAAATACAATTAATTGCATTGTATGCAGATGACATAGTTTTATTTGTATCAAGCCCAGTAAACTTTCAACCTGCCATCCCAGAAGTTATACAGTATTTTAGTTGTACCTGGATGTGTTTCAGTTTCTTGAAGAGGTTTCACCACTCATCCAAGAGGGTTCTTCAGTTCAGTTCTTCAACTGGAGGGGACCTGCAGTCTTTTAATCTCTGTGTAGGGGGACAGCACTCACCGTGATCATATTTGCATTTGAAGTATTTGGTTTGAATATTTCACTGGGTGTGGGTGGTTACAAGACGCATGAACTATTACGCTCAGGAGACACATTTTCAGCAGAAATGATTGTCATTGTGCTTATCAGAGATTCCTCACGCAGTGGCGGATGATAAAAGAGATGCAATCAGTTTATAAAAGTGTGTTCACAAACATCCTCTGCTTATCTTGGGAGGTGACAGAGGCCAAACACATCAGTAGCATTACAGTGCATCTCTTTGTTCTCATTCAATGGACATCCCAACACTCATCTGGCAGTTGCAGGGCTGTTGAATCAACTAGAGAATTTTGTCCCACATTTTGTCAGCATGCGTCCACAGACACAAAGATCACAGACAACTGTCTAAACCTGGCTGTAATGATAACACATAAAGCAAGAATCTGTTACTACACTGCCTATTTATCCCATAATATGCTATGAGGAACATTTTTCGTGTAGTACTTAGCTAAAAAATAGAGAAAGCCTGTGGACCCGAAGCCCCCACCATGTTGTTTATGTACCATGATAACTGAGGCTAAAAAAACTCTGATGAAACTGAGGTCTTCACAATGAAATGAAAAACATTTAAAATGTAAGAAACTAGCAATCAATGCTAAAATTCAAAGAAATGTGCCAAGGTTTTTAGCATGATTCAATCATTGGCATCATTCAATCATCATGTCAAATGATTGAATCATTTACCAAACAGGGACACATTATAACTTGTGTCTATGTTCTCATTGCATAGCCAGAAGCTCGATCTCATAAAACCTTGGCAGCTTTCATTGGCTGTTATAGGATCTGACACAAAAACAACAGTCACATGTCACACAAGCCTACAAATGCACAAGCACACGAACTGTTAAATTAGCCGACACAACCACATTCCAATGGCCAATAGATACATGCATTATGTATAGGTTTGCCACATTCATGTTGTTGATGTATACATTTCATCTTGTATCTACTGACGCATCTGGAACCATGTTATATAGCATGTATATACACTATTTTTCAAATGATAATGTAAAGCAGGTGCGCCACGGGTATAGTCATGAAAAAAACATCTACAGCCACGGAATTGTATTCACACAATATGCACTTCAGTGTTTATACTGCCATACAATTTTCCCTGATATGATGTGCACTTCAGCATTGCCACCGCGCGTCCATACAATTTTTATCCAAACAATTTCCACTTGTTCACACAGACATGCAGCTAACAATGTACACTGGTGGACAAGCACTACATTCACACACATACATGCAACTGACACGTCAAACAGTGGGTAGATGCACTTTCACAGTCCAGAGTGACTTCATAGCCTGTGATTTAATGGTCATTTTGTTGCCTGCAATAGCATCCTTTCCCATCCCCTGGTGCCCACTGGTGAAATAACAGGCTCTGGGCCCATCCACAAAACCCAGAGGACCACACTTGAATCATCGCTACAATTTGAGCTATCAAATCATAATGGGAGGATGAGATTGCCTTTCTTTCCTCGGTGCGTTTGTGTGTGTATGTGTGGGTGAATGTGTATATGACGGGTAGCTAAGCAGGTTTATATTCTCTGGGCCTGTAGGCTTGGGTTAATGTGTTTAGATAGCTCACATTTGCTCCCCCCCGTTCTCTCACTGAGGAGAAATTAGTTTTTCTTCGTTGTTTTGCTGGTTTTACACTTCAGAGCTTTCCTGTCTTAATTAGTAGAATCTGGAAACAGTTAGATTGTTCTTCTTTTTCACAGTTTTTGTTTAGAATAAAGTTGTCTGGTACGTAATGTGTTGCAATACGAAAAAAACAATTGTACAATAAACAATTTACTTGTTCTCTTGACATATTTTTGCCTGCATTGGTCTTTAGGAAGCACAGTCTTTGTTAGGTCTACATATTTTCAAGCATCACATATGAAATCATCTAATTCCCCATATTCATAACAATAAAGAGATTTCTTATGACATGCAGAGCACCAGGAACATTAGTATATGACTGCCACGAATGTGTGTGTGTCAATTTTGTCTCAAATTTCCTCCTTGACATAGCATCCAAAGTGACAGGCCAGCTTGACGTCACCTCATTCTTATGTGTGCACGCAGTGAGTGCTTCAACCGCTGCTGTAATTATGGTCTACGTTCGCTACGTCATTTTTTTCTTTGATGAGAAAAAAAATCACACTTCAAGTGACAAGATATCAGTGACACAAAAAGGCAGACCAAAGAGGGAACGGCTGAAAGCTGTGGATTATCGCCCTTGGCCCACAGACACTGTTATTACATAGCTGCCCGTGCCACCTCAAGAGCAGTGAGGTCAATTTTTCCTCTGTGAATAGAATGCAATTTATCGTCAGCTTTGTAAAAAGGCAAGCCATGGCCATGGCGGAGAGCGCTCTCGCTTCTGCTCCGGGCTAATGATCGCCTTTAGACAGAGGAATGGCCGCCGTGCTTTTCACCACAATCCTTATTCCACTCGCATTGATCTCCCTGTCTATTTTCACACAGTAATGGATGGCATTGTCCCTCCTCCGCCACTGTTAGTACAAATAATTACGAATCAATATGTACTCAAGGCCCCACATCAGAATATAATTTTAACACATGATTTATTTCCACCAATGCCACGTCCCTCCGATGTGCAGGAGTCAATGGTGGGCTGTTCAGTGACCGGCTCCCTTACCGCCCTGTGCGATCAATCGAAGCAATCAGCTAAACACTCTCAATTGTAGCTGCTGAATGAAAAAAAATACACTCTTTGTGTAGCTCTAATGGCACCTTGTAGATTCTTCTCCTCTTTGGGTGACGTCCTTGACAGTAAATACACACAACAATGGAGCCGAGTTTGTTCACCAGTAAGGGCTGATGGGACTTTATAGTTGTGTGTTGCCATGGTGAAAACACAAAGATGAAGAAGATGAAATATAGCTTATTCTAATGCCTTGCAGCTCATTGTAGCTTAACCCAAACTTTGACCAGTTTAACACTGGCTGTGCAAACCTTTGAACAGCAGCAATAAGGTCTCAAATTGCTCTCTTTAGCTGTCAAACCGAGATTCTTAACATGACTTGGCAAGAAGTTCATATCAAAATCATCCGTTTGCAGCAGCTCTGCGCTCGGAGGCTAGCACACTAATCTCTTTGCTCTCTGGCCCTGTCAGGACTGGTGAAATGTCATGCTGTGTTCCTCACTCAAACGGTGTGTGTGTGTGTGTGTGAGTGTGCTGGAGCTTGTCATCTGACATTTTGGCAGACAGAAAAGCTGGATCACTTTGAATCAGACTCTGAGAATTTTCACCTGCTCGATCCTTTCCAATTTCAACCCATCCATCCTCCGCCGCTCCCTTCGCTGTCACAGAGAAGTGTGAAAGGTCACTCAGCCCACCTCTCTTCCCTCGACAGCCAATACGGAGGTCAAACATGTTGGGCTGCAGAACAAAACAACATTCATTGGATTTGACCACACCCCTCTGCCCCCGCCTGAAATGATGTCTTTTTGGTGTACACAAATCAAAGTTTGCTTATTTCCATGCTCAAGCTTAGAACTATTGAGTATGTATCTAGGTGGAGATATCCTTGAATAAACATTTATAGCAACCCATTTTTCCTCTTCAGTGAATTAGAGAAATTCTTAAGGGGTCAGCCGCTCATCAAGGCATGATGTCCCTTGTTGAGGAGAAAGAGTAGTTGGAAATGTCCGAAACACAGATTAATTTAACTGAATAGACATGGTTTAACAAATAATAAATACTGTCTGATGAAAATGTACATGACTTTAACTGAATAGGTAGGGACCAGACCACAAGTCATTAATGTCTTTTGAGGTCGTCCCTGTATAAGAGGAAGCAATCATGGGGCTTCTGATTCCTTTTATAAGTTTGCTGAGAGAGATGTCAGATCACATTTTAAACCCTTCCCAAAAATAGCTTGTTTAATTTTTTGCATGACTTGCAAGGGTAGTCAGGCAGGAGAGGCCAGATGTCCTGGATGGATATCAACAACCACGGCGTCTGGCCACTGAACACGTCATAGTTGTGTCACGGAGCATGTCATAGACGTTGTCACAGAGCACGTTGTAGAGGTAGACAAGAGCATGCAAAAAAATCTGCTTGTCTATTGGGTGTATCTTGTGACGCATGCCATAGGGCTACGGCACAATTTCTCTCCCCAAATGTCATTTTCTAACTATTACAAGCACTCTGACTCAACTTCTTAACCCATGAGCAATTGACACTGAAGGCTTTTATGGTGAGACCAAAGGATGCCATTGGCAAGTGTCGATATTTTGAACATTGACTGACTTCAGTCTCTCCGGGGTACAATCCAGCAGACACAATCAGGAAGAGGCGACGACAACAGCAGAGCTTTATGAACTCCATCTCAACTACACACATCCCCTAAGGCCAGAGCCACACAGTCACTCCACACACTGGACATACACTCAGAGCAGAGAGTCTTTATGTGCTGGAGACAGGCTGGGGAATTGTCTGCTGGGATAACTGAGCGTCGCTGGGGCCTCTGTCAAAGATACAAAGAAAGTGTGAATGTGACTATGTGTGTGTGTGTTTCAGTGTGTGTGTGTATTAGCAGTTAGCAGACAGAAAGTGGGGCAGCCAGCTGGCACGGGTCAGGTCAGGTCCTGGATGTTCTTCCTATGTCAGACACACACCCGCAAACCCTCTCACACACAGACGAAAAAACTAAAGAAAAAAAAAATCACACTTAGACATTTCCTCTTGTTAGACACTCTGTCATGCTGCCCATATCAACAGGATTACACTCTCTGATTCTTAGCAGATGAAACCAAAAAGAAATATGGCACCGGTAGCAGCCGACAGATGGGGGCCACACGCTCTGAGAAGTAATTTTCGTGAAATGGATTTTTAGAATGAACACACTCGCGCGTCTCGTCAGCAGAAGGAGACGAGTGGTTTTCGGATCCTCTGATGGCTCCGTCCCCCTGCCGGGACACCAAGTAACCTCCTTTCTCTGTCTCACATGTCTCCCTTCACACACTCAAACATATTTTTTTTCCATCTATCCCGAATTTACTGCCGAGACAGCTGTGAAGAAAACACAGGAGCCATTTTCATCGTTTGTGGGCGATGCGATGGCAAAGAGAAGGTCAGAGTTCCCATTGTCCGTCTTTCACTGGCACCAACGCACATAATACACACACACACGGAGGGAAAAGATCGCAGTCTTGGCAAGGCAAGAAGGACGAAAGAAAGCCCCAGTGTGCAGTCTTTAAGGGTGGGAGTACATGAAAGGCTACAGGCCCGGACTCTTAAGACTCTTTGGTGTTTCATGTGAAAATGCAGGAGGAAGCGGCTCGCATTGTAGTTTATTCACCTTAAAATCTGGATGGTGTTTATGGTATGTAGCTGAGCTTTTCTCTTCTGTTCTTTTAAGGTGACATTAAATTCACAGTCCCTGCAAATCCTCACCACCTTGTCACCTCTTCATTACCGAGTGACCTCTCACAGAGAAGCCCTCTAATTAAAAGTGGACTTCTGTCAGCCTTCCCAGTTGGACGGAGCTCCTACTTTAGCTCAACACCTGCCAATGCTGGACAATCCAATCCGGTGATACTTGTTCTGAAGCCACAGCCTGAGCGGCACTGAGCTAATGAACACTGCCAAGTGGCAGGGGGGCAGTTCACTTATCTGCTCCTTTTTACTTCTGACTGTCTGTTCACTTCATTCGAAATAAATCATGATGCACCTTCCCGGCGGTGGCTTTGTACCTTGACGAAGGGGGCAGATTTAAATAACTCAAAGCCCCTTCGCCCAGACCTAATCCCTAACCCCACTCTAATCAACCCTGTTGTTCCCTTCCTCGCTTCTTAGCATTTTCTATGTGATGGAGTGAAGCAAGGCCAGATAGAGGCATTTAAATGTAAGTGCTGGCAGGCTAATCTCTCCAAATCCACCCTCCGTTACTTTCATTACTCCGCTGAGGTGCGCGTTGTTTTCTTTTCTTTCAGGTTATTCCCTTTGACGCTACAAGTCTGAATGCAGTTCCTCGCAATGTGAAAGTCCACAATTTGCTCCAGTTTTCTCAGCACCAAAATTGCTTAACGCCCTATGAAACACCTCGGGCTGCAAAGCATAGGATGCGGATCTACTTTGTTATGTATCAAATAGAGGACAAGCTCTGACAGGCCAAAGTCGATAAAGACGTGATATGTTCATTGGTCTACAGAGCGATGTTATAATCCTCCCTCGCTTTTTTTTCTCCAATCGTGGCATTTACCTCATTATTTATCTATCTAGTGGAAACGTTACTGAGATCCCGAGAAGATAAGTGAGATCATTTCTCCTGGCATGGATATGATATCTCATATCCCCCTCCCCACCCACCCCCCCTTCATTCTTTTGGAGCTTGAGCCCTGAAGCGAAACGACACAAGAAAATACGGCTTTCTAAAATGATTTGAGCGCCCAAAGCTCCAGTGACATTCACTAAGGATAAAAATCTTCG
Organism: Lagodon rhomboides; assembly: GCA_039737535.1. Classification (NCBI taxonomy): domain Eukaryota; kingdom Metazoa; phylum Chordata; class Actinopteri; order Spariformes; family Sparidae; genus Lagodon; species Lagodon rhomboides. The sequence continues at coordinate 8,025,641 of CM077803.1, read as the reverse complement.
GGGAAGGAATCAGCAGCGTCCCCATCAGCCCGAGCGATTCACCACAGGGAGAGAAAGCAATAAAAGTGCAGAGATAAGATGAGCTGACGGTGCAGACAGTTTTGGCACTAATGATGCCTTCAGTGTTTTTTGTTGTATGTTCTGCCTACTATCTCCTACAGATTTCATTGTATGCAGGCTTTTGTTCTAGAGCTGGAAGTTAATGTGGCTGCTTCGTGTGTTCGCGGTTGCACGTTTGCATTGAAGCTGAACATTTACTGTGCTTTAGTTACTGTCTTATATGACATCCTGTTGTCATCTTGAGGAGCAGTTAACCTCCATGTGTTTCCGTTCACATGTTGTTGTATTCAGTACACAAGTCTCTGCACACACAGCATGCTACACATTTCTTTGCCACAGGGCTCCTCATCTTTCCCATTCACCCGTGAACCATTCGCCTCCCACTCCCACCGCTCCTCTGGACTTCTTGGATCAGATTCAACTGGGGTCGGAGGGAGGAGGAACTTCAGAGCAAAGACATCTTTCACACAGGGCTTTTTCCACATCCAGTGAACACGTCCATTGTTAGAGGGCTAAATCCGTCCAACGTGTCCCCTCTTCCTGCCCGAGCTTTGAAGCTCTGCACTTGTCCCGTCCATCCATCCATCTTTCAGTGTATCCGACAGGGTTTTACGACACAGATGCTACAGCAGTTGGACGGCTGGAACATCTGTGGAGCATTCCTGTTTAGAGCCTGGTGTCCTCAGCTCCAGTGTGCACCAGGAACTGATTAGAGGAAGGTGAGAAGGTGAAAGTAGCAGGTTTTACAGGCTGGTGCCAACTTTATTAAACCTGTGTCTCTGCTGCACTATTTAAGGACTTCCCTTTGAACTGTGTTTATTTATGGCACTCGATGTGCAGACAGCACGTCACATTTAAAAAAACATCTTGCCCATTGACGACTTTCAGCAAACATTACATCTGTTCCAGCCAGATGGTGTACAACCGTATGAGAAGCACATAGAGACGGTTAAAACAAAGGAAGCACATTGATCTCAAGAATAAGATGGACTTGATCTTAGCCCATCGGACTGACGTTTGCCCTGCACAGCCCCCTTATTTAAAACTAGTGAAGCACTGCTAACTAATCAAATCACATATTCCAGGTAGATTACTGTTACCTGTTAACTTTGCGGATAATCTGATCAGATCTGAAAAAACTGCCCTTCTTGCAAACCATTATCTCCAATCACACTGGCTGGCAGTCTGAACATAGCCTTTGTCTTGTTCACTGAAGACATAGAACTTTGTAGCAGTTTGTATGTTCAGAGGCTGTTTTTCCCCTCTCCCTTAACTTGATTTCCTAAATGTATGATCATATTTTAATGCAGATTATGATCATTGAAAGCTAGAGCTAGTTGATTAAGTTTAAGTTAAGTTAAGTAATTAAGTAAAGTCAAATGTATTTTCGTTGATTGGAGCAGGCTTTTGCCGTTGGTCACTTACTAATAGAAAATACTTTAAGTTTTGTCGTTTACAGCCAAAATCTTCAATTATTTGCCTGCCAGTTTAAGCAAAACTAAAAAGCAAACAAGAAAATATGAAACTTATTAAACTACTCTAGAAGCATTATTGATTTCTTTGCCACAATTGCGAAAAAAACGTACCTTTCAATGCGTCTGAAAGTGTGATAATGTGCTACATAATGGAATTACAAATCAAAATGTCGAAACCCTTTTTCAAACAATTTGGGCACTTAGTTTAAAAATCACTTTGATCCTCGATTAAGGCTGAATATTGAAAAGGAATTTCAAATGCTAATTTATTTAATTTACTTCATGAATTGTTTTTTAAAAATGTTTCCACTTCCTGTCATGTATTGTCATTACCCCAACCTAATGCATTGTGTATGTTTCGTGGTTGAGCCTGTTTAGTGCAACAAGAATACAATTTGCTCAACATTAAGGGTCAAATATAGGTTAAGACGCATACTTGTCAGTGACACAATATTGAATCATCAGCAAGATTTATAGGCAAGGTATCAGCTCTCTACAGAGGAGACGAGTTAATATCCAGTCTGTGAGGCAGCATGAGACCAACCTCTCGGTGGTCTCCTTTTGTGTGGAACCTCCCTCCACATCATTTCCCCCAGCACTTCAGAGGAACCCCCCCCCCATACACACTCAGCACACAAAGACGAGACGGAGTTGGCCTGGGTAATTGGGATAATAATTATTTCTGCATTTAGTGCCAGCTGGGTGCCTGAGAAGGTCAGGGAACAGCATGAGGACAGGCTTATCTCCATGTTGGTGCTGGCTTCCATATGGCAGCAGACAATAGGAAAGGGCCTTGGCCCCGGACACAGCAGCATGGCACAGGACAGCTCCCACAGACAAAACACAACAACACACTGAGGCAGCACTAACCACGGTGGGTCTCAGAATTGCCACACGGGCTGGCCGGCTGAATGACTGGCTGCACAGCAGTGGACTGACAATAAAGGACACTGGAGGGATGGGAGAGGGAGAGATGCAGAGGAAGGTGGCAGGAATGGAAAAAAGAGAACCAGACAAAAATATGGTGAAAAAAAAGATATTAAGATAGGCATTTCTGTAAAGTTACGCTGCACTTGTTGCCTTTAAATCCTTGTCTCATCCAGGACACAAGCAGGTCCGCTCTGTCCTGAAAAGAAACAATGGCTTTCATAATTTATAAAGAGGACTTTGACCTCTCTGTTGAAACTCTACCTTTATGCGTTGGCCTGGTAAAGGCTCCGGGCTTGATGAAAAGATGTGAGCAGCGAGAGGTTAAAAGTCTCCTTTCTTTTCTTCCTGTTCTCCGGGCTCCTTATTCAACCACCCATTTGACCTCACTGCTCACTGGGTTACCATGGCACCGACAGCCCCCGTAGCGAAGCGGCCTGAGCTTCATAAATCAGATTTTTACTGTGTAGCACTCCTTTTAATCTCCATCCACTGACGGCTTTATTTGATTCCTTCTCTTTGGAGGGCTTTCAATGGTCAGTCCATCGTGAAAAGAATTCCGGACTGTGTGTGTGCGTGTGTGTGTGTGTTTGTATGCATGTGCACAGGCGTGAGAAAAGGCCTATAGAAAAACAATGTTGTCCGAGGCTCCTTTGAACCCCCTGCATGCATTTCTTTCACTTCAAGTTCCCAAGTATCCCCTTCCCTCCGTGTGGTGACTTTGAGATGGAGCTTCAGTGAGAATCGTGGTTCTTAATGACGAGTCGTTAATCCCCTGCTGGGCTGCAATCATACCTCACTTTCATGTCCAAATGAGTAGGGGGAGTCCATTTCTCCTCCCCTTGTCTTGTGCTCTTTTTTTTTTTTTCTTTTTAATGTGACTTCATTTAATTAAAAGGGAACTTGGCAGTGTCCAGGCGGATCCATTACTTATTCATAAAGTGACTTTTGTTTCCGACGCGACCTGTTAATCAGAGCATTGCTGCAAAGAACACGAGCCAACAAAACTATTCCCCCCGGCTCCACCATCAAACTTTAATACGATTCACTGGTCCGGGTCACGGTCTTGTCTCGGAGTCCATCTCCGAAACAAACAGCTGAGGTGAGAGAGGGCGGCCCCGATAAGACAGAGATGGGCTCAGGTGAGCGAGAGAGGAGCCGGTGCACAGCCGAAGCGGTTAAAGCGTCTGGGCTGGATGACACACTGCTCCGAGGGCCATTTCAGTAACTGTCCCATTGATCTGCAAGTAAATGGATGAGATGGCTCTGTAATAGCAGGGACCTCTGGCTCTCAACAGCAGCTGTCCATCTCAGACGTTGTAAGCTGTGATCGATGAGATGGCCATGTGAAATCAGATGATGGGCTCAGGTATTCGTGAGTCTGCCTGAGAGAGCAAAGGCGTACACGATTTGTTGGCGTGTTTGTCTTGGTGTGTCTGGATTTCAGCTTGTTTTTGAATATTTATATAGATTTTGGGAGCCTGGTTAAGTACGAGTATATTGTGTTTTTCTGTTTATCTTTACGTTTTTTTTTAAGGATCCCCAATTAGAAGCGCATGGATATGCCTCTAGTCTTCCTGGGTTCCTGAACAGAAAAATACAATAGAGCATGAAGTGATTGTGGATTACGAGCAATGCAACTATGCATAGGATCAGAACAAAATCAGAATAAACAGGGGAAAGAAAACGAAACAGAGCAAAAAAAAAAGCAAAATCACATTATGTTTGTGTGAAAGTTTTACTGGTCGGATACAAAAACAAAATGTTTGTACTTTATGTGTGTAAACTTAGATTGGATAGTTCACCCCCAAATTAAAAGTATATATTTTTCCTCTTATCTGTAGCGTTATTTATGCATCTAGATTGCTTTGGTATAGTTACAAAGTTTTGGAGATATCAGTCATAGAGATGTCTGCCTATCCTATTCAATGGAACTAGATGGCACTCAAATTGTGGTGCTCAAAGCGCGTAAAAAATACATTTGAAAAACTGAAGAGCAACGTCTCTTTCCAGTAATCATGGCCTGTTTACTCAAGATCATCCACAGACCTTGTTGTGAGCAGTTTTATATAGAAACTGTTTTCCAAATTACACTCACCAACCTTATAATTTCACAGAAGAAAGCAAGCATCTACTCATGGACGCGAGGCTCGCTAACTAAGCTGGCTGAAGGCTGATTTATGGTTGCACTTGCCGTAAACTACTCACAGAGCTAGAGCAACTTGGTTTCAGCAAGCCGGCATTTGCCGCCGGGCCGCTCGTTAAGGGCCAGCCTCCTCTCAGACATCCAGTCTGTCTGCTCTCTCTTCTCCAGAGACAATCTGGCAGCGAAGAGCACTTCCAGAGATGTATAATCCAAGAAGAGCAGCATCTGGTTGGTCAGGAGGGACTGTAACAGCCGAAGAGTGCATTGTGTTTACTGTAGAAACTATAGGTCACAATCCTGGTATTAGCACTGCTGCTATGCACCGGAGAAGAAGACAGAAAGTGTGATGCTTCCAAGCAGAACAATCATAGTCGTGGTGGTCCTTACATAGTGACGTTTCTTGGGAGACGCGTGTTAGCTGCTAAGTGTGTGCATGTTACGAGAGCAGAACTGTAAATTGCTTTGGACAGAAGTGCAAAATAATTATGATGTAATCTGTGTAATGCAGTGACTAACCAGAAAGAAAGAGTTTGACGGTTGAGGAAATACATTATATGCTTTCTTGCTGAGAGTAAAGCCTTTTTTCCACCGACAGTACCAGCTCGCCTCGCCTCGGCTTAGCGTGACTCTATTTGGTTTTCATCTATAATTAGTATCTCTTCACCGTGGGCGGATCGTCATCAGTGACGTACTTATCTACACGACACATAAACAGGGCTAGCTGTGGGCTACGCAAAACACATACACCTTTTCATTTCTTGTCGCACCATCAAGCTCTTTCTGGACGCGGTCTTCAGTGACAACACTCAGGAGCGTCTCCACCTCTGCCACGGTCCACGCCGTGTTCTTGCGCGTTGTTCCTTTCATGTCATTGCTATGTTGACTGAACGCAGATGCTAGTTTTTAAAGATAGCGGGTGTCAGGCTCGGACGTCCCACTCGTCATGAGTCATCAAGTGGCGTCACTCTCTGTCCAATCAGCGGCCGGCTGCCAGCTTATGTCACACAGAAGTATCAGCTCAGCTCGGTTGGAACTTATACGGAGGTGATACTAAAAAAGTACCACTTTAGCAGGTACCAGGTACCAGATTTCAGTAGTGGGAACGCAAAAAAGGCGAGCTAAGTCGAGGCGAGGCGAGCTGGTACTGTCGGTGGAAAAACGGCATTAGATGAGAATATGAGTACCCCTCTCACATGTGTCCATTAAATATAAGGCTACAGACAGCAGCCTATTAGCTTAGTTTAGCATTAAGACTGAAAGCAGGGAACAACACCTAGCCTGGCAGTGTCAAAAGATGATAGACAACCAGAACCTCAAATGGAATTATAAACAACTCACCATGATCGAACTCACCATGACTTTTATTCCCCTAGCCTTAACCAGGCGCTTCGAGTTGCTGAAACCTAATCATTAAAAACACAACTCACTGTTCATTTACCAGAAGTGGATTGTAGGTTAACAAAAATATTTTTTAAAAAAAGAAACACCAAATTTGGAGATTTGTGGTTTTGACTGAACAGCAAAAACCTGTTCACTATATACAGTTTATGGCTAGTTATTTTACCTCAAAATGTGTGAACAAGTGTCTATCTGTGGAGACCATGTAATCGTGCATGCACCTAATTGTTGAAAGTGCCATTAACATGCTATATACTGTGTCTGTGCATGGGAGTGACTGTGGTAGTGCGTGTTAGAAAAGACAGGAGAAATGAGAGGCAACTCGTCTACATGTTGATCATGACAGTGATGGTCACGGGCTCTTCTAGTTTTCCCTCTCTTTCTGTCTGTTGGGGCTGCTGAGGAGCTAAGTAAAGGTCCAGAGTTCATTACCAGAGATTTTCCTCTTGAAGAGGCAAAGCGACCAGAGCTTGTGGCGAGCTCTGAAAACTCCCAACGCTGTCACATAATCTTTGTCCACTTACATCCTAGACACGGGGACATGAAGTGGGCATGCCTCGCGTATCTATTCCCATTCAATACAGGAAATTAATCTGAAAGTGCCTATAGAGAAATCGCCATTTCAGGCCATTAGCCTTTGTCGTGCAAAGCCACCATTACTGAAATGGCCCGGGCAGCGGAGAATATTGGACCTACTCGAGCAATCGCCAATTCATGCTACATAAGTTTGGAAATCACCCACTTTGGGAATATTGTAATGTAATGCATTGTAAAAGTCTTTTGCAAATATGTACATATGCAAAGGAAAACTATCAAACCCTGCCAGAAAAAATGAAATGACTCCGTTTCACTTCTTCAACAGCCTGGAGAAATGTTACAATAAGCATGGCAACCATTTAAGAGCAAAACACTTTACTTCATCTGTCTCTCATAAGATGAATTCAGGGTGGGCTGCACACACACACAAGCACATAACCATGGACGTATTAAATCTGCAGGAGAGGAATGAAATAAATCCATGTAACAGTCTTATGGCTTATTTTTATTGGATGTGATTGAATTTTAAGGATTTTCCAATTGATTTGTGAGTAAACGCTGACATTTGGCCATTCATCAACACAAATCTGCCAATGATGAATGTCAGATTGATTGGACAGATTTACTCGCCGGCGGTAAAGCCGGTGCATTCTGATGCTGATAGCGTGTTCTTTCAGTCACTATAAAATTCTAATTTCAGAACTTAAAGGTTAAAAACCAACTTAAAAGTGCCTCAGTCCCTCAGTCCCTCAGTCCCACCAGCGTTAAGGCGACTTTTGGAAGCTATATTAATTTTTTTTTGGTTCTACTTTTGGCACGGCCGCCCCACCCTGCTTCGGAGATTGGCATTCCTGTGAACGCAGGCCAATTGGCAACTGCTGTTTACTGCTACCAGCTGCTTTTGCTCATTGAAGTTGTTGCCCTTTCTTTTACACATCAGTCTACTTTCTCTCCATTTTCTCCCCTCTCATTAATCTTTACAAGGTCCCAGAGTATGGCATAAGTTAAGCTTTGCCGTATTAACCGGCCTCTGAGGCCTGTTAAAGCTATTTTTGATAACGCCTCGGTTTTGATTAGACTGTGACAAAAGCGCAGATACCACTTGTTGAGCTAATTTCTTTTTTCTCATGAAGTCTCTCCTGATGGTGATGGATCAGTAGGAGGTGTGCTGTCTCTCGGGATGTTGGGAGCTGTTGATGAAAGACAAGGCCGAGTTGTTTTTTCCATTCTCTTTCATGTTGTCCTCCCCAGTAGACCCAATACGCTCCTTCAGACCCTTTTTCGTCGTCAGAAGTTTCAAAAGCCTGCTCTCTCGTCCTTCTCCCCGTCTCCTTCAGATCACCTTGCCATTGCTTTGGTGGAAAAAGTGGGAGGGGCAGGACTGTTTAAAGGTGGTAATGGTCTTTAATCTGCACCAATGATGATTTATCAGCTCCTGGCCAGCCTCCCGCACTGACTTTAAAACATGAAATAGAAACTATTACCTATTACTGGCCCATCACTCACTTCTTAGAATTTCTAAAGGTGGGGGGGAGGAACTGAGAGAGGGAAAAAGATAGAGGGGAAGAAAGAGGTGGGGAAGGATTCATCTCGCGCTTCTTCTTTTTTTTTTCTTCTTTGCAAAGCCACCAGAGCTCCAATCCAATTTGCCAGGCATGTGGAGTTATCCTTAAGCCTGTCAAATGCACTGACAGGGAAAGCTGTCACTTCTCATATGGTCATATGGTCACAATCAGCACTTGAGTTATTTATAGGTCTCCTCCTGCATGCATTCACTACGACGAGGAACCCCTCACTGCGCTCAGACCATAAGAGAGCCAATTTACTAATTTGATATCACCTTTTTACTGCCCTTTAAGTAAGTAACTAGTTTTTTATTTAGTATACAGCTGTTGGGAAAAGTCTAATGCCTTTGGTCTTTAGCAGTCCTTAACAATGGTGACAAAAAGAACCTACCCAGGGGCCCATAAATGGTGCAAAGACGTAAAATAAACTAATTTCTTATGGTAGTCTAATTTTCTGCAGTAGTTACTCTATTGTATCAGAGTTTATGTAGTAATTGTATATTCAGGTGCTGTACACATAGCAGCTTTAAATTAAAAGCTAAAGATTATGGTAAATAATAGGATATTAGCTTGCACTAAGTGTGGGGGCAAAGCTAATTAAATGTGCTTCAGATACTCCTGCCTCCACTCGTAGTAGTAGTCACTCAGTTCTCAGTTACCAACTGTGCAATTATGGCTTAATTTCCACGCCATGGCCATTGGCTTTGCGTACCTGGAGGATATGTGTTAACTCAGCAGGTTGAGCACTACCAAAGACCTCTATTGTTCCCCGCTCTATAGAGAGTTCTCCAAACACTGGCCTCTAATTAAAGGGCTCGCTCCTACTTAATGCTTTTGTTCCCGTGCCCCTCCTCCCCGTCCCACCATGCTTGGGGTTAGAGATAATGAGCATTCTGCGTATGTGGGTGCACATATGTGCGTATGCTTGTGTGTGTGTGTGTATGCAGTCAGATGCAGTGACAGTATCTTAATCCAGTTTCGACTCACTGGTGCATTCATTCACACATCAGACACCACAGTCACCATCTGTAGGCGAGCCCATGGCCGCTTGGCCTCTTTTATTAGCACCAGGGGTTAATCCGCTGTGGTTTGTCTGGGACCGCGGGGATTCCATCACGACTGTCTCCTCTGTCACCCATTCCTTAAACCACCTGAAGGTGACAGTGTTTTGTCATCAGTGCCTCTCAGCTCCCCACATTCTAAACCCCTGGTTCCCAAAAAGAGCCACCTAACCAGGCCTGAATAATTCTCTGATTGGGAGCTTGGCTGAGTGCTTTGCTGTGTCACATTTAAAATGTGGCTCCTTATAGCGGGAACATGTAGCCTTGCCAAAAGGAGGGACTGTGTTATGAGATGAAATAGGAGACATGCAGAGAGAGGAGTTTTATGAGAGCCACTATCTATCTTTTCCCGTCCCTGTGATATCCACTCATGAAGTTGCACTCTCCTTTAGTGACTGCTGAAATGGCAGACGGGAGCTCCTCTCATTGGAGGGAGTTAATTAGATAGAATTCTGCGACTGGAGACTGTGACGCACACTCTTCGCTTCTGTACTCGTCTGTAATTTTTGTCTCTTTTGCCGCTGCCCTCTCACATTGCATCTCTCTCACTCTCCTCACAGCTTCTTTTTTTCTCCCCGACTCAGAAGCTGTTTAGTCAGAGGATTAGAAGAGATTACACTGCGATCTGGTTTGTGATCACAACTCGTATTTTGGGGGGCGGCCTCCTATAGTCACCTGCAGAGAACATAAAGAAAGACGGAGACAAAACATCAAGCCCCTTCGTGGGAAATGCTGACGATTTGGCCTCATGACAGAGCCGGCCTTATTAGGCCGTCTGTTGAAAGGCATGGAGAGAAAACGTTATCAGCTCTCTGTGCGCTCGCTGAAGCCCAAAGCCCATCTTAAGTTACAGTGGTTCAAATCCCTGTGGCTGGGAAGGAACAACAGGAAAGGGATGATGTTGGTTTAAAGAAATGACCACTGAGACTTGCTATGACTGCTACGTCTCCTATCCGGGTGGGGGGGTGGAGTGTGGGCTGTTTTTACATAAGCATGTGTTTGCACTGGGAACGTTGCCACCGCCACCGTACTGTGGACTAAAAGCTTGTCACAGCTGACCTCATTGCTTTCTGTAGCTCTGAACATCGACAGTTATGGCCCTCTAAATCTCCCGGGAGGACAGAGACGCTCTAAAGTCATCTTTGGCCTCACTGCAATGTCACAGGATCAGCTTTTGGAATATATACGCATTTACTTCAGTTAGAAAGACCCAATCCAGTTCAGTGCTCAGTGTTGGTTGTTGACATTGACGTTGACTCCTGACCTTGTCATTTTCCTATAGGGTTCCGATGATTATTAATTAAACTAAACGACATTAAAAGATATAATTATACTTGACCGATTCTGCACCTGATGGCCTTTTCCCTGCCTTGATTATTGACTGCCACTGCTCCTTATTAGCATGTCGGTCACAGGGGAAGTTGTGGCCCGCGGTCATGGTGTGCGTGTTTGTACGGCGGTCATAGCGGCGGATTGGGGGGGGGGGCTCCCAGCTGTCACAGGGGGTTTTGATTGATTGATGCCTGATGCGAGATGATTGATGCGTATTCAGATTGAGCCATGCGGAGGCTCGTCCTGGCTTCAGCCGTTTAAGTCGGCGTTACAGCTTCATTAAGGCAGAGAGCCACTGTGGCCATAGATCATGGCAGTGACAGACCAACATTATGTCTGGCAGGGTTGATAATGATGTCATGAATGTGAGGGTCACAGGTTGAAGGGGCATTAACATATGTAAGGCTGCTGGAGGTTGATGGGAGATAGCAGTAATGGCAGAGTTTTTTCTCCACTCATGCGGCTGTGGCTTTATGGACTGGCACTGATGCACTACAACATTGTAAAACACCCGCAGAACAGGTGGATGTGATATGTTAATATGTTTTATTCCCAGATAGAAGAGTGGAGTTTAACTTGTGATCCATTTTTTTGTCATTATGTTCCAGAGACAAGACAACAAATCATTTGAGTGTTGTTATGTGAACATTGATTTGCCTTTTAAGCTCTGATTCTCCCATTTTCATCCATTTCTTCTTCCTGTTTTGGCTCCCCATCTGTCAGTATCTGCCAACCTCTTGACCCGCTCATTGATTCTTACACAACATTGATAGCTTAAATTGAAAGAATGCTGCCAGCCTCATCTTTTTTCTTTCTATTGCTCGTCTGTCTGCGTGGCCATTACCAAAGGTCGCGACCCTTGACCTTCTCCATCTTGTGTCTTTCTAGCTCTCAGAAGAGGGCTCCAAGACCTAATCCAGTAATGGAGGGGACGGGAGAGCGGCCGGTATAGGGCGCCAGGGGATGGCGGGGAAGGAAAAGGGGCAACAGCTCTGCCCTTCTCTTTTTTTTCCCCCTCCCTTCCATTCCTTTCTCTCTCCATCTATTCCCCATAAGTACCACCAGCCAGAACCCCCCCGCCTCCCCACCTCTTCCCCTCGCCACTTAAAGCTGGAACCAGCTGAGCCAGGAGCTAAAAAATCATTGGAGTCCATCTTTTTAATTCTGCTTTATTACACCCACTATCAATATTGTTATTGTTTAAAGTGGCCCTGGCTCTCGTCGGGCTCTGACTGACGAGAGTCCCACCGCGCCTCTCTCGTTAATTATATATAGAGGAAGCAGCAGCGGCGCGGGGGGTCGCGGAGGAGAAGACTTGGGGGCTGCTTGTGTGCGGGACGGCGAGGAGGGCTGGTGTGAATTATTTACCGTCGGCTCGTGGCTCACCCACGGCGCATCAGGGACTGACATTTGGAGAGAGTGTGGGTAAAAGGGTATTTTAGAAATTGGGTGTTCATGTGACCAGACACGCTGCTGCAGAGAAGTGAACCTCCCGAGTCAGCCGACCCCGCTGAAAATGATGCGCCAGATGTCAAATGACAGACATTTCTGAATGCATATGTAATGTATGGCTAATGCACCAGCTTTGCTCGGGCCCATCGGAAAGCTGATATTACCCTGTCATTAAAAGGTAGCCTGCGAGCGCGTCACTCTGGCAACGTGCTGGAAAAGCGAACAACCAACAGAGGGTCAGCTGCATGTGAATATTTGCATCTGGAGTGGATTCATCTGCCCGTTCACATGTTGATGTCTCTGCATATATTTGCATCAAAGCGACCGTATGAGTGTTTCAATCCATTTAGTGCATTTACACACACTGCTAACCGTATCTCTGGACATACCGCCGATTGTTCTTTTGTGTTTTTTCTCTCCCAGCAGGCGAGCGTTGCTTTTCATCAATGGCAGAGTGGTATAAAATAACAACGTGTGGAGACCAGATGGTGAACTCCCAGTACGCTGTAAACACATTGTAAACATTGTACTTGCTTTGAGTCAGCCCGAGTTACAGTGCACTGTTGTTGCATGGTAATGCAGTCGCAAACGGGAAATGTTTTTAATGGTTTTTGGGTGGATATGTTGAAGTGATGGTGAGAAGATCGGACATCCTCGGGTCGACTGCTGGCCTTTAATTATTTCCTGATAGAGAGTTCTGTTCCGTTTCAAGTCTCTGCGAGTATCAAGATCAGCATACAGCAAAGTTTCCCTGCTAAACGATATATGGTATCTTCATTCTTAATATGTAATCTACAAAAAAATGGACCATAGACACACTCCTCTGAGATTATTGTATATGGTAAAAACAGGAAGATATTTTTTAATATATATATACATAAAGTACTGTCCCAGAAATGAAAATGAAAGAGATGAAGTCAGTGAAGGTCATTTTACCACCATATGAAATCTGAGACATCTTGAACTGGATGAGGCTCGATGGCGGCTGACATCACCGACTTTTTATTTGAGTAATATTCAATCCTGTTCTCTGGCTTTTAGCAGGCGCTCACCCCAGGACCCATATTTGAATCGCTTCCCTGCCATCCGTCTGTTTCCTGCTACTGTGTTGCGGCCGTGCTACACTATGCTTGAAAAACTTGTGCCTCTCTAATAAGCTGCCTGAGGGCATTTCAGCACATAAGAGCAGCTGAAGGATGAAGCGGTTTCAGAATGCAAAGTTAAAAAGTGAGTGGAGTGGGGAGGAGGGCTTTGGAAGGGGTTTAGGGTCGCACAGCTGTGTGATGAGCTCAGTTGGACCTGGCCTGGCAGGTTGGAGATGTTTGTAGGACTGTGTCTGTGGGACCGCAACCGTGGCAGGACACCAAGACTCAGAAACAAAGAGAAGGAACAGCTTCCCTCACTTTTATTATGCGTCATAGTTCCCAAATTTTTACAATTAATACGTTTATCAGGTTTTCTGTTGCCATAAATTTTTCAGCAATTTGCCGTTTCCATTTAGCAGGTTGTCAGACATCAGACATGGCAGCTGTTTTTCACACAGAACACTTGAGGCATCTACACTTGGCTGCACAAACTCAACTCAAGATCCACTCGGCTCCTTCTTGTCTGACTGCTGACAAACGTCTCGCCAGCGCTTTGGCCAAAACCTCCAGCCCTCTCCGGGTTTTGGAGTGCTACTCAGAAGAGAAACCTGCATAGGTGACTCGTCTCTGCAGCACACCAGCCTCGCCGGGCACTTATTTGAGGTCACCTAATGCAAAATACAGCCACCGATTTCATATTTCAAGGCGCCAGCCTATACTTAGACCAAATATTTTGGTGTCAGGGTCCATAAAAGAGTATACTTGAAGCCAAAGTCATATACCCCCGGCTCACTTCTCTTCTGGCCTCTTAGTGTCAAGCTAGCTGATATCTCATAAAAGCTGTCTTTAAAGCCTGATGGGCTCATAAAAGCTGAGCTAACCTGTTTAGATGGATACTTTAGCCTATGGCCTTCACACCTTATTTAAGACCTGCTCTTCACTCGTCTTACCCTGAGTAGGAATGTTGAGCCATCAGATGCGTCTGTGCAACCAGACTACTGCACATTACAGTCTTAGACCTGAAAAAAATGTATTTAAAAACGAATGTTTCACTGTATAATGAGTCTTAGGCGTTCACACACGTGTTTTCATACTGCTGAAATACCTTTTTTAAAATAAAAGATTTAATGTATGTGAGTTTTCGGGCATTATCCAGCGACTTAACTTTAATCATCAGCATGCAGTGCAGCTTTGCCTCGTCAAGAAGTGGCACTGCGCTGAACTCACTGCGATGCGTACGCACGCACGTGCGAGTGTGTTTGTGTGCCTATGTGAATACATTACGCAGTCGAAACCATACTCCGAGCCTCTCCCTCTCTTTCCCAGAGTGTGTAAGTGCCTCTGAATCAATGGATTGGGATTACAGGCCTTAACTTCAAAGTTCATCTCTTTCTTCACAGAGGACGCAGCTGTCAGTCAGAAGCCGCCCGACTCCTTTCTACCCCCAAAGTAACTTATAGAAAAGTTGCCAGCAATTGAGATGGAGAAAGTTCTCACAGAGTTTAAGATGCATATACATTTTCTGACGTGCCCATTTGACATAAATCTTAATGTTCTGCTTTTCCCCTACACATGACGTTTTGTGCTGCATGACAGAATCTTAACGCCTCTCAAAGAATTATGTTTTTTTAAGTTAACTGGGCTGAGAAGAGAGCCAAAAAATGGTTGCTTCTGTCGAATATAAACAAATGAGCAATCTTAGCAGCAAATGTGCCACTTCATGAACCATTGACTGAGCTCTACAGTAAACCTTGATATATTTAAGTTAACAATTATATATAGTAGAACAAACGCAGGCACATGTATTTTACAGTGAAAACAACTGTTTGAAGCAGCCACTACGACCGCCTGGCTGTCCTTGACTCTGAGTTAGAGCAGCTGCAACCTCACAGGATCAGCTGAATAATTGATGCATTTCAGGACTGCACCTGAGCATCCATCTTCTCTTTTTTTTATAACTTTTATTTACTAGAATGCTCTGGCCAGAGTCCCATCTTAACCAAATATTGGAAGTTAAAAACTATTAAAATTAGTTCCCGTTTTGTCCAAAGCGTCACACCTGTTCCTTTGTAACCACGGGTAATACATCCACGCGGCACAGCGCGCAGGAACAAAAGCGCCGTTGATCAGTTCTGGTTCACTCTGTTCAGAAACCAAAGCCGTAAAACTTGCCGGTGAAAAGGCAGGGCAGAAGGCATCAATGTTGTCCCTTTCCATGGCACGCATGCACCTGTGTTTTAGCAATCCCTCAAACAGAAGAATGAAAGAAAGGAAACAATTTTTATGCCTTGTAGAGAAAAGTGGTCGTAGCACGTGTCCTTGGGGTGATAAAGCAAATTGTAGTAAAGAGGGAAGAGACAAAGAGAGAGCTGAAGAACTGTCTTTTTTCCTCATTTTCTGTGAACCGTGTTTTCTTAGTTGAGGGCCTTCTGTGGTTCCCTTCAGGGCAGAGCTGTTTCTCAATTTTTCACACTGGGGAAGAAAGAGATGAACGGTACACCAGGGGCCAGCTGCGCTGGACAGGCTGTTGGAGGGAGCAGCTCCACAGACGCTGCTTCTTCCCCTTGCTAATCAGAGCTCCACAAACCCCAGTCACGCCACCACCATGGGCGAGGCAGACATCCCAGATGATGGCCTCTTAAGACCCCCAAGGACCCCATATGGGCTGCTTCGGAGCCTGAAAGGAACCATGGAAACACACACACACACACATCCACACCTAACTCAACAACAGCAACAGCCCCCATCAAGAAGTGGGGTTTTTTAGCTGGCGAGGCGCCGCTGTCAGTGCATCAGTCACAAGAGGACATGGGTGAAGTCAGAGCCTAACAAATCCAGGGTATTATCAGGCCTTTGTCCAGCCTGCAGCTGTCACTTACCAGGCTAGTGAGAGAGGATGAGGGGGACAGAGGGGAATTCATGACCTATCCCTGTAACCACAGAGGAGGATTGAGGCATTCAGAGATAAAACATACGGGAAGAAAAAGAAAAATAGGAGAGATGAGGCAAGAGAGGAAAAAAAAAAAAAAGACGATATTTTTATGAAGATGGGAAAGAGAGTAAAGTGGAGAGGGGAAGAAATGCTGGGAGAGGGTTATACGCTTCAAATGCTTTTTCGTTTGATTGCGAGAATCATGGCAGAGTGGGCAATATATGCGGATTTCCTCTGAAGACTCTAAAAAAATGTTTTATCTTTGCCCCTCCCGCTCAAAAATGACCAGCGGTAATGCAGATCTAATCTTTTTCTATCATTGCGGTGGGTCCCAAAGGCTGTCCATCTCCCCCAAAAATGCCTCATCTTTCTGTCTTTGAAATAAATGAAAGTCCACGGGGCGATGGAATAAAGATGAGCTAAGCTTTTGACTTGATGCAAGATTGCCAAAGGGCCCAAACTTAAGAAGCGTGCCCCCTCATCTGCTGCGTGGAGATACTGGGGCCAGAGCAAGAAACCAGATAATCTGATAGAATTTCAATCAACAGTGATCAGATAAGAAATAACAGACTGTCTGATTTTAAAGTCAAACTGAAGACCTAACAGTTCAGCCTTTTTCGCTTTACTTGGAAATGAACAAGTCTGTGACAACTCTCAGAACTCCTGTCAAACTTCTCTATGAATGTTATCCCCGGGATTATACCCCGCTCGCTCTGATTGGCCAGGGCTCGCCACTGACCTCTGGTATGCTCATATGACCCGTGTTACTCTCAGTGATTGGATTACTCCTTTATTGGCCAGTGGCGGTGTTTATAGGACATGCCGGGACTCAGCGTGGCTTTGATCCACCAACAGAAGCGATAGTGTGCCATAGTTTGCATCCTCGGACTAAGCCTTGCGGTGTGCGAGACATCTGCCAAATCCTCCCGGATCAAAGGATGACTATTACACAGACAGGCGTCCACATATCCCCAACTGCAGCTTTAGAGGGCTCATGACCCCTGTCAACAGATCAGGTTAAAAAACACAGGTGGGATGGAGGTCACACACATGCGTGCACTTAGAGATATGCACACCACTCGCTGTTCGGCCTGCTGCAAAACAGAAACGCTAAGAAATATGTCGCTACTGCAGTATTATAAATTGTTGTGGATAAAACGTGAAAGGCACAATATGTCATTTCTAGAGTCGGGTGCAGAGCCAGACCCTCTGGAGGAACAAACACCAGGAGTCACGTCTGATTCGGCTCCGATCTAGAGCCATTTATCGACGGGAGGAGAGCTCAGAGATAACATTTGGGATTAAAAAGTGGATTTTTCCTCACTGCCATTAATCAGCCTGGCTGCGGCAGCGATCCACGGGGGTGACCTCCGTTCTCAGGTGTTTATGTGGTGTAATGTCGACAGCCAACAGGAGCTGGAGGGGAAATGTACTTTACTTCGTGAACGTAAAGTTCCAGAGAGAAGAGAGAAGAGCTCAGCGAGAGGTTGACCTTCACCAAACTTAAGCACTTGCTATCATACCACCAACATACAGAAACGTGTCTGTTTGGTGGCATATAAACACTGTGAAACCGCAAAAAGCCACAAAAGATCAGTGAAACCACCATGGGCAATGAAATCTATCTGACGTAAGCAACAGGCGACCAAATGAAAGTCTTACCTTGGGTAAACTTTGATTGGTAAACTTGGATTTCTCTGAGTTTGAACATTGTTGGAATAGTGTAATAATCATTTTAATGCAGAAATCTCTACATGTCATATCTTTAATCACAGAGCCATATTTTTTTATCTAAAGTTCAACAATTTCAGTGCAAAGTTTTCGTTGTTTCTCTGTATTTTCAGACTTGGACTAGTTTTATAATCCTGTCTTGAGACGGGAGAGGATGAGGTGGAGCAGCAGGACAGGAAGGGGATCGTCTGTTGTAGTTCTGAGCCTGAATCCTTGCTGTTTGACCCGACGCTGCATGCCTGTGAATTCACAAGATCCTCTCTCCTGATAAGCCTTCAGAATAAGCTTTCAGCCGAGCTATGAACACAGCAGCGGTGTGACTTTACCGAATACAAGCGTCTGTAAAGTGAGCAGAAGCGAGGCAGGGAGTCGGAGACAGAGCGTGCTTTGGCGTCTTTGTTTCCACATCCGTGTGGCGCGGTCTGTATTCCGCGCGTACGTTTGCGTTCTGGAGCGACACGGCCGACCTCGGAGGCCAAGTGCTGACATTTCAGTCTGCGAGCACAGATGAATTTTGAGCAAATCTCATTATACGGGGCAGAATGAAGATGCCGGCTGTGAAAACGCTGCGGCATATGGATACTTTATCTCGCCCATGTTTTTTAATTACCTTACGTGCGGCATCACATTTTTCCTTGACTCACATTTTGAAAAAAAAAAAGGCTATTGGGAGAAAAAAAAAATCACCCGCACTGGGACTAAGCCCTGCTAGCTCATGATCATGATACAGACAGCCTGCCTGTACCCTCGAGTACACTTACACAACCTGTGACCTTTTTCCCTTATGCACAAACACATGGCTCATAGCAAACCGATACGGAACGCTCATTCATATTCCCTCATACACATGTGTTGCCGGCTTAGGTGACACATTTATCCTAATTGCTGAAGTGGTCCGCTGACGTAAATTGCCGCCAGTTTCCCACCCTGTCTTTTTCCTGCCGCGCTCGTTCTTCAGGCCCATTACAGACGTTGATGTATTCACGGGGGGATTTATAAGCGGTGACACCTGATGCATCGGCAACGATCACGCTGACTAATTACACATTGAGGTGCCCAAGCATCGGGGAGCTCTCGGGGAAGGCGGCTGAATCCATCTTCTTTACGTGTGGAGACAGGGCTGCTGCCGGCTGTTCCAGCGATAGCGGGCAGCTGTAGGTAGCCTCCGCTCTTCCCCGGCAGCACGAAGCCATCCAGCTCTTTTTTCTTTCCTCGCTATGTGAATATATTTACATTGAAGAATTCCGCGGAGAGTTTTTCAAGAATCCCATCATCATCTCGGTACCCCCCGTGGTGGGCGGAGGACCAAGAGGAGAAGACCCTGCAGATAATCTAGAAATTGCGCAGGCCTCCTTTGAACTGCCGTGACAAATTCACCCCTCGTTAAATCCCAACCCCACTCCCGGTCCCAGCGCGATGCAATTTCCATTTTCGTGCCCTGCCGCCAGTTCTTTAATTTGCTGGAGATCTTGTCTCGGCTCATCTTCTGCCATTTCACTCCCCACCAATTCATCCGCCACACTCTGGAGCAGAAATTTGGTAACATACATTATACTCTCTCGTAGATTGATGCTTGAGTGGGTGATAGAAGGGCAATAGGTCTTACTGTGTTCAAAGTGCATATGGACTCGAGCAGCCTTGTTTATTGCCCGAGGTGTGGCCCTTTTTGTCAATCCCCAGCTGCTCCCTGTGGTTCCTCTAGCCCATTGGTGCATGTTTTTGAGATGCTGATGCCAGCACTGACCCTCGCTGGAGGGTCAAAGAGAAAAATTTACGAGGCCGTTTGTTTGGAGCCAGCCCTGTCTTCTCTTTGACCAGCCTCGGGGATTAAACTAATTGCATGCACTGGACTTCCTCGATCTGTTTGGTCCGTTTCCACCCTTTACAAGTCTTGTCAAACCTCTCTCTCGAGCAAGGATGATGACTTGCACTGTATTCCAACTATGTAGCATGCATACACTAGGGAAATACGAAGAATTGCAGATGTGTTTTATGTTTTATCAATTACATGGTCGTGTATGTATGGAATAGCTTAAGCACATTACCATGTATTTATTAAAACGTAGCTTTTTAAATGGGTTTTGGCCTTTCGTACACACGTAAACCTTGTCTTAGGTGACTGAAAATGAACGTTTTGGAAAACTCCTTCAAGGGTGAAGATATTCTGAAACTCGATTTATATAGATTTTCTGATATGACGATGCAGACACCCACGTTCGCTTGCTGTTTTCGGTCTTATCAGTGCATTATTTGCAAATGTCAACCTGGATTATGTGCCATTATATTGTGGAGTAATTGATGAATTCAATTCAGAATGAAGTAATGGAAAAAGAGAGGTTAAAACAGCAGTGACAATTTTTTAATAAAGATAGAATTATCCAGGGGGATTCTGTAAAGCGCAGTCATGTTTCACTGGCTCATCCTTTCTGTCCTGTTTTCAGGATAAATTACGTTGGTATCAGCCCTTGTACCTGTAACACTAATAATAGAATCTGAAAGTAAAAGTAAGTAGGAAGGTTACATTAAAGACTCACAGTATTTCAATCAGGAGAGCCTTGTAGATTAATTAATTCATGTTTTTTACAGAAGATAATATGTCATAATCCAGCAGATGATATGTGATAATGACTCATGCGAGAAAATCTTTGGCGCGTAGACTCTACAGGGAGATTTTGTGATTGAAGCGCATCTGCCCTGAGCAGCGGCAAGAAATATCCCCCACGGAGTCCAGACACCGGTGGTGGCGGTGGCGGATGACTCTTCCGAGACAGGCGATGATGATGAACGATGAAGCTCGCGAATCTGCGAAGACTGGGTGATGACGGGGCACGCGCAAAACAGCAGCATGAAAGAACTGAAGGCAGAGAGACAATCGTATTTTAAAAAAGACAGCAGAAAGATGACGGGCTAACGGTGAAGGTGTCTTTTGTGCTATTGGATGGATGTCCCCGGCTGATGGGAACAGCTGATATCAATTGGCAGCCCCAGATAATGACAGGCAATTATGAGCGACCATGTGTGAGATGATTGAGAGACAGGATGGCATAAGAAATAAACTAAAGACTAAGCATGCAGGAGAGCAGTCTTCCTTTCTGAACTGTCAAATTCTGTGATGAATCAAGCGACCACACAGTAGGCAGTGCATGCCAGTGTAGATGAACGGTCATGCCGTGTATGTTTTTGGGTGTGTTAGTATGGACAGAGATTATTTCTGGACACAGGCCGTTTTTGTTCAGAAACCTTGTTTTGTTTGTATGTGAGTTTGTTAGAATGCATCTCCAAGTAAATCTGGAAACCTTTGGGTGTAGTGACATTGTTTGAACAAGCAGATACGGAGTACACAACAAGCCCCATTCACACTGCCCTTTGAATGCACCGATACTCCGCCTTGCCATCCGTGTGAAAGTTTCAGATGCGGAGACGGGGGACTGTGTCGGTCTGATGGTGTTCACAGTCTGACAGCTTAACAGATCCTTCACTCGTTAAATAAAAAGAGAAATGTCCCACACTTCAACCCACAAAGCAACGTTACAGGACCAAACAACAGTAACGTGGTAACTGGTAGTGTCTTCGGCAACTTATATGAGGGAACGAATACTGCATCCATATGCGGAAAAGTGTCTGTCATCCTGTCTGTCCTACGGATTCTTCGTCACAAAATGCTGCGACTGTCAGCCCCCCCGACCGAGACTTCAGTGAACTTTCCCCAGAAAACACCATCCCTCCCCGTGAGTCAGACAGGGTTCTCTATTTACTGATGGCGATTATGTAATTATGTAATTAGAGCAAAAAATGTAAATTTGTCACTTTCCACGATGCATGGTGGGTCAGGATCTCAATCACAGCACAGTATGACATCCATATGATTATAAAGAGTCGGCAGGTACATGTTTAGATTAACAGGTGGAGGTCAACGTTGATTCCGCACGATTTTTCTTGGGTTTTGGCGTGCTGTTGGAAAAGACACGCTGGAGAGGCTTTAAGCCGGCGCTGCTTGGTTCAGTAGTGAAAAAAAAAAAGGCGGCATAAAGGCGAGCCTTCGCTGCGGTGATAATGCAGAATCTCTGTGTGAAAAGAGCCCCATGAACAAATCCTGAAACTGATAGTGGTTTCATATGATGCTTGCGGGCTGCCTTTGTAATCAAAAGTAATACAAGCTCGTACGATAAGAGAGAGCAACTTTGCAGGAATCTTTCATCTTTCATGAGCCTTTCAGTGTGGCCTTGCCCATATAGCCTATTCAGCTCTGTTGTTTATGGGCTACAATTAAGTAATTTAATGTCTTTTAGCGTGGTACATGCTATTTAAGCAACCCCATGCAAATAAGAGAGGGAACATTGATTTTGTAATATGCAGTAATAGGAGGAATGCATCACCCCACACCCTAAAAGCATAAGCCAGCTCACACCCCGATGAGCCACTTAATTGCCCACATCCACATGAAAGGCCTAATGCACGCCCCTGCTCTCCCACACACATAAAGCTATAGGAATCAAATGGAGTATAACTAATACAATTGATTTTGATCAGGCAGTACGAACAACACGATAACGTGTCTCGCCAAGTGCTACTCAGGGGCACGCACCGAGATCCATTCATCCTTTATGAGCTGCTATTTACTGTGCTTTTAATGAGGCTTGATTGGCAGCGTGTCCTACTGCCCATTATCATCAGAAGGATGTGCTCATTCTTATCTGCAATTATCGCCACATAATTGTGCCCAGAATCCTCCGGGCCCAAATAAGCAATCACTTCCACTGCTGGCGTGCCACCTGTAAGTGCTACTCAGGAGGACACACACAATGACAGGGTGACAGGTCCTAGCCGACTTAGTTTCTTTCCCTTCCCTCACGTGCTTTTGATTAACCTTTCCCTTTTTTCACTCGGCACCGTATCCTAGAACGGCCCTCCTACCTTTATCTCCCCTTCCTTCCCCTCACTCTATCAATCCCGCTCCCTACACCCCCGGGGCTCCCATCCGCTCTCAGCACAAATTCCTAACCTTTGGTCACCGTCGTCCCCGCGGTGTGCATAAATGCGGGCTTATTATCAAGCCGGTTGTCTCATCATAATTATGCGTTTTGTCATGTGCTGCCTCTGTAGCTGGTGATAAAAGGAGAGCCTGATTAAGCTGAGGGAAGGCTATTGATTCCTATTGACAGGCCCCTCAAAGCCCCTTAATGAAGAGGATGTAAATGAGGGTTTTCCACAGTGTTTAATGACTGTGTACCATAAAAGGCCAACATTCTCCTGCAGTCTAAAAGGGACATGCATCACTTACAATGGTGCACGAGGGACACTTTCAGTTAAAGGGATGCTCGGGACAGATGAGACTGGAAGGGGGTCTGGTGGGAAGGAAAAAAAGAGAGAGATGTCAATCAGGTATGCGAAAGGGAATCGTGACGTGTCAGATCAAGGGATCCTCAACAGAATTTAGAAGGGTGTTAGGGTTTTCATATGAATAATTCAAATATGAGAAAGCATCACTGACATAATGCTAGCTAGAGTGATGTGCCAGGAGTTATCTCTGAGTCAGCTCTTGCTAAAAAATTACCCTCCAAATAACCAATGAGTGCGCTTTCTGGATTCAACACCACCTCACCTCCTCTGCGTCTCTCTACCAGCAGTGAGATGACCCCCAGTAACCACGACCGGATACAACGGCTGAGGAGCGAGTTCCAGCAGGCCAGGCAGGAGGAAGACCTCGACGACCATCGGCACATCTACAGCTTCAGCCAGCCCTGGGTGAGTGTTCGACGGGAGCCATCAGAGTGGCACTGAGCTGCACAGACACGGAAAACATATGGTCCAAAATACCCTGGAATCAGAGCTGTTAGAGCGATTCCCCCTGATGCACCACTGAACACCGAGATTATCTCCAAAGCCACCGGCTGATTAATGGATTTCTTACACTCAAATAACTTTGATCCCGGACAGCCTGATCCGAAACTTATTTCCTTCACTATCAACTACTGACACAACCTTATGACTACTCTGAAACACAGCAAAATAATAAAAACATAATTGTTTTTAAAAAAACAAGCACTAACATATTGCTAATTTAGTATTTCAGTATTACCACAAATGAAAGTACCTTTTGTTATTGGTATTCGCTTGATGATTTTAGCTATTTACCAGTTCATTTGATAAAATTATTACAGGAAATGTTCTTCTTTCTAACTGATGTTAGCGATACAAAGTGAGAAAACACAAACACGGAGCACAAATGTGATTTGATTTCTGATCATTCCCAAGAGAGGATATTTTGTTTTATAAACCTACAGACTGCAATTAAGTGGAGTCATACGTTCCTGCTCTACAAGAATAACAATCTCACTTGTAAGTCGAATGATAATTACTTTCAGTAGTCCATGGAAGTGCTTCAGTCGCCTGACACTGTCATCCTTTTGTGGTCATCGGTGTTGTATGACCGCCAAACTATCTGACTCGTATCGATAAAACTTTAGGCTTCAACTTCTGCCAAATTTCTTTGACTAATTTAAAAATTCCAGGTCCAACCTTTGACCTGGAACTAATTGCTAATTACTCAACTCTGTCTGTGCCTTTTTTTGTCATGGAAATGTGACACACTTATGGCAGGAAGGGAGGAGAGGAAATGAACAAGGGAAACATCCCATGACGAGTGACTGTTCAGGACTTTGAGAAATTGAAGACAGTGAGGCACAGTGTTCAGTTTAATTTCCATTAGACGTGATTAAAGGGATTTTTAAATTAAATTTTTTTTAAATTAAAATGTGTTTTTTAAGCCGTTCTCCTCTTCCATGATTGATCTATACTAAAAAAATGGGATTTCCTCATCTTAATTGGAAAAAATGTAATCAAGTTAATTCCTTTGTTAATTCGTTCAGACTTGATCTCATATTACTTCCTGCTATGAGTGAAAAGTTCAACTGGGCTTGCAGTTTAACTAAAGAAACACTTTGCATCATCTTTTCACATAAGTATTGTATCACTCATCATTTCAGTGTGCAGTCCCAAGATTTGTTTAACTCTAACTCATCTTTTTTTTAATATTTGGCCAAAAAATAGAGCCAAAACGAACAAAGTTAGAGGTCAAATATTTATATATTTTTTGCAGCGTAATAGCCTGAGACACAGACAAAGTTGCGGTTGTGGAGGAATTGCCAGACCTATTTTCTAAATTACGGGTCACAATGTCAGACCTCGTAGTTTAAATATTTGGCATCCAATTTTCTGGAGAATTATCAGTGTCAGTTCGTCAATTAAACTGGTTTGGAGTGGAGGCCTGATGTGACAGGGATTGTCTCGCCCTGCCTGCTGTTTTTTCTATCGTCTGGATGAGTTTGGGTTAGACGTGAAAGCATACTTACGAGCATGCTTTATTTTCAATGGATTTCCTTCACTGTTAGTCCTACTGATGGTTGGACACGTCCCTCCACTGTTTTCCTAATCTCTCTCTCTTCCCATTTCGCTGTCAAAATGAGATGTTAACTGTTTGTTCAGCGCTAAGCAGTCTCAGTTGGTCTCTCTGAGCCTCTGAGCTCCTAATTGCTTGTGATTGTTGACATTGTTGAGCATACCCCCATCTATTCCACTGGTAATAAGATATAAGGCCGGCCCTGGAGTATTGAAGTCTATTTTATTAGTTCTCTTTCATGTTATTTCAATCCTGTGAACAAGGATTCACAATGGCAGAGCTTGTTAGGAAAGATACAGCCGTACCCATGTTGTGTTTCGACACTGATTAAAAGGAACACAAGGGAAGTCTTAGTGTCATCCAAAGCAGAATGGATATGGCTCTATTGGAGGCGGATGGGGCTACCATTTTGATACGAAAACAAGGGGACCTGTGGATAGAAAAAGGGTGAAAAATTGATAAAGTGATACATGTGTGAATTGGAGCACAAAGAAAGAAAAAGCCTGATTTAGAAATACACCAGAGAAATAAACTCTCATTCTTCATTTGCAGTTTCTATTTTCACTGTATATTTTTAGACTGAAACTGAAAGTTATTTAACTTTTCTGAAAAACCAACAAAAATGACCTTGTGCCAGTATTCCATAGCGGAGTTTGGCTACTTTTTTGTACAGAAATTGAAATCTTTCGGTCCTTGCAGTGGATTTCAGCATGTGCCACTGCTGAATTTTGTCCACGGTGATTAAAGTGAAACCTCCGGGACCTCCACTTTTTTTAAATCAAACCACTCAGTGTGTGTTACCAAGAAAAGGCAAGATGCTTGAGAAGGCAGTTAAGTGCCTACCACATCAAAGTCTGCAGAAATGCACTTTGATGCATGTTGTCCCCGAGTACTCAAAACTTACAAGCCAGAACAGGAGCTGCTGGCGTCTTGAGGCTCGTGTGACTCGGTTGTATCAATTATACTATATATTTCTTATAAAAACATTTCAGATTCGCTGCCTTACTTATCCAGATATTATGACTGAATAATACTGATGACCAGAAGCCACTGATATGTTCGCATTTGTACATATCATAGGCTACTTACCACATTGACGTGTCTACAAACCACGGTGGAGGGGACAGTAGTGGAGTCAGTGACCACGGTTCAACTCTGAATTTCAGTATTTGGAAGTGTGAAACCACTGAAAAATTTCACAAGGGACCATTGTTGTTGAACATTTGTGACACCACTTGATAGTTCTTAGGAGACCTAGGGACAGTTTCGAGTCTAAACAGCCAGAACACGATGTCCTCACCCTAACCAAGTGGTTTTTGTCCCCAAACCTAAGCACATAAGCACAGCATTGTGACAAGAGAAGTTGTAAGATAGGAAATAATAAAGTTTTATCATATCCGTGCTTTCGCAGAAACAACATTTATTCTGTAAATTGGGTTTCAATCATTGTCTTGAGATAACAAATCTCATTTCCTCATTTTCAGAATGGATTAAGTTATATCATAACTTTGAGAAAACACATTTCTCGAGAGTCTAGTTTATCATGAGGGAACAACTTCATAATATTCAAAAGAAATGGGTGTTCCACTAACTCATAAGTAATAACAACATTTTGTTTTCTTTTGATACACAACAGGTTGATTATCTCATTATCTCCAGATAAGAGAATATGTTGCCTTGAGATAAGGAGATTAATTAACTAAAAACAAGCTTTGTTATTGTGAGATATACAATCATTAATGTGATTCTGAGATACCAACATTAAGAAAATAATTGGAGCGAGTTGTTGTCGCACACTCATCCATGTTGGCTTGAAAGTAGAGAGAGGTTCACTTTTCACTCTGGACTTTGAATCAGCTGTTGGAAAAAACAGATTCATTTTAAATTCCATGTAGTATCTGGTTGGGGCTTTTTAATCACAGTGCATGATCTTCATCAGCAGAAAGTGCCGAACAAAGAATACCTAAAAAATGACTTAGAGGTGAGGCTATTTCTAGGTTTGGAACTAAAATAAAACTGGGCAGAAACTTTACCAATTAAGCCCCAATATTAGCTCCAAATTGCACAACCCGCAAATATTTTAGAATAGAGCAGAGTGTCTGACATATTCGTTGTGGTTGTGCAGTTTTAGAGGTCACAAAACCCGATTTATTGAACGAACTATCGAGGATCTCTCAAATCTGCTGGTGTTATTTTGGTTGGAAGTTTTTGTTGGCTGTCTTGCAGTCCACAATCCAAATTCCCTGATAGCTGCTGCCAAAAGATTCTAATTATAAACTGTCTTGAGTTTGCTCTAATATTACTGGTGTAGCATTTTTTTTTATGTGTTCTGGCTAAACCTAGTAGTCATGACAAAGACTCAACTTCACTGTACACAAACCAGATCATCTACATCTTCAGCCATCTACATTTCCATTTTCCCCCCTTATTTTCAGTTTATGATAGAATTGCAAAGATGAATTCTTCCTTTGTCTTTTTTTTGTCAACATAAGATAAGAACCTCACCTTGTTTGAATAGACTTTATTGCAACTGTCACTAGACAAAACCGAGCAAGGGTTACAGAACCATCTTACTCAGATTCCACCTCAGATTCGATCTTTTTAAAAATGTTTCAGTTTGGGAAGAAACAACAGTAAATGTGCGATGGTCATGATAATGGAGGGCGTGAGCTGTAAGGCTCTCATACTGAGTCCGACCCCAGCTCGTCTCTGGAGCGTTGGAGGCTGAGCTCAGGTGTGTCCCCTGTGAATGCCTGTAACGACAATGCTGAGGTCAGTCCTCGAACCCCGGCTCCTCCTTAATGGAATAATGACCAGGACACAAGGAGCCCTGTCTATCATGTAGCCCCCAAGCCAACACACACAATTAGAGCTGGCGGGTTTTTTTCTCCCTCCCTCCCCGCTGCTCTGCGAGAGGGGATTTCCAGATGTTCATTATAACGTGCTATGTATTTTCCAAAGAGTTGCCTTTTTTTTCTCTCTTGCTCTCTGTCTGCAGCAATAAAATCAATTTGTGCTGTTGGGTTTGTGCGTCAATGAGCATGACCACACAGAGGAGTGTGAGCGCCATGCTGGTACTTTGGATCAAACGCACAAACAGCAGCTTGTAAAGACCTTATTTATGTGAATTCTTTTGATTTTATTATCACTCTATCTCCTGCTACTAGGATACATGTGTCTGCAAGCATTTGTTGTGTTTATGCAAACTGCGGTCCCTCTGAATATAGTGCTTTCATGTCGGTGAGTGTTCAGTTGTGTCCGACTAATATTTTCAATGTGATCATGTGAAGATAATAACTCGCAAAGCCACTTTTAGCCACTGTCACTTGACTCCCCGGAGCCTAAGGGTTAGAGTTATATCAACACAGCTCTGCACCATGAAAGAGTGAACTCAGGCCCCAAAGGAAGAGCCACCGGCTTTGAAGCCAACTTGACGTAGTGATGATGCCCCAAAAGTACTTTTTTTCCCATAAGCTTACATTATGAAAGAAGCTGATGTAAATCAGTGGATTGAAGGACTGTGACGACATCTTGTCCCACAACATTTCGAGATATTAAAACACGACTGATGTTGAACTCGAAATTAGCATAGAAGTATGCCCCCGCCACTTTTAAGATAATTTATATGGCAGTGTTTTGGATACCAGGTAGAAACTATTAATGGCGACAGAGTGAGAGACAAGACACAAACGATATCTAGCGCTGTAAGAAAATGGCGGCGTACACCACCACAGCTCCTTACTCAAATCATACATGCCTGTGAATAAAACACTGAAAGGCCAGGCAATGCTGACAAATGCTTGGGAAATGGTGAGTGGTACCATTTCAGATTCACACACAGGAGCAAACATAGCCAAAGTTTTACAAGCAGCTGTCACTGACCGGGAGCTTAAAAAGGCCAAACCATGGCATCGTTATTGGGACTGACAATCCACGTAATAGCCTAGAATATCTTCGGCTGGGCACTGTAGTTGCAGCCATCTCTCAGCTCTGTGTCAAGCTTGAAGAAAAATGATGTCAGTCTCTGTTTGCACTATAAAAGTAGTACTTTGATTATGGTTTGCATTTAAAAAAGGACTAAAATAAAACTTAAAATAAAAAATAGATAACACTATTTGTGGAAAGGAGTTCAGTTAGAGGGTCACACACAGCTTCAATTAGAAGTGAGAAACTCACACATAGTTCATGCAGTTCTAAGGTCTGAAGAGACTCATGAGAAATCATACAGGAGAGAAGCCAGTCAGTTGAGTTTTTGGCAAAACCTTTTACAGTGGGTACATATTGTTGGTGCCTTTTACTGCATATGATGATTCATACTCACATTCATTACAAGATGATTAAAAATGGACCGGCATTGTTTTGCATTTTGTGACTTTCAATGAAATACAACTTTTTTTCCAGTCATATATTTTGTCGTTGAAGTTTTCTTAAAAATAGTGTTAAAATATTGTTTTGTTTCATTGTCGTGAACCCAATATTGTGTGTCATCTCGCCTCATGAGATGAGTGTATCATCACATCCCGAGTGGATCTTTTTATTTTTTTTTGCGTCATTACCCCCATGTAAGAAAACTCTTTCAGAATTTGAGTCAGAAAACATTCGGAAAGTCTAGAAGAGCAGCACATTTTAATCCCCGTTAAGGTTAGCAATGACTAAACAGCAAGTTAGCTGCTCAGGCTAGCAAAATTTCTCCCACACGCTCCAAGGACCAGTTGATGTGTAAGCTATGCTAAGGATCGAACGTTGCTTCATGCACCAGTGAGCAACTATGGGAATGAAAAGGGCCTCATCTCATAGCTTCATCTGGTTACAGATGTCCACAGTGTGACCTACTGACTATGAATAGGCATACAGTCCTTGGAATGAGTTATGAGATGCTGCCAACCATGGCTGTATTTCGATTTCTAAATGCGAAATTGAGCACCGATGGTGGTTACAGTTCAGCACCAGCATGTTAGACCAAAACTAACCAGCCTGTTGGCCCCACCTCCCCACTCTGCCTTTGCCGTTCTCAGCAGCACAGAGGATGGTACATGAGGCATGCGAGAGGATGTACATATTGGCTATTATTTGCCTCAGTAACTAGCAGAGTTGGGAACGAGAGGCGGGCGCTGGCAGGCGGAGAGGAAAAGAATGTTGAGTTCGTGTATTCTGACTTATGCCACTTTTAGGGATAAACACTAGAGTCAAGACCGCATTTGCATGAAGATACTAAGTGGCCAAAGTGTGTGGTTTTCCCACAGGCTTCTTTTCAAGTGTTGAAGGTTAGGTAGACTTTTTAGACATTTAAATTTTTGGTATGTATATGTCAACTTTTTTACTGACTTTTTGAACCACAACTGGTTGGGTTTTGACCGATCTTTTGTCAAACTCTTCTCAGGTTACTCACCTACACTAATGCTAGCTGTCAAGGCTAAATGGACCAATTACGGATAGTGAAAGCATGGTTTACTGGTCTCGCCATAAGTCACAGTCACAAAGATAACTTCTCGCTCGTTGGGAGTGTGAACTAGAGTTGTTCACAGCGAACACAACATTGTGTCTCACAGATTGTATGCGGCCCCTCCAACCAGCTTTTATTGTGCACTCAGTTTACGTACCACACTGTGTGGGTTCACAGATAAGATAGAGAACAGAGGGAGGTGAGGAAAACAAAGAGATCTCTCTTATGCCGACGTTGTAATATATTTCAGCACTATTACCCCACAGATTCCTCCACACAGATATCTTCTCCATAAAAAATAAGAATCTAGCATTTTGTTCTGCCATTTGTGCCTGCTTTGGAGTCTTTAAGTGGTAACAAAGTCCACTTCCCATTCACCATGGTCCAGGGACTGGGAAATGGCAGACCACAGTGCTTGCTCCCAGATGGATACTCCACCCGGAGCTACACACTCCGGCGACCACAAATGGACTGGGTTTTCTTATAATAAATTGGCGGAACTGGGTCGTGCGAGGACTTTATGAGAGAATCATTATCCAACTGGGATTTTTTTCAGGTCTTTCTGTCCATTAGCAACTCAAATGTCTTCCATATGCGTGTTTGTGTACAAGCACGGCTGTGCTCTTAAAACTGTTCCGTATGTGGTGCGCTACAAACATAGCATCACGAGGAGTGTGGGCAGCGAGGCCATATGTTAGTGCTGACCCAACACAGCAACCCGCTTTGATATTACCGAAAGGTCCGTGACCGGCTCTGAACCAAGAAACATTACACCTCGGCCGTCTCTCACTTTTAAGGCTCAACTGCTTTCCAGCTGCTTTTCCCGGTCTTGTATTTTTGATAGCTGCAAATAATTTTCATAATTACGTCCCCCCCGGCTCAGTGTCTGTGAGCGCTCTCCTGTTTAAACAGGTGGAGAATGATTTTATCCCCCCCCAGCTTTGTCTATGACACCACCAAGGAAACAAGGGAGAGATAAAAGCGTGCCGTATTGACATCATTTTTTCACATTATTGGATAAAAACGAACACGAACGTCCCTTTGATTTGATTTCATCAAATGTCATGTTTTATATGGCATTGTATTCCAGCCCTAACATGGAATAATCTGATTCTCCTCCCCTGGATAATACCATTACACTGACTGATTTTCTCTCCTGGCTATTTCTCATGCATTTCTCTTGGCATGGCGTCATCCACCTCAACCCCTTTCGTTTTAAACCCGTAGCGTCGAGCACCTCCGGATTCCTCACCACTTCCTCTCGAATCGCATTAAAATCTCCGAGTGTGCGTGACTAATTATTTTCTCAGCGCCGCATTCGGTCCCAGTAAAATAATTTCTCCTTTGCGCTAAGTGTTCATCCGATATTCGTTTATGTGCTCTGCACTTTGTGAACCGGGGAGACGTGCTGTTCCAGCAGAATCTGAAACATATGAGTAATCTTCACTTCACCCACGTGAAACACTATTATGTTTCTTTGGACTTGGAGGGCTCGAGACAGGACTTGTTATTGATGCTGAGTGAAATGTAATTGCTCTGTTATTGCAGCTGTCCAAGTGAGGAGGAAAGCAGCCATTTCAGGAACGCAAGATGTTTCCAAGAAGGCATTTCTGCTGACAGCCTCTCCATCTGAGAGACACCTTCGCACCATCAATCCATTCTATCACGTACTATTACCCCTCATACCACCCACACCATAAAAACACAAACACAGATTTTGGACATTTGAGAAAATATCTCTCCAAGCTACAGAACACCGACACCTCAGAGGTTCTGTTTAGTTTCAAAACACAGCTGCCTGTAAAACTGTACAAAATCATTGGGGGAAAAAAAGTGTATGCACACCCCCACCTGCCCACCACTTTACCATCCAGGCCTGATGAAAACTGACAATCGGTCAAGCCACGCTCGCTTCGCCTCCTCAGCTCGCCTCTGTTTAATTGGCTTGTCATGTTCTTTCATCAGCCAGCTCGTTAGCAGCGTGCTAGCGTTGAGGGAGATGATATCTCCATGTCAACCCCCGCCAGTGATCAGACAACAAACACACATACACACTGGTACAGGTTAGCGGTGTGTAGTCAAGTCACACGCAAGTCTGTGAAATGTAGTGACTGGTGGTACTCATCTATATTTTATGTCTTCAGCATGCTAACGGTGCTTATTAGTACACAGCATAGGTTTAATATTTTTTTATTATGATGTCCACCTGTTTGGTAAAAAGACCTCAAGTCCTCAATGAACCCCTAATTCTTCAACCATCTTTTCATTTTTCCAGAAAGATATCCTCTCATCTGGGTCAAAATATATATCTCAGATCAGATCTGCTGTGGCTTCCACTTTTTGGAGCCTTGCTCTCCATGAAAGTGATAGTTTGGGTCTTCTGATGTAGGGTTGTATGGAGGTACTTATCCCTAGTCATTGTGTGACCTGCAGTAGATGACGGCTTTGTGCTGCTGTAAACCGGACCCACCTAGAAAATATACATCCTCTTAAGTGTATGCTACGTTTTGAACATCTTTGGTGCTCTACATTGCTGTCAAACCACTTTTCCCTTTGGCACTACATTCCCTCAACAGTACAACATCCGTATTCTTACGCAAAAGTGCAGCTGTGTGTGTTCGGCGTAATACGGTGCGTGACAGGTACAACTTTTTTAGGCGGGACTTATTTTAGGTGGCTAAAACACGTCTTGCTGCTTGTCCAGTTTACAGCAGTACACCAACGCTACTCGCTGCTTCTCCACACAGGGGGAAGAGCTGAGGGCCATCTTCTGCAGGTAATAGGACGAGGGATAAGTACCCCATACAAACCCCCCTCAAGAGACCTGAACCATCACCACAAGAATCTCAGTCTTGTAAACCAAGGATTCATAAACGATAGAAAGATCCTATGCGGGTGAATTATTCCATTAAAGACAATATCAGCAGACTTCATCCGTTGGCACAGGTGCATTTTTCACTGCCACTGCCATCCTGGAATAACACCTACTAACTACCTGTCCCCTGAGGGCAGCCTCACACACACTGTCAAGCCACCCGTTGTGCTGAGGGAAAATATTCCATCAGCTAAGTGTGTATGTGTGAGTGTGTGTGTGTTTTCTCTATTTTCAGATGGAATGTTAACATTTTTCCTCTCCTTGTTTCTGTGTCACTGGGTCTTAACTGTGTGTGTGTCCTGACTTGTGTAACTGCCTGTTGCAGGTGAGCAACGGGACAGAGGCAGCGAGCGGACGCCACTCAGTAACAGTTGACAGTCAGGTCCAGAAACAGCAGCAGGAGGACAGAGACGGTTTCCAGCAAGCGCAGAGACAGTACAGCTCCCTTCCGCGGTGAGACACCCCTCGCCCCGGTCCTTTGTCTCTCCCATCTGTCTGTTCATCTATCTGTCTCTCTCCCTCTCCCTCCCTCCTCCCCTCTCTGTGACTTATCACGTCCTTCCTGCCCTTTTCGAGACCTCTTCATTTGACTTTTTCGATTTCCATCCATTTCTTTCCCTCATATTTGTGCCCTTGCCCTTTTTTTTCTCCACGCTTTCTAAAGCGTCTCTCTTTGACTACAAAGTCAATCGCCACAAAGCCACTTCCAACACATCTCCAGACATGTAAATGAGTCTTAGCCAAACTCTTTGAATGGAATCATTTAATAAAAAACCCCCTGGAATTATTTGAATGATATTTAACTTCATTAAATCAATGTTGACCCTGAAGAAGCGATGACTTTGCCCCCCCACACACACACACACACACACAACACTTCCCTTATCCAATATCGTGTTTTAAAGGAATCCTCTCTTTGGCTGTAGTAGTTCAGAGCTGCAACTGGCTGCTCTTCATCTCCTCCTTCTCTTCCTGTTTCAATTCCTTTGCATATTTGTCAAAGAGATGCCAAATAAAGCTCAGCTTATCTTACATCTCGAGGCGTTTGGTTTAATATCTGTATTTGCATTTCCTGCCTCCACCCTGCATGTGTTCTGCGCCCCGTACCAATCCTCTGAAGCTCCGCTGGATGGAACAATGTCCATATTTTTAACCTTAAAGAGAAAGTCTATACTTGATGGACACAGGGAATTAAAGTTACTAATTAAATAAAACAATATTTCCTCTTCATTGTTTAATATTCCCACATTGAAAACAGTTTTTTCTATATTATGACACACTCATTGTGCTCTGCTGAAGGTGAAGTCTGAGTGAAGTCTGATTTATTTTGGTTTTGCTTCCTTGCCAGTTTAAACAAAGACAGAACACTTTAAATGTGTATGTATGTGTGTGTGTGGTCTTAATTTTCCTCGGGCCGTGGAACTCTGCTCTCCTGTGATTTCAGTCTCTCCCTACACAAACAGCAATCATTTCCTCGGAGCGCTTCTCTTTCGCTCTGCTCTCTCTGAACAGTCACAGTCAGGTAGATAAAGGCATGTTCCCGTCCATGGCTATGGATTTGCGGCCCACATGGACGCATAATCAATGTGGTCGGTATGAGCTTCAGAGGCCGATCTGTGTATTCCCTTCATAGGTGTTATCTGCTGGCATCTCATGGGATGTGACAGTTGCCTCCGGCCCTCCCCTCTCAGAGAGCTCCTTCTCTTGGGAAAGTTTGTCCGGCTGACAGAAGGAAAAAAAAAGCCGGGCGGGGACGGCCTTTGATATGCATTCCTCTCATAATCTCGTAGCGTCTTTTAGCGGAGAGTCGCATGAGCTCAGGCTTGACGTTTGACCCCAGCCGAGGCTTTTCAGAGCTTGTGTCTCGCCGTGGCTCCTCATTAAAGAGCTAAAGTCTTACATTCCCAGATTAATAACCACAATTCCCCCCCTAACTCCCGCTAGTCTTCTTCTGGAGCCCCTTCATCCTGTCCGTCCCTTCCTAAACAGGAAGCTTGAGCAGTCAACCATTCAATCCAAAGGGGGACACGCAAAAAAACAAAAAAAACCTCCTTCCCAAAGAGCTTCCAGAAGAAGCCATGGCGGCTGGTTATCTGATGACGGCCAGGCTTAGCTCGCTTAGTCTGGGATGTAAGGATTGGGGGGGAGCACTAATGAATGCTTGTTGTCGGAGCGGGATTAGCGATGACAGGCAGTGGAGGGCGAGAGGGGCTGGGAGAGGAACGAGTGTGTTAGTAGGAAAGAGAGACTGCTGATTAGCCTGAAAGAGATGCACTTGAACACAAAACACACACACACACACACACGCGCATGCGGTCAAGATAAGGTTCTTAACTGCGGCCTGAGCGAACTGCCAGGAGCTCAACCATCCACTCATGCAGCTCTCGGATTCCTCGGCCAAATCAACATAGTTCCGCGCTATAAAAAAAAACATTATTCCAGGTTTGCAGGCGATTTATTTGTGCGATACAGTGATGATTGTTCCGCTGCCCGTTGCGATGCGCTTGTTTGTTTTCTCCCTTAATCATTTTGGTCCTCCGCATGTGCATGTGCGCTTTCTCCTCCTCTCCTCCTCCTCGTAAACTCTGATTCCTCCCAGCTGTTTTAAAGAAACACACAGCGGCCGCAAATGTTCCCGCGAGCCAACTTCCTGGCTTTGTTTGTTATGTTCTGTCGTTCCAAATTTACCCCACTCTTCGCTACGGCGTATTTTCCCACCCCCTCCCTTTCTCTTTTTTTATAAACGTAACTGATCTACTTTGTGACATATTCTGGCGCGGGAGCAGAGGTGATAAGAGAACAAGCTCCCCTGACGCATCAATCACGGTTACATTCCTGTGGAACGGTGCCACGGCTGCTCTCTTCTCATGGCCGCGGAAGACTTTCCACCTAAATCTCCCTTTCTCCCCTTATCTACTTTGTAAACTTAAAGGTCATTCTGGAAACACAGATCACCGCCTTGTGCAACAGGCATCTGGGTTTTTTTTTTCCCTAAATACGAGGCTACTTCATGAGCGGCGCTGGCCGCGCTGCGCGCCAAGCCGGGGTGTAAATGCGTGGCGGCTCGCCCAGACAGCAAAACCCAGATACGGAGCATGTGGTGGGGCTTTCTCTGCAGTCTGTCCCTACATCTGCCCCGCCACCAATTACCCTCATACTTACACATGCTCTACATGCATGCACACACACATACACAGAGCAAAACAAGTGCTCGTGCATTTCTGTTGGACGAGCGCAGTACCAAGATGCATGCACACTTATCCTCCCCGGAGATATTGTGGACCACAAAAGCATCAATTAGTAAAGGAATTCTGGGACACTCAAGAAAAATGTGTTTAAACAAGAAACGAGAGAGTTGGATTGAATGATAGGATAAAAGAAAATACCGTAATTTGTTTGTGTTTTGCTATTTGGCTAAAAATTAAATTGCTTGAAATTTATCCTTGACACAGGAGGTTAATGGAACTCCTTTGATATACGCCATAGATATGAACATGACAGTATGTATCAAACCATAACCCTAACATCCGCTCACCTCTTTAGAAGCCAACGCTGCAGTTACAAGGGGGACAGGGTTCCCCTCTCAATAGCCGATATCATTGTAAACATATAATTTGAAATGGTCATAATAATAATGCATACAAAAAAAAACACTTGACAAATTATGATGCAAAACAATATATTTTTAAGTTTTTGAATATTGGGTCCCCCCTTTATATGCCTCGCAGTGGTTCGGTCCACTGCCCGCCAACCCGCTCCTCCATACACATTAGCGCTGGCACAACACAAGTAACTGTGGAACAGTTTCCGGTAAGTCCAGTGAGTTTGGAAAAGTTCACTCAAACAAAAGATTTGTCTTACATTTTTATTTACTTCTGCCCATCAATAGAACAAAAACCCATTAGCAGTTCTAACAGGACTGCTTTCTGTCCGCTCCATTACCTCACGGCTGAATCATGTGAGTCAGTACAGCCACAGTGTTGACACTTGGCAGCGGCATCTGTTACAAGCTGGTACAACCATTAAGTTATTTACTGTTCAATTATCTCGTATAGTTTGATAGTAGTCATTAGCGATTCATAATGCAGCAGTGCTTTTGGCGGCACCTTTGGCGTCCCCTTCAGTGATTGCTCTCGACAAATGTTTTTGCGAATTGTCCCGCCCAAACCAGCAGATGGTTTGAAGTGGATATCGTTTTTATAGATGTGCGCTTCAACTTCCTTAACAATGTCGTCATGATCAAGAATCACCACCACCATCATGAACCTAGAGGAGGAAACAAAAGCGGCCATTCATAGTTCTTACCTTCACACAGTGTTCATTTTTTTCCTGCCATGCACCATTGCAGCGCGTACACAAGAAGAAATCAAGGTTCAGGGTAGAATTTCCATCCATACGCAATGCCAATTTAACACAATCTCAGTTATAGAAAAAATATTTTCTCAGAAACACAAGTTCTTTGAACAACAAATAGCCTGTGCTGTCCTTTGTTCCTCTCAGCCTCTCTGGAATGAGACTCGGCCAGATAAGAAATGCAAGCTGTTTGGCCTAAAAGCATGCTGGGCCCCCGCCTCCCTCTGTAGCCTTGTGTGCTGTAGACTCAAAAGCCTTTTAAAGCGCACAGCGGGTCAGCGAGGTGTGAATGAGATTTCTCTTAGCACCCCTGACGCAAAAGACACTGTCGCCGGTCCTCCATCGCACCGTGGCCTTAATGGATCCTAATAATGGAGGAGCAGACTTGACACTTCAGCCAAAAACCCGGCAGTTCCCGATGATTGCTTTCCGGGGCAAATTCCTGGAAAGGGGAGCGTGTGTGGTGGAAGGAATGCACGTGTGTTTGTTTGTTGTTGTTTTTTTGTATGAGAGATGATATGTGTGTATCTTGCACTGTCCTGTCAGTGCAGCGGCTGGCAGGCGGACTGAAGATGAGTAGGGGGCGGATAACGCCGCGAGGCCCGCCATTACTCTGTCTGTGCTGTAAGTGCACCCGTCTGCGTCTCCAAAAAGGAGTTAAATGGATGAAAGCAGCCATTTTTCTCAGGGAGGTTTTAACATTTGTGTTTGGTTACAATGTGGAGCTAATAGTCCCGTGGGCGTTTCAGGCTTTCCCCTCGTTTGTTTCCTGCCTCTTGCATGTCTCGCTCTTTATGTCGCGGGATTCTGTGTAATCATGCGGCGGAGCCCTCTTGCCTTTCGTATTTTATATCAATGCCGCTGCCACGTGCCCCTTTTAATCTTGCAAAATGTGAAAATGGCCACATTCTCTGCTGAAGTGCAGTTTCTTTTGAATCCCCCTTCAATGGTTCTGACCCAGGGGCAGCTGGAGAAGAAAAGCAGAGTTTCCTGCTATCATCCCCTGTTCCCTTTAGATTCAGCTGCTGTTAAAAAGATGACTCGCTCAAACGCGCAATTGACCTCTCTGCCTGTCTCTGTGTGTTTAGGCAACCTCATAAGAACCCCGGCGCGGCGCCCGCGGACTCGTGGGACAAGGCGTACCCACCGGCAGAGGGATTCCAGACGTCCAAGGAGAACCCTCGCCACTCCGGCGGCCAGGGATCGCGAAACGGCTACCTGGGGACGTCCAACTTCAACGCCCGCGTCCTCTTGGAGACTCAGGAGTTGCTGAGGCAGGAGCAGAGGCGCAGAGAGCAGGAGGCCAACAAGGCCAGGCCGCCTCCTGCGCCGGAACCCCCCAGCGGCAGCATCTACGACCACAACAGAGACCACAGTCAGGCCCCAGGCCCTCCCCCGGTGCCGGCCCCGCCTCAGTCCAAGGGCCCCTACAGACAAGACGTACCGCCGTCACCCTCTCAGATCGCCAAGCTCAGCAGACTTCAGGGTTCGGAGAAGGGGAGGCTGTTTTACTCCTGAGACTGTAACAAGGATTCGGACTGATTCTGTGGAACATTAACAGGGAAATAATACAAAGAGGGCAATGAGTCTGTTTTTTTAATGAAATGCTGAGATTTTTATTAATATTTAAAAGAAAAGATTTTTATAATGACATGAACAATAATCATTTTTTTGGTTATATCAAAAGGTATTTTACTGTCCAGCATCATGATCATCAAACTGTGTATAAGTGCCTTCCGGTCCTTTGATTGTCCACCGTCTGCAGGCACCAACCCTTTTCTTTACGCTCATGATCTGCACCCTTGATTCTTCCATCAGATACATACAGGAGAGCAGATATCACAGCTGGGTCACATCGAGCGAAAGTCACGGCCCGGGCACGCTTCTGTTGTGTCGGTTGCACCCTTGAGCGAATGAGGCTTATTTTCGCCGTTCGTGGGGACTGTGCAGAGCGCCGTGTGTTTGTGTGAGTGCGTGTGTTTGTATGTGCGTGAGTGCTGGCAGGAGCTGGCACGTATTGACAGAGTGTGGAGGTTAAGCAGCTTGTGCGAACTGTGGAGTCAGAGCTTGGGTTTTGGGCATGACCCCCCCCCTCACACACTCTCAGTGAAATGTCCCTTTTGGTTTCAGATACAGCTCTTATACAGAGTGTGTGTCCTCCTTCCAGCCCCCTCTTGTATTCAATATGATAATCCTGAATTCTCTCATCCTCTGCTGGCTGCTTTATCTCCATTTTTTTTTCTCCCCCTTCACATTGTCACCCTCACCAGACGGCACTCTCAGTGGTGGAAAAACAGCTTTAGATCTTCTTTTCTTCCAACCCCAGAGTATCCAGCAGTATAAATGAGGTCAGGTCTGGGTTATTAATTAATGTACATCATTAAAAATGAATGGGCCCCCTTTGTGTTTATGTGTGTATGTTGTCACGTATGGCGAGAAGGAAGGAACAGGCGGCGTTGCTGGTACGGCTCCGGCCCCGGTCTCGCCCACCATGATTTGGCTGTAACCGAAGCCCGTTGGCCCAGAGGTGTCGGAGTTGTTCCTCGCTGAATATTTCATCAGCGAGGTTTACACGGGGAAACCACATCGCCTCTGCAGCGGGTGGCCTCAGTGCGGCTCTGCCAACTCATCGGCCCGATACAATAGAGCTGATTTTGTTTTCCGTTCATGATTATGTCCATTGCTGGAAAACCGGTCGGGAGCCTTTCTGTCGTTCAATCAATAATTAGTTGTGCGTTTGGGTGTGTGTGACAGTCTGTTTCTATCCCTGTGAGAACAAGAGTTTGAGCTTTTTGAGGCTTTCTTTTGCAATGTGAGGCTGTTTTTCTTCTCAAAAGGCCAGTGGTAGGTTTCAGCTGAAATCAGGTTAAGGATTAGTTATGTTAAGTAACGAGGTTAAAATGCGTTTATTGATAAGAAGAGGTTTTTACCCTGACCCCAGTGCATTTACATCAACTCGAGGATCAGGTTAGAGGTAGAGAGAGGAAGAATGAACTGTTTTCGCTGACGTCGTCTTCCTGGAAATTCCCATAAGATCGCCAATCCCAGATTCATTTCCACATTTCCCTTGTAGGTGGTTTAGTAGGTGTAGGTGGCTGGTTTTGTTCTCCACCATCTTCCTTGCTAATTTACTGGCAAACAACTGGTTTTGTTTGCAGTCAGTAACTCCACTTCCTGTACTCTGTTTATTACAACCGTGTGTGCCTACACCACCGACCTCTGTCCGATGAAAGTCTGGTTGATTTTCTCCAAACCAGTTGATGAAATGTGCCGTTTTAGGTTTTTTCCTTTCCTTTTTTTGTGTTTTTTTTTTTCCTTTGATGCGACATTACAAACATTGCTCAGAATTAAAAGGGAAGATGGCTAGTCAGTAAATGGGATCGCACTGCCGGAAGTTGACAATAACATAATAGATTGCATTTTTTACCTCTCATTGTGGTTTAAATTAAACCTTGACATCACACGCCCATTGTCAACTGTCATAAATAAGCATCTTTTCATACATCAAGCGTATCTGTCCAGGTCCCAGGATTGGACATTGGAACCTGGTTCTAGGGTTACCACTGGAATCAGGATGAAGAGAAAGTTCACGGTTTCTATTAGACATTAAGTGGTTAGAGTAGGTTAGAAATAGTATCTATAGGCTTTTTGTAGTCAAGAGTCTGTGGTCCTCACACATACATCCAACACATCATTACTATGCCTGTTCAAGTGTGCACTTGTGTGTGTGTGTGTGCGATGTGTAGGTGGACATGTGTTTTAAGTGTCTGCGAGCGCTGCCAGTAACTGGATGCTCCAATATGCCTCTGAATATGTCTTGGCAGCCATATGAACCACTTGGCTGCTGA
Source organism: Lagodon rhomboides (assembly GCA_039737535.1). Lineage (NCBI taxonomy): Eukaryota > Metazoa > Chordata > Actinopteri > Spariformes > Sparidae > Lagodon > Lagodon rhomboides. The sequence continues at coordinate 7,984,022 of CM077803.1, read as the reverse complement.
GTGGGAGAAGAGCAGAGGAGTAGGAGGCAGAGAAGATGGGAGGCCTGACCTTGCAGATGATTCAGTCAATGGAGTAATCACAGCTATTCCTCCGAGCCCGCACTACAAACAGGAAGGTTACCAACAAGCCCGCGCTCGCTGTTGCTCGCTCTTTTTCCTTCTCCGCGTCTTCATTTGTCTCCTTTCGCGCGTCTGTCGGCTTCACGCGTTCGTTTGTCTGGTTTTTACAGGGCAGAATGAGACTGGATCTGGTGTGTGTGAGCGAAAGTGGCTTGGTTTGTATGCGAGTGTGTGTGAGAGAAGGGTTTTAAGCTCTGACACAGCAGCTGTTTTAACTGATGTTTCCCTGAGCCGGGGAGGGGAGGGGGTTCAATTGCCTGCAATATCTCACGAGTTATTTTTCCTCCTCGTATGCAAATTTGATAATATCCCATAATGCACGTTTATTATCTGTGTTGTGTAATTAATGTTTGTGCGCCACCCCTGTGACACACAGATTCTTCCTGTAAAGCTTTTGTTTCGGGGGATTTTTTTTTTTTTTTATCCTGGGAGAAATGAGAAATACATTGTTAATGTTTCATTGTGTTTTTATGACCATCCCTCATTGTGTTTTATTATCCACAATATGGTACTATGGTGGTAAAGAGAAAAAAAAAAGACTAATATGTAAGCACAGCGCAATTTTCCTTTTTACAACAGTGTATCATTAAGAACTCTTTCTGTCGTTCTCTGTACATACAATAAAAAACTTTTTTTCAGTGAATAAATCGAGGGTAGTTTCCAAGTCTTGTAACCATAATTTCCCTTGATCGTGCTGCTTTAACATTCACAGATCATTTCTCTACGCGGTAACACACCAGCGAAATGAGATGCAGAGCGGAAGTCGAGTGATGGATATCTCATCTCTCGCTGCTACGATGCTGCGTTTTTTTTAGGACGCGAATTCCAAATGAAACACGGCTTGTTGATCTGGTCTTTCTCCCCGTTACAATTGACACGTGTATTTAGTTAAAATAAGAAGACGCATTAAACAAGAACTTGTCTTCAGTCATCTGGTGCCCAGATCCTTCAGGATTTTTAACATAACTGGATGAATGGTATAAAAAAAATGTGCCTCCCACATTTGTTGAAGCGGCGGTGAAAAAGTCCGATAAAAACACATCCTCCTCGTCTCTCCGTCTCTTTATTCTCCCCCTCCTGACAGGTCGCAGTCAAAGCCTGGCCGGGAGGTTTCGCCTTGAGCTGGCCCAACTTCTAATAACATCCTGAGATGACTTCTGCCATAATAAAGACAATAGTCAAATTTATGATGTTCAATCCCGAGGGGGGAAAGGCATGTTTGAGAATTTGCTGGTGCCGGCTGTGCATCACAGAACTCCTGCCAAATCTGTCTCATCCTGAGGAAGGGAGAGGCCTTTGAAGGACTCCGTATGGTCTGACTGGGAATGTACTAGAAAGCACATGCACCGGGGATAAAGACACCCACACATCTATATAACACCTTTAGGAATAAGGGTAAAAGTAAGGTGAAGAAGGAGAAGAGACCAAACTAGGAACATTGTGTTCACCACAAGCAAGGTCTCAGCTTTCACCCCAGTTACATGCAGAGACTTTTATAGATTAACTCTATTTATAGGAGTTCTCTGTATGCGAATGTTTCAGGCTAAGGTGGAGTTTAGGTTTTTTAGGGTTTTTTTTAGGTTTAGGAATTTAGGTTCACCTAAACATAATCATTCATCAATGCATTGTTTTAGAATTAGATTTACTCAAAGTTACTTTTACTCACTTATCTTTCTGACTTCACCGGGGTCAGTGTTTAATTATTCTCAAAGGAGAATAACCAACAATTGTCACAGAGGCAACTGCTAATAAATGCATAATTAAGTATGTAATAATCTAAATTAAAAAAACAAAAGTGTATTGTTAAGATTTAACGATGACATAATAGGCAATTAATTTGTTTATAATTGTATTTTTAAATAATAAGAAACTCATTTGGCTTTGATTAACATTCTTACTTATAAATGTATTATAATCTAACAATAAATGTATATTATGTGATTATTAACACTTATATAGTCTTAATAATGTTAATAAGCATCTTACAAGTACTACCTATAGAGTGGTGTAGGGATGACGTATTTGTGTAGGCTAAACCAGAAGTTAGCATCGGCCCTGGTTCCCTCAACAAAAACCCTGTGGGATTTTTGCATTGGACTTTGGAATATCACTAGATAACCTCACAGATGAACACCACTTTTCCAAAGCGTAAATGAAATGGCTAGAAAAAAACTCATACACTTTGAGACAAGGCAACCAGACGTGCAAAAATGCTGACCGATTTCCAGGTTTTAGGACTACAAACTACACCACTCTATCACCTTACGCCTAATACTGTACAAGGACCTTGATATAAAGCCTAACACAGTAACACACATGGGTGGCGGGGGGTGCTGGTATTCCAGTTGGATTGATAGATATTGGGTTAAATAGCGCAGGAAGAACATGGTCCTCAAGGTTTAGAAATACCATTTGGGACTACAGATACCATATACTGTGGAAAAAAACAATAGCTTTTTATAGGCAATAAAACGTCGATTCTGCGGCTATATTTCACGTGGAAATGTGTGGACGGGATGTTCCCGTGTACGGTAAACGTCTTCACTACAAACCGACATCACGCGCATAAATCCGGCCGACGTGTCCGCAGAGGTAATGTGAAGCCATCAAAGCGCGATGGGTTTTCATTTTTAGCGCGATACACAACGAAGCATGTAACCTAGTGGGCACTCTTCTGTATCGGCTTGCAGCTTTTAACACTTGGAGGCCCGAGGGGAACAGTAAAGCTGTCCGTGGCCCCGCTCTGTCCCATCATTACTCACACTGGAGGAGCTCCGCTGACTCTTTAATATCCCCCTTTTGCATTCCCGCCATCATAATACTCCATAATGAAAACCTTCAGCGGTTCTCCGGCGATCAACGGCAGGCTCTGTTTGATTTCATCACTCCACTTTGTCCTCCTGACCCCGTCAGGCCAGACCAATAGACCCCTGTGTTGGCCGGCGCGAGAGTGTTGATATGAGAAGCAGATGGGGTTCGTGTGAACTGCCAGTAGATAAAAAAGCCCGTATCAAGGGATTTTCTTTACCCTCTCTTCAGCCTGTCGAGGCCCGAGTCGGAGTCAGCTGTTTCGGGTTGAAGAACCTGCTTCTCCCTCTGATCCCCGATCCGCCGCCCCACGGGGATTTCAAAAGAGAGGAGGCCGAGTCTGTTGTAGGAAAGAAAAAAAAAAACTGCGCTCATAAATCTCGGCAGATGTGCAGGAAAGGCCAATTGTGGGGAGGCTGACGTGAACGCACACACACACACACACACACCACACACACACGCACACTTATACCTGGGGGTTCTTCTCTACAGCTTCGGGCCACATCTGGCGAGTGCGTGTTTCAGGGGAGAAGCTGGTCTCTATAACGTTGGCGATGGAGGAGGGAGGAGGCCTCACATCTTTCACTCTCTGGACCGTTCAGTGTGTGTGTGTGTGTGTGAGCGTGTCTGCGGATGTGTGTGTCCGTGGCTCGGAGAGAGAAAAAAGTCACAGATTAATTTACTCCCTGAAAGGAAGACCAGATGAAAAACTGAGAAAAAAATAACGCGAGCTGGAACACAAGCGCGTCGTACAGACGGACATGATGCCAATTTTTGCAACATGAAAGAAATTAGCATCATCGAATGTATTCAAGATGTGTGTTCGCAGTGTGTTTGGAAGAAACAATGGACGCTACAAAATGAGCCAAGAAAGTCATAAAATATAAAATAACCCCGTCACGCACCATTTGTGTTCCATTTGATTTTATCCAAGTTTGATACTCGAGCTACTTTTCATGAGCCTGTGCAAAGGGTTTGCATGCTTATGGCATCAATGTCCCAAATATCTGATAAGAGAAAACAAGATGCGTTTAGTCATTTCAAGACTCGGACCAGTCTTCAGATGCCTCAGATTGCTGTTTGCCAGTCTGCTTCCTGAGCCGCCGGGTCACCCTGCGAGGAGATCATTGATTCGTGTGGCTACTTGGCACATGTTAATCATCAACTGGAAGGTCACAGTGGCCCACATCTACTGCACCATCTCCGATCCCAGTGCACGCAATGAAAACAGATCGCCTTGGGCCAAAGTAAGTCCCAACCAGGCTACAATTGCCCCCCCCGACAGGCCACCTCTTCCTGCGCCAATTGAACCTGAGGCCCTTTCCCACCCCGCCACCCATAGAGTGTCCACACGCTGCCTGGAAGCAGCTCCAGCCCTGAAGGCGCTGCGAGGGAAAGGACTTCCTCACAAATGAGGAGAGAGAACGACAAGCGGGGCACATGTGCTACGAGTCAGCCCCCCCCTCGCTCTCCGTCTCGAACATTTTTATTCACACCGCGGTGGGATTTGAGGTCGCCATGAAACCTGCGACAAAGCACATGAAACGCTCTCTGGGTTTTCTGCTTCTGCTATGATACAACTTCATTACGCGGAGAAACGGTTTCATTACGCCGCGTCTCCCTCTGAAGCCTCGGAACTGTTTGTCAGATAGCTGCTTCGCTCTGGTGTAATTCAGGCTTGTAAAAAAAACGGGCGCCGGCGTTTGTTCTCGTGACGCGCTGTTGTCGCACGGTGCAGACGGGCTTCTGTCGGAGATACTGTGGAAAACAGAAGCTCGTGGGCAACTAAGGGGAATTCCCCTGGTGGGCTGCGCTGAAGGTAATGGGACCTGTCATATCCCACACTCCCACACATCCACGCACACGCCATGGGGAACGTTCAAGACCTTTAATTTTCAAGAGCCGGGTTGAAAACAGAAAGCGTTCTGAGGGATACTTGATTGGCGACACATGTTGAAAGAAACCAGGAACGACAGAAGTTTGATTTTTTACGGAGCCTTTGATTCTTTATAAATGTCTCTGTCCGGCATGAGGCATCTTCTCATGCACAAGGCCCCATGTACCCTCACTGCTTTATGCTAGTTACGGCAGAGACGGCACAAGTTCACTGAAAAACATAAGCTGATTTATAGCCGCCCTCTTATTCTCAGCTTGCAGCCCAGCGAGCAAATATATAATGAAATGTAACCGACAAACACAATTTCATCCTGTTTTTTTTTTGTTTTTTTTATACGTGCGGACAAGGAATCACACTTGACCAGCTTTGAAATGGTAATGCATTGTTTGAAGTGCTCCGGTAAACAAAGTAGCGCGATAAATGCAAATATGCGCCGCCGGTTTTGATCTCGTAATAATCTCTTCCCTCCGAATTCAAGTTGTTTCTGTGTTTTTCCAACATCAAATAAATTATTATATATATATATATATATATAAAAATGATTCTACTCGTGCGATAGCATCTGTAATTAGAGTTTTTCCGTCCCTCTTGCCGGCTTCTGCTTCATCCACCTTTAAGCCGTGGAGATGATGGCGATTCCATGAAAGGGTTTCAGCCTCCTGACACCACACACGGCATTGTTGTCTCGCAAAACAATACCGCGACGACTTTGAAGCATCCATGCGTCTCACATGCCATAAATGTACCGCGCTGTCATTTACGTTGACATTTCGTTTGTTTGTCCCGACACTCACACACGTTTGATCCGCGTGTACCTGTTCTGTCTCACTTTCCCGGGGAATAAAAGACGCGGCGCTCCACCGTCGCTCCGCCTTTATGGATTTATCTGGAACATCCCGGGCCGGGCGTTTCTGCTGAGGGGAACAGAATGGCTCCGGCAAAGCGTCTCTGTTGAAAATCTACATGGGAATAAATCCCATAATCTCTCCCGAGTTTGCACACTAGACTGGCTGAGAGCAATTACACTGACAAAGAAAGCATTTTTTCCCCCCCTCTTCTACCATCCACTCTGCCTCGTGTCAAATTAATCCTCTGAACTTTCCTAAAGATCTTCGTCTATTCCCTTTTTTCTGCCTGAGAGTGCCACCGCTCCCCCCCACCTCCCTTGTCTTCTTTCAGATATGGCACTCAGGAGACGAGATTGTCTTCCGAATGAAACAGCTGTCAAGAATTCCCAATGTCTCCGACGCGCGATCCCCCCCCCCCTTTGTTCTACCTGACCCCCACGTCTCCCAACCCCGTTCCCGGAGAGAGTGAGGGAGCAACGGAAAGGGCTTATCTTCTCTCCGTGGGATCCTCACAGGTGCTGAGTGATGGGAGGCTGGGAGGGTGGGGATGGTGGGATGGGGGGGTCCAACAGGAGGAAGAGGGAGGCAAGGGTGGGGGAGTAAGAGCGGATTAAACAGAGCTAGGATGGCGTTGCTTTTGACAACCAGGGGAAGGAGGGGCGGGGCAGGGCTGCTGCTGGTGATTATTTAACGATGGTCGAGGTGGGGGAATGGGAGCCTGACACCTGTGGGGGAGTACACAGCGAGGGGGGGTGGGGCCTGCGAGAAAAGGGGGGTGACCATCTGTTGCAGTCACAGGCGATGGAGACGAGAGGGAGCCTTCAACCCAGTCCAAAAATGTTAATGGCGTACCGATGATGCATATCAAACGCACATCTGCGCGCGGAGCGGCGCTCTCCTCCCGACTTCAAACCTGCTCCCTCTTGCTTTCGGTGTTCGCTGCATATCGGCGGTTAGCATCATCACCTTGGGTTGTTTTATTTATTTTTTTCCCTCCGTGTGTTGCCAAAGTTTCATTATTGTTTCATTATTGTATTATTGATTCCTGCTTTAATTGACCTGGTAGTACAAATGCCCCCAAACCAAACAATCCATACTCTAAGTGACTCTGATTTGATTTTTGTTTTGTTTCTGTTTTAAACATTAATCTGAATTTGATTGTGGGTGCAGCGGAGCGAGGATGATGAATTGTTTGTTTCATAATAGCTGCTGTACGGCAAGGTTACGGGACTTATGAGGAGAACGGCGAGGCCCGACGTACTGTACAGGAGCTAATTGTTAGGCATGAGAGTTAAGTTGGCTGCATGGAACATTCGCATGTACTGCAGCGTTATTTCTGTTCCCCACGAGCGCAGAAACATGAAGAAAAGATTCAACTGAAAAAGAGGCAAAAGTCGACCACGAAAATAACAATTTTACCTTAATTTATGGGCCCGGAAATTAAGTTCTGTATCTTTCAAATAACTCACCTTTCATTGACTCATGTTTCATTTGCTTCTTGTTTCCTCAAGAGCCTCTTTTGTTTCTGTGTTCATGAAGTAGAGGCATAAAGATTTTGGATAAGCCCGAAATGTATGACTCAAGTTGTTGTAATATTTTAGATGTTGAGCCTCGCAAATGCGTCTTTGGCTTACTTTGTTATTTTATTATGCATCTGCTCATGTCCAATTATGTTTTTCTATCCACTTAGTGTTTAATCCCTTCGCTCTGCACCCAGCCAGAGCACATATTTACAGTGTAAGTGTTCACAAGGGCGGACTGGTCTTTTAACTCTGTTTCGGGCCGACCTTTTCAATGTGTTACGGACTCGGCGCTGTGATACAACAAAGCACATGTGCTCCCCATCCCGCTGACGACCTGCGCCGGCTGCCTTCTCCCACAGTGACAGTGAGTATCTTTAATGGTGACGGTGTTTTGTTTTTCCTGTCTCTGGGGAGAGATAATGGGGAGCGCTCCCCCTCCGAGGCGAACGGGCCAGAAGAGGCTCTGTAAACATGGGGGAATGAAGATTAATCACACGCTGGAGATGGTGTTCCCACTTTAATAATCAGTATTGATTACTGTCACCTTACATCTGCACCAACAGCTGCTGTGAGGGGGGCCCGTCGCCCAGGGCTGGTCCACCTCACACTTCCAACTGTTAAATCATTGTGTATTCAGTGGAGAATAGTGGGGTTAGCGTGAAATACACACCCATAAATATTGTCTATTGAACAAAAAAAAAAAAACAGTTCGAGCTTACTTCAGCTCTATCACCGCCCAGTGCAGACCAAGCTTAAGCTCAGGAACATGAATGGTTATTTTTAAAAGCTGGAGTTAAATCCCACTGGTCTCTTTTGCCCTTAAATATTGAATTTAGCATTTTGTTCCCAACGTATGAGACCAACTTCTCTCCCCAATGAGCCTGTGCAAAAACAGTGATTTAACCATTGCATTTAGCATAGAAAATATGTGTATCATTTTGCAAAAGATACCTTTATTTTTGATTTTCTAAATGTGCAGTAGTAGTCGGATGAAAGTTGTATTGTCAGAAGAATACAACCATTGACTGTATAAAATAGTGGACAGAGCCAACCGCTTTCTGAAGAGCCGAAATGAAGCTCAAAGAGGGTGGTACCGGCTGTCACCACCTTGGCGCCGCCTTACTCCGCCTAACTCCCTCGTAATCAAAAATGGCCCACCTGTCTGGAAGCTACCAGGCTGGCTAAGGCTAAAAAGCGATCTGTGTTTACACACACAGATTAGATCGTTTCGTCTCATGTTACTCTGACTTTGACCGCGGGTGTATTTGCCCCAAGCTGTACATATGCTGTACATTAGCTGCAAGATAGCGAGCAACAACTTCCACACTCGCCAGATACTCTTCTTTATGTTATCCTGTATCATCTTTTCCTTTCCCCAACCCAAAGTAGCTAAAGTAACCTTAGATATATTTCCCCTCCATTCAGCAGTCAGTTAAGATAGTTACTGTACATTACAGGGTATTTCGGCACTTCCAAGTGAAAATAAATCCCATTCTTAAATCCCAAAAGTTTAACAAAACAAATTCTGTTCTGTCCTCGACACCCAGTATTTTCTTCCAGATTCTGGCGAAACTTTTGGAGTCCTGAAGCTCTGGGCTATGTACGTGGCTGTCTCCTCCAGAGTTTGCATATCCAGCAGCTGTCTGCTGGTTAACGCGAACAGAATCACTCGTAACCCAAAACACAGGTGTCTGTCCCTTGCGCCGGTCAGTGAGTCCAATGAACAGCACAGAAAGTCAAATTATTTGTCCGATATCTGCATCAAAATTTGCACGACCGCGATAAATAAAGCTGAGAGGTCAAGTTAAGTGACTGGAATTAGCTGAGGTGAAAACACTACTGGGCATATTTAATGGAAGACCTAATCAGGAAGTAAACCTGGAAGCCTCTTTTGCAGCCAGCCTCAAGTGGCCACTCGAGGAACTGCAGTTTTTGGGACTTCCACACTGGCTTCAATTCTCAGAACAGGAGTTTGGCGCCCGGATACAACATCGATCACAAATTGTTTTACTCTGTTGGGGACAAGCCAGTTTATTCACAAAATATATGCATTGTTTGGTATTCTGGCAGACTTAATAACAATTTCTTCATTTCAATTTAGAGGAATTAAGGCTCCCTGTAAACTTTAAGACCTTTGATTCAAACTTCTCATAGCCACGTCAGATTTGCTAGTGAAACACAAAAGAAAGCACAGAAGCGGAAACTGATATCCCTTGACAGCTACGCCACACCATTCAAAATTAATTTCAATCAGTCTGTTCAGGGTTTTTATAAACAACAACAACAACAACAAATAGCTTCTAAGGGCTTTGTGTGTATGATCTTTTTGCAAGATGCAGCAGTTCCCCTGTGTTGGGCTCCATTTTCACAGCTCTAACAAGTGACAGCGTGTTGTGTGATGTGAATTCTTTTTTCTTGCATCGTAGCGGCGTTTCAGTGTACCGCGTGAGCGTTCAGCTCAACAGCACACCGTTTTAGTTGACAAACCCCAGAATACTTCCGTCACTGCTGATGTAGTTTTTAACCAGTTCTTGACCCAACGTTACCTTTAAAATTCAATCCAATGGCACCCTGATTATATTTATCAAGATGCTGTTTATTTGCATGTGATGGCTGCACGACCAGCTGAAGGACTTCAGTTCCCTCTTGTGAGAAACTTCAGTGAACTGTTTTGATAATGCTGTGAGTGATGGCTGTACAGCACGAGATGATGGATGATATGAATCGATCATGTTTGAATCAGCAAATTAGCAAAACACCAGAATAAATGTTGGCAATGTCACAAATCAGGAGGCCCTGATGCAGGCAGCCTAGTTGACTGGTAACTTTTGGTCACTCAGCTTGGCTGAAGAATAAACACAGTTTTCCCCCACGAGAATGAAATGGGGCAGCAAAGAAATCACAATGGGGGCTTCAACAGACCAGACTTTCTGGATAGTTTCACATATATGTTTCATTGTTTTTGAGATCTTGAAATGAAAGAGGAAAATTGAGAAGAGAAAAGCATCGGTTCGTGTCTTCATCCCTCTGAACTTTCCCCTGTGTTTTTCAGGAAACTGAACGGCACTGAACCAAAAATAATTTGTTGCTGAGGTGCTTACCGTGTTGAGACCCATAACACATGGATGGAGATCTAGGCATGCTGAGGACTGACAACGACAGCAAACTGTTGTTTAAGTGGTGCTCTGCTTTATCGTCCGAGGCCTGGTGAAGGTCCACTGTCTGTGCTTTATTCTGCTTCCTGGAATTCTTTCATCAGTGCAGCTTTGCCTTGGATGTAAATGTGATTGAAAAGGGGCGGAAGATTGCATTCTTGAGTGAAAATCTCATAATCACATGTGCATTTCAGTGTTTCCATGTTTGAAATGTACTGTGTTATTAATAAGGAGTATTGCAGCAGTTTTTTTTTCTTGTCTCCTGCAGATGTTTGGATGGATTGGAGGGCTGACAAAAAGGCTATTCATTCCCCTCTGTGGAAGTTGGTATTAATCCCTCCTCCTTGCTTTCTGAATAAATAATACTTTCTCTTCAGGCAGTCATGGGACATGAGAACACACACGCTGAAGGATTTACCATAACACACCCAAAAAAACATTGTGCGTGGTGATACAAGAAATAAACTAGAAATAAAGAAATAAATAGGGGCTTCAGTAATACCTGACCTCTTACCTTAGGCTGAGGCGTGCTGTGGTGAAGGGGGTTTGCTCAGACATGGGCTCATGGGTAATGAGAACAGAACAGCAGTGGGGTTTCTCTGAATGAGAACATTGAGCATTGTGACCCCGAGACTGCCTTTCTCCATCTCCAGGGCCTGGGGCAGGAAGGCTGGGAGATTGAGAGCCAGTAGGGACCACTTGATTGGCGTCTGCACCGCGTCAATCTGAGCTCATACAGCAAAACTGATGTGGACTATAACCAGTCAAGTGCAACAGAGATAAAGCTGAACATGGGAGTCGTAAATGTGTTACACTGAAGTTAACCGAAATTAGGCTTTAGGTGAAAGGCGATCGATTGGAAATGTATCGGCTGAAAATTAACAGGTGAACTTAGTGACTGCAGCTGAGATCGTTGTTCTTGGCAACAAAGAGTGCAGCACTTTGTCTCCGACTTATTGTGCTGGAATAATTGCACAATCATGTTGTCATCTGTAAGTACAAGCCTACACGCTTGGCCATGGTCCATTAAAACTATTCAAAGCTCTACACCTCTCAGATAATTATGTGGCAAAACAACAGATCAATAAAACCATTTATTCGGAATGGTCTTTAAAGTGGAGTTCATTCATGCATTTTTGTAAACATCACGGGACAGAGAGCAGAGTGTAAGATGTGATGATTGTTGCAATGTGTGGACAGTAATGATGATGAACTCTCGGCCCGTTCTACATGCGCTCTCTGAGTGTGAGCCATTATTCATGTGGTCAGACAATGATACAGATGCATTCACAGCAAAGTCTTTTAGGGCATTTACCTGCGTAGAACCAACACGCTCTCACTGCCAGCTCGTCAAATGCGGCAGCTCGGTCAGTGGCCTTTAGGTTCACACTTGACTAACCCCTCTAGTGTCAGTTTTGCATGTGAAAGGCTCCACAGTTAAGTTTGCAATAATACATATTCCATGTCAGGTTAGACTTTTACAATAAAGCTTGCTGACAAACAGTTATATACATATATTTTGAGATATTATGACTTTTTGACTGTTGTCAAATGGTCGTGGTTTGGTTAGGTTTAGACACAAAAACTAGAGTACTTGGTCATGTTTAGACACAAAAATGACAGTACTTGGGTGGGTTTAGATACAAAAACTGCAGTATTTGGTTATGTTTAGGCACCAAAACTTCTTGGCTTCTAGGTTTAGGAAAACATCCTGCTTTGTTTTACCATAATGCTCGGTCAATTACGCAACTACGTAAGTTAACTTATTATGCTATGCTAATTTGTTTATATCATTATAATTTGTTGTTTATCAGTTAGATAAGTGATCTGATGTGGGCCTATAAATGTATTGCTGCTGTTAATACTTGTATGGTTAATGTGGCGAGTTATAACAAAATGTCCTATGTTTTGCAAGGCTTTTGAACGCCTCAGGTTTCTCTTAATTGTGTTCTTATTTGTTTGAGCAGGTGTCAATCATTTTCTCTGTTTTTGGGGATTAACCTGTCGGATTGTTAGAGGGGCGGGACGAGAGAAAAAGCAGGGGAATGAGGAGAGATGGACTTGCGAGAGAAGCAGAAGCAAACTTTCGAATAACTTTATGAAAAGTATTATTTAGTGTTATCAACCGGGAGTTTAGGCGAGTGTTTGCTTATTTTGTTAAGAGTGTAACCGAGTGTGTTTTAGAAGTGAGGGCTCGTTACTGGCGCAAGCCGAGGACCACCATGGGACTGTTGCTAGCGGTTAGCATCGCCAGCTGCTAATCAGGAGGCGTCGCGGGCAAGTTTGGACATTGGACATTGCCACGTGCTGCTGCCGCACGGAGGAGCCGGTGCAGGACCAAGCATCGGGACGGATCTCTGGTCACGTCGCTGCCTCTGCGTTTTCAATGTGGATTTCTGAATGAGCTCAAGCATGTGCGCCATCACAGGTACCAACTGAAACACTATAAAAACCCTGGGGTATTACTATTTCGAAGGTTTCTAATGTGTGTGTATTTCTTGGTTATGTGGTGATTCAAAACAAAGGAAAAATATGAGCCACAAGGTTTAGACATTAAAATTGTTTATTAATTTTAAATTCTTGTTTGAAGGTGTTTTTCATGCTGCTGTTTAAAGATTGAATTAGAGCTATATTTACGTTAAAGTAAACTGCCTGGGTAAATTAATGCTCAATAACAGTATAGTTGCAATTAATAAACTAACCAGGCCTCTCTGCAATTTAGATAGTCATTTTCAAGGTGTGTTCATTATTGTGAAATATCCCAGTTTATAAATTTTAGTAGGTCTCTCACCTATTCGCTCCCATGCAGTCTGATACATGAAAGGGGTATTCATAAAAATCCTAAAACAGATTTGAGTGAGATGGCTACACTCCATAACATAAAAACAAACAAATGTTGACCCTTGCTCTCACACAGGACTGATCTCCTCAGGGAAGTCCTGTGTAGCCAACCACACTCACCCACTGCTGCCAACTCCTCAGTAAGGGTAAAGTTAGTTTCTATTGGCTGTCTTAAAAGTTGCTAGAAGTCGCTAAATGACGTCATCACCTAATTTGCATAAATGACCATGTGCATGTAATTGTAATGGGCGACTATGGAAATACTCGCTAAATATAGAGTCAAAGTTGGCAGCACTGCGCTCACCCCTTGACACAGACTTTTCTTGCTCTTTATACTAGATCACTAGATGGGCGCTTCCAAAAGTGATGCTAGATGGGTAACTGCAGCATCAAAGTTAGGGTAACTGGCATGGCTGCCGTATTTGACGCACTGGGAGAGGGAATGGGCAGGCAAAGAAATACAGCTATTCTCCCTGCTGTGTGTAGTTTTTAAAACTTGCTTTGAATTGTTATTTCTTAAAAGCACACAGATGTGATATCTTTGGGGAAACAAACAAAAATAAAACTATTGGCACCATGCTGTTTTGCGCTACAATGCTTTGTAGTGACTTGACTGATTGGACTGAAATCTGAATGGGTTCCTCTGAGAACAAAAAAACACAACAAATCTGAGCTTACGCACTGTTTTGAATAGGAGATCACAGAATAGAGATAACAGAAATTTAATGAAATATATAATTTTCCTTCTACTAGTTGTTTTCTCTGCCTTGTTCTCGCACAAGATTTTTTTTCTAATGCAGTCAACAGATAACCTTCACTTTTTCATATACAAGGAGTAAAAAAGCTGAGGTGCTGTCACTGATATATCTGCTGCTCCCTTCCTTCATTTATTGGTCGAGGGTACAAATAATGACGGGTTACGTTTCCATAAATATGACTAAGCCTGCTATTATTCATATCGGAAATGTATCTCTGTCAGGTCAATGCTCCTGACAGTGATGGCTTGTCTGCTTGGGGTTCAAGGTGTGAAATACTAGATGATTGCTGTCAAAGCTGGGATGTGACACGAGAGAAAATAGGGTGGAGAAACAACAGCGCAAGTGTGTAATTTTGCTCTGCTTATCTCTGTTAATAATCGTCCCTGTATGGATGTATGGAAATGTGTTCCTCAAGTGTCAGAAAGATCTATCAGCATGTCTAATGGAGCCACTGGTCAATGAAAAATGCATTAGCTGATTCAGATAAGAGAGGGGGGCGCAACATCAGCCTTTGTACTTAGAATTATTTATGGTGATGTCTCCGTGGAGCTGAGCGGTCATTGTGATTAATTTTTCACATTTTGAATGACCCACGTCAACTGTGATAGAGAAACTTTCAAGCAAAATACTTTTTTATTAAAAGTTGATTGTCAAGTTGGCTTTGCCATCAAGTTCTGTTGGCTCCGCAAACACTGCACTGACATTGTTGTCACTGAGTTTTTCGTGTGTGAGTGATATTCCTCAGTTTAGTGCAGGATGTTTTTTAACACTTGGAGAGGAGTGTCTTCATCTTCAACATGACTCCTGTTCGGATTCATTGATATCACCCACCTGCATTCAGTCAGGATTGGGTGCCACCCCTTGCTAAGTGAGTTTATGTGACCCTGGAAAAGAAAGTCAACGATGAAGCCTGTGGCACTCTTCATAAAATGAAGAAGATGAAACCAATAGGGATGACTGTTTTTTAATTTTGCTAATGATCTCAGTTGCTTGAATGTGTTTGTATGCATTGTATCACATGGATGATTCATCTGCAGGAAAGGAAATGAGAGGGTGGACTTCTGAAAAATATGGGCCAGATACAGCCTCTGTCTATAACCATCTGTGTCTTGATAATTTGATAATTTCTTTCCTATTGGCAAAATGTCCTGTTGTGGCTGCCTGTGTGTGGTTGTTGATGTTATTGAGGTTGTATCATATACTGTGTCTTGTTTGCCTGAATGCTGAAGCTGTTGTGTTATAGATGCTTTCTACATGGACACAGTCAGGAGGCACACAGTCTGCAGGGCTCTGAATAATTTGAAATTTGCCCCAGTTCTGAATTTGCTGGTTTTCAGTCACCTGTTCACTGTGTGATTTTTAAGTGACCCAAATTTGCACACAATCTGTGATAACTTGTAATTAAGTTTTTGTTTTCCAAGCATATCAGTAAGTGTGTGAGTGATTTTTATTACATGTGACACTTACTGATGTGAATATGTAGATATGTGAATGTCTTTAATATTCAGCCATTCCACTATTCAGGACTGATCTCTACCTGCTTCAGAGTATAAGCTTTGTAGCAATGTATACTGTATATTTTTCATTATAGGACGATGCATGAGACAGGAGCAGTCATTTATCTATGTGCATTGTTTCTTTTTAATGTGAACATTTGTATCATGTTTAAACAAATCTGTATGCATGATTGAAAATCCACAAGGGATTACATCCGGCATTTCAGGTGTGCTCTCTTTTGGTTTCACCTCCACATAAAGTGGTTCCACTGTTCGATTATGTGTTAACTGGAGTTATCTTTTACTTGGAACAAAGACGGATTTATACTGAATTTACGGCTTAAGAAAAAAGCAGATTATCCCTGTGGCCTTGGGCAGTGACATCAGTGAGTGAATCGGTTTTAATTAGATACTTACATAAATTGAAAGTGGGATATTTAAAGAGGTCATATTACAGTTTGTGTTTTTTTTTCCTTTCCTTTATTGTGTTATGTTTTTGTGCATGTAAAAAGGCTGCAAAGTGAAAAAGGCCAAAGTACACACCAAAGATAGTTACAAAATAATAACTTACCACCTCAGTCTTGGTTGTGAAGGTGGTTCGGTTTGTTCTGCCTGTGTTTCGGTATCAGAATCGGGCTCGAGCATGTACGGCTGTACTGCAGCCATAGTTACCAGCTCTAACGTCGTTATTTTGGATCACACTACCTTGCTCGGCATGACCTACCCTACTCTGCCTTTGATTGGCTACATCCTGCCTGTTAATGCACATGTGCAACTCTTACAAAAGATTGAACAGAGGTGAGATGCTTTCAAGACACAGTGTGAAAAGGAATGCTGCAGCATTGCAAAATATGAGGAAAATCATGTGTTGTTTTTTTTTTTTTTTTTAATCAAAGTATGTAAACTTATTCTACTAGGACTACCCAAAAAAATTATGAACCCGAAAATCAGAATTATGACCTCGTTAAGAATAATTACCAAACCATATAACATCATAACACGTTCCAGTGTCTTCTGTAATAGTATGAGTTAACCTGTGTCTTTTTATTTCCACATTGACATGTTGTCATAACAATAGGACCAAGAAAAATTAATTAATCCACGATTATCCTCTAAATGTAGGAAAGCTTTATTACTGAGCTAACTGAAATTAAGGCAGATCATAATCATGGCTGTGGGCTGACACATTAGTGAGTTTGTCAGTCCTGATGAGATACTTGTATAAATTAAATACATGAGTTACCTTTAAGGCTAGGATTATGACAATAATTATCAGACTAATGATGAAAAGTTCCAGTGTCCTCTGTAGCCACTTTAAGAACAAGCTAATGGCCAATACCTTTTAAAGCAGAATGAGGATTAGCATTCGTCTCCCTCTTTGCGCAGAGTAATCCACTGATAGGTGAGGGTGATCGGATTGTATCACTCAGCCTGAGTAATCCACTTCACATGTTCCTTATAATAATTTTTAGCAGGTAATCAGCAATTTGCAATGGGTTATCTTTTGATAGTAACCTTGCCAACCCTATTAATCTATTATGATTTACCCTTAATGTAATTTCATATTAAACTGGGTGACAATTCATTAGGTGACTGCAGTGGCTCCCGAGTGCTGCAATTACAGCCCATAGTGGAGGGCCCTGACCCTGGAAGAGGCCTGCAGTCAAGATGACCAGCAACGCTAATGGAAGTGGAGGAGTGAGGCGACAAGATGGCTGTCATACTCTCAACAAAGGGCTTGACCACACTGACAGGTGAGGATGGGCCTCTTGTAATTATTTAGCAAGGACACGGGCTGGAACATTAGGAGTGACCAGAGAAAATGGAGATCAGATGGAAAGTGAAATAGGCACAGGAGTGCTGAGGTTGAGTGCTTTTGGAATGTGGCTCAGATGGTACATCTTAACAGCCAGACTTTTCTTTTTGCCTGGGGGTACAGTATTTTAAAGCAGAGTAATATTTAAAATGACTTTCAAAAATAACAGCCGCATGCCTTGAAAGCCAAGATAAATGAAGCAAGTTTTATAGCCCAATGAGATTAAGACATTACACCATCTTATGTGTGATAATTTACTTTTAAGTATAGCAATACTGAAGCCAGTATGTCATGGGGTGTTTTAATGTGGATTTCAGCCTTTAATTTGAACAGCTGAAAATGTTCTCACCATTTTTCTTCTCTATTTTCTCAGCTGCATGGCCACACAGTGATGCATTTCACTCCCTCAAATTAAGTGAGACCAGTGTTTGGAGTACAGAATCCAATTCTTCAGTGATGAATTGCCTTCTCTGTGTAAAGCAGGAATCTTATTGAAATGAATAAACAGGAATGTTGATACAGAAGATTACAGTTGTCACAATGTGAGAGTCTGTCTGGTTTGTTTTTTTTATCACAATGGTATGTGGTTTGTTGATAGTGTTTGGAATTCATACATAGAACATCTTTGCATCCATAGACACGGACACAGATGCACAGACATTTCCTTGCAGGATCAAGCCTTCTGTTCTGTCTAAGTATACAGGGAATGTGATGCTGCATAGTGTGGCAGTTGCAGTAGAAGCTACCAAGTGGAATATAGATGACATCCTTGGCATTATTCCAAAGCGATAATGGAGTCAGACCCCTGGAACCCCACTGTGGTGGAAGGAAATGGCTCCATGCACTGTGCATATCATACCTCTCTAATCTGAATGTGATCTACAAGTCTCTTCTCGCTCTGGCTACCAAGTTAATCAACAGGTTTCATTTTTTTTCTGAGGCTAATACGCCAACAGTTATTTGGCTTAACACAAGCGACTGTATCATTAGCAAACAGAAAACAGTTACAAACGACTACATGCTTTCTCTTTCAATATTTGTGAGTTCAAAGATATTTTCAGACACAAAGACACTGCAAAATAAAATTTTGTATCTTACCGAGTCAAGTCTATGATTGGGAACAGAAACCTCAGAAAAGACGTGAAGAAATCTACCAGTGCACAAGTGACCATTCAAAGGTCGAGTGTGTAAGATTTAGTAGACAAAGCAGTGTAGTTGCAGATTGCAACCAACTGAATACCCCTCGTCCCACCCTCCCCTATGGTGTCTGCAAAAAACTTGAAAAAAGTGAAAGGTAGTGTCTAGAGCCTGTGTTTGGCTTGTCCGTTCTGAGCTACTCTAGGGACATGCTAATGCAACACGGGGGACTCCATGGAAGAGGACCCTCAATATAAAATAGTCATTCTTTCTCAATGAAATGAAAACAACAATTCTAAGAAAACAAGATACAATGTGCATAGCAGTGCTTCTCTTCCGGGTGCAGCCAGTACATCAAAAATTCAGTATACCAGTGAACACTAGGACACAATTGACCCTATTTTATTAACAGTTGCATTAAAAACAAACTGGTCTTGTTTGCAGTTGGTGGCGCTCTGTCACAGATGTCTCCTTTACAGTGGCAGTCTATGGTACCAATGACCACATGGGATTGTTTGGAGTACAGTCAGTGGTGAAAGAAGTACTCTAATTCTTTACTTAGGTAAAAGTGCCAATACATAAAATACTCAATTACAAGCAAAAATCCTACATTCACAGGAATAACATACACCAAACGATTCCATCTGTTTGAAGAAAAAAACTTTAACCCAAGTAGTTCATCAGTGTGCCCCTCAACTGCATTGCTGACTTAACAGTTCTAAAATTGTTGTCTATGAAAATTAATCTTTTTATGCATTATAGAAAGCACTTCTAAATGCCTTTTTGTTTAAAATGTGCTGAATCAATAAACGTGCCTCTGCAAGATCAAGTTTCATAGGACTAATTTAGAATTTAATTTTCTTACTGAAGACAATAGTGTTGATTATTCATTAAACAAAGAAACTTATTTCTGAGAAAATGTCAGGCCACATTATCAAGAGAATAGCTCGAGAACAAGACAGCTGACTTCAGTCATATCGCTGATGGCAGCAGTTACTGACACAAGTTTAGTTTCCACCAAAGTTTAATTATACTCAGGCAGGCACCCATTGGGACAAACGTGTCACACCACTTCAGGGGGTGTTGAATCTCACAGGTTAAACATAGAGCGAGAAGCGTGGGCTGCCACTCCACCTGCTATTCTCCATTACACGCCACAGAATGTATCAGAGAGCGAGAGATGGACACAATCTAAACAGACACAGATGAACAAGTGTGCACACAAACATTTACATAGACATATGAAGAAAAGGATTTGTCTGGAAGCGAGTGGGAGTCTCTTTGCTTTCATTTCACTCAAAGATTGTCAGTGCTTAACATGCAGTGATGGAGAGGATGGGAAGTAATTGTCTTCCTTTCAGGCACCCCAGACCCCTGACAACCGCAGCAGAGGGAATGAAGGGGGAAGAGAAAAGGTGATGTGACGGAGACAATGACAGACACGTTCCATTCCACTGTCAGGCAGATGCTGTGTTTAAAATCATAACCATGCGTAATCGCAAAGTCTCTGCTGAACCCAGTAGTGCTGGGACCTTGCAATCACTCTTTATCATGTTTGTCAAATTCTACACGACCAACACTTGACTTGTGATTGAGCTCTGTGAGGCTGTACGTAGGCACAGTGATGATAGATGGTTGTTTGAAAATGTGCTTCTTTGGCTCTGATGCAGCATTCAATCTGCAAAGTAAGTAAAGTTGTCTAATAAATGTTGGAGTAAAAAGTACAATATAAGCCTCCAACATGTAGTGGAGTGGAAGTATAAAGTAGCAGAAAATGGAAATGCTCAAGTAAGTAAAGTACTTGGGTAAATGCACTTAGATCCATCACTTGCTAAATGCTAACATCAGCATGGAAAAGTGCTCACAATGATAATCCATACATGCTGATAATTCAATTATAATGTTCACCATTTTAGTAAAGCATAAAAGAGTTACCCAATTGGTTCTTGTCCTTTAAAAAAAGGGAAGTTTTTTACTCTTTTCAACAATACAGTGACTAAAATAAATAGAAAGGGGCAAAATGGGGCAACCCTGCCTGACCCCTCTGTTAATCTGGAATCTTTTGGTTGTGTTAAATTGTTGTATAACTAAGCTACTAATGTCTCTGTGAAAGAACTGACAATGTCGATGAAGAAGGGTGATGGGATGCCAGTCATCTATTAACAAGGGGTCCTTATCAGGTTTGGGAATAAGGGATATAATGCGTTACTTCATTGCAGTTACCATATCCCCATGAGCAATGTGTTCTGTGTACATATTAAATATACGAATTTGAATAAGTTCCCAAAAGTGTATGTAAAATCCAACAGATAACTATCAATGCCTGGCAATTTGCCTTTTTTATTGACAATAAAGCCTCTTTAACTTCATTAGTTGTCAGGTCAGACTCGCATGTAAGTTTTAAGTCATCATCAATTGAGGGTATGTTATGAATTTTTCATTACATTTGGATTCATATAATTTTCCATAAAATACAGTAACAAAATTAGATTTTGGATTTTTAGAAGGAGCACAATCTATATTAAGGGCAGTTAAAGAGTTCCTTTTAAAATTCCTTTTCACTAGTGCGTCTTGTCATCATTGCCCGATGCGATGGACGATGTCGACCCCCTCCCTAAGATATCAATGATCCTGCTTCTGATGTCTTCTCCATCTTCCTCTCTTACTCCATGAACCTTCAGGGACCACCCGCGGCTGTAACCCTGACATTCAGCTATACCTGCCTTCAGAGTCAAATTTTCTGCTTGTAATTTATCTATCATTTTTCATCGTTTCTAGGGTTTGTTTCTGTTGGTAAACATCTTGAGTACGCTGCCAGACGGCCAAGGATGACTCTGAGTGGAACCCCAAGGACATCGGCTTGGACATCTGGGTTAGTTTGAAACCAGTTAACGTCTTCCATCAACTCTTGTTTGTAGTGTCTGTCTGAAGGCTGGTTGTTGCAGGTCCTCAAAGTGTCTGCTGTAGGGCCACTGTTAGCTTTCTCCATTGTTGAGGTAGTAGATGAACTTTTTTCCTTTTTCCCATTCAAGTTTGTTCCTGTTCAGCAAGTGAACTTTTTTTTCTGTGCTGCTTTGTTAATATTCAGAGTGACATTGTTGTTTAATCTTGAAAACCGAAAGAGAGCGAAAAATACATGCCTTCCTACAGCCCTGCCATCTTGGGTACTTCCTATACCCAAAACCCCATTAATGTTGCAGTGACATCACATTCAGGAAATTATGGGAGGAAGCAGGAAGTAGCTGGGACAATTGGTTTTACTCAGGTCTTTGGGCACAGTACGTTTGACTGTATCAACTTTATTACTGCTGGTGGGACTGATGGACCCTTTTTCCACCACTCAAACTGAGTCGTACCAATTTGTTTTTCCATCACCAGTTTTGCTGTGTCGAGTTGAGCCGAGCCGCGCTAGCAATGGTCCTGCTCTGTAGTCGTATGGTGAAGAAATTATACGAAATGGAAAACATGTTTTTAATTTAATTAGTGGAGCCATGCGGGCATCAAGAGGAGAGCTTCTTTGGTTTAAGCCCCCCCTTCAAGCAGGTAGCTCAGTTGTGTTGGAAATGCAATGGAAAAACAGCAATAGATGGCAAAAGCAACATTTTCAAGTTAACGCCTGACATGTCTGAGGACGTCAATAAAAAAAAACTGAAGCATATCCTCTTCCACTTCAGTTTATCGGTGCAGGTGACAGTGCTCAGATGGTAGTGAATAACTACATCAAGATGCATGTAATGTACTCCGTCTTTGCCCAGGCGAGCTGGATATAATTAGGAATGAGTGAAACGGTAATCCGAGGTAGCTACAGGAAACAATCCAAGACACAAGTTTTCACAAGTCTAAGGAGACACATGTTGACATTTGATAGCCAGCAGCTACTCATGTTCAGATAACCTAGCATAACAACATCAGGGAGAATCTGGGTTTAAGCTCAGTTTCAGCTATTTCTTCAGAAAAGTGATATTACAGCAAAGTGTGCAGCTAAGTCCATCAAGCTCATAATCATGTGAGACAGACAGGGGTTTGGACTGAAAGTAGGAGACACCAGAGCCAATGAAACTTCTCCACCAGTGATGCTGCTGAGCCCAACTTCGTCCAGACTTGGAGTCATGTGGAGGGCTTAAGGCTTGCTGCTGCATCTAAGCTTCCGCCACTGTTGATCTGTCGAAGAGCAACAAGACAGTCACACTGAGAAAGAGAGAAGTGAGAGGGAGATAGAGGGGGGTTGGCAGTAAGGGGGAGTAAGGCAGGATTAGGAAGATGGATTTGGATGCTGGTGTAGGGTAGCCAAACGGTGAGAATTAAGGGAAAACAGTGAACAGTGAGGCTTATCAAGGCAAGTAAGATTTAGCGAGGCCTGAAAGCAGTCTTCTGCTCGAAGTTGGGCAGTAAAAACTGGCTGCTGCACCAGCTGAGGCCCCAAGTGGGAGGAAGACCCCCGTCTAACCTCCACACATAATATGCCTCACCATTTTTATATGTGCTCAATTTAAAGCTTTGTGACAGCAGTGCATGGAGTAGGTGCAAAATTGTATCCACAGGATTTGTATATTGACATGAAACTCAAATTAATTACATCATTTTTAGCATGTCTATCTTTCGTGCCTGTGCTACTTTTCTTTCACTTAATGAAACATTACATTTATGAATCATGCTTGAGTTTGAGTTGGTTGGGGTGAATGGCAGGTGTATAAATTCCAGGACCATCACATCAGGATCCAGGGTTCCTATCCTATCCAGTCTGTGGGTAGGTTTAGAGCATGGATTTGTTTGCTTTGGGTTAGGGAAAGATTGACTAGGAGAAACTAGTTGGAAATGACTGACCATGCAGGTTGACGCCGCCCGCAACCCCATGGGGTGTTAAAAAAAGTCAGGCACCGAAATGACGCACTGAAATTTGCGTTCTTATTCGATCTCGTTACAACTGTTTATGTCGGAACCGGTGCCCTACTGGAACCGAGTTTCGGTGCTCAACCCTAGTTGTTAGACTCTGTTAAAGTCTACCATGAGTACATTCACTTCTCATTCAGTTTGGCTCCATCTCTGACTGTTTAACCTCTTCCTACTGAGCACATTCATTTTGGGTTCATTTAGATTTGGATATGGCGCTCTGTGAGGAACATTTGGAAGTCCGTTGAGAGATTTGTTCATATAAACAAACTAACATTGAAAAAAAGATGTTTCTGAATCTATACTGGCATGAAAACAAGCAGAACAAAAAGCAAAAACACCCACTGGAACATTTTTTTTTTTTAAATGTAGTTTGCAGACATTGCTGTCAACCTCTGGGTATTAGCGTCAGGGCGGCATGATGCGGAACACTGGCCCTTTCTTTGCCTTGGCATAATCAAACAGCAAAGAGGACATCTCAAACATGCAGGATTTGTCTCATTTCAATATTTAGCACATGCCCTGCTACCTCAAATGTGGATGCCAGACACAAATGCTTTCCATAATTCATCCAAGTGTAGCTGAAAAATCATCCATGACCGTGTTTCTTATTTGTGAATCACCATAATACCAGTTCAGAAACTGGATTGTTTGGATACAATTCTCCCTGCTTTTCTAATCTGCAGTCTGAGATCATCCCTCGTTAATGAATTACTGAATGTCTCATCTCATCGCTGCTACATTACTGAGCCTGCTCATGCAACAAGTTTTAAATGCTGTTGTGGCTCAAAAATGTATCACAAAGATCACCAAATTAGGAAATATTTGAATACCAAAGGTTAGCCGCTAACTTGAGCTGTCAGATATATCACTCTTCTTATGCAAACGAGCTTGTTTTCCTACAGAGCTTTAATTTTCACCTCACTTCTTTACTAAATAAAGAGTGTTTGCTATTACCTGGAGGCATGCAACGGAATAATTTACACTAGCGTGATGAAAAGGGTGTCGGGGAATTAATTACTGTATTAAAGGTGCAGATAACAACAGTCTCAATGCCTCTGAGAGAAGAAAACGGAGATAGAGAAGAAGAAAGAGAAAAAGAGAGATTGGTGTGTCGAAAGTTATCTCTACCCTGCAGCGTAATGGGAGTGTTAAACACAGCTAAACACTTCAAAACGCGATTCAGTACAGGGAGAGGTGCTGAGCGGAACGACCTCTGCGTCTGAACTTGAGTACGGTTATAGATCACCTCCACTCTCTCGCTCCGTCTTTCTTTCTTTAAGTTCCAACTTCAGCAGAGGTGGAAGAGTTGAAGGTGTTTTTTCCTACATGTGAAGGTACACAGGAAGCCAACGCGCTTTCATCTCCAGCTGATTGCTGGGACGTTATTGCTTTGACTGAGGGTGACAGTAGCTGTCACGGCTGTCAAACAGCTCGGCCTGCAGCATATCAAACCGCAGGTTATGGTGTGACTGGTGACATGCTCAATCAGCCATTAAAGAGAAATCACTGTCAGCGGGACATGGCTGCTGACAATCAGTCATCACAGGGAGGATGCTCGTACACGCAATTGGACTCAAGGTGATTGGGAAGAAAGTTTGTGGGTGAAGGTTAGACCAACATATGAGTTTTTCTCATGTGCAGGATGGGAATTGGTCTTATATTGAATATTGGATACGAGCCAATCATGTGGTTCTCTTCCAACATGATGAAGATTCTGTGGTCTGTGAAAGGCCTCACTGTTCTGCATGTCCCCCACTGTGGGAACATTGAGGAGTTGAGGCGACCAGTGGGAACATTGAGGAGTTGAGGCGACCAGTAGGAATATGTGACACCTGTCCTGGCTTAATGTCCACCTACAGAGGGGTCACCATGTGCAGCAGTTGTCAGTCAATTCCTCCAAAGTGTCAA
Organism: Lagodon rhomboides; assembly: GCA_039737535.1. Taxonomy (NCBI): domain Eukaryota; kingdom Metazoa; phylum Chordata; class Actinopteri; order Spariformes; family Sparidae; genus Lagodon; species Lagodon rhomboides. The sequence goes on along the minus strand of CM077803.1, from coordinate 7,958,822 downwards.
ACATGTTCCACTGATGCAATTAAATTAATTTTTTTCTAAACTCATCCACAGACAGCCAGCCAGGGTGTCCATATCAGAAAAATGGTTGACTGAGAAAGCAGCTTATTATGACCAATATTTCTGTTCCATAATTATTACGACGACAAAGGAGGAAGTCAGGCGAAGTAGTATAATGAACTAGGTTGTTCCTTAACATAACCAAGTAGCTTTCTTGTCTAAACCTTGACATACTATAAGTGTATGACAAAGGTCCAGTATGCCTGCTGCAGCGGTCCTGTTGTTTTGTGAATGGTGATATAAGTTGTTCTTTTAGGTATGAGGATGTGTTGCAACCAGCATATTATTTAGTTCTCATGATTTTGATTACACTGTCAAATTATGTTTTTAAAAAACACGTGCAGTTGTGGAAGTACTGACAATAAAAGACGTACTCACGCCTATATTCAATTAAATTCATCAATGTAATAAAAAGCCTTAATTAAAGGCAGAAGCCATACATTTATAATATCACTCAAGCATAGAATATGTAATTTCCACCGCAAAGAGGCTCCCTATCAAAACAAAACACAAGACATCTGCAGAGTGCTCAGTGAAGGAGCCGCTGCTCAGCTGGTGAGAGCCAGCTGGTGAGTCGTGGGCTTAGCCAGACCTGAGGAATAAATGGTCACATAGGATTCCTCTCTGATCCCAGGCCGTTTACTGATGGGACGGGGAACTCAGAGATCATTTTTTACATTTTGGGATTAAAAATATGATTCATCTTTGCTTCTGTTTATCAACCTGACTACAGCAGCGATCTGCTAAGCAGAACTCTGTTGCCGATGTTTGTCATGCTATTGTAATGTTGACTGCTGACCGGAGCTGGATGGGAAATGCACTTTACTTTATGAACATAACGTTATAGTGAGGAGAGGGGAAAAGAAGACAAAGAATCACAGTCTCTGGTGAGTGACTGAATAGTGAGAGTTTACCTGAATTTAAGCACAGAAGAAATATGTTTTATTCCAAACACTCTTAATGATTATGTTCCTCATAAAACCCTTATGCTACTAACAACTAATGTAGCCACAAGCAGACATGAGGAGGGGGCTGCAGAGTTCTACTCTCTTGTGGTCTTCAACAACAGCTCAATTGATATCACTTGAGGCAATTCATCAAAATTGACGCAGCTCCCTCGGGAGCCACAAAAGGCTTTATACAACTTTTTTTTTCACATCTGCAATAGATCTCCCCTCCCTAAGACCTGAAAACCAGTTTGATGTATTCCCCTTTTAGAGTAAGTGTACATAAATATCAAAACTATTTCTAAGTGTCTCAAAAATGATATTCATAACAGTATATGATTTGATTATTATTGCTGATGTGTTAACGTTCATTCTGTTTGGTAGTTTAATCTGTAACATTTCATCATAAATCATGAAATATTTCATTTTAAAATCTGCATGTAGTGAGGTAATATCTCTCTCTTAATTGTACGGGATTATAAAACAGCATATAATGGAAATACTAGTACAACTACCTCAGTACTTTACTCAAGCAAATAACATGATTAAATGTACTGTTACTTTCAGCCACTAACCATGCATCATTAATACCCCCTGATTTTGTTTAGTGTAATGTAACTGGCTTTTATCACATCTCAAAGCTCAAACTATAGCAGCCACTTACATAGCAGACTGTTCAAGCCTTAGCATTAGCTCCTGGTAGCCATTGTGAGCAGTATAAAATGGAAAGAACAGCATATAATATCAAAGATATTGAATAATAAGATTAAAAAAGTAGCCTTTACTGAAGTAGCATTGATACAAAAACAGTGTCCCATCTTGGTATTTTTCCTTTGCAGAGCTAGCTTCCCAAGCGTTTGGGAACAATAAACAAAACAATAAACTTTTCCATAACCACCCCATAAAAGTTTTACATTGACGCAAAAGTGAACAATTTGGGGTCACACATTAATCCAAACCAGTGCAAACAAGACTGACGTAATAGACTGAAACAGCTCAGAGAGAAATGCCCTCAAATGCCAAGAGCTGTAGTCTGTAGCTGTAGAGATTGAGTCCAGGTCTGTCCACGGTGGAATATTGCAGATTTGCTGTAACAATGCACAGAGGGCCATGCCCCCCATAAAACATCACTTGAAACTTTCCGAATCACGCATGACTTTCCAACAGGTCAAGTATAAACAGGCCGAGAGAGGCCTTTGAAACCGCACGTATGGTGTTTCATTTTAGGCCAGCCATCACGGAAACTTCTCCAACATGAAAGGAACTTTGGCAGGTGGAGTATCGTGTACCGTTGCCATGCCACTGTTCAGTAAAACACACAGAGGACAAGTAATGAAGAGAACAAACACAGCGTCCGGTCACCATGAAAGAGAAAAGAAAGGAGGTGAACCCTGAGGGGGAAAAATCCAACTTGTCCGTCACATATATTGCAAGGCTCATAAAAAGCTCATTCCAGGGGTTAACAGCTGGCCAGTGCAGGAGGATGAGGTAAGATGAGGATGAAGTGCAGGTGGAACAGAAGGGAAAAGCGACTAACCTTAATCCCTCCCGCCGCCCCCCAACTTTCTCCTGAAGGAAGCACTTTTTTAAGTCCAGACTCATCCTTCCCTGGGGAGGGACTGTTATCAGCTGATTCTTTCTCCCTCTTCCTTCTTGCTCCCCCTGTTTTCCTTTTCCCCTTCCCTCTCTGCGATGCATCTGCCAGGTGTGATAAGGCAGACAAATGTTACCTTTACAGGGCTATTAAAACCATTTCCCCCCGCAGTTTTGAAATGATTATCGCCTTAGGCCCACGGTTACAGGTTAGCTGATAGCTCACCTCCATCTGCCCATATCTGGGTGACTCTTTGAGGCTTAGGGCTGGCTGGGTGGTTGAAGATTATATGCCTTGCTTAAACTGCTTGAATACCAGGGGGAAACGGCAAAGGTGGGAGGGAAGAGGAGGAAAAAAGGGGTGGAAGAAATGAAAAGAGCAGGAGTCCTGACATCCACAATGCTGTGGCGGATGATAAGGGATATGGTGACAGCTCTTCCTCCCTCTGTCTGGGTCTTGGGCTGACTTTATGTGGGACACATTGTCAGGTAAAGGGCAGTGGCAGTCAGGTTTTAAAGAAGGCATGCACGTTTTCTTTTTTTCGTCTCAGCTTATCTTGAATATTCTGCATTGTTTGAGGATATATCTTTAATTCGACATAAATTGGATTGAGGTGAGATATATGTCCTGGTTCCAAACACCTTAAGTGGCGATTCTTAAGCGGAGGAACAGATTTTGTCTTACATAATAGAACAAAATTCTCAAAATTCTGAAGCCATCTCATTTACAAACACTTAAAAACTGCTTACGGTAGACATTTGTTAGCCGCTGAGACAGCTACAGTATCTATCCTCCAGTGTCGATGATTCCTGCCAGCCAGCCCTGTTTCCCAAATCCTCTCAAGCATCACGTCTGCTCCATAGAGATATCTCCGCCAACGCCAGCTGCTGCTGGCTTCCTCCCATTACCTGCTCCGTACTTATCTGTCTGTGGCTGACTGATGGTCGTCTTTATTTCTGCCCATTTCCTGCTGCCCATTAGAATGTGTCACTTATTGGCGGCAGATCTGGGTCACATTTGATCTTCTTTTCTATTATTAATTTTTTTTTTAAATGTAGGTGTACAGCGCTACAAAGACAATGCTAGTTCAGATGTAAAAGGGAAAAGCTTTCTTCTGAGCAATCAAGAGGAAATACTAAGTGACTGCTGGTGAGACGTGTTCATTAAGTCTGTAAAGGTGGAAACGGCCCTCTTTTAGCCACTCTGACACCTCCCTAACAGAATAATCTGACAGCTGAGCCACTTAATTGAGATAGCAACAAATATATATTAACATTAATTTAATTGCACTCTGAGAATTTCCGCTCTAATTGACCTTGGCCCCCTTTACAGCATAATTACTAAGACCGTCACTTTTGCTCACCGCAGCCAGACACATCCTGTAAGGTCACTGACCCTACAATCTGCATAAAGAATTAAACAGGTGATAAAGCAGGGCTTACAACAACCTAATGACGAATTATCAGCGGGTAGAACCTGCAAATTCAGTTTTAATGCGAACCCTGATAACAAGTCATGTGGGACCCAGTAAGTATGTGGTTAATAAGACCAACTGGGAGGCATAACGGTTACTGAAATAAAATCCAGCTGTCTTTTGTCTTGTTGCATGTGTGCACACAAATTGCGCCAAATAGAAACCACTGAGAGCTGTAGCAGAAATGAGTTACAGGTAAATGTTTTTATAGCCAAATGCCAAAATCACTTGTTACTTTGGCATTTCAGACAGGATTAATCACCTCTATGGGGGCAGCTCGTTCGCCCTTACGGAGGCATTTAAGATATCTAAATAAAGGCTTGAATTATGATCAAGACTCCAACTGTAGAATGTCCACTGCCATTCAGCTAAGAATGAATAATGACAAAGGGCCCTTTCTTCGCTCTGTGAATAGAGTGATTTGTCGCTAGAGATGTCCACTGCTGTTTCCCCAAACCTTGCAGCAGGCGCTAACTTGTTATTCTACACAATAACATAACAAAGCACCTTTTGACTGAAGTAGCTCCTTTAACCAGAGCTTCTAGCCAGTGGTTCACCAGAGGTGATTGGAACTGCTCAGCCATGCAGTCGAGAGCCTGCCGAGAGCTTTTCACCCCGGCGTTTAATGAGCTACGTTCAGGTCCACAACACATCCATCCCAGTCCATTATTGGCTCCAAAAAGCTTTCAAAATGTTGTTTGAGCACTCAGTCTACTTAACCAATAGCCTATTCATAAGAGTGCCAATGGTCCTTCGCACAAAGGGGCCATTTGAATTGTTAATTCAGATTAAAAAATTGAAAAACAGAACATATCTTACCCACTTAAAGACTTGATTGATTGCTGAATTTTTGAATACTGATATCAGTGTTCTCATACATTCAAAGGCGTCTATGTAATTCTGCCCGACCAGCTCTGTAAACCTAAATGACCAGGGCAATGATACGGCCGTAAATCCAGCCCCCATCGTCATTTTAAGGTCGGACACGTTTTTTATTGAGAGAACAAAAACCGAATCAGTAACATGCTCTCAGCATTCATTGGAGGCCTCGTAGGTGTTTTAAAGCATCCGTTCTCCTGCATCGGAGCCCCCAGGGGGGTTGTTTTCTCTGCCATGGTGTTATGAGGAAATTTCTGGTAATGAAAAAAACAACAGTGCGAACCTAGCCTGCAGTCCTGCGCTGGCTCCCCAGGGAGACGAGAACATCTTATGAGTGAGGCCTTTCAATAATGGAGTTCACTATTAATCATCTCCCTCACATGTCCGCTTTGTGTTTCCTTTCTATTTCATTGAGTAGCCATTCTTCTAAGGCAGAAAAAAAAACCTCTCTGCCGCTACCATTCAAGTAATTCTCTTCCTTCCTGCCTCATAATAAGAGATTATTGGCAAATGCATCTCTGGTCTGACCGTGAATGCCTTGAATACATGGAGTCCATCATCAATTAAACGCCAGCATGGCACAGAATGGCTCCGCGGCCAAGCGCTGATGCTCGCCCCGATACAATTATTTCATTTTGAGGAACAGATGCAATTAGATTAGAAAGGCCGTTTTCATGAACATGGGAGAAATCAATGGTCTGACTAAATGTTGGCTCTGAATCAGTCATCGTAATTTCCAGCATACAATTATACACACCTTCAGAGACATGACATTAAACTTGACAAGCAAACCAAGAAAACGTATGGTAAATGTTTCATGAGGCTTTGAAATAAAAAAGACAGGTAAAACAGGGAGCACAAGGCTGAAACAAGCAGTGACACTTTAATTGGTTTCAAGATGTTTAAGGTCAATGTATTCGTGTTTTTTTTCAATGTGAACATGTACCGCAGAAAAAAAAAGCTTCAGTCATTAGTTGTAAATATACTCATGTATTTTTCTGTACATCTAGTCTGATCACATTTAAACTCACATTGTGCATGTGAATAAAATGTCAAGGCATGTCTTTCTCTAGATTATTGAGAGACATAAGTGCCCAACAGCACACAGTGCCCCTGAGAATTACGTCCTTCTGTCAACCATGTCCTTATGCCAGCAATTCCATGCTTCAGTGCTGATTTATGTTCAGATTTAATGTTCAGTGCATAATATTTGTACAGCCTCAAACCTTCTATAGTGACCCTGAACAGATGTAATAGATAGTGAGATGTTTTTTGAATGTTGAGCGACCATGAATGGGTTTTGCAGAATCGTCCAGTGTCAGGGTTCTTGCCTGGTAATAGTTCTGGCTCCGACACACAAAGCCAATGCATGTCAATAGTCTGACTCACAGACTGTGGGTATAAAGCCGGCCATTAACATTCTCTCCCCACTCTGCTATCTGCATGTTTTTTTAAAACAGGAAACAACAACAACATATGAGCTAGCAACCTACATGCTAAAGATGGCTGACCCTTACCTGGTCGGTACAGTTGAACTGGAAACAAGTTGGCAGCTTTTTCTTTTGAGGGGATTTAGCCATTATAATGCCAGGACTCGCAGCCACTTGTGCAAGTGTTCCACCAAAAACAAATCCCTTCGCACTATTTAGCAGGGGCGCCATCACCCCATCTTAGATTGTGATTGGATTTAAACCAGCCATTCCCAAACTTAAGAATGATGCCCAATATGAAATTGGACAATCTTCTGGGGCCCATTCAAACTTTAAATCACAACTCTGATCAACACACAAGACTAAGATATCCCTAAACAAATGCACAAATGTATCTCATGTAACCAATGGAATATTTAATATAACACCTGATAAATAAAAGTCAAATAAATAAAGAATAACGTAATTGTGAATTGTAAATATTTAACCATAAAAAAATTACGGTACAAAATTGAATATTTAAAACCTTTGACTTATTTATTGTAAATACCATCTTGCAACCCCACCTGCAGATTCACAGTCCACACTTTCCCTGGTTCAAAGAAATACAAAAAAGCCAGAGTGTTTTTTTCACCTGTAACAGAGTGACAATGTATGCAGCTGGACTGTTCTCCAGATGTGCCATCGACTGTGAAAGTCTTTTTACAAGCATTTCCAGTTTGTACCGACGGATCTAAGCTATCAAGCACCACATATTCAATAGGATATCTTTATTAAGCCTGTTGAGTTATTTAGAAAAACTCAATACGGCAACACATGAGTAGCAGCTTTTTTAATTAGCATCCAACCATACTTTCCAAACTGGGTCTAAACTGATCTGATTTTGACTGGAAATTAATCATAATGGGTAAACAGGGTAAGACATCCCATTCCCGATCATTTGCAGCCATGTTTGACATGGACTTTGGTTGATATTTGCACATCTCCCGCGTGTTTGGAATTGGTTTTTAGCTTACTTGCTCCAGATTGTCTTTAGAAAGCTTGCTATGGCACTGAATGTAACCTTAATATGTGGCTTAAAACTATGTTATCATCTTCTACAACTGACAGTTTAGTATTTTCTCTTTTCAACAAACTAAGCAAAGCCTGTCATCAAATGTGCCGTTATGTTTACAGGAAATGAAAAGACAACTTAAGCTGAACACTGCATTTAATACCATAATTGTTACATGATTGCAGTGTCCACAGGACTGAGAGCTGTAGGGAATGTAACCATGTTGCAGGGTTGTGTGAGCATGTGCCAACAAGCCTTGGTCATCATGACTTATTTAAATTGTTTACTGACTGTTCCCCAAAGAGGCCATGGAGGCGCACCGCTGTAGGAGGAGGGGGTGGCTGGATGAATCAGCGGCCCAGAGCTCATCAGGGGTCCTGGAACATGCCAGGGATTTTACATATTTATAGAGTCAGAGGTGTTGCTGAGCTGTTTGAGGTGTCCCAGAGGTCAAGCCACAGTAAGATCGTGGCAGCTAGTGTTACCTCATGTATGCTTTTTTTTCCCTTTACAAGCAACGAGAAGCAGAAACACGCCAACAGCTCATGTCTTTGTTCAATTTTCACCCGTGATTGAATTCTTAAGAACGCATATGGATATCCCTGGATATTCTTCGAGGAAGTTTTGGACAATGATAGCGGAAAGCATTTTTTTTAAAGCACAGATTTATAATAATTTGTTTGGGGGGCTGTTTGAAAACCAAACCTAATAAAAGTGTATCTGCACGAGCCAAACGCCTATTCGCTCTGCCAAAATTTTGAATGTTGTGCTATCACATTTAAGAGGTTACCACCACAAATACAGCAGTCTCACATATGTTCTTTATGTGTACAGTGCGTGCCAACAGTTAATCGCACTATTTCCTGTAATTCCCGTCCCCTGGTGAGCAGATGACTGATGCCCAAACAGCAGACTTTCCTCGAGACTGAAAAAGAAGAAAAAGCAGCGCACAATAACCAAGTCCGCTGATGAAGAGCACATTTTCAGAAAGATTGATCTCGGGAAGAGGAGCCGACATCAAACGCTCCTCTCAATATTTTGGGAAGTAGGAGTTATATGTTTAAGGATTTCAAAGTCCTATATGTCCTCTGAAAATGTTTATCTGATCAGTGTCCAAAAAACTGGCTTTCATCAGGAGTGATTGAGGTAATTTTGCGCGGGCCGCCCGTTTGGTTTCGCCCGTCTCTTCCGTAGGGTTCAATAGCTTCTTTCAGGCGGGAAGTCTGAGCTGATGGCCTCCTTCTGTGTGCAGCAGGCTTCGAAACAAAAAAGAAGAAAACCCTCAAGTCTCTCTTTAATTAGATTACTTAATTTGCAAAACGACATGATGGAGTGTGTTGATGCCTGATCAAGAACTGTATTTCAGTACCAGTAAGCAACTCTGTTTTTTATCAGCTGATGTCAGTCCCCACTGGTATGTGTTGTGGCAATTTATGACGTGTTTAAAAGTGCTTTTATGTTGTCTTTTTATAGTGTGTGTTTATTGTAAACCGTGCCTGCGAGGCACACTTTCTTTACGGGAAAATAAAAATCTGAATGAAATCGAATTTAGTGTCAAAGTCCAGCCAACGTCAGGCGCTAAGTGTTTGTTACTCAGTTTGTAAGGCGGCAACTTGAACAGACTTCCTCAGCAAAGGTTTGTTCAGATCATATTTCCTAATTATCCTGACATACTCCAGACTACACGGTGCTAATCAGCAGTAGAGAGTGGTCGGGGCATGAGAGGGGGGGAAAGAGAAAAAAAAACACGGTGGATAATGCTCACCTTCTTAACCAAAGGTTTATTCTGAGCCGTTGTTGCCTTGGTGAGCCAGCCCCCGCTGCGAGCAAAAGCGTGCTACATTATCAGTTCACCAGGCTTTGAGAAGCTGCAGCATCACACAGAGCTCAATGGGCTCCCCTCTTGGCGTACAGATGGCTGTGGCGAGGGCCCCGGTGGAAATAACACTAAATAAAAATTCTCTGAAAATTCTCTCTCAGGATGTGACAAAAGAAAGTGGGGCTACCTTGCCACCTGCAACGTCTGGCACCTCTCTCTCTTCTCTGCCAATTAAAAGGCTGAAAAAAAATAGCCGAGCCTCCAGGCCTAGTTTTGCATAATAACAATTTGCATAAAATGGGACCATCTGTTTGGAAAACCGTATTTTTTTTTTTGACTGCGACTTTAATGTGTTAATGCTGTGAGCTCTGATTTGCCATGCCATTGATTTCCTTGTGGGCAAGGCTACTGAAGGAAAAAAAAATTAAAGAGGTCTAGATCCCTATTAAATACAACACAGCCAAAGCCACAGCTCCGTTTGGAACAGCATGACAGTTTGGCATATAATCCTAATAAGACACTGACCTGATTACTTGTATGCAAATTATATATGTCAATATTGGCTCAGAGAAAATGACATGCAAGTCGAGATAATAGTTTCTTGAGCTGGCTGTGGTATATTAACCTAAGACATTGCAAAGGGACAGTTGCGGTTGATCACAACTTTGTTCTATTTTCATAGTTGTGCCAGCTGTTGCTATTGGCTTTGATGAGATTGTACTTACCAAAGAAAGTCCGGTCCGGCTGTGAGACAGGAATACACGAGCAATCAGACAGTAACGTACTGTAGTTAAAAAGCCAACAGTTTAGTCACAATATCTGTAATCCATGCACACAAGACTAGTGCAATAAGTTAAAGCTGAAACAGGAAGTTTGTCTGTAAGCTGTGATGAATTCTTCAATGAACAGTTTGGCTACCCTAGGTATTGGGTGTTTTTCTCGCCAGCTTTGCATCCCAGACTAATTTGCAAATGCGTATTAGTTCGGAGCCTCTCTTTAGGATCTCTAAGGTGCTTCATCCACGGGCACAGTCCAGAATGTCTCTGGACTTAGCAATGAAGTGGTGAAGTAGCGCTGAGTGACATGCGCAAGTTGGGCCGGTGCTTGCTCCTTTTTCAAAACAGGAAAGACATGAACTGCTCAGACTTTTCTCAGAAAGTTTTGAAACAGGACATGGGCAATACAGTAACAGTATGCTGATTCATATTTGATCTGCACTGCCTGCTGATATTATCTGAGTTTGGAGAGCCTGGCGCGCCGTCGGAAGGACATGCAGACTGGACGCTATTGGACAGACATGCAGCTAATCAGAGCAGTGAAATGTGACTTTTCATATTTGGACTGTATTGATTGCCCGTCACATCAAACGGTTATTATAGTGACAAAGCAACACACACAGATCTCAGCAATTAAGTTAAAGTGCAGCATTATATTTACTGATAAGGCTTTCATAAAACTGGAACAGTCCTCGCTGTGATGTGAGGATAACGTCCACATTATTGCAGTTTGACTCGGCTTTGGCACTGGCCTCGTCTTGTTTGTGCTGAGTCTCATTTGTTGCCACAGGTGTGGAGCGCATCCGTACACCCACAGTGATTCACACAGTCCGCCTTCTTCACTGTTTCTATCTTCCTCTTGGCGTCGTGCCACCACGTGAAGACGAGATGACGGATTTGCAACAAATGAGAAATTAAACGAGCGACGGAGCATGAGCGCATTCGGAGGGGCTCGATGGGAGTTGATGACCACTCAGCGGAGGCTCACTTGCCATGTGTGTCTCTGGGACTGCCAGGCGCTGTCTAAATGCGCCTTGTAGGGATCCTCAACAGATGGTGGACATGTGGGACAACTCTGCCTTACAACCTTCCCCGGTTTGCCGTATGCGCAAAAGCACAAATGCTTTTTATGAGCAATGACCCAAGACGTCATCAGTTCATTGTTTTAGAAAGGGAAGAGGGATAGAACTCTCACTAAGATTTATTGCATCTCCAGGCTTTTGATATTTGTTTGCTTTTCCTTGCTCCGACTCACGGCGAACATGTCATCGCCCCTGGCGAGCCATTACTGTACATCCTGCAGCAGGTTGCTCAGTTGATTAGAGAGACTCACCTAATTAAAGAAAGATCTGGACCGCCTGCCTTGTGGTTTCCAGAAGAAAAGATGAGGGACCCTCTTCTTCTCTGACAGCCTTCTTGGTTTTTCCTCATTGAACCGGCTTATTTTGAGATTTAACTTTGCATTTTTTTTTTATCACAACAAAGGCTCAAGTTAAGCTCTTTACTCAAGGGGAGGCATGATGTGAAATAGCTGGCGGTTGTCATCACCACATTTCCAGATCTTGCAATCAGTTTTCCCTTATCTCCTATAGCACCATATGGGCCTTTATAGGATTACGGCACCATATATTTGAATACATTACAGTAAAAAGTCAGTCAGCAGGATGTGTTTAATCTCATCTCCCCTCACATTTATACCTTTTGCTTTTATGCATTAGGTTTATTCATATTATCCATATTTGTATTATTATAGGAATTATATTATTATTTTGGACACCTCTCCAAAAGCACACGGCACTAAGTGATTGTAATTTTGATTTTCAGTGTCTATAATTAGGAAATCCAAATAGTAAGCCCTACCCCACGCTTCTCTGGCTCCGGTGCGGTGCCACCGTCTCCATTACTGACACCATTTACCACCGTTCGAGGTGTCTCACTGTTTTAATTCAGCGGTGCAACGGCAGCTGCACCACATTCCTCACGCTCCCCTGCAAAACAATTGTTAACATTCCACTAATTATAATACTAACAATTAGGCGCGGGCTGCAGGAAATAAGGGATGCAGGCCGTACGGCGAGGCTTCATCAAAAATTCTGAATATGAGATTGACTTATCAGGTGGCCTGTTGGGCGCAATTCAATTATGTCTTTGTTTTGCTGCGGGGAACGAAGGGGAGTAGATGCAAATGCAACACACAGTGAAATAGCAGGAGACTGCTGGTACCGATAAAAGGTCAATAAAAGCAGCAGCGTGAAAGAGAAAAGTGATTAGCAGTAAAGCTAATAGATTGTGGAATATTGTACTGAGGGAGTCGTTTGAGTTGTTTTGTTTCAGCGGGCGAGGGACTTTTTAGGGGTTTTTTTTCTCGACGAGCGTCTTCTTGAAACAACTTCTATTCATTTCGAATGGGGAAATGGTGTTTCCCCGCTGCGTTTCCAGCATTTTGATGTTCCGCATCACATCTGCACTGCTCTTTCTTCCCATTTTTTTCTTGTGAGGGCTCCTTCAAATAATTTTGTCTGTGAAACGCTAGTGCTGAACTCGTATGTCGTATCCGTGTTCAATTACACACAAAATACCACGTTTTCTCTCATCACTGAATTAAGCGAGACGAGGAGCCGAAGTTGTAAAGAAAACAGACAGGAGCGCCGTCTTATTTTTTCCGAGAACCGGCCGTCTTCCAAGAAGCTCTGATGTTATCCGCGTCCACTCTCCAAATGCAGATCTCGTTCAATCACCCTGTGATCGTCTCCTCTCCCTCCTTATCTGCCGAAGCTTTTCTCTTAGAAAACCCACAGGAGCCGACTCCGCAGCGCTCACAGTGATAAGTGGGAATAGAGAAATAGAAGGGGAGAGTTTACCTCCGCTGTATTGTGCCAGAGCGAGCGTATTCCAATTGATGTCTTGTCTGAGACTGGAAACGGTGGGCATATGGGACACCCTTCCTCTGCAATGCAATATTCAAAGAGATCTTACATAATTCATCTTTTTTTTTTTCTCAGTTTTTGGAGAGCCATCCTCAAAGTGTCACTGGCAGACCCTTTTAATTTGACAAGCCTGTGAAGCTGGAGCGCAAAAAAAATCTTGACGGCTTGGCTCCGCAACTTTCTCGCGGGACGGGTTGATATTGGGATGATAATGAGGCACCCCTTTTCAAAAGAATGGATGAATTAATAACCAGTCATCAGTCTGGGAGGAATAGTTCAAAGGCCGTCATAATCCAGTGGCTCATAAAGCTCCGCTTCCAAATGAGAGGAACCATGATTTATTTAGGTCATGGACAGACTGTTGGTGAATAAATACTGATATTTTTTTGTACTCGGGAAACAAACAGAAAACAACATTACCAAGAATAACTTCAGATGGGAGTTGACTTTCCGCAGCTCTGATTCGCCGCCATTAGGTGACACTACATTTTCTGGAATGCATACATGTTGAGTGTTGTCGTGTGCTCTGGCGGCGTTGTTTCGCAGCATGCAGACGCTCTTCGTGCAGTTTTGCATTTCTTTGATGTTTCTTGAGAAGTAAAGACGTAGGAACCATAAAATAAAGTACATCACTATATCATGTTGCAAAATTGTGTTATACACTGTGCTACAAAATGAAGTTTTCTTTTCTCTTGAACTGATTATTTCTTTAAGTTTCTTGTGTGACAGCTGAACAGGATCGGGTTGACAATATTTTATCATGTCATTTATTTATTTGCTGTTATTTGAGTATTGTTCCTGTATCAATTATTTTTAATTATCTATCACCCTATTTGTTTCTTTAATGTCCTATTCCAACGCGTTTTTAAAAAGCATTTTACTCAATGTGTGCAGGTCAACCAGACCATGGTTAGTGGTTTGGCGAAGGCTGTGGTTATGGTGCTGATGCAGTCAACAATATGTTTTAGCATCTGATCAAATGACTACCACCTAATGTGGTAAGACAGTCATCACTCAGCGCTGTGGTGCATTTTTGCATCTTTAAGCTCTGTGTTTTGGTTTTTTTGCAAAGCCCACCTCTGCTGTTTACGGCTCAGCGCACTCAACAAATGAATTTCCCAGCCAGAGCAGATGGCTTTTGAAAGCAGGGCATTTTTCGAATAAATGTATTATATCGCCAATTGGAAACAAACCTTGCTTCAGATAATCAGAAGAATGCTGAATAATGGATTTGATAATAAGCCAGGAAAATAATTGGCTGGCAAGTAGTATCCAGTATATACATATGTGGGCTATAAATATAACTGTAATTTACATGTACTTAATAATTGCCAGAAAACTACTTAAGTGCATTTAGACTTTTACTCACATTTGTATGGATGACTATTATCGAAGTCAAATTTTAACATGCTACCTTTGCTTTTGCCCTGCTTCCTGTCATCTCTGAAGCTGTCCTATCAATAAAGCCATACAAAGGCCAAAAAATAATTTTAAAAAGTATGACTTTTGGGTACTTTGGAAACACATTCAGTACAACAACTTTATTAGGTGATCAGATATAAATGCTGTGTTTACAACCTGCTCAAAGAGCCAATCAATGCAGGCTCAGGAAATGGTACACAACTAAAACACTTCAGGTTAGGGAAAGGGACCATGAATTTATATTAAAGAATCAACATCGATTCATAGTTCCACTAGGCACACTAAGGCATCAACACTGCATGTTGTCAATGAACTAAATTTGAACAAATGTGGTTTTGGTATCGGAAATAGCTCTCTGCTTAGTCTCTGCCAAGTGGATTTCATTCCTATCATCTTTTCTCTTACTGTACGCCAGTGAGCCTCATTCTAGTATCTTCCCTTATTCAGTCCAGGCACTCTGCTTGTAAGAATCAGTTGGCCCACAGCGCTGATAGCAATGGTTTGCAGATTTGCAGATTTTTTTTTCTTCTTTTGATGATCTAGGAGTGATATTTTTTCCACCAAGCATGGATGTAGCAGTTATCACTTTCAGTCCCATCATCCACACACTTCCTCCTCACCGACAGCCGCAGTTTTCTAGGTCACGCTGCGCCGAATCACTCGCAACTGGAGCAAACATATTTTCAACTCGCATCAACTTTTCAATCATGCATCTCCTTGATAGGGGCTCGGCACGCTGGAAAACGCATTACGTGTTTGTTAGCCGACGCCCAGCTGGATCCCGCCTGCTCCCGAGCGGTCCGAAAATTAATTTGTCGTGGCCAAATAGTGTGCAGGGGGAGAAAAAATGTGAGCTGTTGTCTGGATGCTGTGGTCCCCACATGAGCCACCTCTATTTGTCTCAGCACCCCCAGACAGCTGCAGCTCTCACAGCTGGGAGAGCGAGGCCATTAGCAGGCAATTTCACCCCTCCCCTCCCTCATGTCTTTCCTCCATTAGACAACTTCCTTCACGCTTTCCTGGTGGACACTTTTTTAACTTCTAAATCCACCTTTTTGCATACCAACACGGGGCGACGAAAGTTGTTTGCGCCCCAGGTATTTCAAGCTCCGAGCTGTTTTGTTTTTCTGATCAAGCGGTGCAGTGGAGAGAAAAATAAAGGGTTATTAAACGCACTGGGTGCCGAAAAGGGGTCCTACGCGTAATCCACCCACACGGAATGACTTGACAACTGTGTGAAGACGTAGCGCGGGCCTGTTTTTTTGAAGCTCGGGGGGAAGAATGGCATTTCGCTTATTAGACCACTTTAGCAATTTGCACGCAGGCAGCAAACAATAAGCCAAAAATAAACAGCCCAATGGGGGAAGAGCGATGGCATTATGCACACTAAGCCGTCATTCAATCCATCATAATTGAATATCTGCGCTATCAAGCGCATTCATCCCACATTCTCATTGTTGACTTATTGTTAAACTCGGTGAATGAATGTTGTTGATACTGCTGAATTTTAATTCAGAGCCACGCTCGCGCATAGCTGGAGGGACAAAATAGAAACGGATGTGGGTTTTGCGAGTCGCGAGATCTGGCTCGGAGCTCGGCGGTAATCATTGGGCCCTCTCCTGGTTAATCATTTCCCTGGGTGCGAAGCGAGATACTTGGCCAAGTAGCCAATATGAATGGCTACTGGGAAGATAAGCTGGAAATGCAGTTCCTCTGTCGCCGTGTGCAATAATCCCGGCGCTGCATCTATCACGGCTCGCTATTGAAATGAACAGATGGACTCCCACACATGCAGCACAGAGGGGATAGATAAAGCGTTTTCCTGCGTGCTGTGACAGTTATTTATTGACTGTTGGGCACACAGGACGTAGCCTGTGAAAACATGTGTGCGTGATGCTCAAAGAATTTGTCCTTAAAAGATGTTCCATTTCGTATTTAGTGTATTAAGTACCGGGCGTTATGTAACAGGTATGATTCAGTTTTGTGCTGGTCGTTGCATTTGGATTTTTGATACCATGGTGGTAAAGCAGTTCTGACATTTTTCTGGGTTAAGATGGTGGTTGTGTCGAAGGACTCGCTGCATCCTATTCAGACCGCACATCTATCACCATGTTACCTTCAAACCAAACTGTACATGTACACGACTGACTTACCTTGCCTGATGTGTGGGTTACATAAGCCAGCAAACTTGTCTGATACTGTACACAGGCCAAGGTTGAGGCGGTTAGCTGAACAAAGTAACATTCAAAACCACGAAACACATTCAACGTGTTGCAGTAGTCACAAGTGTGTACTGCAGGGAAAACTAATGATACTAATACTACTGCAAATAAAGCAGGATACTTGGCGCAAGGGCTTAATCTGCGACAGACCTGTCAGTGATACCTACTGTGTTGGTTTGGATTCATTGTTCAAAGTTGTATTTTCTTGATTGAGTCGCCACTGCAGCACTACACCAATGAAGTGATCAGGCATATCATGCTATAATTAAATCCGCCGGTGTAAGTGTGTATATGTTCTGTTGTTTGTTTTGCCATATACAGTGATGAGCAGTTTAATCTTGTTACTCAAAATGAGATTATTGCTGTGAAATTACCATATGTATTACATCTATAAAGCAACCCAGTCACCGGAGTAAAATGTTGGCATTGTACGTTTCTGCACAGATATATGTTTTTGTACGTATCTATCACTTCTACAGTTAGTTTCATATCATGTTCATGTTACATGTTTATGAGCCGAATTTCATGGGCGAAAAAAGAGACAGTGGAGCTGGGGTGAGACAGCTGCCAAGAGAACCACCACCGTTGGAGTTGTAAAATCACAAAACGCTGGATATTTTTATAATAATTCATTGATTTATTAAGCAGCTGTTTTTATTGCTAATAAATACTGTGTACTCGAGATTATTTGGCCATCATAAAGCTGCAACACTAAGAAATGTGGCGTTTCAACTTATCCGTGCCGACATTTATTGCTGTGTTTTGAGTGGAAATAGAGTTCAGATTGCTATCAGCAGAAGGTCTGCAGTGGAGATGGACTTTTAAGATGTGTTGTTTCGTGAAAAGAAAAAGATGACTGAGTCTCTCCTCAGCTTGTTTAACGACGTCCATGCAATAAACAATCTCCAGTTTGAAACTTGTCAGAGAAACACGGACCATTCTGGCAGCACTTTTATCCGATTCATTTATCTCTGGCTATACAGATGTTCTGGATCGTAACTCATAGCGCTGAAGGAAGGGAAACAGCCACTTGGCTTCTGGCATTCCTTCATGTTTTGTATGTGATAGATATAGACTTATGTTGCTATGAATTCACCTGAAAAAACAGTAATGTGTCTTCGGCCTCTGACAGTTTTTGAAATTTTAAACATAATAAGCGATACCTTCTTGTTGCCACTTCAGTACGTCTACTACTGCTACTTCAGCACCAGAGTGTTTACCAGTTTCTTTCTCTGACTGTTACAGCGCTTATTGCTCTGATGACAGATCTTGCTGAATATGCTCTTCCTCCAGGAAGGCATCTCAATGGATAGGTTCTCAATGTGTGCAACCTTTAGCCAGTGCGATTCTGTGAAGCTGCCTTTCTACAGTATATACCTCTCTGTATAGATCCCCCGGCACAATACATGCCATCACATGCACCGCCTACATTATGGAAATACTGCTCATGTAATCTGAGAATTGGGTGTTCTTTCATCTGTGCTTGCGAGAGAAAACGATGTGCGGCATGCTGTGTGCGACGCAGAATGGGCAGACTAGATCTATTTAAAAGATGGTTGAATTACAAAGACGTTTTTTTTATGTTGGAACAGGAGGTTCAGAAGAAAGACAGAAATTACATTCCTCGTTCTTCTCTAATCTACAATATTAAATATAAAGATAAGGGAACGTATGTATGGAAAAAAAAACGGTAACGCATATAAAATGATTACCTTGAGGCATTAGATGAACATTCTTAGGTAGTGTAGTGGTAGTTGCTAACATTGCTCTGTCCATTGTTGATCTTAATAGTTATTAAGTGGAGGATGTAATGTTGATTTACATTTATGATTTGCAGGAAAGACATATTGCTGGATGTCTCCTTCACTCAGTGTGAATGGTCTTCTGGTGGTAACATACTTAAATGTTCATTTAGTAGGCAGTGTGCTGCATAAAGGCTACCGATAGAGTATGTAGTAGGCACTATGGCAGCATGTGATTTTGAAGACAACCTCACTAAACTCTAGACTGTTTGACTTTGACCGTTGTTTTGGAGCCCCGTACTGGGAGTTCGTATGCCGCAGTGTAAGACATACCATGTTACACTTAAAGGGGAAAACTAAATGAGGACCCAAACGCAGACACACACGGGAGGCAGGATTGGGAGAACAAGAAGCGAGCTTTAATTAATACAAAGCTGAAATACAAAAAACAACAGGGAAACTAGACAAACCAAAAAATGAGTCACAAGGTAAGTATCAACTAAAGGCTAAAACAAAGTGCTAACAAAAGCAAAGTACAAATTAAACAAGAAACCAAAATCAGAAACATACCAAATGGAGAGATCGCGGAGAGACGGCACGAACTGACAAACACATGAGGGAGAACAGAGACTATGTGCACAGGGACACTAATGAGGGGATCAGGAACAGGTGAGGTGAGTGAGGAGGGAAGAGGACAGGTGAGGTAATGAAGGGAAAAAACACAGAGAGGGAAAAACACACAGGAGAAACTGAGAAGCAAGAAGAGACACACAAGGGCATGATTTCAAAATAAAACAATAAAACCCAGGATCATGAAATACAACACATATGTCTTGACAGGATGTTGTTCAGGAAGAGATGAATGGCCGCCTGTATGAATCAATCAAAGATGTCGTGTGAGTTTCATGCTTTGGTTCAGTAAAGTCTCAGACAGTCCTCAACTTATACTGGAGTTATTTCCTGACTGACCAGAGTGTTTAGCTAACTGGATAGCCTATCGTCTGGTGAGATGATGAGACTGACACTCCTCAGTCTTTGAACAAGTGCTACCTTTGCCCATCCAGATTTATCCTACCAGTCCAGGGATTTGAACCAGAGACTCTCCATTTACAAGCTTGCTACTCTAACCTTCAGTCTACCACTGCCCCATGAATAGTTAAATCCACCTGTTGACTAAAGTTTATCCATGGCTTGGGTTTAGCTCAAGATAGCAGTCGAACTGTTGCACAGTATTATGGTAGTAATATATCCATAGCACTTTTACTTACCTTTTCTTTATAAATCTTATAGGGTCGGGCTGTTTTCATACTTTGTGCCAGCTGTGTTTTGGCCACACCTCTTCTAATTTTGAGTGTAATTGTAGACTAATTCAGTCCATACATCTCTTACTCTTGTCCTGCCAAGGTCTGCTAACGTGATTGGCAGAAACAAACGGATACTGATATGCAACATGCCTCATGGAACAGCTCAGGCAGCCACAGTAAATCAACATTTAACAAGACTGCATTAGAAAAGAATTATAGAATTTATTCATTCATCCATCTTTGACATTATTCTTTAGGCTTGGTTTGCTTTTAACACATTTGGTATTGGTCTTGTTTTCAAAAAGGTTACATTTCATTTAATTTTGTCTCATTTTTGCAAAGAAAAGTCGCCATTAAAGATCTTTTCCTCATACTTTTCAATGATAAAACACTTATTTATGATCTAGGAACTGTTTCCTCATCTTTAACACTCCCCAGTTTTGTTTGCCAATTGGCAACAAGGAGACAGACTTTGTTCAAACCTACAACTGTGTCTTGCGGGCGCTGCAGCTGCATAAAATTACAGTTGAGTCGCCCAAACTGTGTGACTGTGCAGTGTCTCGAGCTGAAGAAAAAACACTGCTGAAGATGAAAGTTAGAGGAAACACACAGATGCTTGTGGCCCACTATCAGCTCTTAGATTATAGCTACTAGTGGAGCTACTATTTTGCCAGAGCCTATTAGTGTAATTAGCTCCCGCACTGATCTCTCTGCGAGATAGATCTTCAATGGAGCCATTGACCTAAAATAATGTGGCTGTGCCGCAACATAATAAAGGCGAAAAAACACAATCAAAGACAACCGAGGCACTGAACTTGAACATGGAGTTTAAATATTCTACCCTTTGAGCTAAAATAGATAAAGTTAAGCATGTGTTAATCATACAGTAGAGGCCATCTGAAGAAATGATTTATTACGAAGCAAACGGTGAGATTTTCTATTATTTTTAAAAATAGGAATGGCAGGATGGGAAGAAAGGGGAGCAGTGATCTAACAGTGACATATTTAACTTCTCTGAACAAACAAGACTTGGAAGCAGACACTCCGCTTGAATAGCACGAGTCCTCATTTCCCTCCGGAGGAGACACATGTCTTATAATCAGCCAGCAGCGCATAATCCAGACATATGCCGCTTTCATCGCTCTGCTCTTGTGTCAGCGCTCATGCAAGTGGTGATTTCATTGTTGTATTATATTTTTTTCCCCCTCTTTTTTTTTTTCTTTCTGCAAGAGAGAGTTGCTTATAACATGAATAATTAGTGACTGTGATAAATTGCTGTGAGCCTCATCCCGAGAGGCCAGGCTCAAAGAAGACAGCCTTTCCACTGTCTTTAAATGAGCTATTTTTACTCTACCAGTCAACAGGCAGTTTGGGGATTTCGCTATATTCTGCTTAGTCTTTGGAAAATACTCTATAATTACTTTGTGGTACATCTGTGTGCAAATTAAGAAATCAAGTCTAATTAAACCTTGCAAAAGGCAGACGTTACAGTCGTCATATGGCCTCCTAACTGCACAAGTGTACCTACCCCGGCTCTCGCGTTTCAGCGGCGCTTTCGTCTCTGCATTCCTACTGTACGCACTGAATGATTAATTCAGACTCTAAATGAGCCGCCCTTGACTTAATGCACAAAAGTGATGCAACAGATCAACAGACGTTGAACACTAATGAGGACTGCAAGGATACAGACGTGCCGTGGGATTGGACATATAATTATAGGGTCCAAATGCTGCCGTATCCAGCCTATGTAAGTGACCTTCCAAGTAGTTCAAGTGCCACTTTGTTGTGACCTTCAGGGGGGTGGAACGCATGTAAAATATTTTATCTATGTAAGAATTCTCATCTCCTATAAGTCTGAATCAACATGTGAGGCTCAACATGTGATGGAACAGTCCAGCACCCGGACGGTGTTGGACACAGACACTGGAGTTATCATCTTCTAAGTGTTTGGGAGCATTTTGCATTCAATAATATAATGAACAGCTTTGCAAGATGAATGCAACACTTTTTTTATTTTTGTCAATACATTTTACGTCACCATCCAATGGCCAATGTTTGCACAGCAGGGCACTGAACTCCAGCACTAGCAAAAAAAGCTGACCGACCAACAAACTAAGAGCCATCGTACGAAACCTTAGCCAACTCCGGAACAGCAAATATAACTGTCTGTTTCATTCAAAAAGCCCTGCACTCATATAGAGTTGTGGATAATGCTGGTTTTCACTGGTATTAGCTTTGCAGCAGGGGTGGAGTTCTCCACTGCTGGAGTCATAAATAGCATTAATAAGAGCAAAGCAAGAATCAGAATCATATTGTGATTTCCAAAGAGTCCCAAAAATATGTTCTGGTTTATGCTTGATTGTCCTCCAGCTGCTCTGGGAACGCAACTGCTGACCGCTGTTAGCAAACAGCCTCCCGATGAACACCTTCAGATAAGGGGCTGTAAGAGAATTATTATGTCCAGTTCCAGTGCCAAAGTGACAACCAAGAGTTTCCTGATGGACAGATACCAGTAGCTTTATTGCTAGTGTAACCACAACCTGCTGCTACATGTAGCTGCCATTAGCTAGTTAGAGGTAGAGCGAAAGAAGAGCAAGAACCGCCTCAGTAGTGTATTCCATGCCATCAAACTCATCCGTCGGTCTCTGTGGCTGTGTTGTTCCGCCCTGCCTTGACATTCAGCTCTATTGGCTACTGTAGACGCCAATCATTATATGCGACAAGTCTCTCTCTCAGATCAGTTCATTTCATCACTGCAATCAGTGGATTTGCTTGCTCAGGTAAAATGAATGTACCCAGTGATTTTGCAGTTTGACCGAATTGTGACGCTCACATGTACGTCACGATGGCCGATCGCAGACGGTCTTTGCAGCGCTGACCCTCGAGGGGGGACAGAGAGGACCAACCATTCCAAAACAGAGGGAGCTCAGAGACGTGGCAGCAGATGTGGTTTTCTTGCACAGTGAATAAGATGCACTTGCAACCTTTTCTCCGTGGCCTTTCTCGTCTGACTGAGCGGCAGCAGAGCTCTCCCTCGCCGTATCTATTTAGGCCATAAAGAAACGATCTGGTGTCTGTACAAACTGTTCCAAGGTTTTATTCAACCGAGCTTCAAGCACCAGGTGTTCTGTGAGGACATGCCATTAATTTATTCTGCGCCATGTTATGCTGTTACCAAACTAACCCTTTGTGTTGCTGCTTCCCCTTGAAAGTTTCTGCGCATTGTAACTCGCCTCTGTTATTTTGTATTTTTGGCCCCTCTGGTACCTTTCCTCCTGTTTGCTCAGATTCTTAACAAGTAACATAAATATACAGTCGCAGTTCTGAATAGTGACAAAACTGTGTACCGTATGAGCAAAGATGTTCAGCTGGATGCATTTTCTGACCCGATGCACGAAATGCCTAGTCGTGACATCAGCCCCCGCCTGGCACCGAGGGCGCGCTGACAGGCGAAAAACAAACCGAGTCCGGAGCTTATGCAATGACTCATTGTCTCAGCGAATGTTATTCTCGCGGATGACTTGCTCCGTCTGACATTTGCAGTCAGTCCCCCCCTCTATTGACCAGCTAATTCTATTAATTCCTTCTTTGAAGTGCTGTGAGAGGAACTCCAAGGTTGCTCATCACAGGGCCGCTTCATTTCGGCACTTTCATTAGTTCAAGCTTTGATGGCTTAGTGAGTAACCCCTGACTGAAAAAGAGGCGGCGTGGTGTACGATGGCGGAGGAAATGTATGTGAGAACTCGCCAGCCTTTTCGAGTTCACAGTTTATGCGAGGTTGTCGATGCGAGGTGATGTGATTTATCGTGGCCTGTAATGGCAGGGTGGATGCTTCCCAACCTCTTTCCTCCGCATTTGAGTCTGCAGTTTCGGGGATTTAGTGTAATTAGAGGTACGTTGCGTAGATTTTGGATTTGACAGATAAAAACAGTGCCTTGCCATGTGGCGTGTGAAGACCTGACATTGTTGCCGTTATTAACGTTGGCTCCCAAACAAAAGAACCGGAGCAACAGCGAGGTTAACGCCGGTGTCAGACGGAGAGAAATGTCAGGTTAATGTGCCAACGGCTCCGGGCTTTGTTTTGATTACTGTAATTATGTTTATCCTCTTCCAGTTTACACCATATATGTTTTCCTTCCATTTTTTTTTTTTTATCCCCCTTGGGTTTCACATAAGTCAGTTATAGGCCAGGATTTCGCAGGCGAATCATCAATCAAGTGAGTATTTACAGCCACAGTATTATGTTCCGTGCAGTGTGCCCTATAAACGTGATAGAAAAGATAATTGCACGCTAATAACATATTTAATCACTGAGCATGTGCGTTTTTTTTTTTGTTTTTTTTGCTCTACCTGAGCTAATTTGGTTATCGCCACAATTCCCCGATAAGCAGCGCAAAGAGATAAATCAGCCTGATCCCATTCACACCTGGGCACAGCGAGGAGGAAGAATAGAGGGGAGGGAAAGGAAAGAAAAAAAAAAAAAGGCAGGCTAGTGCCACCTGACTGATGAATACACTCATGCATGTGGACACTTGGCTGGCGCACGGAGAATAACAGGGAGGGGATCTGGCACTTCATCAAGTAGACCTACTACTGGGAAATCGCTGTGCGAGAGCAATGAGGATGATGCGTTTATCTAGCTTCCTCTGTGATGCATAACTGGCTCGGCTGGTCTCGCAGCTCGCAGCGCGCAGTATGCCTCCAAACCGGCAGCCCGGATGCATCAAACATTAGATGCTTTTTATTCACTTGACATATTTCAGGAGTTTTGGTTAAAGGAAACCAAAGTGTGCCAACAGACTGCCTCCACTGTGACCCCCTTTCTTTCTTAAGCGGGTGAGGCATGTTTCTGGAGAAGTGTTATAAGCGTCCTCCTCTCTCGACGGCCTCCGCCTCAGGTGTGACACGGCACGCTTTCCCCCTCAGCCGCGGCAATCAGACAAAACCTCTGTTTGCGAACTATCATGAAAATGAGCAGCTCGCCATTAGAAGATGCACAGACACGAGGCCTGTACCCTCCAATCTGTAATGAGATTACAGCTCAGGGCGCATGCGAGATCATTTGTGCGTGTGTGAGTTAATTGGCAGCCAAAGAGCCTGAGAGGGAATGTTCTGCGAGCCCAGCAAACAGTAACTCAGACCCAGGGCAACACTAATTATTCCAGGCTGCCCGCCAAATCCACAATATTACAGCTTAGCGCGTGTGCCCGCTCTGGTGTGGCAGCGATTTCTGCTTTGAGGATAAATTGTCCAGAAGCAGACAGTCCACCCAGGGTACCAGGTGCGCAAATTGAGATCTACTGACACATATTTCTCTCGGAGATGAAGTGGTTTTCAGCAGAATTTGAGGCATTGCTGACTCAATGTCTTCGCTGCTTTTCACTGCGACCTTATGTGACTTGCTTCCTTTCTCAGTCTCGTTGTGTTACAATGACTAAACGGGCAGGAAATGCATCTGCAAATAGAGTTCAGTCCTGGAGCAAATGTTTTCTGAATAACTTGATGCCCCACACTGAAGATGACTCAGACAGCTTGACCCAAACCAACATCCTGCTACTCAAAAAACAAAATCATGAACAACACAATAGCATTACACAGTGATATTGGGCACAATAGCTCGACTATGATGTTTGATTTAGACCAAAATGTGAAGATTTGCCCTGCTCCCTTTTGACTGACGGGGAACACCAATTCTAGAAAATGTCTGTGATCGTCAACTACAACAATCGTCGTAGCCAGGCACCTAAACGGCCCCCTCGCTCGCTGCATTAGCATGACTGCTGAGAGGAAATCTGGGTGAGCAGACAATAGTGAGGAGAGAAATCATAAAAAGTGCATAAATATGGAAGTGGAGGGGGGGGTATGAGGAGGAGGGGGAGTGAAAAAAATTGAAAACCCAGCAAGGTAAATAAGATTTGCCTCTATTTCTGCTGATGGCTGTCAGAACACCGGCACTTTAAGCCGCAGATACGGTGGCAGCTCAGGGTGTGTGTGCGTGTGCGAGCGCGCATACGTGTGTGTTTTGGGTCTGTGCGTGGCAGGGGCTAATTATCATGGAGGAGGGAGGGCAGGGTGGGGTGTGTGTGTGTGTGTGTGTGTGTGTGCGAGGAGGGGGGGGGATTTCTGTTTTGTACGGAGATGAGACGCGAACAACAACCCATCCCGGCCCCCCCCCACACTCCCAACGCACCCACCCTCACCCCCCCCACATCCATCTGACATGCCTGGCTTGCTGGAGAGCTGTCCAGGGTCACCTCCACCCAGCCTGATAATGACGCCTATTTAACCCAAGCGGCCTTACTGTACAGGGCTCTCTCTCTCTCTCTCTCTCTCTCTCTCTCTCCTCTCTTTGTGTCTGTGCATGTGTGTGTGTGTGTATGTGTGTTCTGCAATAACAAAGTCTGCACACGAAGACCAACCCCAGAATATCTGGCTCATGTGAGCATCATGTGCCGCTCTTCCAGAGAGATGTTTTTTTGCAATTGTTTTCAGAATTAAGTTTAGAGTTGCATGAAATGTTTATAATATCAATTAAAATCCATTAAACAACTAAAGTAGATGGGAACAACTGGGGAAAGAAAAACATAAAATGACTCCAGACAGCTTTTCCAGCATATTCCAGGTGTCCACGTGCCTCGAGATCCCAAATTGATTTGAAAAGACATTATTAACACCACTTTTTGAATCTCTGGGCCTCCGGACACTCTGATTAAGCCTTTTTTTGTTTTTTTCTTTGGGTTGTTTAGTAGAAAACGGTTTAATTATTGGAGGAAATTTTCTTTTCCTGGTTGAAAAAAGAGTATTAAATACACTGAAATGGATATTCACAGGCCTGTGTGTACAGAAAGAAATAAAAAGTATGCCCATCTGTCAGTTTCTGTCCGTCACCATCCACAACAGGCCAGACTCCTTCTCCCGGCGCCTCCCTGTCCAGCTAAATAGCTGTATACTGAAGCTGTGTACTGTAGTGAGCAACAAGCATACATGTTTTGCGTCACCCCTCTCTGTCTGCTGATTCATGCGTGGGACTGTTGACCTCATGGTTTTTGCCTCTGTCTGCGGTGCCAGCTGTGGCTGCACATGTGAGTGACGTTAAAGCGGGGCGTGCGTGGAGCGTTCCAGTGTGACCGAAATAAATAAAAATACATGACATTGGAATACATTTTTCCCTGCACTGAATTCAAATCTACAATCCCTCCCCGGCCTCCGTTTTCTTTGTTTCTCATTACTCTCCTCCCTCCTTCTGCTTTCCATCATCTGTCTTACTCGTTTGGCATTGCTGTGTGACATCTGGCACTGGCCAGACATTCCCAAGCCGGTGACCAATGTCCTCCCATAACAAGGATATATGGCTCCATTAGCCCGCAGCTGATTATTTAATCATTTCTTAGATGGCTTTAATTGAAATTGTTTGATGAATGGTGCAGGGGTTCACTCCCCACAGAGAGGTCTAATTGGGACTCTGTCCTGGGAGCCTCACCTTGGATCTGTCACCGTCTGGACACTTCAGTCAGAGGGGACAGGTGGGACGGAGACTGGTTGGGGCAGAGGACATGCTATATTTAGTTCTTAAGACTGAGAGGATCTTCTCTGGCCTAGTTACCTCGATGCATACTGTTCAGCAAAGCAAGCATGTGCATAGTGGTAAACATCTCATTCCAAACCTGTGAACTAGAACTTCGATTGGAAATGTGTTTTCCCTTTTACGTTTGGAGGAAAAACGTAACTGCAAACTTCCATTAGCACTTCTGGCCACGGCGAGTCAAACCCTGCAGCAGAAACTGTTTCCATTACTACCAAGATGGACCATCTCCAGTGTGGGGCCAATGCACGCCTAATGGATTGTGATGACATCCCACAACCTACAAAACTCAAGTACTGTCAGGAGACTAGGGAGAAAGACGTTTTCACATGTCTCTGTGTGCTTGCTGCTTCATATTGTGAGCTTTTAAATGACAAAATAATAGGTAATTAGTGGAGCTTTGTGAGCAGTGGGTTTTGATATCAGTGCAGAGAGAAAGAGTATTTATAGCCGCTCCTCTGACCAACGGTCACAGCAATGGATCAGCCCGCTGCATTCAGACGTTGTCGACTGTGTGGTCACAGTTAAAGACGCAACTTCAGGCAGGTTGCCCTGTTGTTATGGAGCTTTGAATCCCTGCCTTGCTGGTCAAACTGAATTGACGGAAGTTTGCATAAGCCCCAGTCTTAGTCGCAGGAATATGATTTGTATATTGTAAAAAAACAAATAAAAGACATTGTCAGTGAACATTTTGACAATGAGTTCCAAAATAAAAAAAATGTTGTTGCTTACCATATTTGTTAATTAACAGCATCTCCAGCAACATTAAATGTACCAAAAAACATACTCTGACAGCATTAATTTCCTTTTCTTTCAAATTACATTTGCTGTCTGTAATTGGTAGCTTATAAATTGTGTGAATGTGATCGGGGCATTCCTGAAAAAAGTACATGGAAATAAAAATAGTACTACTACAAGTACCACTACTACTACTAATACTTTTTAGAAGAAAGGGTGGTTGTCTACCCGGTCCACCTCTGTTTTATATGATGCAGGACTGACATTTACAACTGTTACCGGATAGCAATGTTGATCTACGGTCACTTTTAGACCATTTTGTACAATTTAATTCATCATAGAACGGTATGTCTTTTATTATACAGCCATAGTGTGAAACGAATACCATAGCCTAACAATGACAACACCATCAATGCCACTTTATAATCACATCGATTGAAAATAGATATATAGATGGATAGCTTTATTGATACCAAAGGGAAATTAGGTTATTGTAGCAGCAGGTACATTCACATACAAATACAATCAAAATACAAGGGCAAATATTGGCACAATGAAAAAATACTATATACAATAAAAAAAAAATATATACAATAAAATGCTTGAGTAGCTATAAAATAAAATACTGAGGTAAAAGAGAAAAGGTAAGAGGAACATAAGGTGTGAGAAGACAAGGTGCAGTGTTTACAGTAATAATGATTTACAGAGCATTATTTGTGTGGTTTTAATTATTATTACTGTAAACACAACACCTTATCCTCTCGCACCTTATGTTCCTAGAGGACATGGCGCGATGTTTACAATAATAATTATTCATAACACACAAATGCAAGATGATGAGTCAGAAGACTGAAAGAAAAAAGCATGGACTGCACTTTACATATGCTTGATTCCCATGAGGTCTTTAAGAGCAAGAACGCACATCAAAACACACGGAAAACAACAGACACCCATACTTGTGCTCATCACGGAGCCTTGTATGGATCATCGTGAGAATTTCTTCAGGACTGCTTTTGCTTTCCCTCGCAATATGTTTTGCGCAATTTGCAATACTTTTGCTTTACCTCGTAACACTTTTTGTCGTCCGTTCCCTCTGAGCTGCGTTATTATGGTTAAAACACATCAACTTCTTTGGCCTCTCTTCTCGTCCTCTGCTTCTTGGGGTTATTCATCCTCCGGATAGGATGGAAACATTGATCTACAGTCACTTTGAGACCATTATTTGAAAAGGTTTCATTTATCCTTGAAAGGTAAACCTTTTAGCATACAGCCCCTAGTGTGAAATGAATACCATAGCCTGACAATGTCAATGTCACTACAGTTTACAAGATAATTAATTGGAGACCCAAAGAAGTGTTGAAATGAAGTAGCAAAAAGAAACTAGAATGGCACTCAGTAGAGTGCATGCCTTCACCAAGGTCCAACAGCCCATTTAATGCCCCCTGTCGGGATAGACTTGAGCAAGATACTTTCTCTTGATGAGCAGGCAGGCACCTTGCATGGCAGCTTCTGCCACCAGTTAATGAACAGGTTGAATGAGACGTGTTGTAAAGCGAAATTGCTATAGAAATGCAAGTCCATTTATCATAAATGTGCTGGATCTGGATTTTTGTTTGCATCTGTATCAAATTGTGCTCACCCATAGGAAGCAGCTGCCTAAATACGCCTCATATTTTCTTCGAGATTCCTTCATTATTCCCTGAGAAATTAACGAAAATTTGGAAAAACACTCCTGGATTCCTTAACTGGAAGAGTTAATGTGGCCAATTGTGGGCGAGACCCATCCTCCATCCATCTTTCTTGGAAATCCATTCGGTTATTTTTGTGTCATCCTGCTGACAAACTACCGGACTAGGGCAAAAACATAACCTTCTTGGCAACTGAAAAAAAAAAAATTGAGAACCGGTATGCTTTTATTCCTTGAGGTCCTCGGAGCAGTAGAATATTAATGCAAACACACGTGGAAAACACTATCACTTGTGATTACTCGTTTATGACCCATATTAGAGTGAGGAATAATTACAGTTTGAGGGCAGAGAGGAGTGATGGCGCACCATGTGTTGCTGATATTATGCCTTACGAGCGCTGCTTTCTAGCTCACAAAGATTAGTTAGGTCTGTAATCTATTGATCTCTTGGGAACATTTCTCCATAAGTCTCTCAATAGCTTCCTACTTAAACCCTCATCAAAGGCAGAGGCAATGCGCCCGGCGAGCTGTTTATGTCAATACAGTTAATGTGATGCACTTCACGGCTCCCTTCTCAGACACCAGTGGTGGCACAAATGAATATAGAAATATCCAGCTAGAGACTTAAACAAAAATGAAATGATATGAGTAGAAAATAAATTCTTCCCTCTCAGGATGGTAACAGGGAGGACTCGAGACCATCAGGGAAATGTAAGACCAATCCCACTGCTGAGCTTGAATTCTCTTGCTCTCTTTATGATCCCATCCCCCAGTAAACACATAAACATCCAACCATTGCCTGTCGTTCTTAGTCTTCCTTTAATGGTATGGATAACCTATCATGGCATTGTGTGTGTGTGATCCTAACTGACAGCAAAAAGGATAAATGCCATGAGTAAGGCCTCAGTTGAGCATCAGCCATGACCTTTTGCCACAAGCACTAGGTGCTTTATACACTACAGTTAATGCAAATAGTCATCAGACACATGCACTGTGCACGTGTTTTAGGGATGAAAGAATTGCAACTGAGCCAATGTTTTGGTGCAGTCTTTGTGTGTCATTATCACGAAGGGAAGACATTTGACGGTTCAGACAGTCTCCTTGTTGGCTGTATATTACTTTGAGAGACAGATTGCAGTTGTAGCTATGCCAAGTGACTCCTTCAGGTCTAATTTGTTAGATAGTTGATTATTAGGTCTCATTCACTTGTCAAATACTAATGCTTTGGGTTGGTGGACAGCTTGACCCACCAACCCGCAGCGTCAGTGTTTGACAAGCTGGGAATGCGACATCAACTATCTTACAAATTTTACTTTAGATACTTTATTTCATGAATGTAACATTAAATAGAGGAGATGGGTATAAAGGAGAGAGAGAACCGGAGTCTCTGGTGAGTGCTGAGCTTAATGATTGACCTGAATTTGGTTTGAACATTGTTGGAAATAAAGTAAGTACACAACTCAACAAAATGAATAACAAAGGTCCTGTTGTTTTAAGACATTTTACAACAAAATTCTTACATCTTGTATCTTCAAGGAGGTTATATATTGCCTTCATTGTACAGATTGGTATAACTTACCATTGACATGTTTTAAAAACCGTTCTTGCTTCTAACTGTTGAGTTTTCCCAATACACATTTTCTATCACTGTGCGACTCATCTTGGCAGTGTTACATTTTCATGTGTCTGCATGTAATTCTGAGAGTGTTGCTTGTGTTATGTTTGGCTGAGGTCAGGTCAGGGGATAAGATAGAACCCCTGCCAATGGATTTCGCAGCAGGGTGGCCATGTTGTGGTCAGTTATGAATCTCCACTGGTGTCAAAGGTGATGAGGAATGAGTACCAACACAGGAGGGGGTATGAATACTACAGAGAAGAAACAATACACATTTGAAATTGATATCCCAGTGCAGTGCAGTTTATTGTACCATACAATACCAATATGTGGTGAGCTAAGCCTGAATGGAAAGCTGTGGGCTTGCCTCTGCCAAGTAAAAAACCCTCCTTAAAGCCAGTGAACCATGAGTCACAATGTCAGATTGTCTCACTGGCATAGACACATATCAACAAGTGTTTCTGACACCAACAGACAAATCCCTGAGAATAGGATTTAGAATAACATAATCCCCTATTTCCCCAAGTTTTAATGTGCATCAAAAAGAGAAACAGGTAAATCTTTTTGTTTTTCTTTTTCAACCATATACTCACTGAAAGACATACTCACTGTCAGGCTACAAATTTTGTTCACCTTGTCTTGCTGTCAGAGAAAGGGAGGTAAGAAGAAAGACAGGAGTAAGTAAATTGCCTGACTAATGTGAATCATGTGTGAAGGTTTGGACAATTTCAATTTCAAGTGGAAAATTTAAGATAACACACCCTTGGCAGTGATATCCTGGTGATTACTGTTGTTCCTTTTCTTCATTACCAGGGAGTTTACTCTTTATGAGCATTGTCGGTGTCTCAAGTTCTCAGCCTGAATCCCAGTGCAAAACACATGGCTGGTTTTGATGAATACAAATTTGTGTGGGTAATAATATATGATTGTTGACTGTTCCCATAGGAATATTTATGTTTCCTTGTTCACTGAATGGTCGATGGTATCCATAGAATTAACCATTCACTAAACCCTAGACATGGGAGGCCTGTCAAGATGCATATTCCTCAACATGCTGCAACATGGTAAAATAATTACCTACCCTAGCATTTTTCCCGAAGGCAGGGCCCATATCATTAGCTAATTATATTATTATGTCATGGTACAGGCTACTTTTAGAGAAATATCTTTTTAGGACTGGATTATCCACTGTATGGGAGCTGAGGTGAGGTTAGAGAGATAATAGAAGCTCTGTCTTGCCTTGATTTGGGATGAAGAGGTTCAAGCTCAAGTAACCTAAGCCTAACTTGTGTAACATAGTGTTAGAAACTCATCAGTTCATGATCGTCCTCAAAAAATATTAACAGTAAAAGCATATATTTAGATTTTTTCTATAGTTAGCATCCAGTCTATTCAGGGGTTGGATGAGAATTAATAAAACTTGAATAACAATTTTAATAAGCAATATTTTATTATGTATATTATACCAGCTAATGAACTCTACCCTTTCATACAAAAGCAATACCCCTCCTTTTTGTATGTATATCATGCAACTCATGCATGGATTTAGGTTGCTGCAGAGTTTCATATCAGCTTAGAGATGTTTAAGATCTGCATGGTTGGCTAGTTAGATACGGTTGATAAATTTAACTAGCAACAGTTTGGCTTACAAAATCCAGAAAGAGGAAGCCTGCTTTTGTTTACATCAGTGCTAAATCAAGGACCCATAATTACTGTGAATAAGGCAACACGTCATCATACATGAATAACATAGGTACCTGCAGTTGCAGCGATAGGCATTATGAAACAGTTTGGTTAGGGTTAGGCACCAAAACTACTTGGCAAGGGTTAGGCATCAGAAGTATTTTGATGAGTTTAGGAAAAGATCATGGTCTGGGTTAAAACAAGTATGTCAGTTATGTAAGTTGA
Organism: Lagodon rhomboides; assembly: GCA_039737535.1. Taxonomy (NCBI): domain Eukaryota; kingdom Metazoa; phylum Chordata; class Actinopteri; order Spariformes; family Sparidae; genus Lagodon; species Lagodon rhomboides. The sequence continues at coordinate 7,925,645 of CM077803.1, read as the reverse complement.
GCTGACCTTTTGCACGTAAAATAATTTACGTGCGATAGGTACATTTACTTGCTGTACGTATGCAAGTTAAAAATAAGTCAATGTTGACTTTTGGTTTCACGCTTGATATAAACAGTGTTCTCCTGGGTGAAAGACTGGGTGTGTTTGATCCATCCATACACCTTTTTCCTATGCAGACTTCTGTCGTTCTTTATACTACATCACCTGTCTTCCTCCCTTGATCCCCTCATAATTACTACGGCATTAAGAGTTCTTACCTAACAATCAACATAATTATTGGTCCCGATGACCTGCTAGCCAAGATGACCCATATGGCTGTGTTTTTTGGGAGGACAGCCTGGAATTTTAAGTGCTTTACTAAGAATTGAAAACTTGACGGGCATTACTTCCCCAGTAACCAACGGGGGCATGACTGAGCGAATGGTCACGTTGGCTGGTAGTGACTCAAGCCCCTTACTGCTTGTTCCAGGTAGGATTGTTTCACCGTTGCTATAGCTCTTTTGATTCCATCTTTAAAGCATTTCTCTTCTGCCTTTAAGCTGGGCGCAGAGGTAGTAACAGAGCTGAGTTACGTCCGTGTTAAAATGGTGAGATGACAGGACGGACACGCACTGTTAAATGTTCTACTTTGTCACACCGCACGGCTCTTTTGCCTTCTAAAATCACGCGCTGGGTCGGCTTTATGTCAGTGTTTTTTGGTTCAATGTTAAAAAAGAAAAAAACCTGCAAAGTCAGCTTAGTCACAAACCACTGCACCCATATTTATACATCATGCACACCAGTATGCTGACAAACTCTTCGATGGCAGGTTTGGTTTGGTTGGTTTAGACATCCAAACATTAAAGATACGTCTTATATATAACTTTAGAAAGTTTTAAACAAAAATATAAGTGGCCCTTCTATTGTTTGCTCTCTTTTCTTCTTAACATTATTGCTGTGTCTGTGCTAATCATGAATGATTTCTTTTGCGATGCAGTCTTCCGAGATAATGAATGAAAGTACAATCACAGCCAATTTAATACCTTGAAAAGTGCATATTCCACCGCTGCCTTGGTCAAACTGATGCCATACCAGTCGGAGATAACACACTCCTCTTAATGCATATAGCAATGGAAAACCTGGTCTTATCACAGAATACATGATGAGAATTAGAAAGCGAGATTAGATATCCTCTTGAGCCACATCATGGACACTGATTTGAAGCTAATATATCCTAGGATTATTGACTCGCGCTGTACTCGAGCGCCACTTTAGTGGATCAAATTCATTTGGTCAAATTAAGTCTGAACCTGCGCAGCACACATTGTTCAAATCATTCTGCTGCCGCAATCCTACAGGGGAATCAAATGAAATACTCTCAATGTCAAGTCAGAGCCAAATAATGAGTGTAGTACTCTATGCACAGCATTGACCTACATCGTAATCCCAGTGCAAACACAATAATGATTACATTGTGATAAGCATCCGAGTGGACACATAAGACAGCGCTGTTATTTTAGTGGATAGGAATTTCCGGCCCATTTATCAGCATGTTTGGCGTGTCTAGGTTATCTCAGATTGAGAAAATGGCTCAGTGGAGCCAGAAAACTATATCATTAATTGGGTTTGTTGTTATTGTGAGTTCGATAATCAAAAGAGTTAGGGCTCAGGTCTTGCTTTCATTGTGAGGCCTTACCATCGATTTTATGTCCTTTTTTTTTTTGGGCCAATTTTCTTCAGCTGTAGATTTTATCTTTTATTTACTGGCTGCAGAATGGTGGCGTCTAGTGGCTGTCCTGCAATTAATCTGGCCAGTCAATAGCCAATGCCTTGGGCGCATGCAAAGAGTCAGCTCTGTCCGAATCACCTGTTGAAGAGTCATGGTGTGTTTGTGAGAGTGTTCAAGAGTATTCTGTGGGTTTGATACAAGACGTGTATGTGTGTGTGTGTCCGTGTGTGTGTTCAGGGATACTGAGATAAGAGGAGGAGAGAGTTTGTTGACATTCAAATACGTGAAACTCATTTTTCCAAAAAAAAATCCCACACTGATACCAATTCCTGTTGAGGCCCGGAGATGATGAAGGTATTTCTGAGCCCCGCGATGAAAGTTGCCACATATCAAAGCTGTTACTATGGCGACACTCCATTACTCTTGCTCTGCATAAATGAGTCAGGATAAATTAGAAATCCAATTTGTATTGTTTGCCATGCTCAGAATAGATTACAAATGTATCAGCCAGCTGATGCTAATTCAGTTGGCAGCCTGTGTTGTTCTGATGAGAAAGGAGAGGAGTGAGGGGGCGGTGTTGGTAGTATATGCAGTGTTGTTTGTCATCATCTTTATTTACCTTGCAGCCACTCCACAGGCTGCAGGCATATGGCTTATGATAATTAGAGTCCATATCAGGTCTCTCGCTCACCCTGAGTCATTCTCACATTGTCTGTGATCCAGTGCTCCCCCCCCTTTTATTCACTCCACTTTCAGCGTGCACTTCCAAATCAGATACCAGTTAGATCATTCAAATTAGCATATAACCCAAAGGTGAAAATGTATTTTCTTTTCTTTGCCTGTTTTTTATTTTTCCTCCCAACCCCACAGAGAGGCAGCACGGGGAGGAGGTGTTGTGGATGCTACTGTTTGTAATGTTAATTTCGTATCCCAGCGGAATCTGATACAGCAGTTTGATTGTTATTCCCGTCTACATCACGGTCTCGCAGCAAGTGCACTGATGTTGAGAGAGAGCTCACCATACGTTGCGTGATTTTCAGGGCAGGAACATGTTTACCTTCGCCACCACCACCACCACTCACATGACAGAATTATACACGGACAGAGGCAGTCTCGGTGGTTACAATTGTCCATTCACTCTCAACACAAGGAAAAAAAATCTCAGGATGCTTCTTTAACTAGGGATTCCATTAACATGCCATCTCGAATCCGTGGCTACAATTCAAGCACATTCCTGAGAAAGAAAATGTCTCATTTTTGGGCAAAAGGAATGCTAGAGCAAAATTTTCTCCTTTAGGCTCGAGATCACTGAGAGGAAACAAATTCCAGGTTGGTAATTGGTTGCTCCACAGTCGTCCCACACCATGAACAGCAAAGGATGTAAACAACGTGCAACGGGACTCTCAGAGCGCAGAAAAGTTGTTTGGCAAGTATAACCTGGTTAGGTACTGAAAGGAATATTTTAAAGGAATATTTTGGATAATAAATGTATTGGCTTTCTCTTCAAGTCTGAGATGTTCCTTTCCAATGAGCGCAGGCACTGTCCTGATTGCAGAAAACTCAGCACTTTATGTGTAGTCCTGCTGACAAACCAGTCATCCAGCCAACTAACAAATGGACTCGGGTGAAAACATGACCTGCTTGACAGAGGTAATAATTGTCATATAAGGATCCATGCGCTTTGTATGTTTGTCTAAAACATTCCTTGATCGTCTATGAAACAATATAAAAGCAACATATAGTTCACAACAAACTGGCAAGGCACAGTCTGATTCGAGGGGCAGGTGAGCAGCTGCTGCCTGGTGGGCCAGCTAACTTAGCTGTTGTAAACACGTCCAGACTCTTTGTCGAGCCAAAGAGTAATTAAATGCCAAAAACTGATTGTATTTGTATTAGTCCTGACATGACATGCAAATACGCATAACTCTGTGATAACAGAGGTCGCCTGCTGCTGTGAGTACACATTCACCTGCTGGCTTCCACCTTCACAAGCTCATTGCCTGCTATTGTAGCCCTTCTTCTCCTGAGCTGGAAGTCTGTTTGGGCTACGTCAACGACTACCCAGCAATTATCCTGCCTGATTCTGCCTGCCATGTCGGCGGATCTGCCAGAGACTTTGAGAAGCTTCTGTTTTTACTGAGTCTGACTATTGAACTCCACAAGCCACTATTCCTGGTTTCCTGTGTGCTGCATTTTGGTCCGAACACTTCTTGTTCCAAGACCTTTTTTTTCTTTTCTTGATGAATTTCTTGACGAATATGATTTTGACCGCGTGTTTATCAATGCCGCTGAATGATGAATAGTCCACTCGTGTGCCAAGAAACCGAAGGTTATTTTTCTAAATTAAATCAAACTAAACTATTCCTGCAACTACTACACAGTGTCCTTGTAAGCCAGGGGAGATTACTTGTATTGTGATTATTTTCACGGCGCTGGCAGGAGGTTCTGAACACTGGCATTACCATTTTTATGAATCACTTTTTTTCACTGCAGGTAGACCTCTGCACTGTGCAACAGCAAAATTATTTGGGTGGATCACTTTGTACGTTGATGATCAAAATATAAACCGTCTTATTAACACAGCCAGTCATTAGCTAACACTTCACGTCCCATAGCCTCTGCTGCTCCGATACAAACCTCCCAACTCACCACACAGGACCAAACACCGAACCTGAAGTGACAAAGCCTTCTCAGCAGCTGCCCCCTGCCTCTGGAACTCCCTCCCCAAGCACATCGGAGACTGTGCAGACCTCCACACCTTCAAAGTACCCAAATGTACCTAAACGTATCATTATTATTATCATCATCATCACCATCATCATCAAGGAGATGTTAGGACCTGCTGTCAGAATAACTTGTGCCCTGCTCTCTGGTCACATAAAAACAGCAGGGGAGCCGTGGATGGGCCTCTGGACAGGTGCCAGACTGAGGCGGGAAGCATCATTTCCTTTGGTTTGGATCACAACCCATCAATCCCTGTTTCCTTCCCTTTTATTTGTTAGTCTGATGGTCTCTCACCCTGTCATTTTCTCTGATTCTGTCCTTTCCTTTTTTCTTTTTTTTCCCCTTTATCTCTGTTTCTATGACCTGGGCAGTCTTTCTACTGCAAACATTTCAGGTTTTAATATCAACCAATGCAACGAGGGCTGACAATACCACGTTCACTAGCTCTTTTCATATACGCCTAGAATGGTTATTTTTAGATAAGACACGATTTGCCACATGACTTGGAAAATGAGTTTAGCCAGGATCGAATTAGGACCTGGAAGTGCACACTAATTGGAAAATTACGAAACGTGGTACAAGTGTTGGTTCCAGAAGCCTGCCTGAGCATGTGTCACTCTGCTCAAGTGGGATTTCATAAGAATTGTATCTGGGTTTTTCGTTTTTTGATTCTATACGAGGGGAGCAGCCTGGCGGTTTCATAATGGATTGGAATTTAAACGGAGCCACAGATGTAAACAATTCAGTGTGCCACACAGAGTTATGAAAATTACACTGAATTGCAGTCTAATGTTGTTTCCAGTAAAACTGTTTCCTGTCTTTAGTCTACTGTAGGTTTCTTTAGTTACGCTAAAGAAATCTCTCCACCTTGACGAACTGTAGAGACAAACATGAAACAGTTGTAAGTGGAGTATCTTTCTGCCAACATGTCTAATGAAAACCAGAATTGTTTATAACTCTAACAGCAGCTCAGGTTTGGTTGCAGAAATCTTGGCTGGCCTTGCTGCAGTGGGCTTCACCTTCAGTTCCCGCTTGTCTCGGTCAATATCAGGTGGCCAAATGTACGTCTAGAAATCTGTGTACTCACAATAGGGGAAACAAGCATGCACAGTCTTTTCGTCAGATGTGTAACACCCCATGTACGTCTGTTCCCACGTGTCTACATCTCAATTATCCTGATCCTTATCGCTCAAGACAGCATACCCGTCAGTGAATAGCATGATGTCATATACTCCGATACAGTGGGTGGCAGTGTGGCGTTTAGTAAAAACAACGAAGAAGAGGAGGGGGACTATTTAACGCAGTTGGCTTGAGCATAACTTCCTCTGCAAAGAAGACATCATGTGACGCACTGGAAACTTTTTCCCAAAAGCTAACATTGTAAAAGACACGTTTGTAAATTGGTAATAAAAGCCTCACAACCCTGCGAAATGACTCGTTTTACTGTCAGAATTTAGGCAATTCGGTTCAATAAAATTTGGAGAGTCTAGAAGATCTGCCCAATTGCATTTTATCCCCATCCAAGTTAGCTCGGTGCTAAACCGGAAGTTAGCCAACTCGGTCGGCGGAAGTCTCGAGTGCACATGCTCTATGGCAGCCCAGCTGGACAGCCACCACCACAATTAAAGCCTGATTCTGTGGGAAACACTGAGCTGCCAATGTGGACGAGGCGTTAAGGTTAGCCACAAACATGTCTGGAAAATGTCCTGATGTCTCGGTAATAATAATAATCCATGATGGATGATAATATCCAGTGGTTTCATGCTTACAAATGTTGAAATGCTCTGCCTTGAAGGCTGTCGCAGCTGCAGCTGTTAAACTAGCACCACCACTTCCACGTCCCAACAAGTTATTCAGCTCAAATGCATGTGATGTGAATGTGACATGACATGGTATTGTAGAAATGTCAATATGAGACACACAAATTTTAACAGATGCCTGGTTTGCAGAAACGTAAAATGCCAACATTTTATTCCGGCGACTTGGCTGGAAGTATATCGATTAAATCATGGACTTATGGACACATGGATGTGTCAGGACTGTGAATGGGTTCAGGAAGGCACAGCTATCGGGGAAAAACACCACCTTCATGAGGTAGTTGTGAAGAAGTGCCTGCAGTTCAAAGACAATTTTAGTCCGCATGATTTATACAAGCACTGCAGCCTCCTTGCTCTCTTAACCACATCAGCCTGTTTTCCTCCCTCTCCCTAATGACATTTTTCTGAGGGGGGAAAAAAAAATGTCCAGCGTTAATTTCTGTGCCATATGGGTGGACTGATAGATGCGGCGATGCTAAGTGGCTCGTTCAAACCGCGCTGGCACAAAATAATTATAATTTATGAGGCCAAACCTTCCGATTCATCACTGACCATGCCTTTTCAGGCAGCCATGACACATCATTATGGGGTATCGCCTTTCCCTCTCGTTGGCCTCCTAATCCAATAGAGGAGTGGTTCTAGCCAAGCCTACCTCTACACATGCTATTGTCTTTGGCAAATGCCGCGTAGTAATGGCTTTGACCTGCCACGTGCAGCCGTCATCATGTAGATTGAGGGAGTACTAATGGAGGTTTATGTGACATAGTGAAGACGTCAGTCAGACGCCATTAGGGCATCCTTATGGCACCACTGGGTTTACCGGGGGAGAACTTCCTGTGCTGTTAAGACTGTTAAGAAGATGTGAGCAAACATCATTTCACAGAGCTCTGGTGGAATATTCTTACACATATACATCACATACGAAACACATAATCATGTGATTACACTGTGTCTTTCAGGTGACAGAGCTTTTTAACACAGAATTAGTTTTCACACCGCTTCATTTAAAAAAAAGAAAGCCAATTTGCAGCTAAATCAGTTCCAATTTTAAAAAGTAACCATTAGTTCAAAAGCCATAAAATTAGTTGGACAATATTTCATCCTGCCCTCGATTTGTCACAACAAAGTGTAATAATGGTCTGGACAGGAATCTCATTTAATTTGAAGCTTTGCTTTTGTTACCAATTATTCATCATTTCCACAGCACTGAAGGTGTCCTTGATAATTTTCAACCTTTATCTTTGTCTAATAGGAGAATGAGGATACAATTTAAGTGACTTTCTTCATAAGCTCAACCAAGGAGGATATATTTTCAGACTGGTCTGTTTGTCCGTCAGCAAGAAATACTACTTTACTTAAATTTGTTGAAAGAGTGTAGCATGATCCAAGGAAGAGCCCATTATATGTTGGAATGGATCACAGTGCAGATACAAGATTTTTCTCTATTATTTTTTTTCAACAATGCAAGACTTTTGGGCTCGATGGAATAAATACCAATGCAATTAATGGTGGTAAGATTGCTAGTGACCTAACATAACCAAATGTAAATATATGACTCCATATCTCAATCCACACTGCCATTTATTTCACCTGTCAGTGGACCTTGGACCTTGATTAAGTAAGGGTTTTATGAATAATTCTAAATAATAAATGCGCCCACACACACTGAGATGATGAGGCTTCAGCTAGGCACAACCATATCTTAATAAAATTCTAATACATTTGGAGATACATGCCAAAGTGGTTATGATTATAGATTTTAAATATCATGGAAAAGTGGACTACTGGCCCTGGTGGACGTCTGCGCTCTCCAAGTGCCCTTGAATGAATGCACTACCTGATTTATGCAGGACCAAATGCTACTAGACATTAAATAAGAACAGTGATATATAGTTACAGTGTTTATTTGAAATGTTTTATTGGCAATCAGAAAAAAACATTGTTGGTCCAAATACAGCTTAGGCCAAAACACGAGGTTTGAAGGCCAGAAATCTCTGCAGCTAGAGGAGTCTTTATTTAAATCAAACAATCAGACCTTACCAATATACTCTGTTATGGTCATTTTGTCTTAAAAGGCAGCACAGGTTACTCAATTGCAACTTTAATTTTAAACCAGTTTAAGTTTTGACAAAGTCTCCATTGTAAAGCCATCGTTTTCTACTGAAGTGTTTAGTTTCACACTGCAGTCAGGATTCCAGCTCAGCTGAATGTAGCCTGACAGGCAGAGGGTGCATCAGCACTCTGTATTCAAAAGTCACTGTAGCATACCAGCGACTGTCACTTATGAAGAGTGCAGGTGCTCTGAAGTGTTGGAGGACAGAGACTGCACTTGTTTGCCACTCAAACCAGCTTCCAAGCAGGTGCCCAGACGAAAATAGCGTCAGCTGGCAGGATGTATGTCATGTACCAACCTGCTAACCTCCTAACCCAGCGGAGTGACGCCAGGGGAGCTCTAAAGCCTTCCCTGACTCCACCTCTGTGTGACCTCCATCTTCTGTCACGCAGCCAAATAAATCTGAGGGGCTTGAGTCTGTTTACGGGAAAAGGAGGGACGACTCACGTAGAAGTCTTTGATTTGAGAGTTTTACTTTCTCCCTTTTTCTTGTTGCACATCTGAACTGCTGCTGTGCGTAAATACGAAAAACCCCAGTAGGCTTCAGATGGCACAGCCGGTGCAGACATAGCCCCAGTATCATATTTCATACAAAATCGTGTTGATCTTCTCGGAATTTTTGAAACCTGTTGTCCTTTGTAGGGTGCTGGATTCACATTAGTCACAGCAGCACAGGAGCATGCATGTATCTGTCCCGCTGACACTAGGCTGGAACCTTATTATCTCAGCCGCTGGTCGTCTGTAATAAATGGAAAATATATAGTCAGGAGAAAAAGTGCAGACCTGGGACATCAGCATGAAAGAAAAAAAAAAATCACTGGATCACAACCATTCAACTGTGTCCAATTCTGGGTCCCCTTTCTGCTTGATCATGTGCAAAGCTCACTTTCATATTGAAATCGGGCTTCATTTTAAGCGTGGGGGGCGGACATGTGGCTGGGGGCCTGTCACCAACTCTGTGTGTTTGTAAAAAGGGGCAATTGCATCAATTTGATTGAAGAGCTGTTGAGAATGCTGAAGGCTTCAGCGTGCAGGCCGGTTTTACGCATCAGTACTCCTTGTATTGCTTCCCCCCACCATGTTTTAGCGCTGATTACATGTTACCCAGAACGTCAGAAAAAGGATGAACCCAGACATCCGCGGCCCGGGACTTCCTCCGTTTTAGCTCGGAGTTGATGTGCATGGGCTAATCTTCTTGAAGGACAGGAAGGTCAGCGGAGATGAACTGTGATTCGCTTCCACCCTGTCCCAGAGAGCCACATGAAATAGGGCCTCTCCTTTTTGGCATGGCTGCTATATTTCCATGTTAGGGAGCACCTGTCTCCATGGTGCATTTATGAGGCGCTGCACAGCTGTTTCAGGGGTTCCAACACACATACAGTCATGGTTTTCTGTATAATTCATCCCTTCCCCCTTCATTTGACTTTCCTTTACAAGCATTGCTACCTGAGCCCTTTAAATGGATCAAACACTTACTAACCTGCTCTCTCGCCAATAAACCCATATGTAGACCTCCCTCTCCGTGTTTCTCGTTCAGCCTCACGGTTTTCCTTGACATTCTCAACCTGCACTAACTGGGTGAGCTAAGTCATGTTCACATGTAGGACAAGACAGGGGCGAGAGAGGGAACTGTTGATAGTGTAGAGACTGTGGAAGATGAGGATAATAGTCTCCACAGTATGGTGACATTCTGGACTTTTCAAGGTGAAGGTGAAATCTGTCTTATCCAGGGAACAAGAAGGGGAATATCAAATATTAAAACACTGTGAGTAAGGAGAGTAGTGGCACTGCCGAACCACCCATTTTTTGACTGCTAAGAGGACGACATCAGCAGGAAAGAGCATGAAGGACGTGAGAAATATGCTTACAAAGGTTGAAGAGAGCGATTGTTATAAGTGCAGGAGCTTTGTAATTTCTTCCCGACTCTGTTATCCAACCTTTTGTGCACTCCACAAGTGCCTTGTCAGAAATAGCCATTGAAGCAACACTGCCCAAAGCTCTCAAACACAGATTTCACATTTCAGCACATCCCCATGACTAAACGACTAAATAGGTCCATTCCCTGTCCCTCCCAAAACATAGAGTATATTACAATTCCCAAATTGGGAAAAAATGTTTTGGGACAATTGCAGCATATCATCAACAGGTGCACATGTTTTATCTTAGGCTCGCTGTTTGGTTAGGTTAAGGCACTACAATTACTTCGTTAGGTTTAGGAAAGCAGCTTGGTTTGGGTTAAATTTAAACCACTTGTCTTATGGACTTCCGTTATGAATCTGCCCACATTAAAACTGCAGTTTTATTATGTAAATGAAGTTACTTCACTGTGCTAGTAGTCCATTTACTTTTGACCCGAACAGCACTCTCCCGGTTGAAAGTCCTGAAACGACCTTCGAAAAGATTTATATAGTTGTTCAGAGAGGGTCATTTCTCTGTTGTACCATTCTTATTCAACTGGATTGCATTGTTAATAATGAAAATAGAGGAGGTAACAAAAAGAACAACAGGCACTCTGTCTTCACCCTTTGAGAAATGTATGCCTGGCCCAATTACAGAGGCTGTCCAAGCTCGGGCTTACCTCCACCCCCTCCATCTTCTCCCCCAGCTCTCATCTCTCTGCTGTTTGAAGCTAATGGGAATTAGTTACCTTGGTAATATGGAGCTTGTCCCGCTTTGGTACAGGCCCCAGCCAAATTAAGACTGATTGCATTTATGGAGAGACCACTCTGAACCCAGAAGTAACATTGGGTATGATTTGAACTCCTTTATTTTGTGGCTATTTCCATTTTGCCTTGTGGTTCTTGTTTACCTACTTGTACTGTAGGTACCTTTTCAGGGTTACATTAATGGGGTTCTGTTGTTATGGTTGCATGGTTTGCTCCATCTCATCTTGGAAATAGGGCTCATCAGAGATTTGATGAGGACATACTAATAGGACAGATGTTTGGAGGAAAAATCAATAGAGCTTAGCTATTAGGAGGTAGCTGGATAAAAGGACACATTAATGCTATTTCAGGCATTGGCACTGAAATAGCATGATTGTGTGTAACCGGGCAACTCTTGTGGATGATTAGCTACACACTGTTCTCAAATTTTTCTTTTTTTTCTTTTTTCTTAAAACATTTTTAAATATTTTACTCTGTGTGTGTGTGTGTGCGTGTATGTGTGTATGTGTGTATATATATATATATATATATATATATATATATATATATATATATATATATATATATATATATATATATATATATATATATATAGTATGTAATTGCTGTCACTCGGGTTTGCTCGATCAAACTAATGAAAACAAAAGACATAGTTTGATGTTATGAAGTATAATGAGACCATGGGAGACATTGTTTTCATTGTTAAACAATCACCCTTGTCCAACTGTTTCTGATAAGGCAGTAATGTTCACAGATGAGGTTGTGTTTTAAAGCTGTAAAGTTTGGTTGGATTTTCAGCAGTTTCCTTCCTCACATTTTGAACTATCATGTGATTTTTTTCCAGCAGTTAAAGTAAAAAGGTGACAAATGAAGTGCACCATCACTTTGAGTTGAATGACCAATTTCTCTGGGTTTGAACATCATTGGAAATGCTTGGGATAATGTAAGTACACGACTCAAAATACTAATGTAGCATAAGGTCAAGTCTTCTGTAGAAATCTGAATGCAGAAAAATTACATGTTATACAATAGGTTTCTGTGAATCTAGTCTAGTTGGCATCATCAGTATCTGTGCACAGGTTCATTGTGACAGAGTTTGCAGCTGAGGCAAAAGGCCAAATCAGACAGTGTGTGAATGAATTGGCTTTGTCTCATTCCGAACAGCACAGAAAAAGTGAGGGACACTGCTTAAGATTTGCTGTCTGGTCTTAGCAAGCGGTCTATCCTTGGAAAACAGATTCAGACACAAAAAGAAAAGCCAGAAAATGAATGGAGCCAAAAGAGAGATAACCCTAACCCTAACTCATGATCGGTGATCACTAAACTTCGCAATAAAGAATTCAACCTTTCTACCATTGCATTCCAGACTTACAGTCATACAGCTGTACCAAGCATAGACATGCTAGTCTAGCCTTTTCCAAACAAACTGAGCCGGGTTTTTAAGTTTAGAAAAGCTCATATACTCAATTAAAACTTTGGAATTACGCAAGATTTGTATCATCCCAGGGTGCCATCGAGGAAGAGAGTTTTGGGGACCTTATTAAGGCAATTCTAAGTGAAATCACTCCTCGCTGTTCCTAATTTCCATGTCTTGCCTAGGGGAGCACAATAGGACTGGTTGATTGAGCTAGGAAGTACAGTAATTGTCTTAATCTGAACCTTAATGTAGATTTGTTACAAGTATCGAAGCCACCAATAAAATAGGAAAAGCAGAATGACTTCCCTGCTGTGGTGTCTGAAATTCCCGGACTTGCAGTTTTAATTATTTTCAAATGTTGGGGTATTATTTTAGACTGAGAGTCACTCAAACAGAATGTAGTAGCCCAGTGAATAGTATTAGTATTTTAATGGAGTTTGATTTTAAGATATTAGCATCTGGTTTTGGTGAGATGTCGGGTGGACTCCTTCACAGCACAAAACATGTTTGACATTGTTTGTTCCACATTCCATGAAGAGTAAATTTGTCCTCTGCACTGTGTTTAGTTATAGCTGCAGATCTACTGACAACTGGAGTCAAAGACCTTTTATGCATCAACATGCTTGGCAAATGAATTCTGATTCTGCAAATGACAAAAAGTCTGAATGAAGCAACTGTGGTATGGTTGCGGTTCAAAGGCTGAGCATCAATAGTATAAACTAGAAAGAAGAAATTCAGTGCCTTCCAGATTTAAGTATGACCAAAAAAACAACATAAAACAACAACAAACCAGAAAATCATAAACTCGGATCTGATGTACCTCATAGCAAGCCAACATCATTAGTCAATGTTTCCAAAACTGTTAACGTCTATATGAAAAACAAAAACCAAGCCACCTCCATGGCTTGTTAAGATTTAAGTACAAACTATTGGGGCAGGCAGAAGAGTGCATACCTCATTTAAGGACAAACAATGCCCCAATTATATTAGGCCTAATCTAATATCAAACTCAATTGCCCTGTATCACTTTATATTTGAAACCACCCATAACTGCTTAACCATAATTTAAGCTCACCAGATCTAGGATCTGTATTAAATTGTACACACTTGTAGATACCAGCCACCTACAATATGACTGATTTCGCTAGAAGCGAAAATGTCTTCAAGAAGCTGAAGTCCAAGTCCAGTTGCCATTGATACAGCACCTAGATTTACCATGACCTGGATGACTGAGAACCTTCATCCACACCCTAACAGTTCAGTCAAGTTTTGTGGTAATCTGTTCATTCATTTTTGTGTAATCCTGCTGACAAACCAACCAACCAACCAACAAACGGACACGGGCAAAAACATAACCTCCTTAGCAGAGGAAAATATTGGTCAGGGTCAGTAAAAGATCATGGCTGGGATTAAAAAGGCTGGGAAAGACTGTGGTCATAGTGAAAACAAAACACAAAAGAAACCATTTTAGTAGGTCTCAGAGAGTGACAGCACTACTCCGACCAAACCTCTCACCGCACAAAAATCAACAGCACAAATCTGCCACATGTTTTTGCATCCTTCATTACCCCCTTTATATCCTCACACACTGCTACTTGATTCAAAGCTTCTTTCCCCGCTGAGTGGACTCGGCTACTTACCGAGACCACGTCAGAAAAAAAAAAAAAATTATTCCTTACTAACTCAGCGGGACGCTGTCTTTCAGAAAATGAATTTAGCCTCAAACCTGAATGTGACATCTAATTCTGTGAATTTTGTTGCGGTGATTGAAGTTAGCTCTTTTAAGGTCACTTGTGGCGCGGTGAGAGCAGTGTCTGTGGTATGCTGAAGAGTACCGCCTGATTAGAAGCCCAGGAGTGGGTGCAATTCAGAGTCCTCGCTGCAAATTTGAACCAAATTCCATTTTGGTGAAATTATGCTAAAAAAAGAATAAGACACTCAAATCACTTCCCTCCTTTTCTTCTCGCATAGAGGTAATTTTTTCATTTGGAAAGTCTTGAAATTATGCGCAGGAGGTGGTGAGCAAGGATAAATCAGAAAGTAAATAAGCTCGCTGTGCAATCTGTTCATAAAATTTGATCTAAATGCCACTCTTACTCCTTTTTCTTTCAATGAGTCATATTGGCTTTTAAATCCGCAAACACGTTTTATGATTACCTTATGATTTTGGTGTAATCAAGGTAGATCTTTTAATAATCTCTTGAACTGGTTGAATGTTGGAGACATATAAAGGCTTGTCACTTAAGGTAGTCAAAAAAACAAGTGTACCGCCTCTTTGTTTGGCCAAATTGATCATAATTAGTGCCTTAAACTATGAAAAAATGCCGCTGAAGAACTTCTCTTCCACTGCAAAATAACATAAATAGCTGTGTAAGTATCACAAGTATTTTGCTTTCAGAACCCGTCTGTTTTTGCTGAATGGATATATGACTGCATCAATTGAAGGCCCATAATTGCATATTGTTATTGCCTGCAGCAAAATACGCCATACACACAATTTCTCCTCTCTGTTTTCTTTCCTCCCATCACACCGTTTCCCTTTGTTCAGCTCTATCTCTTACATCCCGAGCAAGCATATACCTTGGATATCCAGTCACCTTCTAGACTCTCATCCAGCCCCCAAACCCTTTGATAATATCGGCTAGTGCTAGTAACATCTCGCTAACATACTGAGTCATTAACATTTCCTATTCAGAGAGCCTGTCAGAGCCTATTAGACCTGTGTCAGAAGACCTGAGAGCATCGGGGGAAGGTACCTGGTGTCTGGTGTCAAACCTGTCAACTCAAACCAACCCCCCAGTTCCACTTCCCGTCTTAATAAATGCAGACAACCTGAGCTTCGAGTACCAAAATCAATGGAGCATGGCAAGGTCAATGTGCAGACAGCTAATTCCAGTTACAAACTGGAGGAAGTGGTTTATGAGCAACTGGGTGAGGGGTGGAGGGAGAGAGGGTGCTAAGAGCCTCCATTTCACATATTACCACCTTCGTGTACAGGGTCATAGGGCAGAGATATGATGAGGTCAGTCAAGTAGTGCATTTTTCAAACAAGGGAGTTCCAAGGTTGCATTTGGCCAATTCCCGTGTCTGTATGGCAGGCTTCGATATTGATTTTGCCCACATTCTTCAAAAATCTTGCTATTTTTTGAAAGGGCAGGACACATGAGGAGTCAGATAATCACACAGGGTTTGAACAATTCTCCAGGTTAGCCAAAGGTATTAAGAAGAGAATAAAAAGGCGAACAGTAAAGGTGTAATTACTTTGGTTGGTTCAATGTCATGCTCCCTCTGCCATGGGTTTTTTTTCTTTCGATCCATGTTTCATGAACACTTTTTTCGTGAACAAGTGCTGGATGTTTTCAGTTTCGGCTGTGATGGCAGCCGCTACCTGCCTGTACAGATTGCAACAGCCATGTTGCTGCAGCTAATGCCTCGGTCAGACTGCACGATTCTCATGAAGTCGTGAGATTGATGTACTGTTCACACTACACAACTTTCTGTCTTGTAATCTGGAGTCTTGCGGTCATTGTGGTTTGCACACTAAATGAGTTGATCAGCGACAGGGGGGCTCACACTTTACAAGATCACACAAGCTAGACGGGTTAAAGGAATGACGCTGTCTAAGCAGGCCAAGTTGTTTGGATGCTGATTTTCATGCCTGTTAGATTTTCAGCAGCCATCGGGTAAAAAAAAACCTTAGATCTGAGGCTTTTGTCGGCAGTTTTCAAAAACTGTTGGCAGCTGGAAGGGTTACAATAATGTATTTCATACTTAGCTTAAAATGAGCTGCTGAATATCTCTGTATAGGCCATGAAGCTTGGGTTGGGCAAAAAAAAAGACCCTAAGTTCCCTTATTTCTCGATAACCAGTCCGCTCCTGATTGTAGTAAACTATTATTTCCCTTAAAAGTCAATTAAACATTTCTTTTTTTAACAAATAACACATTTTGCGGCACAGTCATGTATTGGTTAACGTTGGTAAATTTCCAGTTGTGGTATGTAGCTGTGTGCATCTTTAGTTTGTATGCGTAACCATGTGCAAGAGCAGTCAAATACATTTATGTGTAGACAAATCTGCAGTGTGTGAGCATGGTACGTCCTCTCGTCGCTCTCCGTCTTTGTCTGCGTGGCACTTTCCATCGGCAAGGTCTCAACTGTCATTTGCCTGGAGAGGTGATGAAAGGCAGTCGGACGCTCCATCCTTTGGCTGTGGACTCTTTGTTTCCCCAGCCGAAGCCGCTGAATAGTCGAGGATCCGCACTCTGATACTGCGGAGCTCACTGCCCCGAGGCAAGCGCATTATCATTCTTTCTTGCAACGGCGTGCGTTCCTCGAATATGTAAAGAGAGAAATCGCAAGCACCCAGAGACCGGTGTCTGTAGCGACGGAGGTCTGCGTACAGCTACATAAGGAGACGTGATGGAAAAAAAAAAAAACAACATACAATGGCGCACTGGAACATCTCATCATTTCAGCTTTCCTGCTCGCAACAAACAGCACAATACGAGCGGCATTGTGCGCCCCGACAAAAGATGAAAGGCGTTTCTTTGCGCTCGGAGGAGGCACACAAGGCGGCGGTATCAAAAGCGCGCCATAATAGGCAGCGCTCTGTTTCCTCACTGTTTAGACACCTCAAGTCACTCATGCAAATTGACAATCGCCACAGTCGGCGCTTTCGCACAGAGGGCGACGGGTGCACCTGTTCGCCCGTGTGGGTTTATTTGTCAGACATGATGATCTATTTTTTTTCAAAGGGAGTCAAATGGAAGGGTTTGTAAAAAAGTGTTTCTGAGAAGGCTGAATTGAAGCGAAATAGGTTTCCCTCGGATAGTCGGTGGGATTGCTTTGATGCCAGCCATGTTATTGTGCTGCATGTTGTTGTGTGTGGGTTAGGAAATGCTGTTCCAGAGGTTCAGTCTGACAAGTGTGTATATACGACCCATATGGATCCCGGAGCGTTGCAGGCGGAGGCTGGCATACGCTGACATCTTACATGCACATCATCAGACATGTGACAGAGGATTTATTTATGAATTAACAGTAGATTTGAAAGTTCACCGACAAATTATTCATCAGCGTGAAGACATGCCGCAAAACTAGGACTTCGCGTCCCATGACTGCGGCTGTCAACGGCGTTTTTAATATGCATGGCGTCTCATGAACTCATCCGGTGTCAGAACTGTTGTTTGAATTCAGGACTTCTCTACTTTTTTGTTTATCTGGGACTTTCAATCTGCTCGAATGAAAGTGGGGGGAGGGAGGGAGGGAGGAAGGGAGGGTGGAGGAAAACCAACAAATGAGAACAAGCGAGACGGTGAGAGATAAAGACTGAGGGACAGAGAGATGATAAACACGCAGCGTGTCTACGCAGGCACTGTGAGATGACCGTGGGAATGGCAGCTGTGGCAGCAGAATAAATTTGAATGCTGATCTCGGTTAATAAATAACTTTGTGAACCGCGGCACCTGGCCCAGTCTCCAGTGCAATCCAGTGTCATGGCGGTCCCGCGCTGATTATTCACTAACCTTCCCGTGAAATGAATAGGTCTCCCGCTTCTACAGTTTGCCTCTGTGTCCGTCTGCCGCGGGGTGAAAAGCAACACGCTGCCACCGAAGGAAAAGAGACGGAGATGAAAGCATTAATATTCTATAGACAAACACGGTCCGGGGCTAATTGAAAGATCCCATTCTGACCGAATTTACCACAGCAAGGTCTTGTGGGGTACAGAATGGTCTCAGACTAAAAGGGAAAATATGGTTAGATAACAAGAGCACAGGGCTGAATGAAAGACTGAAAGAAAGTCTGCAGAAAGAAAAATGAGATTGGCTTTCGTAAAGGACTGAAAGCACATGTCAGTGACAGGAAGTTCACAAAGAACTGAGCCAAAGTGTTTTGCCTCTAATTCAGATGGAGCCCAGATCAGAGCTGAGAGTATCACAACATGTTATAGGTTATATCATAATACACAATATATATCTTGATTTCTTCTCTTCAAAAGCACTTCATCCTGTAAATGCAGGAAATCATGTATCAGTACCTCGATATTGATATTTCAACAATAGGTAGGATTTACTATTAGTTGTCTTTTCTGATCTACTGACCAGTCAAAGAACTGTACAACACCTTCACACACACATTTATACACTGACCTGCCCATCAGCAGGGATTATAGCACCCCTTCAAAAGCACCTCAATACATTTCTGTACTAAGCTACTCACATATCAACTCACACACCGTTTGACCAGCCTTCGGGGGTTTACATTTTGACTTGGGGATGGAACCACCAACCCTCCTATTATTATTCGACAACTCGCTCTGCCCCCTGAGCCACAGCAGTCCGGAAACAAAGGCCTCTGGTCGGAGTGGGTGATGGCAAGTATTAGAACAAGTAAACCAGCCTGGAAATTCAGAAAATGATATGAATTTGCCGTAATGTAGCCTTTAAAACCAGGAAATGACAACACTTATGATGACAAACCCATCTAAGATGATATATCGCCTCAAATCATGATGAGAATATACTGTTGATATATTGCCAAGCCTTGCGTTGGATTATGTGATGACAACCTCCTCGTCACGTCACTTGGGAAGTGCGTGTAGGCATAATGTCGAGATTTCACATGCGGGTTAGAGATTAGCTATGTAAATACCCCTCAAGCTTACAATTAAACTTGCCACTCCCCATTCGTAGCCTCTCGTTTTTTTTCTTTTGCCTGATCCTGTGTTGACTCCATCTAATCTCTGTTTGATTTCCTCTTTCTTCTCTTTCGCCATCACTTTCCCCGGGCCCCGACTCCCGCTCTCAGGGCAAACTGTGCCCCTGCTGGGGAGGATGAAGACCAGGGGCCTTCCTATCATTAAACTCATTTCCTAAAACAACAGGGCGCACTAATGAGGAATTCTAATTAATATTCTAATTATTTTTTATAATTGCCTGTGCCAAGTGATTATGTGCAGGGCCAATCCTTAATTCTGCCTTAGCTACAGATTGGCGATAAGAGCTAAAGTTCATATTCTTGGTGTTCTCTTCAACATGTTAAACTATCAAGAGTAATTAGAAAGTCCTTTGATGATAAATAATGCCCTCACAACTCATTTAGCTTAAGTCTACATGACGTTCTACCTCATTGTGCACATCATCATGCCTGAGGTCATGGGAAAGCAAATGGCGGGGGAGCTGTTAACGGGATTGAGTTGTTATTGTATTTATTGAAGGTAATGATCAGGGACGTTTAAAAGGGTTGGTTAATGCAAATTAAAAGAAAAACACAGTTTCTGTTTGCCGCTATCCAGCCGCGCAGATGGTTTTCTTTGAAAGGTTTTATTTATCCAATTTTTCAGAAATTTCCTTCGCAGATTTTTTGCCACCGCCACAATACAACGTGGTGTGAATGAAATTTCATTTGTGTTGCTAACTGCACTTGAAAAAAATCAATAGCAGACGAAAATTGTCAACAGACTATTTCGACAATTTTTAAAGTTAGGGTGGGTTGGTAATTTCAAGAAGCTATTTTGTTTTTTGTGTCCAAATTCTGTTTCTAGCAATCAAAAACGATGCTGTCAGGAAAAAAATAAAAATTTGGTATTATATGTTGCTAAAGCTTTTAGCGAGCTAGTCGCGCAAAACGGCAGAGGAATAACAGCCAAAATGTTCCAGTAGTCAGTAGCAGTGAGAAAATCAATAGCAATGTTTATGTTGATTAATTAATTTACTGTCGGGAGTCAACAACCGGACAGATTTCTCTGCTGGCGGGCTGGTATAGCAGACCAAACCACGTTGAAGCATACAAACGGAGAGACACGATCTTTAAATACCTAAAAGCTGGAAGTAACCTCAGGAAGAGCCATCTCATCCAAGGAAATTATATAAAACATGTGTAAAGAGTGTGTATCCAGGAGGACGACTGGACAGGCCAAGGCATCGGCAAGCGGTGGCCGAGTCACCTGACCTCCACTTTACCATGGTGACCTGGAAGAGGACAGGCCGCACAAGATGATTAGCAATAAAAAAAATGTAAAAAAACAGAATGAAAAGGGATCACATTTTAGAGGTACAGATATAGAGGTAAAACAGAAGAGAGGAATGATCCACCGAGCCCAGGGGAATGATGATCCAGATCTATAAATATGTCAGGCAACTGTCTTAAAGGCGTACAGGGCTTAAAAATAACTAAACAAATATGTGCCTGTGATAATACAGATCTGTCCTTGTTTATCTGAATGTGTGCATGTGTTTTTGTGTGCTGCTATACGCACAATGCTTTTTTCTGTTGTTGCCATGCGTGTGACTGCTGATGAGACCCACACTTATGGAGCTCTGGGGGACTTTCTAGAAACGGTGCGTGACCTCAAAACCGGACGGGACTAGCTGTGATGTAATTCTGCCTATAGCGAAAAATGGCAGAATGACATTCTTGACCGTATTATCCAGCAGTAGGTTCTCGACAGTACGGAGCGCTCCGGCTAAAGCTCTCTTGCTCGGAACAAACTGTAATGCTCAGCGGATAGCCGGGCTGAATCACTGACAGCCACAGCAGGGGGGTCCGCCTTCCCACCAGGCAGCGTGACCATAAACTTCCTCGAGGCGCGGGCCGAGGGTGATCGGCAGCAGATGAGGCCTCTGACCAATTCATCTGGACATGAAGGGTACGGCGAGGAGATACGGAAACCCCTCTGGGAGAACATCATGGCCGAGCGTGAATATGGCGAGCGCCGGCGCTATCAAACACACGGCTCCCTCCGAGAGAATCAGATGAGATCAAAGGGATGGAGAATATTTCAGACGGGCCGGTGTTTCCTCGGGGGAGGTTTGTAGCATCGCGCTCACATCGAGCGCTAGCTTATAATTTATGATCTGAGCCGTGAAGAATAATAAGTCATCGTCTAGTTTGAGGTTGCATTCGCGCTTGTTTTCGACGAGCGGACGGACAAATCTGATTTTTCGCGCACTCCTGGTGCAATTTGAGTAAGCTCCGGCCGGACCTGTGCATTACTTTGTCAACAAGTAGCGGTAAAAATGAGCACTGGAGATTGGAGCCGGACACATTTTAATTTGCCCCGCTGTGATAATTCCTCCCAGGTTCGACTCCAGCTATCTGCTTCACCGCGAGCCACAAACATTCCTCGCAGACTTTCCCTTAATACTCTTATTTTCCCTTTTTCTCTTTTTTCCCCTCCAACCATTTCTGTATTTTTTTTTCCCACATTTATCTGGGGACTGTGTGTCTTGTTTGTTGGAGGCACAGACTGCTTTGCATTCGCTAACATACACAGAGCATAAATATTGGATTAAATAAACAAATCCGAGGGGCTCACTTCTGAATGATATCGGCGAGTCTGCCTTTTGGAGCCGGCAGAAATGCCACGGTCGCAGTCTTTACCGGAGACTCGACACATGAAAAGGGGGAGCGAGGCAGAGGGAGAAGGGAGAGAGGCAGAGGGAGAGAAAGAGTCAAATGGCAGTTTAATCCTCCCTGAGTGTTATCTCGCAGGTGTTTTGCAGACTGTGCTCCCTTTGGAAACTTTGAAATCGGGCCAGGCTTTCATGTGCGGGATAAGGTAGAGAGTCTGTGCCTGGCTGTTTGTGGGCAAAAAAAAACACCAACACAACAGTGCAGGACTCCCGCTCACATCCCCACTTAACATGTCATTCCCCCGAGCTCCTTGTTAGGCAGCGGGCCACGTTGCTAACTTCAAAACAATCCCAGCAGTTTACTTTGCTTTTGTTCCTTTCCGAGTAAAAACTGAGAGGAAAAAAAACTGAAAATTGGAATCCTCAAATTGAGCTCCTGTTTTCCTCGAACAGGTAATCGCCGTGCAGGATGAGAAGCGTCGAAAGCTGCGAGGGTTCTCCGAGGTAATTTGAATCAATGCCGTTTTACCTCCAGCAATTAGCTCACACCGGCGTCCCGCAGCACTCATATAGATATAGAGTTACATTTCTCCAGCTTATTCACACAAATGCTCCTGACTTCATTAGAATTGAACCCTGCGCATAGATTTCCTCCCTAGAAATTAGCCAGATTGCGAAAGCTGGGATGAGAACAGACCCGTGGCCCCCTGCAGGCATCTAGTATCGGGTATCGCTTGGTTTTTAATGGCCCAGTACATCACCAGACTCCGGTGACGGTGGATGGCCTGGCAGCGTTCGGCTCCCCAAGAGAATGTGCTGTTTTATTGGCCCTCCTCAGCGTTGAGTTGTCCCCTGTGCCAATGTAATACAGCAGCTAGCGTCAGCGAGGGGAAAGGGCCCCCCCCGCCTGCCCTGATTAATCGGCAGTGTATGTTTCTCAACGCTAGCTTGGTGCTCATGTTCCATATTTTCTAATGGATATGGCCAAAGTCATTTAGAGTGCTGCTGGGGGAGCCATCAGTCAGGTCATGTTGTGCGGCTGAAGTGGGCCTAGGCAAAGAGCTTTTTTCCGAGTGGAGCATGAGCATAAGACAGCACGTCTGGCAAGAAGAGCAAAAAGCGATGAGGACAGAAAAAACAGATGCATGCGCGCACGTATGGAGCGCGTTTGCTTTGTCCGTGATGCATTGTTTCCAAAAGTGGGGAGCATCTGTTCCTGAAAGTCTTGTCTTTCAGCAGCATGGCGTGTCCCTGGGAAGCAGCACTGCTGAGGCACCCCACTCACCTTCTGCTGCGAGAGAGCCCAAATGACGGTTAGCACCTCTCACCAGGTAACAGCTAAGTCATTCTGACAACAGCGTGGGGCACACATTAGATCCGAGGGAGAGGACCATTCGGAGCACTTGACTCCCTGCGGCCCAGCATTATGGGAAACGGACGTGGGGGCCAAATGAGACAGGCCGTGGCAAGGAGGAGTTTTTTTTCATTACGTTATAAATCCCACAGAGCCTGGCAGCTCCAGTGTCTCAACATAATACCCAAATTCAATGTGGCATTTCATAACAGCGCTCTCGTCACGGTACTGTAACTGTGCTGGTTCTGGTGGAAAGAGCAGCGCTCTCCCTCTCCGAGAGGTTGGGGAGTTATACATATTAATCAGTGCTTTGAAGATGATGTTTTCTGGATAATATGCAGGCAATTCATCAATACATTTTGTGAACAGTGATTCGTGGGAATGTCAGAGTTACTGTAATGTCATATTAAAACCAATTATTGTCAAAATGTTGAGCTGGTAGATACTTACCAGCATTTAAAAAATGAGATTTTGCATCCGATTCAATGGATCAGTCAAACCTGACACAAACCAGATGGTTTGTTACACAGAACCATCTAGGAAGTCGCCCTGTGGAATTGTTTGGAAAAACGCAGGCACTTTCAAAAAATGATTGGCTGGTGATTGGACAAACCATTTGTCTATCGCCATCAACCAGGGGCCAGCTTTAACCAATCAGATCACCATATGACGGAGAAGGAGAGTGCTGCCAATGATCAGCGGGATGTGATATTGCTGTGTTGGTGCTGTTCCTAGACAGTCGTAATTACAGTTGATCCAGGACCATCATTGAAACTCACCAGTCACTTATTTGTATTGTCATAGCTTAGCAACTCGCATACGCACATGTGTTTAACACTGTGAAAGAATGTATTTAAACCCAAACCATCTTTTCCTAAACCTAACCAAACAGTGACAGAAAATAATAAGTGACCAAAATAACTATATGTTCCAGACGGTATTCAATTTCCAGTCTCCTGTTTGAGAGTCCAATACAAAGGCAACTCAATCACAACAGTTTGCTCCAGATGCGGTCTCCATTATTTTCCATTATTTATTATTACTATTTCAGTTAGGTTGGAATGATGATTCTGGAACATTTTTTTTCAATGAAATATACTTTCCACTTCCGATGAACCACTGAACCGATGCTGTAGTTGCTATGCCAACCTTCTGAGGAGCAATACTTGTTGCGTCTCTGGCAGGTCTCAACACACTGTCGTTTCCAGCCGTTCGTCATCGGACATTGATTGGTCCACACCGCTGTTGCGTGGCCTCATGAGCACAGCTTGAAGCCTGACAAGATGGATTCGTATGATCACATGGTCTCTCAATCCAGCCGCGTGTTAAGTCGATTTACTTGTAGGGCGAGGTAAATCCACGCAATCTTCGCTTTGTGTTCAACTTTGATGACCTTGTTGACCAATAACAAACAATAGCACCTAAACAATTTGAAAAGATTCATCAAAATTAAGTTTACCAGACTTAACACATTACACTGGAACTTAATTGGCCCCACCATGGAGAGAGAAACCAAAAACAAAAGACTTACTTACAGAACATTGACAGACACCGGGTGACATAAAAATTGGATGTTCTCGAAGCCAGGAACCAGATAAGAACAAGGATGACTGAATACGATTGAGGGAGGAGAGTGACAGACAGCCAAGCGGGACTTGTACTGTAGTGTATGTGATGAAAATAATAACATTTGAACTGAGCAAAAAGGGCAGAATTGACATTTCACAGGTGTAGGGAGCAAAGGCATATACAGGTTGTACACCCTGGAGCCCAAACCAGCCCGCCTCACCAGTCCTGGCAATCACACCTTCCATCACTGAAGGCAGGTTCATACATCTCCCCACTGTCACCCTATTTCATTTTTTTCTCCGTACTCAGATCGGCAGCAGCAGAGTCAATAGAATTCCCAAAACACTGGGTCCATCCAAGCATAAAACACGCTTTGGCCACTGGTGAAAGCGGCACCCTGCTTTGTGAGAGGTTATCAGCCAGAGCAGAGCAGAGATGGCCGCAGGTAAAGCCTGTTGGTCGCCCTGGAGGGCAGCTCAGAGGGCTGGGGAGGGGAGATGTGGCTGATGGTTATCATTAAATTATATCTCTGGGATGGCACCTATGGCTGCACGGAGTCAGAAAGAGCAATCTTCACTACTCATTTCTGCTCACAGTGGTTTCTCAGTAAGCAGGCGTCTGTGTGTTTCACCAGTTAAAAGCATTTAATGTGAAGCTGGAGCAGTAGGAAATAATAACTTAATACAGCACACTACGGATATACAAAGCATCATTAACATTTTTCTTGTAAAATGTCCAGTGTGATCGGTAACATCCATGGTTGTTCTGTGCAATGAAACGGAAAGAAAATAGTTCCTATATGAAACTGCTGACACCAAGGTCTTTGGATTATCTTGAGTGACCGGGACATGACCTCCACAAGCAGACTGTCAGTTAAATTCTATATATATAACCATTGCACAATTGCTTGATCCAGCTTCTCAAGTGTTCGGACAAAACAAGCAACATCAAGATATCACATCGGGCTCTGGGAAATTTGATGGAAAAACTAAGCAACATATTAATCGATGATGAATTGCTATGGTGAAAAAAAAAAAAATACTTTTTACTTCTGCATAGCCTCATGTTCAATGTTGACCATCTGCTAGAAACTGCTGCTCATTTGGGAACATATAAAGGCTCCTAGTTGCAAGGCTAACGCATATGTGTTTCAAATGCAAAAGAAAATGTCTGCTAGTTGTTGTCATGAAGCAAAAACCAGCATTTTGCTTCAGCTCAGCGTGGAACCTAGCTTTTCCAAGTGGTATTATTATCGGCACCACTGTCCTGAAGATAAAATTTTCATTAATTTAGTCTGAAATAGAATCATGAAAGCAGATAGAAATGGTACCAGACCTTGTCGCTGGTAGCAGACAATAATCGGTATATAGGGAACAGATCTAAATGCAGGGGATGTCATTATTCTATAGTCATTATATTGTGCAATCAGTACTTCATAATGACATAGCTTGTCCATTCCCAGTTATTTCAAATTTCAAGAAACACTACATCTTCTTAGCAGAAATATGTGGCTCATCTTTCCACCCAGCTCTTCCCTCATATCTTCTACCCTCCTTCCCCCCCCAGCCCCCCGCTGGTCTCTCTTGGTGATTGCCTTGCCTGCTATCTCTGGGCAGCAGTTCTGTTTGTGCAGGGATTCGCTATGTCAAAAAAAAAAAGAGCGGCCTGTTAATTTTATGATCTGTCACACGTCTGCCTTCCTGCGACGGGCAGTGGGCGACAGGGTCTGGACTCTCCTTATCACTCCGTTCATTCCTGTCCACCCCTGCCAGAGTCGCATCACATATCTGGCAAGCAGGAATGAGTTGGTTTCCTCGTGCTGTTGAGAATAGGTCAGCTCACAGTGGAGGAGATTATTTCGATACTTTGACTTTGAATATAGTTCAAAACCCGGTTCGGTGGCAACGGACTGCGTCAGTGTTGATAACCGGGGCCATGTCTGCTCACACCGCCACAGTGCGAGATAGTTAAACTTTGGTTATTAAATCCCTGCATGATCTAAATACGTATTTGTATGCAGACGATGTTGATTATTCAGCGGCAGTGTAATTCAATTGAACAATGGTCCCAGAAACAATTCAGGGAATGTAATATCGCCTTGACAGCTAGGGGTATCCCGTTGAGCATCTTCATTCTAGTCACTTTAGCTTCAGTGTTCGGAGAGGGGTCGGGGGCTCTCAAAACAAGCTTTCATCAAAAGGAGAAATGAGAAAATGATCTACATAGCGCGTCCTCAGTCACTAAGCCTCCCAGGATGTGTTTCATAACGCCAGAGGAACTCAGTGTGTGTTCGAGTGTGCGCTTCTCACATGCGTGCGGGGCGAGCATTTGTTGGTGTGGAAAGTCTAAGAGAAATTAAGACGCAAAACAATGAATGAGGAGCTCACACTGGAGTAATAACAGCTCTTTGTATATTCAAAGGGGACACCGGAGAGGCAAATTGTGCACATTCCGGAGTTAATGGAGACGTTTCCATAACTTACAGTGTGTTTATTGGAAACTTATTACAATGTTTGTCTTGTGCTTCCTCGAATCATTATCCCGAGAAGTCAACTGTAGCTTTTACAGATAGCTCTATTTACATAAGGCTATCTACTTACATCAACACAGGATCAGCAATCCGGGATCTTTTATAAATCCAAAAAACACGAAGCCCTCAAGTAACCCAGGCTCTGTAAAGATGAATTAGTAATCTTCTAATCAAATCTCCGATCTTAAACAAAGACACTGTATCCGTCTCTCTCCGCTTGACAAACACGGAGCAGGTGGGCCCCTTCACTATGTAAATCTGAAGGCTGTCAGCCAGAATTGCGCACAGCCGCAGAAATTAGAGGAGGGCTTTTTGTCTTGGAGGAAAACACAGCCATATTTAAAGCATACAGAGCAGGCACTTCAAAGCCGGCGAGCACACATACAAAAACAATCTTCACTTAAATAACTCGGCGGCACGGCAGCACGGGAACGTTTCTGCTGAATGTTCGAGGCGCTGGATGATTGCCAGGAACCACATTCTCTGGTGTAAGTGGCGGCTGAGGTACGTCGTTCTGGGTTGCGTTTGCAGAACAGAACGACGCCCTACGAAAAACATGATCAGAACCTCGCGACTGCCACAGAGTCGGGGTGATGATGTATTAGGGCCCTAAGTATTTCCTGAGATGGCTGAGCTGCAGTCGCCAAGACAACAAAAGGACCCCCGTGCCAGAAAACATTCCTTCTTCCTCCCACTCTCACGGACTGCTAATAGGAGACAGAGTGGACCCGCCAAGCACCCAATGGCAGGAGGAAAAGAGAGGGGAGATGAGAGCACTCCCGTCCATTTAAGGAGAGTTCACATATACCGGGCTTTCAGTGGGAGGACTGGGCCATTACAGTAGTTTGCCAAGTGTTTTGTTTGGATTCATCATTGCAGCTCAGTTTTCCCAAAGCTGTTTTAATTGCTGGGGAGCAATGAGACATGACTACAGTAAGATAAACCTTGACACAATTGGAATTATTTTAATAATAATAATTTCTTTTTTCACTATCTGCTCCATGTGTATGACACACTACATTGTGCACTGCTCGTACCCCTTGCCTCCAATGGTTTCCAACCATGCCAGACTCAATATTAGTGTTTCCACATTTTGAAATGCATTAGATAAGATGCAGGTTACAACATGCCCCAATGCAGCGCTATTATGATGGGCCCTAGTGCACGCTAGTTAAGCCTATTAGTTATAAAACACACACACCATTAGGCGTATATGCATTTATTTTACTAACAATGTGTTGGATTTTAGGCCAATGAGCTACTCAGGCTATAGTATTGGGAAAGCATATTATTTCTTTGAGATTTTTTGTTTCCCCCAACACACAAAAGAAAGAAAGAAAACCATGACCGAGACGGGTTTGCCTTTTCAAGGGCATACGCAGCAAATATTGGAAGTTTACTGTTTAATGTTCAATTTATTGTTGGGAAAACAGGTGTGTTTCCAAAGTGGAAAAGTAAGTGATCCAGTGGGCCCCAGACCAACTAAAGCGCTTGCACAGTCTATATTTACGCCCCAAATGAAATGTCAGAGGAATCTACCGTGAAAATCACTGGTCACTCACACAGCGGACATTCATGGTGTCCTTGGTGGCCAGTAATGGAATTAAACTAGGAAGATTTACTCAAGTAGTGTTCTTGAGTACAGTTTTAAGGAACTAACTAATAAGTATTTCCATTTTCTGCAACCCTATACTTCCACTTTAAAGGCAAATATTGTAATTTTTACTCCACTATATTTATTTGATAATTTTAGTCATAAGTTACTTTGCAGATTGCATAATGCATCGGAACCAAAGTAACACATTTTTTATTTAATTTATTTGATCAGCTGTAGGATTTGAAAAAACAATGATTCCCATATCAGAAAAATGCTGAATATCGAATCCAATAATCAGCCAGGCCGCTAGTCAGTTGACCCGTAGCAGACAGAACTGTATGTAAATATGTATGATTTATTTTTACTTTTGTGACTTAGGTACATGTGTTGCCAGAAAATTACTTTTCATACTTAAGTACATTTAATTGTAGGCTTTCACTCAAATATGATTCTTATGGAGCATTTTCACTTTTACCAAATTCATATTTTAACATGATACCTTTTATGACTTTTTGGGTACTTTTAAGAACACTGTTGTATGTGTCCCATGTCTGATGTTCCACTACTGCATATTTGTAACAGTGGTTAGTTGTTTGTCTGGGGCACTATTCTCAACAGTGGACTGTGGGCGGCTAACCTCAGAAGCCTGATGGAAAATATGCCAGGCAAGTAGAGCAGAAATTCTATTGTTGTAGCTAATGACTTCTGCAGGACTCACGCTGAGAATATGAAAGGCGACCTGGCCTTCCCCTCCTCCAGAACTCCCTCTTCTCTTTCTCCCCTCCCGTCTTCTCCCCTCCTACAAACTCCTCTCCTCTGTACAAACCGCAATGCACAAAAACAAATAGCCCCGAACAGTGCCCAGGTATTCCCTGAAGCATGAATGACATCCTTAACAGGTGTGTGTGTG
Organism: Lagodon rhomboides; assembly: GCA_039737535.1. Lineage (NCBI taxonomy): Eukaryota > Metazoa > Chordata > Actinopteri > Spariformes > Sparidae > Lagodon > Lagodon rhomboides. Next base: position 7,895,888 of record CM077803.1, on the reverse strand, counting down.
TGTGTGTGTGTGTACGTACATATATATGGTTAATTTATGCTAGGACACACTGTGACTAAATATAGATTTCAGTGTGTAATAAGCAGGTGCTCTCCCGTTGGGCGTGACATTAGAGCTTCTTATTATCACATTATGCCCATGATGCACTTTTCCTGGGTCGAAGCAAACAATTAGCATCATTATGCTGCTGGCTAACGATATTTCCGCACTGGCTTAATTAGGACTCCAGCCACAGCGGCTAACCATCAGTGGTTTGAGCACAGACTCCCACAACAGGTGACCATCTGCAGAGAGGGACTAAAAATAGAGCAGAATTAAGTAGCACAGGGGTTAAGTTCGTGTCATGTGGCCCTGTAGACAAATCTTTGTTTTGTTTACATCCTTTGAAAATACAGCAAATGAATGAAAAAATAACCTGCTCGATGTAGACAGACAATCATGTCATAAATATCAGAAGCCCAAAACAATCTCTGAAGGCCTGCTGAGTGGCCCTCAGGATGTCAGACAGAAGACCCATTAAGAATGGCGAGTAAAAGCATACAGACAAACCTAAACACAAGCAAGGCTGCAGAAAATAAGAGGAAAAGTAATTACATTTACCGGTCGATACACAAAAACATAAACACAGAATGTTTTTGTAGCAATAATGAACCACATTCGGTTTGAAACAGTTTGCACTGACAAAGCTGCAAGTATGATGATGGTCTAATAATCTATGATGGTTAGCTCAGTGTCACAATACAGTAAGCAAGTACTTCTGCTCTGTCAGTCACAGGAAACATCCCCACACTCTCTCCTATTGACTCTACACCATACCATACTGTACAACCTTTATGACCTCATTTCCCGTGATGAGTAAAAGGAAAAGCACCAGAGGCGAGGAGGGCGGTTGTCATTACATTGGGAGGGGTGTTTCTTTTGATTTGGAAGAAATAGGTTCTGCATTAATGGAGTCATTCTCCGGCTCGTCTCCTGCTTCAAAAGAGGGAGAAACAAAGGCTGGGAAATGATAGCCGCAAGCACCGCGTTCACATAGCAAACGGGTGTTGGCTATACATTACTGTACAGACCCGTGTTCATGATAAAAAGGTACTTATTTTGCTATTCCAATGATATGCCTATGCCTTTGTCAAATTCACAATGGGTCTTTCAATAACAATGTCACTAATGGTAGAATAACCATGTGTGAATATGAAGAGAACAACATATGGCAGCAATGACATATCTGCAAGTCCTGCAAGTTGCAACCTCAGGTTTCTCGGTATGACCTTGAAATTTTACATAGACTGGAACAGCATTACAATGGAAAAATATGTAAGATATATGCATAACTTTAGTTGATCAACTAAATCAATGATCAACAGAATGTGAAGAAACAACAACAGTGTTGACATTATGTAAAAAAAACAGCTCATGCCCCAAGGAGTGGTGGTCCGACAGTCTTAGTAGATTCAGCTGGGCTTATCTGACAGGACAGTGTTTGAAAGAGATGTTGGGTGACATGCAGCAAAGGGCCACAGGTCGGCTTCAAGGTTGCTGCAGTGCGGACACATCCTCTGTGCACGCTCTGCCAGCTGAGCTACAAGGGGACCCCAAAACCATACACTGTCAAAATTCAAGTTTCTCTCTTTTGCTGAGTTTAACTGCATAATAATTCCTCGTTAAACACACGTCATTCAAACTTGACATCACAAAAAATCACCAAGAAATCCTTGGTTTTCTTTCCACAATTACCTCTGGTCTGGCCGAAAATAAATCCTCAATTCACCTTGAACGATGTGACACTCTGACGCCCTGGAGTCATAGTCCTGATCAAAGAAGCTGTAAATCACCTCTGTACTGTATCCCCTGTCTTCAAATTGGCATCTGTCAGTCGCAACCTGATGTCCATCTGTGTTGAGGCTGAGCGCGGTCACGCTGAGCCCCACTGCCATCAGCTAATATGGCGACTTACCTCCGTGTCCATCCCCTAGATTGTCACTGGGCCCATCTGCGTTGCAATATATTATGGCCGCAATGTGGCCGTCAGAGCTGATTACGATCGTTCTAGACAATGCCAGGTTACAGAGATGTGCCCATTGGAATGAAGGGGTAACCGAGCTACTTGCTATTGGCAGATAGTTGCTACAGCCAAAGATAGCTACAAAGAGTATACCAAGCAGCAGTAAGAACTGATCCCACCCGCTACAATTAAACTTCGAAATCTGGCGAATTCTTAAAAATAACAGCTTTGGATGACACAATTAACAATTACAAAATCACATCCAGCATGATGTGACTCACATCATATTTAGTGTGCTTACTGTATCTGTTATATTACTTGCTGCAAATTCAGCTCGTCATCTTTCTCTACACAAAACTCTGAAAGAAAGTGTGGTTTCATATAGTACTTACTTACTTACTTAGACTTCACAACAACATCATAGTTTTTACCACTTTGTAAAACGTTTCCATGCCAAATCCCACACTTATATAATTGTACTTGCTGGAGACAGTACACTGCTGTATACTTCTGTTTAACAAGCCCTCTAATTCGAGAGTTTTTGGAATGCAAGGAAACAGATGAGCTCTGATGATAATCAAACTGAAATTAGCGCGGGTCTGCAGTCACAGGTGCCGAGCTTTCTAACGCAGGAACGAGGGCTCGCAATGCTAACTGTATTGATTAGCTGCTAGCACTTGGTGCGACACAATCAGCGTTCCATACTCCAGGAGGAATTGGCCACATCTGCATCCACTCCTCGGCTCTGCGACATGGTCAACCAATCATCGTCACAGACCACTCAAACTTCTGGGAGAAGACTTTGATTGCTGCGAAGAGTGTGTCTTCAATTGCGATGATTCCGTCAAGTTTGAAGAGTGAACGTCCTTGTTGATTAAGTCGTGCGACTGTGCCCGTTTGAGCAGGCACAATTTGCGTTTGGTTTTTTTCTGTTGCATGGGGCACTTACAGCCTTCATTTTTTTCATTTGAAGCTTGTGGGTCAATGAGTTAAAGAGTTACTCTGATGTCATCTTATTGTGGTTAGCATCTTAAGTGCTTGCTGCTGTGGAATTTTTTACACCACACGTCACAGACATCAATTATTAATCAAATAATGAGGCACTACTTGAGTCTCCAGGAGCCATCACTTTCTTTGTCTCTTCAGCCATTCTTCTTACAACTCCGGATTTCTTACTTTCCTTCCAAACACATCGCTTTAGTCACTAGTGCTATAACCACAGATTGTGTCATTTCAGCCCAGCTGATCTGCTATGATGCTAAAGGTAACAAGTCAAAATTCTGGAACCATCACAATACTAGAAGCCTGGCCTTTTTAAATCCATGTGAGCTCATCTTTTTACAGGAGAGGCTTTCAGTGAAAAATGGAGGTGGTACCGAGGAGTGGAGGGGGGAGAGGCAGGCAAACAAGGACCACCTGAGACAGAGAATCTCTTATGTGGGAGAGGACAACAGAGGTGTAATGAGGATTGTGATAGACATCAGCCAGGAGTCATGTTACATCAGTTGAGAGGCTGAGAGAGAGGAGAAGGTTCTCAGACAAAGAATGGGGCATGAAATAACCAGGGGAAAGCAGATCCCACGCCTGGCTCTGCCGGTCTGATTTATTCCCTTCTTTTTCTTGTTTATAGCAGCGCAAACCTTCACCAGAAAGATGCAAAGCAGCCCAACCGCACATTGCACGCTGTTCTTTACAACTGGGTATACAGGGATGACAGCAGCAGACTGTGTAGCAGCGACAAGAGCCGGTGAAACATGAGATCCTGCCACCTCCCGAGTGTACAAACAAGACATGGTTGCAAGGCATGGTGTGTGTGCTCTGCAAAAACTCTCTTCGTCTCTTACCTCTTGCCTGCTTGTGTTTGGTCGATGCTTATCTCATACTGTTAGGATAGCTTTCACCATGTGGAGAGGACAAAGGGACGAGCAGAGAGGTTGGCGGGAATGCAGGGAGAGCTGAAATATAAATGTGTAGGCCTATGAATGTTCTGACAATGTGGCTGTGCCTCAGATACGACAGGGATGTGAGAGTTGCACTAACAATTATTTTTAGACAAACAACTATGAGTTCATAAAGTGATTCACTTTATCACGCAGTCACGCGGTTCCCCTTCCCTCTTTCAACATCTTGCAGGTTAGTGTTTTTAGAGCATGTTGGAATTTCACTGTAAGGTAGGGTTGAGCGACATTTAGGCCGAATCAACTCTCTGACATAGATAATCGACCTTTTTACGAGTGTCATCCGAGTAAAATGTGTCAGTATCCGGATGTGATGAAGGAAAAAATTCTCATTGGGTAGCAGACAGAAGTTGATTCATTCGAGTTTATAAAAAAGACCTAAAAAGTTCTCTTTTTCTTGTGATCAAAGGCCTTGAGCTGAAGTTCAGTTCTGAGGCTATTCTGTAAATAGTTCATTATGAATAATAAATATAAAACTTCTGGTATACTTATATCCATTTCAGACTTTAGACAGACACACTTTCGGTTTAAGCATTCCCAGCTCCGTCTGAGTCCTGCCCATTCCCAGTAGAGATATGGATACAGATCCTTTAGTTAATAAGAAAGAAATAAGAAAATATTTCAGATTGAACACTAAGGCAGTCCATATGTGGTTAGGGATACAACTCAAAAACGAGGGCAGAACATACAGGTAACGGTGAACTGGCTCTTCCCTAGTGTAAGGTAAGCATCTTGAGTAAGACCCCCAAGATGCCTTGGCAGACAGACAAAATTAGCAATTAGCTGGTGAACACAGTGGAGCATTTTGCATTAGTGCTTTTCCTTAGTAATTGGTGGAGACCAAAACAGAGCTAAAATAAGAGTGCTCAGTATATGGACTTCAATCCTTTGGACAAAAGCATGACTTGAGATGAAAGTCAGTTTTTTAGAGATGTTTCCATTGTCCCAGATCTCAACAATAAAGGGTCCAGTGTGTAGGATTTAGGTGGTTTTAAGGCATGAAATGAAAAATATTGTTCATAATTAGATATTCATTGGTGTGTAGTGTCACCTAAAACTAAGAACGGTTGGATTTTTGTTACTTTAGAATGAGCATTTTATATCTACAGAGGGAACAGGTACTCTCCCCATTGAGTCCAGTTGCACTGGCATGTTTCAAAAGTAGCACATAACAGATGAACCAAACACTGTTTCAGAGATCCTTTCACGTTTTTTTGTGTTTTTAGTGGCCACTGGGGGAGGGAGGGTGAGGCGGCGGGGTGTGCAGGTGGTTCCAATCTGAAACCTCATGGCTAAATCTTACTGAATCGTACGGAATGGACCTTGAAGCTGGAGGATTTTGTGTCATCATTATCAATGCGAATGGTCAAAACTGCAAAAACAAGTTGTATGAAACCAAAATTTCTCTTTAAGGCTGGCACACTACCTGCATATCATGGAACAATACCATTACATGTGCAGCATTGTTGTGTGGACGCCCTTCTTTTCCTTTCTCTTTACAAACTCTCTGATGTTCAAGGATCTTAAAACTTTCATCCCTATGTTTGAGTAATACCAGGCTATTTTAGGTCATGTTTGTAATGATGAATATGCAAATGTTCAGTGTTTACTCTGATAATGCTTATGTGGTTTCGTAGATGGTGGTAAGAAATCCACAGAGGACTGGGACTAACCCCATTAGCGCACTGCCGGATAACCATGCAGAGGCCCAGGGGAGGTCATTATGAAGGAGCTGTTTGCTATCTTCATATCTGTAATCAACATATGCAATGCTGATTACTTCTTTCAGCATTTAACCTAGATCTATATTTTAACTACACGATAACATGGGGGAAAAAAAATCCAGAAAGTAACAAAAGAATTCATAATGGTGTTAAAACGTCACCTACATTCCACAGATGCGGGTTTGTGTTAACAGATTGAAAGCTGTAAAAAAAGAGAATCACAATACCAACTGAAGGATTTTTCCTTTTCTTTTTTTCTCAAGATCCTGTTCCTGTTGAGCACTGCTCAGATGAGGTGTGTTTGGGTTTGAATGGCAGGAAAATGGGACAGGAACGGGCTTAGGATTGTGCGGTATCCCAACGGAATCCCACGTCTCCGATGCGAGCTGCTCCGTGACGACCAGCTGCAGAATTCAGTTTACACTCACCGGCTCCGTATTTACATGGGAAGACGTCGCGAATGAGGAACAATTCAATCACCGGGTTCCTAACCTCTGTTTTCATTTCCCCGGCATGTAGAAAAGATGGAATGGAAGGAAAGGGAGGGAAGAAAATCATCTGAAAGACATTACAGCAAAGGCAGGGGGAATGTTTGATATGCAGTTGGACTGTGAAGGTGGAGTGCGAAGTCAAATGTGTGTGTTTGTGATAAAACAGGTACGAGTCTTTCATCCGGAGGAAAATGCGGGAGGAAGGGCTGATCTTCCAGCGTAATCATTCCGGTTCACTCTATGTTTTTTCACGCTAAAGAACCGCACGCTACAATTTCTCCCAGTTGCCTTCAGCTACCACATTGTCCTCGTCCTTTGATAACATCATTCTGTCGCAATGCGGTCCCCCTTTGATTTGTATTCCTTTGAAAAGCGCATGAATTCATTGAGGGGAACAGGTGGGGAAAGTGGTCGTCTCTTTGTGGACTGCCTTGAGTTTGATTCCCAGCCAGTGTTTAATTCAGCTATTGGGAAGCGGTGGCCAAATGTTCCCCGACAAACGCCAGCCTCACTTATCAGGGCACTGCCTCACCCATCATGTGTCAGTCTCCTGCCAAGAAGCTGGTGAGCGCACAGAAGTTTGATTTCGTGGGCTGCTAGCTGAACTTCTAAATGGACACGTTCTCTGCCCCAGTTTGTTCAGTCGTATCATTAGGCAGACAGAACGTGTCTCAGCGGATGTTTCTCATTGCATATTTAATGCAGTGATGAGCACAGTCATATTTGCAGATTCAGCTTTAAGTGCTGGTGGCTACTGGTTTGACGGTGCTTTGTAGAGAGAGGACAAGAGTTCTTGGGGCTTCTGCATTCATTGTGTTCGTACTTGCTGAAATGCATCCATGAGAAATTGTGTCATTCTTTGCAAATGAATTATCTCTTAGGCAAGGTTATTTAAAAGTGCTCAAGAGGTCTGGTGTCTTTCTTATTGAGGTTCCTATATTCATGTCAGTCTCGAGGTCTTTTTAGAACTCACAATTGAGAGGAGATTGTTGAAAATCAGACACCCAAGCTGATGTGTTAAATATGTCTTTTTAAAAGCAATAACACCAGGCAAAATTGTAGAACTCTACTCAGTGAAATGACACAAAGGACCAGGGTCTGGAGACGTACAGTACAGTACTGATGAACGCAGTTGCTATGTTTACCTCCGCCAAAGAGGTTGTGTTTTCACCTGGGTCCATTGGTTGGTTAGTTTGTCAGCAGGAGACCACAAACACTACCAACTGGACCCAAGTAACTTTTGGTGTGGATTCTGAAACTACCCGACTAGCTTGAAATGGTCTGCGCCCTCAGACTAAAGCCATGCCTGGTACTAAAACGATGAATGTCAAACGTGCATCTGTGCAGAGAGATTCTTACCATGTGCAGCTCTCGGCTCGTAACTGAGCATGTTCCTGGTCGCACTTTCAGCTATCAGCCCCATTACTGTGCTCTAACTGCTCTTATAGCTTTATCAGAGACTGTGTTTGAGCTGCGTAAAATTTGAGCCAATGCCAATGCTGCACATTACACATTTTCACCAGCGCACTAGCTGGAGGAAAATGCAGTCAGTTCAAAGTATACTACCCTACGCTGCCAAAACGCAGTAACTACAATTTTGGTCAAAATTGAGTGATGACTCAAGCTGAACAAAGTGTCGAAGTTGTCTCACTTCTTAATTACTAATCTCTTTCAGCTTGAAACAAACATGCAACAATACGTTTGTGCAGCTTCGTTACTCGATAATACAAAGGCAGAGCACAGCATCAGCATGTTTGGGGTCATAGATCAGATAGTAAGTTGGTTTTTAAGCAGCGGAAATGACTTTAAGAATACGTATTTAATAAGCACATAAGCACTGTTCTAACACATTTGACTGGACAGTCAAAAAAAGCGTTTTTCCTTCGGTTTCACTGCTAAGGTAGTTACTGGTAGGTACAATTAGTACAAGCAGGAACAGAAGTTGTTGGATGAAATGCAACAGAGCGCTGGCCAAACCCTTCTGTAGTTTGTGAGAAAAGGTTTACCTCCAGACACATCATCAGAGTAAACAATGCCTCGCTTCCAGGCTTTCTTGTGGACGCCCGTTCACACCATGCCAGCATGGCTCGAACGGGCATAGCTGCTCATGGCACAGTTTAGCACGGATATCACCGCTGTCAAAACAATGAGGTGATGTAAGCTTTTTTTTTATCAGACAAAGCAGGAAGAAGCCATCGCAAGGCTCTGTGCATAATATAGTTCTGTACTGTTCAGACAGTGAGGGCCCTCACAGACAAATGCGGCTGCTCTAGTTTGCCTCGCTGTCCATTCATACATTTCTCAACTACAACTGGAATGGAGCAGAATTAAAAAAAAAAATATGCACCATCACACCTCCTTTTGATTCGTATCCTCATGTGAGTATGAAATACCAACAAGGATTTTTGGCTCACTATTGTTGTTTGGTAATGCAGAACACTTGCCTGGGTTTCCTGCTGTTCGTCGTGTAACGAGCCAAGGCCTCGACAAACATAAGGTACCAGCTGGTCAGCACCCGTTTTCACAGAAGTAATTTGCAAATAGAAAACGCTTTCATGCTACACACTGATACGCACGCACACACACACACATAACAGAAGTTTGAAAGAGCCTGGAGCTGTTTCGGTACATCCAGAGCGGGGAGAACAGTTTTGAAGTCATGCAGGTTTGAGATGTTAATGTTTTCCACGTTGAGGCTGGGTGTAACAGGGCTAGCCTGAAGTACATTGCATGCTTGGGATGATTCTGTACCTGATCCAAAGGATTCGGGGCCCAGAGGATGACGGGAAGCAGAGAAATGTATGAAGGGCGGAAAGCTGAAAACGAATGAGTTCAGTGGGAGCTACAGACATCCCGGTTTTTCTAATCTTTAGCCCCGACGTTTCTGAATTTTAAGTTTTCTCATATCTGTTCTCCTCTATGCTTTGAAACTAGTTTGATGGAGGTGAAGAACTAACTTTCCTGCGCAGCAAGGATGAGAAAGTAATTCGCATCCCTTGGGTTTCTCCACAGGTGCACGGCAGAAGTTGCATATTAACAAAAGAGACGCAATTGCTGACTGTTTCTTGAAGGATTCAAACAGAGCTTTGGGGCATCGCAGCTTTTCATTAGAATGCTGAGCCAGTCAAAACGCAGGCCTGGAAAAACACAAACTTGGTAAAGAACGGGGAGGCTTGCCTTGTCAGGAGTTTGCATTGATACACCAAAGAAGAGGGCAGGCCTCTCCTCTTTCTCTTCCCCCCCTCTCTCCCTTTCTCTTTCCGTCTTCAATTGTTCTGCTCCGTGGCTTCATCAGCAGTTTCCCTCCATTTGAAAGCGTGGGATTATGCAAGAGAGGCAGCATCAAATGATAGGTAACTCACCCACCCCCTCGCCAACGACGCCACCCCCTTCTCTCTTGTCTTTAAGTCTCCCGGCTGCTGAGCATGTAAATCCGCGAAGCCTGTAACAACACAACTCAACAGTCAAGTCACTCTCTGACAGGCAGCGCTGTCAGCACACACACACAAGATGGTTTTTGAAGTCAAGGTCAAACGTATGAAAACATACAGCAGTCGCCACAATGCGCGTGTGAAAAATTGTACGTGGGTGAGCCGGTACATAATGGAATGTTTCTAAGCTGCCGAGGAGCCTTCGGGATACAATTGTCAGTGCCACTGTGAAGCGGCAACACTGGAGCCATTGTGTGCCGAGGTTCCTGTGTATGAAAGCCGGGATGAAGTCAGCTGAGTGTTTGGTTATGACGCCCTGCACTGCTTTTCAGCGATGTGGCAGCGGGAATAAATGCAAAAGACAGACTACTTATTTCCCCCCCCCCCACCTCCCACTTCTGTCGTCGTCGTTGGGAAAAAGAAATAATTCAGAAAATAGAAGGAATTCAGCTCCATTTGCGGTCTTTATCCGCCGACAGTGAACTGCATTTACACTGACAAGTAGTGTTAATGCTCCGTCGGCTATCTCCTCTCTGCTCGCTAACTCCAAGAACAAGATTAGAAAAAGTCCCAAAAATATGATGAAGAGGAAAAAAAGAACATTTTGTGCAAAAGTGGAACAAATGACAGGGTAAAATATTGCCTTGACAACTTCATAATAAATGCATTTTTGTATGAAGAACAGCCTATTTATTTTGTATTAGACATCTTGCACTGAAGCAGCACTCCAGCCCTCATGAGACGCAACGTCTCTGTAAATGATTGCCGACGCGAGGTGTGCTCTCACAGGATTATCTCGACGAGTCGATCAAAAATAAAACCTTGGACGCGCTGTTCTTTATTGACCTATGACAGAACTTGTGAGGAAGAAGTAAAGTTGTTGTTATTGACGGCGCGGGTCTTATGTGCACTGCCCCAGAAACTCATCTCATGCTGTCAAGCTAAAGCACATTGATTATTGGGTGCCGGCGAGTGAACTGTCTCTGAACCCTTTGTGTCTCATCTGAGGAGTTGAGTCGTCTTTTGAGTCATCATGCTGTTTCTATTTTCTACAGGAACCCACACTGTCCTTTTAGTTGATGAAATCTCTCAATCGCTGCCCTTTAAAGGATTCGGTTGAATGTCTCTTCCAGACTTTCTGATCCTGGGATTAAAGCCGGGGTCCATGTCTGCGCCTTGCAGCTCATGGATCCAGCAAAACCAATATTTTCTTTTTCATTAATTTGTCACAGATGATTTAATTGTTCGTGCGAATGACACAGTCACTTCACCATTGATCTCTTCCAGATAAGATTTGAATACACTTCCTATTACAGTATCAGTATCTCTTCCTCTGACTGTATTCCGTTCTCATTAGTGATTGCCAGCACTGAACCTATCAGTGGTACAGTGCAGGACCTCTTGTTTCATTGACAGACCTGTTGATTATCCCCTCGGCATGCCAATAATCCATTAAACACGTTGTTTACTTTGCCTGCGCGAACAGATCCACTCTTACATTATATGCGTGCGGTGATACATTTCGCCCCATTTAATAATGCTATTAAACTTTACTGTGCAATGAAAGGACTATACTCGCAGCCATTAGTGGCAGTGCAGGAAACCAAGTGTGCTGTAATTTGCACCACATTATCGCCTCTGCTGCATTTTACTGTTAATATAATGACCCGATGGTGGTGGACGGCTTAATACTTGGGGTTTAGATACATCAGGTATTAATCCGCAATAAAGGTCTGAGAGTGGATTTGTATTTACCGTTTATGTATGATTTCTACAGTATATTCATGGTTTCACAGTGATTTTCTTTCTGAATGAGTAAGGTTTTAACCATATCTTTTTAAGTCGTGCCATGGAATATGAATCACCGTATCCTGACACATGTACTCAAAGATATATATTTTTAATCAAGCAGCGCTGAATGGAATTCCCCTCAGTTGATTCCTGCACAGAGCCAAGTGATAAAATACCGCATCCTCCCCCCTTTCGTGTCACCCTGCATTACACCTCGGTGGCTGCACGGCAAACCAAGCGGGCTGAAGTCAATGCCTTGCAGCCCGCCAACCAATCTGCCCGGCAACATCTTATCTAAGGCATGACACATGAATAAGGGGGGGAAGTGCTGGTGAATGGGTTTGGCGGGCACGTGGGCGGACTCCATGAATGCCGGGAGACAGAGGAGCGTTGGACCCGTGGTACAAGGTGTTACAGAGGGAACGCGGGGTCAAAATGCAATCTGGAAATGCGACTGATAGCTGTGGAGGAAGCTGCTGACCAAATCTTGCACGTGGACGTGTTTTTGATAGCTCCAACAGAGTAAAGAAAAAACCACCAGGGTTACAGGGGTAACCTCTAGATTACACCGAGCAGGTCTGTCGATGAAGGTTCTCAGTCATCCAGGTCATGGTATTTCTAAGTGCTGTATCATAGGCAAATGGTCCTGTTTCTGGGTACGTCTTTGTTGCATTCAGGCCTTATTGTGGCTACACACAGGAACCGGTGAAAATAACCTCAACTCCGTGACTGAGTCATAAGCACAGCGCATGCATCTGGTGCTGCACTGATGCCGCAATGAGTTAAATCATGTTCAGAATTCCTAGTCTGAGTCTGTCTTACGTCGGACCATTGGCTAAAAGTAAGATTTTCAGACTCCTGACAATGCAAGCCAGGCGACTGAGGTATGACGGAATGGTGGGGGGCAGCAGGCCGGGAAAGGGGAAGGGCATGTGGGGGCAAGCAGTTGGTTCAGCCATGATAAGGAAAGCCAATACTGTAAGAGAGAGAGACAGGGAGTACAAGAGAGATAAAGACCTGTGATGACTTATTCCATAAAGGACGGACCGGGAGGGGGGAGGATCCGTGAACACACACACATGCACACACACAAACACATTGATTCGCGAGACACAGTGGGGGGGGTGATGGACGCTCATGGTGGATGTCCACATTATTGTTCTGGCAGAGCAATCTTCTCCAATCTTGGCAGAGCGTAATGGAGGCACAAGAGATACCAGGTGCCGTTACCTTCTCCATTCGGGAAGGCAGGGCCACAAGCCAGACTGAATTGGATGAACCTTTTATTGTTTGGCCTGCACTCGGCTGGGTTACCACTGTAGGGCCCCGCTGTTTGCAAAAACCCCCAGGGACAAAGAGGAGGGGAAAAAAGGGAAAAAGCCTTGTCTTGACCTGAGGAGTTGGCCCCCCTGCGTTGTGCCATTCGTGTGCAGTCCTGTCTGGATTGAACGGCATAAACTACATTACTCTGTTTGTGCCTGGGTGTTTTGTCCTTAGGATGGACAAGTTTCCACCTCAGCATGTTGGTAGTTTTGAAGTGAACCGGGATGTGATGTTTATTGAAGATCCTCCTGAGTTTCTCAGACATTCCTGCGACATAGGGAAATGACGATGATGTTCCGTTTTTCCGTCTCCTCCTCTCTGTCTGCTCTGGATCTTTTAGAGGTTTTGACAAAGGTCTAGTCCCAACACAGGCGGGCCAACTCCTCAGGTGAAGACTCTGCTGTCCACTTACATCTGAAGGAGAAAAATCATTCCTTTGAGGAAACCGATGTTAACATCTTGGCCGGAGAAGACAGATGGTTGGAAAGAGGAGTAAAGGAACCTGTAGCGGCTAATTGCTACTTCCACCAGCCGCTGAGAGCCAGAGACAGGGAGGATCCACACTGTGTCTGACACGCCGATTAACCACAGCATCCACTTGCTTCGTTTGACGGGTTTATTAATAATATCAAAGAAAACAGAATCCGGTACTTGCGAAAGTTGAACATGGATGTTAGATATTCGTTTGAGGTGTGCGATCAGATGTGTGGTCAACAGGACACCCCCCCCCCGCGAGACGTAAAACCAAAAGTGAAATTAATAAAAATATATGGCTGCTACAGAACCCATCTATGTCAAACTGGAACAACGGTCTTTGAACAGAGGAGGTGGCCTAAGACATTACTTATCACCCACCTTCAACGCAGTACTGAGTTCCCTCCCCAGACAGTTTAACAATCATTCACACCTGGGCTCACCTAGCCTTAGCAACCCACATGAAGGCCGGTTGGGTCAACAACACACAAGTGGCCCTAACGACTCTGAAACTCAGAGCGCACACGTGTCCTTGACAACTCCGTAATGACACTCCCACACAGAGTTTAAGAGCCTCCAGTTAGTTAGAAGTGAAGAAGACTCTTGGATGAGAGGTGACACGTCTTCAAGAAACTGAAACACGTCCAGTTGCCTACGATACAGCGCTCAGAATTACCATGACCTGGATGACTGAGAACCTTGATTTTACTCCTGACAATTTCATTTATGCTTCAAAAATCATAAAAGTGGTGCTCATCTGTGAAGAACTTCTTGCTGAACAAAATGTGTCATAAGCTTGTGTTTACCACAGATTCTATTTTCTGCAATAACTCAAAATCCAATTAAAGATTCCCATAGGCACTTTGTAGAGAGAACGAGAGTGACACTGACTTCCAAATTAGCCAACAAAAACAGGTCATCCCTGCAGCACTTTGTTGCCCAAACTGTCCATTTTAAAATGTCCATCAGAGTTTAGATGTACTTCAGGTTCAGGTTGCTTTATTTGTACTTGTAGGTGGATTTGGTTTGCAGTAAAAGATGACAAGGCATCCATCTTCACACACATTTTATACACACTGACGATAGGTAAATGTGGTAAAACATAATTAAAGTGATATAGTGATGATATCTACTGGAACAAAGGTATTTTTATAACACGTTATTGTATACCTTGGTTCCTCCTGCACTGTGAACATATAGAATTCATGGTATTGACTTTGATTATCCATACAGCATGGTAGTGCACTTGGATCTCTTTAGATTTGACTTCCAGCTAAAGTGTTTTTGCAAATGGCGTGGTGTTTCCAAATCTCAGCAGCAACTTTTTTTTTATGTTAAAACTCATAGAAATGATGGCAGCTGAAACTAACTGTAATAACCCAGAATTGTCCTTTAAATCAACTTTTTTTTCCTTAGTAACTTTCACGTCTCAATCAAACATGTAAATGGCTCTTAATTTGGCGATGCACTGTTAATAACCCAGTGATTACACACTTCTCGTCACCCACCCTGATTGCAAGCATTTCCCAAACATCCCCTAATACACACACATGCCGACACACACACACATTCACACATCCACGCAGAAACAAAAAGAGTGAGACAAATAAAGAAGTGGGAGCAGGGCGGGGGAGCTTTATATGGCGCACGGGGACTGGAGATCATCAGATTAATAACCTCCTCTTTTATTAAGAAAACAGCATTATTGTGTTTGGTCATCTGAGCATGACAAAACAAGCCAATACACTGACTGCTGCGGAGCTTATTATTGGCCATTATGTTTGTTTGGAGGACTTGGTCAGACCCAAAAGGATTAGGGCTGATTTAGAGACTGAAAAGGGGGATTTGGAGGAGTGTGTGTGTGTGTGTGCATGTGTACAGAAAACTGCTGCTGTAAAAAAGTGTGAGGCAAACACTCCGAGTCTTTAGAACAAGACCCAGAGCAGGGAGCGTGGTGCCGCGTTGCCTGGTGACTCCGTTGCTAGCCACATTGGCGATACAATGGGATAATGAAATCTCTTGCTGTTCCAACTCTCCAGGCTACAGCACAAACAGAGCAGAGGCACAAAAAAAAAACTACACTTCAGTTCATTGTAGCTTGTCGGATTATGGCTCACTTAATAACGCCTTTTCTTTGCGAGGGAATAATAGCTCGGGACATTACACGTGAAGAAAAGGGAGAATTGTTCCCACCGGCACATCTTCCATTACCATAAAAGTTGTCGCTGCTTTAGCGTGTCGTCATTTTTTGATTGATCCCTTCGAAAAGCACAGGCAGAAAACAAGCGACGTGTTTTAAAAAGTCTATTGTGGTGCCAGAGAAGATGGTTTGCGGCATGCGACAAGCCTCTGAAGGCCTTCTCCTCCGCATTATCCCCCCGTCATTAGCGAGGAGGCCTTCTCCCACAGGTAGGTCACCACAAGGAAGGTGTGAGGTGAATCTATTACCGCCGCGGTCGTGTTCCTCCTTGAGGACAATCGGAGACTCTGACTTCCTCCTCTCAGGCTGGAAACCATCATTTCCACCTTTTTCCACCTTCGACTTTGGTCCTCTTTTCAACACTTTTGCTCCCTCGCCTCCCCACTCTCCCCCTCACTCCCTTTTCGCTTCGCTCCGCTCGGAGGAAAAATCCGGAATCCGAAGAATAAAATCACCTTCTTTAGACGCAGGATTCAATCCCTCACCCGGGCGCCCCAATTCACTACGCCGACCTGCCATCTTGACAATTACCGTGAGCGAGGAGGACAACAGCAACAAGACGTGATTACCTTTACCGACGTCTGCAGGCTCTGGAACAGAAGGGAGAGGAGATAGAGGGAGCGAACGAGACGAATAGCTGCCAGTGTTAGAGAGAAGCGAGGAGGGAAAGCGAGTTTGTGTGTCTTTTGAGCTGTTAAAAGCACGCTCCCCGCGCTTCTAATTAGCTGATGTGTTCATTAGCTCCGTCAAGAGAGTAGACGTTCTGTCAGTCAGGTCGGCAGACTGAAACGCGGCTGTTAACGCTCCTTTCTCTTGCGATTACACCAGCGTTTAAGCCCGAGCGTTGTTGCTACTTCAACTGTTTCCGGCGCTCATCTTTCTGGTTAAAGAAATAAAAAAAAGTCAAGGCCTAAAAATCGCTGTTTTACTCCTTAACTTGTCCAACATCACCTCGGCGGCTCATATTATTTTTTTTTTCTCTCCGTGAAAGCCCACGCAGCATTGTTTCCTTCCCACACATCATTCATGACCTTGAGGAGCCGGAGAAATAAGAGACTCTCAGTACTTAAATCCAAAAGAGGGATGTTTCAATAGCATCGGCAGGGAAGGAGAAGAAAAAAAAAAAGAGATGTGGCCCTCGTGTATCCATGGTTACCTTGGCTTTATTGCTGTTTGTCTTGGGCAGCGCGTGCAATAAAAAGTGCTGGGAGAGAAATGACTGGGCAAGGGGTGTAATTGCAGAAAGGAGGCGCAACACGCAGGTGCTGGGAGGCTAACAGGAGGCTGGGATTGACCCCAAACCTTCTCCGCTCCCTCGCCCTTCCAAAGCCATCCGATTCACGAGGGTCTCATTAGCCTTTGATTGGACGGCCCCCGAACGCGCACTAACACCGTGTTTTAGTTCTCCAATTAAGAGTCCCCGCTTCGGGAAACTCAGGTAGCGCTGTTGGAAAAAAAAAAGCCAATCGTAAAATGAAGTGTCTCTCCCCCAGCTCGATCAGACTCTGCCTTATTTGAGGAATAATGAAATATGGAGGTGGTAAGTCATGCGTGCACAGAGGAAGAGGGGGATGAAAGGGGGGAAAGGAGAAAGAAAAATGGGCGCCGGTGCAAAACGCCCGTCCACAAATCATTTTAAGACGCGCTGGAAACGGCTCGTGTTGTCGGGCGTCTCGCGCGATTAGCCATTTACCGCGACCTTTTTCGGCAGTGAAAAGTGGAAGGGAAGTATCACCACCTTCCGTCACCTCCTTCGTCGGTTTTCGTAAGCGTACCTTTTGCCGAGGGTGTTAAATGAAATAAAGACAGGAATTCATTCGCACCTGTGGTACCGGTTGGGTGGGGAAAGGGAGGCACGCTATTTCCTGTGGCCCGCTGGGACAAATCAACACGTAGACACACGGCCTGGGTATGGGAGGATTGAACATCAGGTGTGGTTTGCCGCTGAAATGACACTGTTTAGAAGAGACATTTGGTGAAAACGCTTTTACTTTCTGCAGGGCTATAAATCACGGAGGAATCACAGGACCCCCCATCGCCCCCCCCCACACACACACCTTCACATATGCAATATAGCTCAAAGAAGATGTAAGGTGAGATTTGTGATATCTCCCACGATGTGCCAGTTTAAAGTTGCACAATGCTGCCGTTTGGGGAGTCTCCACGCCGGCTGCTGCATGTCATTGACATTTCCAGCGTTCTGAAACGGCAGATGAATAGTGATAGCCTACGCAACAGGGAATATGGAAAAAAAACAGAGAATGAAAAGGAAAAAAAGTGAGTGAAAAGTCAACGGTGATTGAAAGATAGGCAGTTCACACAATTAACACATTTGGCACATGAAAGCTTCGACTGTCGCAGCCGCCTGGTAGCCGGTTATTGTTCTGGCGCTGGCTCATCAGGGAGAGTGTCGCCTTTGGGGAAGGACACCCGTGGGAGCCTCAGGAGAAAGCATGATGATGACACACACAGTGCACATCATTCAGGCGCACACCCCCCGGGGGGCCCATAACTTTCTGATGTCACACCGACAGTTTTTTTTGTCGCTGACAAGCCATTTAATCTGTTGTCTAGTGGCGAACTGTGATTGAAGCGCTCCTCCATTTAATCAAGCGCGCCAAACAAACAAAAACCGCACTGTCTCGTCTTTACGAGCTGCGTTTATTCATTCTCGGCAGTTTGCTCGTAGCGAGCGGGGACTTGAGATTTCAGACTGATGAATCATCATCATTTTGTGTCATCGCTGTCTGGCGCAGTGTTACATAAACACCATCGCTGCATCCAAATAAACAAGAAGAATTGAATTGGATTCACTTGGAAACCATTGTGGGAAGTTTTGAGAAAATGATCCTCAAATAGTCGACAAAGTTGTTTCAGCCCTACTACAAGTATATTATCATGGGTCATCAGGCAGATGGTTGAGCCTCAGCCACCAATTAAATGGAGAAGAAGTCACTTTGCAAAGCACACATGTAGAAGATCCAGAATACTGTGTATTGTGACTGGGAAGAAGCAATTACTGCACCAGAGTTTCAACTTTGACACAGAAACCTTGGATTGAACTTATAGTAAGTGCTAAGATGTCTACCAAGCATAATCTCTTAGCTTCAGCTCGCTGTTAGCAGTAAAACGCTCCAGAACTTTAGATTGGGTTTTTGATTGCGTCACTTGCCACGACTTTTCCTGAACCCTGGACACCCGAGACAATGTCCCCAATTTGCAGCTGTCTATTCTGGAATTTTTAAACCCGGGCCCTATATTAACATGAAAGTTCTGCAATCTGGATCCAAAACCTTTGGTATGTATGAATCATTTACACACCCAAGCATGTAAATATAACGCCCAGGTTTAAAAGTACTTGACTTTCCCTTTAAGAGGAGCCAGGAACCCACGACTGCCCTGCCGAAACATTAACATTCATCATTCATATTGGTACGTTCTCACGCTGGTTGCATCCGACAATGCAACACTTATCAAGGCTAATGTCACACCTCAGTCTGAAGGAGTGTTCGGCAAATTGGAGTGGAAAAGTGTAGGTCCAATTATATGGCGGAGCCCCGAACAGGTGCCATTACCGGCAACTGCAACTGATCGCTTCGGTTCCTCCTCGCAGATATCAAATCAGACGTCGGCATCGCGGGGGCATACAAATGAGCCGATGAAATGTGTCCGTGCATCGAAATGCTCGAATCCGAACCGTCGCGCAAACTGCGCAGAAATCGCTCGGGTCAATCCAAACAAGCTTTCGTCATTGATCGAGCCGGGGTACAAATGGAGATTTTACTTTCAAATGGAATTGAGGAGGGAGAGCGAAAGACACAAGATGCACTAAAAACCTCTCTTGATTCATTAAAAAGTCTCTGCCACCAGAGACGAGGGGGGGGGCAGGATTAATCTGTGCTCTCAGTGTATGTGTGTGTGACACAGCTGAGTGATTCTCTTCATGTCTCTGAGGGGTAATTAGCTGTGGCGTGGCCTGTCGTTGCTCTACAGGCCTCTCCGGTCCCGAGACTCAGCTGGTTGTGTCATCAGAGCCGTGGAGAAACGGGGAGAACAACATGCAGCGGACCTCTTTGTTTGGAGCCTGAGGGGTGACTCTCGAATAATCAGTCTGTCGGCCCGCACTCTTTGCGGTTTCATACTCCCTGGTGATGTTTGCAAGTGTTCTTTGCTTCATATTCCGAGTCTTTCCCCTTCATTTTCTCTCTTTCTTCTTCATTTTTTTCTTCTATCCTTTACTCTCCTTCTTCTCTTCTCCTCTGGCTTTCATCCAATTCTTCCCTTTTCTTTTTTCACCGTCCTTCTTTACTTTCTCTTCTGTTCTTCCCTCTCTTTTGTCTTTTCCTTTTTTCTTACTCTATCCCATTCTTCTCTCCTCTTTCTTTTAGTCCCTTTCTTTTTTCTGGTTTCCCCCAGTTTTAGTTTCTTCCATCCTTTCTCTTATCTGACATTGTTTTATCTCCTTTTTTTTCTGTGCTTTCCATCTCCTTTTTCTTACCCTTGCTTTTCTTTCCTTTTCTTCTCCGTTCCCCCCTTCTATTTTCTTCTGTTTTTCCCCGTTACTCTTCCCGCGTTCCTCTCCTCATCTTCTCTCTGCTCCCCTCTTAAGTTTCCTTCCATTTCCTGTCTGCTGTTTCCTTTTTTCAGTGCCTTTCCTTTTCGTTCCCTCTCAATTTATCCTTTTTTCTTGAATTTTCTTTTCTCCTTTGCTTCCTTTTTTCTTCATTTGTCCCCTCCTGTTTTCTTATCTGTCCAATTCTTTGTATTCTTTTGTCCAATCGTTCTCTTTTCTCTCATGTCCTGGTCGTTTCTTTTCTCATATTGCCATTTCCTTTCTTCTCCTTTCCTTTCCTTTCCTTTTCTCTCCATTCCTTTTCTTTCCTTTCTCACTTCAGATTGTATTATTATCCAGTGTCAAACCAGTGGCTGCTGTACATAACAAACTCTCTCCTCCCATCCATCTCTCCATTTCGTTCTCATTTTCCATCACTCCTTCTCGTGACTCCTGCCATTGATTTTCCTCAACAAGGAGCGTGAAGCCTATCAATATTTCTAGCTGAAGAATGAAATCAATCGACAACGCCCCTCCGCGAGTGGTTAAAAATGAGCCCCCACTGGTTTATTATTAAAAAAGCCAGTAGCTAACATCCACCCGGCCATCTCCTCGTGTTCTGCTCGAGCCCGCGTACTCTAATGGCCTGTCCCGTGACCCACCTCGATAAGCCCGATCGATGCACCGCCTTACGTGCTTAAAGACACTATCGAGAAAGTGGAGAAAGTGCTGCAGCCCATCGACCTGCCAACCGAGCAGAACGCGTGTTTTGAGATATGATTGCAGACGTTTTGTACTTAATGAGTTAAATATATAAAATACACGGATGACCACCAAAGCATTTGTCAGAAAGTAGAGCCGCTCAGGAAAATGCAACATTATATTTATGTTGTACAGAATATTGGAAAATATCCACCGCAAAGATTCCGTCTCAACTTTTAAAGATACTCCTGGAAACTGACTGCTCGCCTCACAACGAGCGATGGCGATGCTTTGACCTTCCTGTTTCAAACCGGCCCATCCTCCATCATCTGCCTTCAAAATTTGTGTTAAGTTCCATTTACACGTTTTTTTTTTGTACTTCTGGCTGCAATGTTCCAGCGTTTCCTCCTTCATTCTGTTCAACCTTTCACCTCATCAGAAGTTCCGACCAATCACAATCATCAGTCACAATGTGAAGGCTCAAAGAGGGCAAAAAATGCATTAAACAAAATAAATCAACTTAAAAGGTGACATATACCGGTAAGAACCTTAAGCATTTTATAAACCACTCACAATATTTTTTTGGTTTTCCTCTTCTGGCTGCCGTAACACCGATGAACCCTACACAGCATCAACACCTCAAGTGTCTGCAATCATCAAGTATCATTCCTTGTACCGCCATACACCAGCTCCATTAGTCTCTCTCTTACCGGTCCATGATGTAGTTATGGAGTGGTTTCACGCAGGTTCCATTTTGTACTTTCTCGCCGGTAATGGCTTCTTATGTGGATCTAATGGTGATGAGCACCCAGGTCGAACCGAACGGCAGCTGTACTTATTTTTTATGGTCGGAGATCTGACACGCACATCTGTGGGTTTAAAGGTGAGCGGCCCCGCAGCCTGGACAAGCAGATGTCTGGGAATTTCGGATGTGGCAGAATTTCTTTTGCCATGAAAGGGGGCATTGTTCTAGGACGATGCTGATCCGCGTTTCATTCCACAATTTTGGTCCGGACTCAAATATCTCAACCACTATCGGATGGATTGCCTTGAAATTTGTGCGGACATGATCACTAGAGGATGAATTGTATTGATTTGCTGATCTCCTGACCTGTATTCTAGCATCATGAGCACATTGACATTTTTGTTTTTTTTTTCCCCGACGTGTCTCGATAACCACTGGATAGATCGCCATGACATTTTCACATGAAAAAAAGAACGGTCGACCCTGAAGCAGGATTTTCAGTTTGTAATTTTCCAAACCCAAGCCGGGGTGACCCTTATGACATCAGCGGGGTTATTTTTGTCAGACTTCGCATCATGCAGCTGTAAGCCGAGCAGCACCGCCAATGCCAGGTAAACTGACGCTCAAGGGCTTCCATTGTTGTTGAAAATCAGTGGGCTGACCCTACAAACCTGTTTCAAGCAGCTAGGTCTAACTGTGTAAGGGTTCCCGTTATTTATGGTTCAACCATAAGAAGTATTTGAGTCACGCCACTTATGTTGCTGGAATCTAAATTATTGAGTCAAGCTGTGCAGTCGTCTGATTGCCCTGCGTGAATGTTAAGCCCCATTAAAAATGTGCGAGACCTTTCCTGCGCCCCGCCCCTTTGGACAGATGGCGTGGTCCACCGTTAGAATGCTATTTAGCTAATTATCAGGGCAGCACCCACATCTTACACCCACACCTCCTGATTATCGCCACACAAACACTCGCTACTTTACTCCATGGCTTGCCTGGAGGGGAAAAAGGCCAGAGCTGTGGCTCCGACTGTCAGAATCAACATGACGCCACAGGGAGATTCTTCCTCACCGGAGAGAGCTTAACGGAACCTCGGATTGGATGGCGATGGGAACAGGAAGTAGGAAGGTGTCGGCCATCTGGTTAACCTTCTATGCACCGCTATCAATATTCAAAAAGTTCACAGTATTGAACCGAGACAAACTCGGGTTTTGCTCTTCGCCAGAGCGTTGGAAGTTTAGCGAGATGATAGCTTATGTTGTTGGTTTAGGCAAACATTTAGTGACGGACAAGCGGAGAGATCCCCTTGACTGTGCGAAGGGCATTTGACATATATAAATATGCACATATGCAATCAGTCATTACGGTGGAAAACAGGAATAATTGGGCCGAACGCGGCGGCGTGTCAGCCGGCACAGCGTGAGAAACGAGAATGATCAATGAGTTTTCCTCAATGGTTCCTGCTGAGGGGAGCTGTCGCGCCGAAAACACATAAACACCTCCGCAAAAAAATACAAACCGGAGAGCCGGCGAAATGATGGAGGGGAAACGCGCTCCCGTCAAAACGACATGTCACATGCAGACAAACAGACAGCTGACATTTCACACCGCAGTCAACAATCAAGTCGCTGTTCATTAGCGGCTCGAGGCTGAGGGCAAGAAGAAAAAAAAAAAAAGTCTGCATAATGGGTTAGATGCCAAGCGCGCACGCATTTTGACATCTCTGCATGGGCACACACACACACACACACATGCAGACAGATACAGTCTCTGAGGACGACCCCAGATTGGGGATCCCCATCTCCGCTCCGCCTCCCCCCACGAGGCCTCAAGGCAATAGGCATGTTCACTCATCTCCATCCACCGCGGAGACAGAGAGGAGGACTGTCCCACATCCAGACGGCTCCGCATCCCCTTAATGAATGTGACATTTAGCTGATATTTACATGCCATGCATGATGCAGAATTAGCATGCTAAACACTAAGCTTCAGATTAAACAAAGCTTAGCAATTACTCACAATCTATCATGCAAAGATTTACTACAGGTGACCCTTGGCAGCTTAGCCAAGACGTTCGCTTGGGTCTGCCTCCTCGAAAAAAAAAAAAAAAAACCTTCATTAAAACGTTGCACGCGTGAGTTATTTACATGGCGGCGAAGCAAAACACCGAATCACTGCAGGGGAAACTTTCAGCCCCGTCTGTCTGCCCGGGTTTAAATTGCTCAGCTGACAAGGAGCAAAATATCAATCAGAAGTAATTTCTTCCCACTGCCTCTGCTGTCAGCGCAGCAGCCGAATGTTGACCCTCCATCATAATACATTTGTTTACCATTTACATCGCTCACTACGCTGGCTCCAAAACGCTGAGAGGTGTCGCGGCACCGGCGGCGGGGAATATAAAGCAGTAAGGGGCAGGGCGGATCCCTTCGCCACGTCGCGCTCTCTCAGAAAATGATTTCGCCTCTGCGAGAAAACGCCGCACGTAAACAAGGCCGCGTGCCGAAAAGGTGTGTTATTAAATGCCAGCTCGGAGGCGCACAGACGCGCGAGGTGATAGCGAGTGCTTTTTACATTAATCAGATAACAGCGATGGTGAGGTCCGCCATCACCACCCCTAATGGAGATGTTAGCTGACAGAAGCGCTTATTTCAGCAGGTTAGCTCCCAGACAGCTCTGTGAGGCCTGCAGGAGTGCTTGTCAAGGCCTTAACTGATGGGTGCTACCGGCTCCCGGTGAATGAATGTCATTAGGCTGTCTGCGCGGAGGTGCCTATGTACATGTGTCAGGCTTCCTCTAACTCATAATCCGCCCGCAGACAAACAACACCGCGGTCCCTCTGAAACGATCCGAGTAACCTCACTGTTAAACGCCCCGGCAGTGGATTTGCACGGCGCCTGGATAGAAATGTCAGGCCATTAATTGCCTGCATCGTGGCGATTTTGCATTTTCTACACCTGAGGCCCCGGTGAGCCGCGGTTGCTTTAATTGATTTTTCACCGGGTCGCCGCGGAAGGAAAGCTCAATGTGTGGCGCGGACCCTGGGTGACATAATTGACATTTGAAGTTAAAAGTCAAGCACTGGTGGCGGCGCATTCCACAGCGGAAAAGTTAATTCAGCCAGCGCAACTGTGTGACGTCGCAAGGGCCGTGTGCTGTGAATAAGGAAACCGGCCGCCAGAATGTGATCGCAATTTCCCAAACAGCATCCCCTTGGAGAAATGAAATGAAAAAATGGTCGTTATAGTGATTTATCAATCAGAGAAAACAGACTTGGTAGCAATTAGCCGGCCTCCAGCCTTTCAGATTTCCTGTCAGTCCATCTTTCTTTCTTCAAAAATACACCTGTGTCCACTGGCACTTGCTTGTCTGCTTTCACTACAGCATCCTTCAGGTGTGTGTGTGTGTGTGTGTGCGTGTGTGTCACCCTTTCCAAGGTGTCTAGGAACTGAGGGCCCATCTGTGGGTTTCCTCCTGAGCCTCTTGAGAGGGCCACAAAGGCTTCTAATTATCCCTGACCTTCTGGCTCTCCCTCTCCCTGCCTCCCACTCCAGGCCCCCGTGGCTCGCTCGGTTCCCCCCTCTCCCCATGTGCTCCTTCCTCGCTCTGTTTGCCCCCTCGCACGTTCAAAATAACCCCTCCGCTTGGCTCCAGCCGCTAATTGCTGCCATTTCAGAGACAAAGACGGTGTTTGGTGCGAGGCAATCCCGAAGGTCAGTCAAGGAGAAGGGCTCCAATAACACCTGCATGTCTGTCGAAAGGCTTGGTGGGTGTTTGGAATCACATCGCTTTGACAGGCACAACTCTTTTGTTCCAAGGTGTTCCATTTGTGGAGAAAAGTGATGCCTCAAAACTGGTCATTAGCAACTAGCACGACAGAGAACAAGCAGGGATTACGTGGGCCCTGACGGGCCTGCTTTTGTTGCTAAAAACTGATCATTTTCAACCTCTGTTGAGTCTGCGTTTATTTCATATTTATCTCATGAACACAAAGCCAAATAAAATCAAATTAGTAATGACATCAGAGAAGTGTATAAAATAATTATTGTGTGTGTCATTCCCTAAAGTGAAAAACACACCAATTAAAAAAAGAAAATCACAATTTCAAGACAAGATAAGCTACAGTCTGTTAATAAACCGGTGGTACTAATTTTCTTGGTTTTCCCCAAATAGCTGTGACAACTTTGGAACAACGTCTGTATGAATATAATTTTAAGTTTGTAGCCCATTTGAATGAAGAATTCCCTTAAAGGGAACTGTGGGGAACCATAGTTCCTTTTAATGGGTGTCACATGTTTTTGTCCAATTGGTGTAAAATGAGCTACCACAAGGATAATGCGTTATTGAAAAGTGGGGATATTCAAGTGAAGAAACATACAGTAGTGCCTGGAAAAACTTCATCCATTCACTACTAACTCCTAACTATCAGAAGACTTTAAAGTGAGTGATTTTGGGCACAGTCTACGGCCATACTAGTGGTTCTGTGTTTTGAGTAGCTTAGTCCAATACTGCCTCAAACCAAAATGACTGAGTAGGTTTAGTGCCAGTGTCTGGTTACGTTCAGGAAAACACAGAGGTTTGGGGTTAAAATAAATTTGCATCTAAGTAACTTCAATTACATTACGTCAGTGACATACGTCCTTCCTCCGTATACGGACTATTTTCTGCTCTTCATACTACCTTTCCTCACTTCCTCCTTTGCAGCTCTAATCATTCTCACAGCTGCTAAAGGTCGTGTCTGACAAGAAATCTAAATTTGAGTCATAATAAGCTGCTTTCATAATCGACATATGTGTTTTTTCTGATGGCGGCAGAATTCTTTTTTTTTTTTGCCATTTTACTTTTCTGCAAACCACAGGTACATTTTTTAGTTTCGCACATACTACATCAACATCTCTACACAATGTGTCATATCACATTTACATTACACGTTTATGAGCTGACTTCCATGCGACAGGCTGGAGGGGACGGCGGTGGCGCTGCGAGGCGACAAGCCGCCAACCAAGAGACCCATTCGACGCAGCATTACAACATTTGTAAGCCTGAAACCGCTGGATGTTTTTACAAGAGACCACTGTTCCAGATGGGGTTTCAACATGTGGATGGATGATGCTTGGGTGTTTTTTCCAGGCGTGTTAGCGTCAACAGAACAGAAAATGTTATGACGAGATGTCAATTTGCAGCTGAACAGTAGGTATTTTTTTTCCATCCAGTGTTTTTTTTCCCATAAACCATAAGCACAGTGATGTCAGAACATAAAATTGAAAATTGAACCAAAAGAAAAGGAGAGAAAAAGTAAAACAACATATCAAATGTAAAGTTTCAACATCTTTGTGGTGTGCAAAAACGTATTGCCAACGTTTATTCTGGCAGTTCGGTTGGTTTTGAGCTAAAATGCTAACGTCAACATGCTACTACGCTCACAATGCAAATGCTAACATACTGATGTTTACCAAGTATAACCATGCTAACATTTGCTAATAAGCACCAAGCACAAAGCAGGCTACAGCCGTGGCTGTTTTAAAGTTGGTTTGTCACCCAGTGATGGCGCTAGATGGAGTGTCAGGAGATCATAATGCGACCTAGAGCCATGCCGTCAACATGGCTAAAAAATTATGGCATAACCCTAACCCTAACCCTAGGGTCAACTCTAAATTCTATATTGCATATAAGTTTTAAACTTTTTGGATCAATGGTTCAATAGTGGTGTTTTCTTTTTGCATTTTACAAATGGGAACAAACTTGTGGTGACATTTTTAGAATTTGAGTTCCACCTTAAAAACAGGGTATTGAGGGGGTAAATAAAGAAAACACAAACTCAAATACACTGCAGTTGTCAAATTGTAATCTTTTGCTGTATGTAATTGTAAACCAAAGTTCATAAACTGTTTACTAACATGAGCGAACTCAGCACGGCCCTGGTCCTGACAGCTGATGATGTATGAGTTTTGGACAAGGTGAACTTCATTTGTTTCTCCGTGCGTGCTACCGCCGCTCAGAGCAGTCTTGTTCGGTTTATGGTCATGGATGAGTGGAGAGAGTGAACATGGGCGGTAATTAGGGCCAGGGCTTATTGAATTTCACACTTTTCAAATTTAGATTTATCACCCAGTAAAAGGTGGCCTTGCCGCCTGCCTCGCCTCATTGTGAGGACGCTGAACCAACAAACAGTGATTAGCACGTGGAATAACTCCTCTAATCAGGCTTGAAGCACATATTCGCAAATGAACCTCAGCAGGCTCTATTAAACCTGTAACTTAAAGATGGTAACACGCATTTTGAACCCCACACAAACAACAAACAATGAGGGATTTTTTTTCTACTCTTTTTTTTATAATAGATAATTGTTGAATTTCAAAATGTCCAGTCAGTAACCCGACCAACAGCATCGCCATGGAGACTGTAATTATGTACGTCCTGATGTGAGGGGTGAAAATAGACATGGGAGGGGGGGGTGGGGGTGGGGGGGGTGTACGCTGTGACGCTGTAGAGCATGTCAGTGAATATCAGAGCTGGAGCCCTGCAGTAAATAATGACTCCACTGCCGCACTCTGTCTCCTGCTGAAACCTTGCTGGTCTCTCAGAGAGAGTTGCCAAGGAAACAGTGAATGAAATAAAGCTACAGTTTCATGTCAGAAGGTTGAGGGAGACTTTGAGAAGCAAGACAGGAGACCGGGAGTTTACATATTTAAATCTGCGATAGTTTTTTTTTTTTGCCCCCGCATACGTGCGCGCATACAGGATGACGATGGGCGAGGAAAGGAATGGTGAGAAATTGTTTAAGCAGAGAAAATTAAAACACCTTTTCTGTATGGGTAGCACAGCCTGTTTCTGTCTGTCATGGCACTGAGGAACCAAATACGAAACTTTGATGAAACAGCCTGCTCTCACCCCCAATGCATCACAACACAGCAGCCTGGTCAGCGGCCCTGACACTGTAGGTATCCCTCTGGCATCACTTCTTGAGGCACCCCTTTTCATGCAGTTGTATGAAAAATGAGTTCAGTGGCAGTCATGGTGGTGGGATGGGTCATGCACCAGATTTTCCTACTAGAGACCAGGGTTCACATCCCGTTTGTGACTCAAGAATCAAAAATGATTAAGTTATGTTTTGTCAGTGAGTTAATGTACATAAATGACGTAACTCACGTTACATGAGTGAGGCAACATAAGTTATGTCACTTCCATAACTTTGGTAACATAAGTTAAGAAACCCGGCGGCTGCGGCTCAGGGGTAGAGCCAGAGTCTTGTTATCGGAAGGTTGCTGGTTCAATTCCCCTGGGCTGCATGCGTCCTTGGTCAAAATACTGAACCCCAAACTGCTCCTGATGTGCTGGTCGGCACATTGCGTGGCAGCCACTGCCAGCAGTGTATGAATGTATGTATGTATGAATTACTGTAAGTCGAACCAGCGACCTTCCAATAACAAGCTTGGACAAAAGCGTCTGCTAAATGCCCTAAATGTAAAAAAGACTGAAGGTAGATGGTAGCTGGATGGTATTTCAACCCAAGGTATAATGGAGCCTAAATCCAACCAAGTAGTTTTGGAGCCTAAACCTAACCCGGCATTGATTGTGCCTAAGCCTAACAAATCCACGACCACTTGACAATATTAATAACAGTCTAAAAAAAGCATAATATGTGAACTGTTTGTCGGCAAGCTTTATTTTGAAAGTCTAACTGATTTCTTGTTATTGCCAACTTTACTGCGGAACCCTTCATGTGCCGTGAGGGTAGGTAGAACATCACAGTTTGAAGCTTGAGGCCACTGACCAAGCCGGGAGTTAGAACACGCTGGACGAAAAGCCATTTTTGGAGATGGAACTATTTTTTCTTTAAGCGTTCTTCCTCTTACCTGAAGACACAAACTGACATGACAAAGGTGCGAGAAGCTTTCTGTGAATTTCTGTGACAGCGAAACAGGAAAAAATAAGCCCACTTTCAACCTGACTGGAAACCAGCAGCCGTAACAAGCTGGTTCGTGGAGCCCTGTTAGCATCTTGTCTGTGTACCGCGTTCGGTGTATCTGTCAGTTATCTTGCTTGCTCTTGTTTTACGTGCGTGCTTCTAATTGACAAGTCAAAAGCTGTTGCCCCCCTGTCCTTAATCCTCCCCACCAGCATTAATTAAACATCCCTCCCCCCTTCTAATTAACAGAGCATTACGAGAGCAACAAAATAAATCAGCGTTCTGCATACATCCCGCCGATAATGTATTCCAAAGTACTTATCAGGCAACACAATTCTCCTCTCGCTCTCATGTAATTAGACACTGATCAAAGTGTGGCTTGATTTGATAGAATGCAAAGTACAGATTTACTGTATAAATTAGCTATAGTTAGTCAATATAAAAGAAAGAATTTCCAAAGTCTAAATTGAGGTTATAAAACACTTTGAATGAAGGACGAGCCTTTTTCGAAAAACTTGTTTTTTGTCTTGTTTTCGTGTGTTTTTTCGGGGCCTCTGGCGTCGCATCAAAGTGTTTGGAAAAGTGTCACAAACTGTGTTCTGCCGGTGGACTACTTGGTTTTTTTTGAAGAGCGGCTATTTGTGGCAACCGTCCCCGCGCTGATCAAAGACAGGCACTCCTTCCATCCTTCGCTGCGGTGATGGTTCTGCCGGATCGCATTTGTAATTGGAGCGCTCGCGTAGGTGGGCGAGCTCTCAAACACGCCGGCGTGCGGGGACACTTCTTTTCAAAGCCCGTGATTGTGCCTCAACAGCTGTAGATTTTTAAGCCTTAAACGGTGCATGATGAAAGAAGTGTCCTTTTTTCTGTCACCCACCCACTTCTTGTCTTGGCGGGTCCTGGGTAGGTGACCTGTTTAGTTGTTAAGACCTCTCTGTAATGATGTGCTCAGACAAGACACTGCATCTGTGTGTTTGACATATGTCCAGCATGTTTGTTCTTTATGTTGTCGCCTTGTTTTCCTCCACTAACACACATACAACGGGCCAGCAAATTCCCAAGTTCATCTATAATGGATCAAGAGATGTTCTAGCTGCTAGTACTGGCTCACCTCAGTAAGCGGGCCTCAAACAGCCTGGCATGTCCTGGCACTTGTCCCAGCGAGAGGAATGGGGGGACCCCAGCGACGAGGACGGGGGCAGAGCCGAGCTGCTCAAATATTGATCAGTGGAGCTGTCTTTGAGCTGGTTCGTCTCAGCCATTCGCTCGCCCGCGGGACTCGGCGGCGGGTTGAAAAGGCCACACAACAAAGAGGGGAAGAACTCGCGGGTTTGTCTGACTCCAGCAGATTTCGACTGGCGCTGCCGCTGCTTCTATCACAGCAGCGGTCCTCGGAGACAGGGGAGAGCATCACCTTTGTATCGACATTCTGCTCAGCTCCGCGAGAATACGCGTCCCTGCGGATGGACCAAGGGTGGATGGTTGATCAGTAGGGTTCAAAAGGCCATACAACACCATTTTGTCTCATTGCAGCGCTGTCATAGAGAAATGCCACATAGACATCGATAGACTCAGCTCGCCATGGTAACCGCATAAGAAAGAATGTAACAAAACCAAAATAAGTATCCGGCATGGAAGATGTTTTGCACCTCTCAAGGTCGTCACCAGGTATCTGTCCACCTTTTACATTTTTTAAAATATTTTTCATTTTAAAAATGTTTTCACACTTGCTGAGGTAGAAAAGTTGATATATTTAAAAAAAAAAAAAAAAAAGAAGCAATAAACACATACAGAAACAAATTGTTAAGATGTAAAAACATAGAAGGAGACATTATATACTTATAATTTTCATCCAGCTTATATCTCACCCATGCAAAGAACCCTTCACTAGATGGAATACATGTAAGTCTAATAAAAAGCTATGGTGGAGCACAAAACAGAAATGCATCGGCAATGGAACTGTTTTAAATTTAATTTATCTTGTCAGTATCATCCCAAAAAAATTCAAAAATATGCAGCCGTACACCTTTAATTTTGCATACATTTCAGACCTTCAAAAACAAACAACACTTAATGAAAACACGATCAAGATGCCAAGATTCCACCTATGATATGCATTTCAAATGACTGCATTTGGGCAGCGTGACATAAGCTTTTTTAAACTCTGTGCCAAATTGCATAACTTCAAATGTAGAAAAAAAAAACATTGCACATCCTGGCTCCTTATGTATTTGTCTGTTCAATGTGATGATGTTTCAGTCCTCACGCTTTCTTTAAAATCAACAACCATATCGGGACACAGGCTGATATGTTATATGTGACACACCCAGGGGTCGAAGTAGGCCAGGACAGCTAGGTACCACTTTTGTTATACGTAATGTCAAGTTTCTCTAATTTCTTTCTACTACATGCAAGTTAAAACATTTGAAGTTTTTGTACAATATCAACAATATGAAGTGATGCAGGTTGAGGTAGTAGTACCGGCAAGAACTTTAAACTATTTAGTACCACCTTAGTACCAGATGTGATAGCAGATAATCATCCTCCACCACTGGAGTGGCTTGAGTAACTGAAACTTTGAAATACGCAGCAACAGGATACAGCCAATCAAATCACTTCCTCAGTGATAAGAAACACTGTTTCATAACTCATGCAAAGATTGAATTTTACTATATTTTTTGATGTCACGTCATTCTAAACATATTCTATGCTTACAGTAGTTTCTGAAAGTTTCTAGTCTACTTCCAGAGATCAGCACGTCGTTGCCCTTGATCTATGAATGTGAAATGCGAGATACGGCTGGACCTGCCTACAGGTGCAGATCAAACTATAGATGCACCTTCTTGTTAATTACGGGGACATGAAAGTCGAGTCGTGCTCCCTGCTCCCAGTCCTTCCTTGGCACTGAAACTCACCTGGCTGCGTCTATAATTAAACTGGACTTTTTGATGTGCTCTAACTTTTTGCTTCACCTAGCTAAGCCGTCCAGATGCCAGAGCCAATCTCTCTCAGACTCCCGTCCACACTCTCAGATCCTATTTGGACGACTGCCACTGGCTTGCCTGCACGTCAACACAGCATCAGGTGCGTGGTTGCATTTCGACTCATCCCTTGCCCAACTTGAATTTCGTCCTCATGACTGCGGGCTGCTGAGTGGCGACGGCTGGCCGAACATCATGGCCCTGCCAGAATCCTGACACGGGCTGCAGATGCACAGAGTGACACAGGGTCCCCTCACCCCACTGGCATGGGTCCCCGCCTGGCCATCTGGTGCCTCTAGAGCATGTGCCAGTCACTCATCGCGCCCGCCTGCCCGCCCGCCCGCCTGCCTGCAGGACGCAGCCCTCTGCGGAAGCCTTCAAACCAGCTTCTCGGCTCCCGCTGCCGCCTCCTCGCCTCCCTTTCGCCGACAATGAGTTCTCCGCTGCCCAGGAATGACCCCACGGGACCTCGAATCACCGACACGCCACGCTGTAGTTGTTTTAGAATCGGTTCACATACATGACGGGGAGTTAGTCACTTGGCTTGCAACACAAACAGGGATGCTCAGAATAAGTGATGTGCGCCTAGACAGACTGTCACTTCGCCTGTTAAAGACAAAGAGGAATGTCGGGGGAGAGCGCAACCAGGCAACCACTCACTTTGTCTTGTCTGTTCTGAGCAAACCGTTGAAAAGGAATAGATGTGTCACCAGGGCAGGCGGGCTCATGTAGCAGCCCTCGTCAATCCTTCCCCTGTCAATCAATGTTGGGCTGAAAGAAATCTCCGGGTCGAAGAAGCGCGGCGCAGAAGATGAAGGTGCTGATTTGACTGATGACATTTCCGCGGACATTAGCACTTAGCTGCTTTTCAGTGAAGCCCGTCAATATGACTCCCTCCTTTTTATAGACAGGCGGCACTTTGCTCCGGTCCTAATTTTTTCCCCTCTTTTCATTTCATTAACTCAGATGTCGGACTGCGACGAGCAGCTGTTATTTGTTTGTTTTGCTTGCTGACATTTCCCGTGACATGGACAATGCATCAGAGCAGCCATAATCTCTGCCCATCTAAATCGCTCATTTTTTCTTGAGAGGAGGCACTGCTCAAGATCCGACACGAGTTTCTGCTGTAGCCGTTATCCCAGCTCGTCGTCATCTGTGACTGCGATTGGAAAACTTTTTCTCAATAAGGACATGGATGACGTGCGCGTTGAATCACCAACATTATCTAGTTTTGTGGGTTTAAACAAGATACTTACATTTCAATTTCTGAAAGTCTTTTTGAAAGCTGATCGCATGCCGTACCACTTCTTGGCTTCGTGCTTCAGTAAAAGCTGGTTTGCTTAGAGGTCTCCGAGCCACATCAAAAAATTCACTAACAAACTGATCTGAGGCCTGATGGTAAACCCAGTCTACCTGTTACGCTTGCTGGTGTGTTTCGGGCTCGCGGGGAAGAGGTTGACATGAAGACAGATGTTGTTTGGGCTATGTAAATGCTGGAGTTGTTTAAGGAGTGAGCGGGAAGACAAAATGATAAATGTGCGTAAGCGAAGGCTCGGCGTCTCTCAAACAGAGGCTTCCCCTCGCAAGCGGGAGGCTCGCCGCTTCTGCTTTGCCTTCAAAGGGCCGAGCCGTGCCAGACAGCACGTTTTGCAAACCACAGCGGCTCTTATCTGGGAAGTCTAAGCGCTTCCAGAGATCCTGTCTGTGTTTAATCAATAACTGGTGAATGTCCTTGTGGTCGAAGGTGATCTAAGCTTTAGATGAGTCACCGTTCTGGTTTTTTTTTGCAGCTCAGGAACTTTACTCTTTTACAGAATGCTTTTAAACCGCCGAGATGAGCGCCATCGAGCCTCTGAGTGGCGTCGCCGTGCGCACACATACAGATGCAGAAGCATCCCCAGCTGTGCTCAGCAGGAAGCTGAGCGAGATACAAGCATTCCAGCGCACATTACTATCTTCATCTTTCTTTCCTCTGCTCTAACAGCCCATGTATCTGCCCCGCTCCACAGAGATAAAGAGAAAGAGGCCGTATGCATGCACACATACTAACACAGCGATAAATGTCACGGCCCTTTCCGTCCCCCTTTAGATAAAGGCAAGCATGGATGAAAGCCCCGAAGAAAATGTAACAGGGGGGCACATTTGTTATGTTTGATAGCATCGGCACACGAGAGGACAATAGAGATGCACGAGGAGCGGCTCGAGACGAGCGTTCACAGCAAACGCATTGCATCAGAAGGACACGAAAGACACGCCACTTGATTCATCACGCCTCGGCAGCGCCCGTGCTTCTTCCGAGCTCTTGAATCTGAGGAAAAATTTGATCTTGGTACACTTTGAAGGGTGTTTGCGTCATTGGGAAAACACTCAAACAAATGGGTAATGCGTAAAAAGAAAGTCAGGGGGCTTCACAGATTTCATAGATCAAGGAGTCGTTCAAAGTCAGATCGGGGTTGAGCCGCCAGACAGGGGAGGCGTTTGAGAAGCTGCTATCAGTCGAAAGAAAATATTCATCTGTGTGTGAGTGATAAAAATGGTTGATTCACTGTTTCACTTCACGGCAAACAAGGTTAAATCTATTTTTCCTGGTTTCCTTCACTTTCAGAACTGTCTGACAAAGAATAAATACAAACTAGTTCAGATGCTTCAGCAATCAAACGCTGCGATGCAGTTTTTCTTATGTTCGTTTCACTGAATAGGATTTCTTACCCTCTTTATAAAGGCTCTTCACACAAAATCCGAAGCAACAAACAAACAGCAGCGGTTTGTTTAGTAGAAATACTTCCCAGACCTCCCCCTCTCCCATGGGTAGTTTACTGAGCATTGGGCTGTTACTTTGTGGATACGGCGAAGGGCAAAGTTCTTGCAAGTCGTCCAAGTTTTAGTTTAATCAGATGCGATTTGTGTGTTTCGGTCTGGTAGGACTTACTCGTCTTCCTGAAAAGCGAGGAGCAGAAACTGAATACAGATTGCAGACACTGTTAAATAAAGACACCAGCTGACCATTACCCAAAGAGACACAACTTACCTTTTTAGTAAAACTTGCAGTAGTTTTTATTATGAGGCTTGCTGTTTGTACGGTCTGGATGTGTGTCAGTGGGTTAAAGGTCAAAGGTGCGTAAGATTCGGCGGCGTCTTGTGGCAAGGTTGCAGATAGCTAATAACTGAACACCCCTCATCTCACCCTCTTATATGATGGAATTATAATTATTGATGCATTAATGTGTTTATAACTTTAACCCAAGATTACCACCGGTTGCATATACATTACGAAACGGCTCCACTACGGTCTTGCTCCGTGCTCCTTAGTCCGTCAACCCCCACCGGCTTCGTTTTGAGTGCAGCACGCCACGACACTGACGGACATCTGGAGTTGTGAGACCGAGAAGTTCCAACAATAATTACAGAACCACGTGTTCTCGCAGCTATACATGTGTGTCATAAACACAACAAGAAGAAGCGTTCCCAACCGAAGGACTCGAAGAAGTGCTTGGATCTCTCTCTTTTTTGAGATTTTTGAGTGTTTTATTATGAAAATTAACCAGATCTTATGTTGTTGTTGTTTCGGTGTGTGAATACAAGCCCCGCGTATCTGCTACGGAAGCGTCCAGACTGCCGGAGCTGCAACGGAGTAGATACGTAACGTGATGCCATGATCGAGTGGCGACGGACTGAACACGGATCTAGTTGAATTTAGGGGTAAGGCTGCAGCAAGCACAGGATGAGATCATTTTAATAACTTTATATACTGCTGCCTGGCTTGACCTATAATAATACAGCCTCGCTACAAATTTAGATTATTGATATAAAATCTGAATAATTTAAGTACCTAGTCGGCCTAACAATAACTAAAATTCAAGGTGGCTGCAACTATAAGTCGTGCAAGCTCCTATAAAAATTGCAGACTGCTGCTCATTTGTCTGAGGTCTCGCTATGTCCAAGTGAAACTCGGCTTGTTTGTGCATTTCTACAGTGATGTCGTCTTTCTGGTGAGGACACTCGCAATCATAGCTTGAGAGAGAGGGGAAATTTATTTTATCATAAATAAAAATTATGTTTACGCTTCAGTCCCTGCCAACGGGTGATTGTGGCGCAATGACAGCAATCAGCTAAGAGTCTTCTGAGAGTTGTGTTCCTCAAAATCAGCTCGCCTATTACTAAGAGCGCCTTTCATCCATTCACATGACAAACAACATCTGCGGGGGAAAAAAAAACACGCTCGGCAATCAGCCTTTTTATAGCCTGATCTCTTAAATAGCCAATTTGCTCTTTGTTTCGCCTCGGCTGTATATCAGCTGAGACAGGAGTCAATTTGGTTTTTCCATTCTGATCATCAGCATCAGTCAAGAACACTTGATTGAGCGCGATGAATGAGTCACTTTGAATCATGATATTATACTTCAAATTGAATTTCCATGAATAAACATCAGTAGTAAACACAAAGAGGGTGGTCTCTCCTCTCGCTGGGTTTTTTAATTCTCACCTATTAAAATGCATAATCTCCTTTACCTCCGCACAATTGCGGAGAACAATTGCAGCCTGAGAGCCGTCTATTGTATCAACAGTATGATAGCGAGTAACAAAGGCCTAATTACTACCTGCTGGATATGATGAGGAATAATTAGCTCGATCCTGGAGAGCCACTGACGGCAAGCTTGCGAGGAGCTCGCTGGTGCCCGTTAATGGAGGGAAATAATAAATGTATTATATGTGATGTTCTCGCATAAAGGAGTCGGTTGGATGTAATAAAAGCAAAATGCTATCTGTATAGTGTGTTTATTTCACAGGTGTGGCGCTCATAAAACACTTTTATTCGTTCTTAAATCTTCGCAGAAACTAATTTCACCATGGAGTCAGCCAAAACATAAAAAAAAAATCTATGTACTCAACTTTGCACGAGCTGAACAAACACCTCAGATAATTGCCAGAGCTTCCTGCTAAGAGTCGTGTTTAACAAGGTGCCATCCTCACCGCCTCATGATAAACTACTGAGTCCAGCTGAGAACTGACACTCCCCCCCCCAACACACACACACACACACAGCCTTTACAATGAGTCATTAAACAACTATGTACACCTCCCCAATCTGCAACTGAGAGTCGAGAGCTTGTCCGGGGGTCAAAGTTTAATCCAACGTTCCTTGCTGCCAGGGCTGAGCCCCCCTCCCCGTCAGTCTGCGCAACATTCCTCCTTTCTCAGGATGACCGAAGACCGCCGCGGACCATTAGCATTGAACAAAGGAAGCAGACAAAAGTGGGCAACGGGGAAGAGGGGACGGAACGGAGGCAGGTGCATTTTAATGACTGTGTGTGTGTGAGCGCATGTTTCTGTGTAACCAAGCATGTGCGCTCCCCCCCACCCCCGAAACACACTGTTAACGACTCGGAGACACCGGTGTAAATGTGCCGCCACTTAGGAGAAACCACTTCTCCTTCCTCCCTCCGCAGTTCCTCTTTCTAGATCCTGTCATACTTCCACAGCGGGGTTTGACAGATTCTGTGTGGGATATATGTCAGTGTGTGGCTGACTATTCGTTTTCCCCCTGTGTTTGTGTGTGTGTGTGTGTACCATGTATAACTGACATTGTGAGGACAGTCGACGGTAGGGTTAAGGTCCAGTCTCCAGGATATTCATTCGAGTCTATTTAATGTCCCCAAAAGTGATGGAGGCATGACTTTGTGTGTGTGCGCGTGTGTGTGTGTATCATGTATAACTGACATTGTGAGGACAGTCGACAGTAGGGTTAAGGTCCAGTCTCCAGGATATTCATTCGAGTCTATGTAATGTCCCCAAAAGTGATGGAGGCATGCCTTTGTGTGTGTGTGTGTGTGTGTATCATGTATAACTAACATTATGAGGACAGTCGACGGTAGGGTTAAGGTCCAGTCTCCAGGATATTCATTCGAGTCTATGTAATGTCCCCAAAAGTGATGGAGGCATGACTTTGTGTGTGTGTGTGTGTATCATGTATAACTGACATTGTGAGGACAGTCGACGGTAGGGTTAAGGTCCAGTCTCCAGGATATTCATTCGAGTCTATGTAACGTCCCCAAAAGTGATGGAGGCATGACTTTGTGTGTGTGTGTGTGTGTGTGTACCATGTATAACTGACATTGTGAGGACAGTCGACGGTAGGGTTAAGGTCCAGTCTCCAGGATATTCATTCGAGTCTATGTAACGTGCCCAAAAGTGATGGAGGCATGACTTTGTGTGTGTGTGTGTGTGTGTGTGTACCATGTATAACTGACATTGTGAGGACAGTCGACAGTAGGGTTAAGGTCCAGTCTCCAGGATATTCATTCGAGTCTATGTAATGTCCCAAAAGTGATGGAGGCATGCCTTTGTGTGTGTGTGCGTGTGTGTGTGTACCATGTATAACTGACATTGTGAGGACAGTCGACGGTAGGGTTAAGGTCCAGTCTCCAGGATATTCATTCGAGTCTATGTAACGTCCCCAAAAGTGATGGAGGCTTGACTTTGTGTGTGTGTGTGTGTGCATGTGTGTTTGTAGGGCCGCCTCTAGTCTTTGCTACCCAAAACACTACAGATAGCTCCATAATTCAGCAGAGGTCTTAGCCTTGTTTTTTTTCTCCACAGTGTAATTGTATTCTAAAACGGCTTGCCTCTGTTCCTAATGGGAAACAGTGATTATTTCCCTCGAAATTACCAAAATAAGTTATTGTAACTTATAGCGTGCGCATTACGGCGAGGAAAAATACGAAGCGCAATTGAATTGCGAGAGGGGGGAAGCGCCGTGCACGCAGATGAAATATGTTAATAAGCTGCCGAGGCATGAGCTCAACTTCTGGTTAATGGCACAACACTGCAATCTGGCCCTCCAGGGGAGAGAGAAATGAGCATCTTCATCACGAGTCCCCCATCTGAGAGAGAGAGAGAGAGAGAGAGAGAGAGGGAAAGAGTCGAGCAGACAGACAGCATTAAAAAGCCAACGAGAAAGACGGAGGGAGGCCTCCAAAGCACATAATCCCTTCAACCAGAGGAGAGGGTGCAATCAGTGAGAAGACGACAATTTCCTTGAAATATCAGAACGAAGAGCACACGAAAGGAAGAACGGGGATTTTAAAAAAAGGGACATTAATTACACAAAAGTGGATAATAAATAAAGGAGGGAGAGGATGAGAGCCAGGATGCAGGACTGGCTTCATCGACACAACTCAGGGACGCCATACTGTAGATCCAATCCCCCTCAGCAATGCATTTTGCATCACACGCGCAAATGTTTACGCCGTTTGAAAGCCATCAGCCAGCACCTTAAGGATTAATGGTCGCCTCTCCTTCCCTCGCGTCTCTCCGAGGATCAGAACCGAGAATACGCTTTTGCTTTTTCCACTCACAGGCGTTGGAGCTGTGCGAGTGGGCGTGACAGGCGTCCGACATCAATATCCAAACACCGTCCCGGAATGATATCACACAAGTGGGTGGGCTGATTGGGCCGCTGAAGGGTGAATCCCGGAGACGAGGGGGCCACGGCAAGGTCACGGTGACAGCTCCGAGCATGATGCAAATAGAGGAGGCGAGGTTTCACGGCGGAATTGCAAATCAAGCAGCCGGTGTTGATTAAAACGACACGTTTGTTTTGAATAGGGGTTCCAGCAAATGAAATGGCCTCATTAAACCGGGGTCTGTGTGGAGCTATCAGGGGAGAGGGAGTCATAGGGAAAAAGGGAGAGAGAGAGACAATATGACTTCTGTGTTCTCTAATGAAACATCGCACAACAACACAGAAGTGGTTCGAGGGGCAGGCTGTTCGTCAATTCAAATATTCACACCATTCTAGCATGAGGCTGAATGTATCAACAATTTCCCTTCAGTTTTGATATTGTATTTTACGAAAAAAGACCAAATCCAACGATGAATCGATCCAACTAAGAAGCATTTTTGAATCTTATTCCTCTACAGCAGTGAGCCGCGCTGCACCGGGCGACGTGTGAATTCATTACCATGCACACACACTGCATTTTGCTTTAAATCAATCCCACACATACCTTTTTTCTGCTGCAGGAAACACCCACTGGAGCACCTAATGAGGATTAGTTTGCGGCTGAAAATTGTCCGCGACAGGTGCAGCACTTACTCCCAACTTTCTCCAAAATTGACCAATGCTTAGCCATTACTGAGCCAATTTAACATCCACCTCTTAAGCATTGGACTCCTGTTAGCGCTGTTGACTTACAATGGACAGTTTATTACAAAATGGGATCTGATTAAATGCAGCAGGACCAGGAATCTCGTCCTTTTCCTTTTGGAAAAAGGGTGTTTGGTGCATTCATTTGTTGTTTTATCCCATATGATGTGCCATGATGTTGGGCCACAAATGCAAAATCTGAGACCCCTTCATGATGTCTCAACATAATGAGTGTTGTGCTCTTGCCTTTAGCTAGATGGTTAGCTTAGATGACTTCTATGGCATGTCCCACGAACTTTGTCCAAAGAGGCAACGAGCGGTCTTTGGTGCACAACTGGAAATATGGTGACGCAAAAGTGGAATAATGTTGTGGTGCTGTCTGGAACAGAGAAATAGGAACACAGGAGCAGGAACTCAGATTACCTACATAATGATAATCTACATCACAAAGTCATAAGAAACAACAAGCTTCAATTGGCCAGGGTCCAACATGTAGTTGGCCTCCTGGCCAAGTCAAGAAAAGAGAGAAAGTACGACTGTTATCAGCAAAAATCACGCAAAGACAAAACTGATGTTGATGATTGAACTTCACCTTGTCTGAAAGCAAGAATATGTACGCTACTGAGCGGCGAGAGACGAATCATTTTCTGATCCAGTTTGAGTTGTGTTGTGAATTACACAGAATATGCTTGTCAATGTGAAAAGATCATTTTTCAACTTATGAAAGTTGCATTGTGTCATAAAACTTAAGTCAATATGACTGTGAAAGTACATCATTTCATGACATCATCTTGTTCAACACTTACCAAAACCCATAGCAGAAACCTTGTAGAGCCAGTCCAGTGTGTTAACTAGCTCACAAAACTGACTAAATCTACTTCATATAACTGCCACTGTCAATATGGTCCACTTGTTGTGGTTTTCACCTTTTTATAGAATATTTTCTGTGCTGAGGTGACAGCCAGAATATCACCAACATATTCTATTGTTATAATTCTGTACATATTGAGCGAGACATTATAGACTATAGGTTTTACACAAAACTAAACTGTTACTGTGTTAATGACAAGCTGTTAGTTTCTTAACTTTATCTTTTACATTGACAAACATCATATGAGTAATTCATGGTGCACTTCACCATTGACTACTGTAAAAGAAAATCTGATATAAGGTACCATGGGACAAGGCAGGTAGGGCGGGAATTTGTCTCTCTGTTGGACTTGTTGACAACAAGGGAAATAGAAAATAAACCTTACAGTTTAAAGTCCCCTTATCCTGACACTTCCTGCACTCACTGCTCAACAGCTGAAGACTTGTTTTGTTAAAAGAGCACATTTGCTCCATTTTTCAAGCTAAATTGAAGGTTAAAAAAAAAAAGAAATACCAGTAGCACTTTAAAACAGCCACACTCAAAAAAACAAAGAGACGCTGCTGGTGCTTACGTGATCTCACCCTTTAATTTTTGCCGTTTCCTTCCTCCCTCTATTTCCTGCCTTTTTGCACTCTAACTCATTAGCACGCCTTGTTTATTTCACCCCACGGCAGCCCTTCGGGACCACGCGTTCCCCACCCGTGCGCGCGCGGGACATCTGACGTGACGGAAAAGGATTACTTCCTGTCACTCTAATAAATGTAGGCGATCATTTTATCTTCCTTCTCCGCAAGATAGAAGAGGTGTACAGGTGATGATACATAGCAAAGATCACAATCGCCCCGTGGATGCCTCTTCATTTCTGCCCGCTTGATTGATAAAGGGTGTCACCTGTGTGTGTGTGTGTGTGTGTGTGTGTGAGAAAGAGAGCGAGAGCCAAGACAGGCAAAAATGACACGGCTATCTAGCAGTTGTGCATAATTATGCTGCAAA
The DNA here is from genome assembly GCA_039737535.1 of Lagodon rhomboides. NCBI lineage: Eukaryota > Metazoa > Chordata > Actinopteri > Spariformes > Sparidae > Lagodon > Lagodon rhomboides. Next base: position 7,853,601 of record CM077803.1, on the reverse strand, counting down.
TGTGTTAAGAGTTGGCATCACAGACAATCATTTACCCTTCTATTGAACACAGGATAACACACACACACACACTTAAACACACACACACGCTCTCTTATCAAGATAATAGCATTTGTTAGCAGGCCCGATTGAAAGCTCTCGTGTCGACAGGAAAATGTTTCAGAAATCTGCCTTTATTCGCTTAATGTCATTAGAATTCTATGCACTGTCTACGTCCATTTCCCGAATTACATTTCATATGCGTGTTCCGCCACGAGGCACACATGCTTGGGTAAGATGAAGGGAGCGCTGCGCTACAAACCCGGGCTGGCTAATCAAAAGACTTAGCAGAGCCCTGGAGTTGGAGCCGCGGCACCATGTCGCACTAGTTGGAATGGAGAAGTCTAATTATGTCCTCGGGGCCGAGAGGGGCTTCCCTCCACTTTCACACACTTCCTCTTCTTCCCCTTCCGAACAGACGTGGACTGTTCCCGCTAACTATCGCACGCCCGGGGGTTAGAAGAGCTCCGACCTCGGCTTGTTTACCGACTCCAGATCCTCTGACAGCTCCGCTCTTACCTCCTTCCGCGGGAGCCCACTCGGGCCGTTGAGGCCAGGTGACAGATAAGCTGGTGGACACTCCACGTCCAGGGCTGTAACGACGCTGACCTTTGTAAACACAGATAATCGGTGACTCATTTGGCCCTGAATCTCGGGACCTCTGTTGTTTTTGGGAAGGTTATCTCCATTTTTTAAAACGGAGTCTGGACCCTGCAGGCGTGGGGACAGGTTAGCGAGCTTGTGTGACCTTGTTACCCTTTGTGTATGCAGGATCCTCAGAGCGGCCCCTGGTTAAAGGTTAACACTCGACATGATAAAAAGGCTTTTGTAGTTGTTGACCTCTGCAGGCATGGATCTCATCAGCCGCGTTAGTATACAAGGCTGTAAAGCCATGCATTCGACTGCCGAGTCAATAACAGGCTGAAACGAAATGCTTGATCTGTGCTGTTTGACCACTGTTAGACTTCCTGGCAGCTTAGATTGTAGGAAGGTGAAAAAAACATTTACATGCAAACAAGAAAACAGATTATTTGGAGAAATTAGTGTGCTTGCATTTACAAAAATATATCCTTACTTGAATCAGATTTCTCGCTACCCCTAAAGTTCAGAACCAAAGCTTACTCATTTTAAATGATTCAATACTCACATATTCGTATATTGGGAGTTATGAGTCATCATTCTTACTGTCCATACTGACGGGTTAAGTGAGCCCTTCCGATCATCATTTCAGGTTCCGCCAAATAACAGGAGGCTTGAGCCTTCTGAGTTAGCCAGATCAGTTGGTTATTTTCCAAAGTTAGTCTTTGTTGTCCTGGATTACCTCAACAAAATCCATACAACCTACAGATTCTGAGCAGGTTTTATATACTACTCGGAGAGATACGTCTCAAAACTACTTGTAGATGTGCACAAATATTCCTCAATTTGTTTGTAGTATGCTTTACTTTTTGTGTGTGCATTTTTCATGAGATGTCATTTGCAACTTCCTACACCTGACTAATTTTCATGCCAAGGTGATGCAAAACATGACACAGTGTCCTCTAGCTGATCGATAGGTCTATCAAATGCTTCGGCCTGAGACTGCCGTGATCTGTTATTTCTAAATAATTTGTTGTAAAATTGTTTAAACTTCAATTCTATATGCTTCTCATTGTCATTTCAGTTTAAGTCGACTATAGAAAGACAACAGCAATCATGATTGGTTACTTGTATGTGAATGTGAATGCACTGACCTAGAATTGACCAAACTGTCAGTGAGCCACACACATGCATGTCTCTGACCTGCTGACATTTCAACGTGTTGCTCAACTTCCCTGATTTATCGTTCGACTGCAATGTTTCAATATTTGCCCTGAACCACAAGGCAGCCTAACACTCTTTTTGGAGCTCTGAGTGAAATCGAGCACTTCAGATTCTATCTGTTTGATTTCTCGCAGTCCTAATATAACCTCTCCCACATGAGGCTTTTTATTACCGCTCAGGGAGACGAGCTTTATTTGCAGGCTGTTTGCTGTAGCAAATCATTATTGCTCCATGGCATCTCAATTGAATAAGATATCAAGTTATTGTGTCATTCACCGGGTCCCAGACGTGACTCCAATCGGAAAATAAGATATTGAAATAGGGATTTTAATAAAAGGGAGCTGAAGATAGGATTCTACCTGAAGAGGGTAGGAAATATCCAACAATAGTGGGAGAAAAATAGCATTCTCAAACTGATAGCTGTTAATCTTGAGCACTCAAAACATCCACACACACAGAGATAGAGATTTGGATGAAAGCTCACACACACACAGGAGCACTTTCATAACTTTGCATGCCTCACGGTAGTCTCACGCTGTGATTTGTGAATGTTTGGCAGTATTTCCACACGCCGCAGTGCAACTTTAAGGTATTCGTGCATAATTTAAAGTTTCAGCTCACCGACTTTGCACGCACAGAATGATTTTATCTCATGCCCCTTGTGGTATTTAGCTTTGCAGGTATTTTGAACTTCTGACACCGCTCCTATTCAGTGGAAAATACATTTCACATGTGCTGCACAGAGCATTGGGAAATTATACTGGAAAAATGAACCAGCAACGTATCTTTGCCAAAGGCGTTGTGCCTCATGTGCAAAACAGACTTGCTGCGCGCATTTAGCAGGATTGAGAATTTTAGATATGAAGGAAATTCATTAATTCATTCATTTCATTCATTGGTCCAGGTGTGTCAAGTGATGTACGGCCATTCCGTGCCTTTATCCACAGATGAGCGTGATTGTGTAATTATGGCGGGAACTCCTCGGTCTCGCGACTCCAGCTGTCCAGCAGTGCTGCGCCGTGCCGGACTCAAAACGGAGTCGGTGGGGGTTGTCGAACAACCGATGATGGAGCGAAAACGTACCGGAGCTGGAATGCAACCGACATGCATCCAGCGGAATCTTAGAGTAAAAACTACAATGCTTTTAAATATGTTACTGAAATCAGCAACAACTGAAAACTATTCAAACTCAATCAATTTTACAGGCGTAGTCCCCAACAGGTGTTGGAATGTTGGGGAATACGACTGCGGATGGGAAACGGGTCGCATACAGCCTTTCGCACTGCCAGAGGGAGCTGCGTCAAACCTGATGAAGTGATGTCACTCAGGTCAGTGTTGGTACAAGTTCGAAAAACAAAAATATAAAATAGATCTGGGATAGTGAAGTTACAAAGAAGTGAAGTCTGTAGCCCACTCCCCATCTCTGCCCAAGGCTCCAGGCCAGATTCGCCATGACTAGCATAACCAACAGGTTCTCAAATATGGCAGCTCGGTCAGTGGTCTTTGTCTTCAAGCCATGACGCTTGACCTCCCACTCTAGCATCAGTTTTGCACACAAAGTTAAGGAAGTTAGAAATAATACGTAATATGCCACATCTGCTTCGGCTTGAAAAATAAAGCTTGCTGATAAATGGTTGACATGTTATTACATATCATAACTTCTGGACTGTTGTTAATACTGTCGAATGGTCGCATCATACATTGGGTTAAAATAACGTAATAATGTAAGTTCCATTAGTGACATAACTCATGTCACGTAACTTGCGTCAATGACATACGGAATCACAAATGGTATACTAGCAGCGGTCTTTGGAAAGAAAGTCTAGTGTGTCATCATATGTTGGTTGTCGAGTTGCATTGTGTGTGGACAAAAAAAGAGTCTTAACAAAGTAATGGGACCACAATGCTAAATTGATAGGGTACTCTCTCCCATTTATTCTCGGTAGTGCACAGAACACACATTAGTGGGGTGGTAACCATAAAATCTAACTCCAAACTTTTGTTAGGTCAACTTACGTAAAGTACTAAAATGATGTCACACTGTTGTTTAAACTAAAACTATGATGTAAACTCACAGAGTGCGGGCGACATTAAATGAAAATGCCTGACAAGACACGTGAAATGTCCCGAGAAGAGGCGTGCTATTTATACACCGTGAGATTGCGTTGACACTCTGTAAAGCCTGAAGGTTCTGGTGCCTATTTTTGCAAGCCTGCCGTCATGGAAACATTTGAACCAAACCTGACTGAGATGTGTTCACACCGGTCTGTTTGCCGCTAAAATGTTTGGACACACACGGTCACTTTTCTTTATCTGCTCGCCGTCAAAATTGTTGTGGGGCGCCCAGCACGACAACACAAAGCTCACATCAGGCAAGCGCAGGCAAACAGACGGACTCTTTTGCCATCCAACTGACAAACATGCGGGGACACACACACACCTGCACGCACGCACACACGCACACCTTATCACAGCAGTGGGAGGCAGTTTTGAAGCTGTGACAAACTGTCCAGCCAGCTGAGGCTATCCATGGAGAGCTTTTTTGTTCCGTCGTTTGATGCTGTTTTAGTAATTAACTCAGACAAAAGCTCCAGCAGCTCCCCTTCTAATGTGCACTCAACACACGCACACAGTCATAAACACACATTCCGCATCCATCCTCTCTGATAAACAGGGAGTCTGGGGACACGCAGAACGTGTCAACGGCATGGACATAAATTTGCCCAGGAATAGTTTCAAAACGAGCGTGTGGGGGAGTCCGTGGGAATCTGTCGGCGGGTGTGTTGAAGAACACAATGTTTGAATTGTACTTACGGTGTCAAATACAGCAACAAGGGGATTTCCCTGCAATGTAGGTAAAAAAAGATTGGATGCTGTAAGCAAGAAAATGTCTGGAATGCTTTGACTTTTGGAGCTTTTTCCTTGCAGAAAAGATCCGGTATATTTGCATTCTTACTGCTTAAGCGAATAATTAATTCGCACTTCGCAAAATGGTTTTAGTGGATCAAGCAGGGTATTTAGTATTTGCTCTCCCGTAAAGCTGGGGGACTCACACAGGACAGGTTAAAAAGGAATGGCCAAAATCACAGCAGCAGAGGCCCACATATCCTCACTCTTAGTCCTTACTATGGGCCAAGTTACAGAAATTCTGGATCCTACATTTCCCATAATGCAAATGGGTAGCATTAGGCCTCCCCTGCCTCCTTCTTTCATCCCCGCAGCCCCAGCTTGTAATGCAGGCTTTTTGAGCTCCGAGATCCGCCTGATGACATCATCAAGGCTACGTTTCAGACTCTCCCCAAAGCCACACTTATACACGGCTTATTACAGGCTGAGTAGCACTGATTTGTGAAAAGTGAACTGAATTAAAGACATCCAAAGAAAACTAAATGGCAACTAAATATGTGGACATGGCGTTTAAATGTAGTTGTTCCTAAGGGTCAACATTTAAACTTGGAGACAGACGTTGAATGAACAAGCACACCACTTCCATTCGATAGGTGTTCTGAAACTTTCAGTCATTCCAAAATCTTTATGAGCGCCTCAGCTTTTAAGGTTGTAACTGTCATTATTTCAGCCTTGGTTGATTTGGCAACAAAATGGCATCCCCGTGGTAATACTAGATGGTAATACGAGGTTCCAGTGTTCTCCATGGGACACTTCTTGAAGAGCTGTTGGTCGGGAAAACCACAGAAAAGCTACTGGCACACCTGTTTAGAGCCCAGCCAAACAAGCCCACATTGTTTTAATTAAGTAAAGCGAGTCGCTCAGCTTGTTGAGGAACTGGAGGTGTGTGCGCAATCTGTCACCTGCTGTTCTTGATCCAACAGCTGAACCTAAGCACCAGAATGAATGCTGGCAACTTGCGTTTCCTCAAATCATGGATATGTTGCAACCTTAAGTTTCTTTGAGTTCAGTTTTCTGTTGTGTACTGTGACAACACTCTGCCTATGGTCTGGTTGGGTTTAGGCACAAAAAACACAAAGGTAGGTTTGAGAAAAGATGTTTTGGCTTAAAAAAAATGGTTTTGTCACCACATACATGGCTGGAGATGACCTGACATCGCATTAAAATGACCCAGTGGTTTCAGACTTTGAAATGTGTCTTGAACTGTGGTCATCAGTTGGCACCCTTTGCACCGAGCTGTAACGTCACTGTATTGTAGAAATGTCACTACGGTATATCGAACATGCATAAATGTTACCTGCCAACGTTTTATTCTGTCGCTAGGCTAAATAGCTGACCTCAGGCGCTTCTTCCATTACTCCCTGCAAAGATTTAAACCAATCCTCCTGTGAAGTGATGCCGAAAATGACTGTTTTCCTTTTTTTGTAGACCAATTTTGACGAAATATTTACCGTCGATGCTATCTCAGTGACACATAAAACACCGCTACCAAATGGAATTGTGGTGATCTTGTTTTTGACGATTGGATGCTCGTCTTTGAAGTCGCGAGCTGCCGCCGTCCCTGCTTATTTACAGAGAACACAGGCGCACCAACATACAGCTAGTTATTGGCCTCTCTTTTCTGCAAACAAACCGCACCAATGACAGGCTTCGTTGATCTTTATAATAGACCTTAACAGTGTTTACATTTGCCACCATGGAGCCCGGCGGCAACACACACTACTTTTTTCAAACTTCAAACCAGATTACTGCACTGTATTTATTTCAGAGTGTCTCTCCCTTCTCGTCTCGAGTGTTTGGGGAAATACGAGAGCTGTGTTTTCATGTTCGGAGTGAGGGTTTCCTTGGTAAATAACTAAACACGTCCTCTCATGTGGTGATACTGCCTCGATCGATGCTGTTTGGTTTAATTGTTAAAACATTTATTGTCCTCCCGTGGTCTGACATCTTGCCCTCTACATTTACAGGGGGGGTTTACAATGTTGACGTTCAAAGTTTTTCTTTTCTTTATATAACCATTTCTTCTTCAAAACAAACATTACCTTTTGTGGGTTCATCGACCGTGAAATCGTGCAAGTGGTCAGAATGTGGGAACCCGTTTCAGTCCTGGATTAAACAAGCAATAAAAGAGCAAGTTTCCACTCGCGTCTTATTGAATCATCCAATTTCCAGGCTGAACCCTCTAAACCCACCTGGTGCTCTCAGCTGAGCTGCAAACTGACCTCTCCAAAGAAAAGCCCTCACCCACATTGGAAACCCAAATAAATTCCGAGCATGCAACGTGCAGCCAGGCCAAGTAAAACATTCCACATGTGTTGGTATCAGAGGAGCTTCGGGAGAGTTGTAGGTTCGGGGTTGCAGACTGTCAGAGCCTTCTCCAAAGCAGCCTCATATCTAAGTGAGGTCATTTCGTTGAATCACCCCCAGAAGCAAACTGCCTACGAGGCCCCTAATAACTTTATTACCACATATATCAAGGCCAAGCTTTGGTCGAGCTCAGATTTGTGGGTGACTTGGAAGCCATCCGTGAGCCGCTGTGCTGCTTTTCCACCCTCTCCCCGGTCGTTTGACCTATAGTCATTACCGGCTTCTGTTTCCTTTTTTTTCCTCTCTCCTCTTTGTTTCTTTGCCTGTCTTCATTAAACTTGTCAACTTCCTGCTGTAGCTATGCCAGCCCTGTATTCTGCTCTGCTGTTCTCCTCACTGTGCCCTTCAGTTGCCAGGAAACTGAGTATGACGAAGACATGTGAAGAGGCAGAGAACACCTTCTGACACAAAGTAAACATCAAACCTTGTAACATAAAGTATATAGAAAGTTATAGAATGAAACTGAGGAGCAATTAGAGTGACCTGTTGGGTAGATTTTCTTCTCAGTATGTACTGGGCTGTCTGTGTCCTCCACAGTTACATCAGCAGCTGATATCTGATTCCAGAGCACAAGACACGAGACAGTGACGATCCTTGATTTCCGAGGCAACCAAGGATACTTGGATTGTGACTTTTTCAGTGGAAATGAAGACACTGAAATACACATCATATGAAATTAGGGCTGTGGACAATTATTTACACTAAATGGTCAGCAGGTTCTCACTCCATACTCATCAAATATGGCAGCTTTGTGGTCCCGCACTTCAGTGATGCTCTGTGTGGCCAGCCCAATCACCAGAGTGAAATGTTGGCATTAAACGTTTCTAGAAACCACTGATACGTTCATATCTGTACATGGCATAGGCTTATGTAACATGTTGACATTTTTCCCAACATGTGTCGAATTGTGTTAAGATTAGATGTTTATGACCTGACGATCACGTCCGGTGGTTGAAGGGATGGTAGTACACTCTTAGAAATAAGGGTTCCAAAAGGGTTCTTCTACTAGGGCTGAGGTTCTGCCTGAAACAATTTGCTTCTGAAAAACCCTTTCCTGAAGAAAACATTTTTTCAAGGGTTCTTGGTAACACTAATGGTTTCAGTAAGAACCATTTTGATCCAGAGAACCCTTTTTTGGAGAAAAAGTTCTTCAGGGATTGTTGAAAGCATGGGTATAAGATCCTGTATGGGTTCTTTGTAGAACCTCTCATGGGGGGTTCTGGGTGGAACCTTACACACACAGTTCTAGGTATAACCCTTTATGTTGGGTTCTAGGTAGAACCCTCCAAAAGGGTTCCAGGTGGAACCTTTATAAAAGGTTCTACCTGGAGCCAAAAAGGGTTCTCCTATGAGGACAAGCCGAAGAACCTTATATGGTTCTATTTAGAACTTTTATTTCTAATAGTGTAGAGTTAAAGGGGAGAAGGTTGCCAAGCTGTTCAGGACTACGTTTCAAACCCAAGAGGACCAGGAGGTTGGGCGGAGGGGCAGAGAAAGTCCACAGGGCGACCAGGAGGTCAGGCTGAGGAGGAGAGCAATTCCTTTTTGGGATGTATTTTCACAATATCGCGAGTGGCCACTGGGACAATATTGGAAGCAAATCTGAGTGGCGCCACCATATCCAGGTCTAAACAATACATTCATCCTCCTCCTCTCATGTTGGACTAAAACCAGACTGGACACTTCAGCGACTCACTATTGCTTCTTGAGGTACAAAGTGGTATAACGAGACATGATGGGCCAAGGCTAGCTGGTCTATATCTCTGCAAGACAATACATACCATCTTCGACAGAGTCCTCACATTCTGCTGAAAATGTTTAGTACATTTACTTTTATTTACTTTAATTTATTTTTAATGTTTAAAACAAAAATGCTTACATATAGCTCCTTTAATAGTCAAGAACGAGTCTGATGTGAAGTATGTGAAGGATTTCCTGTCCATCACATATTAAGGTAGCTCCATCAGTTCATCATCGCAGACAGACATCGCCTGCGGCATGTGTTGACTTTTATTAGCGGTGAAGGAACACTGTATCAGATGCCATCAGTCCTCGACGCTGCCCATTGTATATCTTGTCAATGTGTGACACACATTTCAATGCGATGTCTGGTCAGTTTTTCTCTTTAAAACCAAAACAAGGGACGGCCGACCCATGCATCACTGCCACGCAGCGGCTGACATCAAATCGATACAGGGGGCATGTATTTGTGTGTCTCTCCGTGGCCACAGAGCTAATGACAAAACAAGACAAATTAAGTGTCTGCTTAGGCGCACTTCCTCGGCTTGACAGGATGATGGGGGCGGCGTAATGGGAAAAGAGGGGAGGAGCAGACAAGGAACCATATAGCCGAGAAGAATGCTTCATTTTATGGGCCTCGTTCGGAGAGCTGGTGGCTGCGCTGCGCACAATGTGACGTGACACTGATTACCACCAGCATGTCAAGGCAAGATAACCTCCCCGCGTATGTGTCATGCCGGGTGTATATATGTGTTTGTGTGTGTGTGTGTGGGTGTGTGGTTTGCCTCAAGGGCCCATTGTGAGGCTGTGAAGGTGGCAGAGTTGGAGAGGCGCAGACCAGGACTGATAATACAGAAAGAGGCATATCGCTACATCAGACGCTGGCAGTGAAACAAATGGGGTCAGAGAAGGTCAACAACATCACAATGTCAGTCTCAGTCTGCTGCTGGTATGACTGTTTGTCTTGCAGAAACAAGCGAGCTGATAGACCGGCCCCCCGAGCTGACACGCAATTGCAAAACAGACAGACGGAATGGTAGTTCATAGTCTGGCATTTGATTCGTATCGGCCAAGATGGAGTGTTTGCGTGTGGGAGCGTGCGTTCGAAAAATAAATAGAGCCTGAAATGATTGTGTCTGACTGCAAAATTACAGTCACAGTTAACAAGAATGCAATGTGTTGGGAGCGAGCGTGTTGTTTGTGTTGTTGCCTCTTCATGCCAGGCCTCCGTTTTTTTTGTTTTTTTTAAAGCGCGTGCCGAAACCTTGTGGCGATTACACCCAGCCATATGTCTCGTCTGTGAACACTGTAGCCTCGCACTCATCCAATCCATTTGGCCTTTTTTTTTGTAAAAACAGCCACTCTCATCAAACACTTTATAATTAACCATAAAATATAACTGGAGGAACTGTGGTGAGCTGTCGCTTTTGTCCGGCGTCCAAAAAGCGGGCCTGGCTTCCTCTGGCAGGATAATTTCATGAGTCTTTACAGCAAATTAAAACGGAGAAGTGTGGCAGTGTGACTGTGGGGGTTTATTTTTCTCAGTGTGTCTCTAAATGATTCACACAAGCGAAAAATATTACAGTCAGAAGTTTACCACCAGACCATGGTTTATATGTGGCAAGTATCTGTGTTCTGGCCAGCTTTTTATTTTGAGGATCATATCGGCAAAAGTGAAAAGACCATAGTGGAGCTACAGTGTGACTTGTTCAAGGCCTGTTCAAGTAAATATATACCTCTCAGAGATAGCTCTCAGGGAGGTCATGTCCACTGGTCACCAGGTTGGTCTTCTCTTTGATAACAGTCTTCTCTCTTTCAAAAGCCACTAAATCTGCGGAAGCAGCGGAACTGTAAGTAACTGTAAGTTTCTCACTGTCTGCTTCCTTCCCTCTCCCAACTTCCTCTTTCTCTCTGTCTATACTATATTTACATTTAAGTGCATTTAGCAGACGCTTTTGTCCAAAGGGACTTACGGTAATTCATACATACATTCATTCATACACTGATGGTGGTGACTCGAACCAGCGACCTTCCGATAGCAAGATGCTGGCTCTACCCCTTGAGCTATTCCAATACTTACCTGACCCAACATCCGACGACGAACAATTAAGTTGTACTAATTTCTTTTTGGGTAATATGTTTTAAAAGATACAATATGTGTGAAATGTCAAAGTCATTAACTGCCACAGTTTTTTAACTCTTGGAAGTGCTACATTCTTGTACGAGAGTGGTGGAACAGGGAGATGGTTGGGGGTGGAAAATGGAAGAACAAAGCAAAAGACCATTAGACTTGCATGCAGTTTGGTTCAGACAACAAAATAACTTTGCTTAGGGTCAGCGTTTAGTCTTGTGATGACTTTTTGCTTTTTCTGGACTGATAGATCAGTCTTTCTCTTAAACTGACCAAGTGCACTGAGAGCTGATTGTGGCGTGATGTGAGAAATGAGGCCTTCCCTGACTCTCTGTAGCCTCTACAGGCCCGTGGACAATTTCATTAAATTGATTATTGCTGCTGGACTGTGGATCTCTTTGTGAAGTACTCAGGTCCGTCACAGTCCAAAAGATGTGACTTTATGCGCGTTCTCAAGCGCCTCGTCTCAGTTCCTCTCTAGGTTCCGCTAACAAGAGAACAAAAGTAGCTGATGTAGTTATATAGATCTGGTTTACACCTGGGCTCACCTAGCCTTAGCAACCCACCCCCATGAAGGCCAGTTTGACCAACGACCCACAAGTGGCCCAAAAGACTCTGTAAGGCCACTTCCACACAGAGTTTAAAGCCTGCCAACTCCCCCTCCAGTTAGTTAGAACTGAAGAATCCTCTTGGGTGAGAGGTGAAATGTCTTCAAGAAACTAAAACAAAGTCTAGATTTACCATGACCTGGATGACTGAGAACCTTTATCAACATAGTTTAGAAATGGAGTCTGCTAACATAAACGACCGGCTTCCAACACAACACATAGGTTTCACAGAGCCCCTTTAACCTGTTTTAAAGGGACGATTTGCCTGCAATAGCACTGAATATTGTGCTGCATGATTTAGGTTTAAGCAACAATATGCAAGACTTGATATTCTTGTAATTTAGTGTCCATATGTTTCTGTTGCCGAGATTTACTTTTTGCCTTTGCTCAGTCAATCTCTCTTATTCTCATCTCTCAGATTCTTTGATCAACATCACACATGGGCCACTTATAGATGCTGCTGGGCCTGGTTCCCGAGCCTGCTAACTCCAGCCCGGGCGCTCTTAAGCTCCTGTGTTAACGGCGTAATAAACCGAAACTCCCCCTGGTGCTCCGAGGTTACGAGTGCCGTCTGGACAGAGTCAGCCGGCTGCGTGGCTAACAGAGCTAACTTGCGGCAACTGCAGTTAGCAAGGCAACACAGGGAAAACCAGAAAATGGATATACACATTTAATAAAGCTATGCACACCTCTCTGTGGGAGCCGAACCCGCTCACCCAAGTTACATGGTGCAATAACAGGCATTCAGTGCGCAGACTGGAAACGACAGTGTCACCATTCCCCCTTTTGCGAGTTAATGTGCCATCGAAATGATACTGAAGCTGCTACTTTAAGGTAAGATACTTACAGGATATTGCTATAATTAATATACATCTTTGATAGTAAACACAGATAGAGTTTAAAGTTTGCCCCTCTGATACTCGACTCCACTTCTGTTTCTCTGTCTGCGTCCAATTACATTTTTCTCTCTCCCCGTCAACCTCCATCCACTCTCCCTCTCCCTCTCTCTGTCTGCATTCGACTCCGAAGCTCTCTATTTCTCTCCCCCTCTCGCGCTCTCTCCATTTCTCGGCCTCAGCTGAGAACAAATCCTCCCTCCGTCTCTCGCCCCACATCCAATTCCATTTCTCACTCTTGATGTGTATACATTTCTCACTCACTGCCTCCTTTGCCGCATCTGACTGCAAATATTTCCATCCCTTTCTCTTTTCTCACCCCCCCCCCGCCACTATTTGTCTATGCCTGTCTCTTCCTCCCCTCGGTCTCCCTCTACCCGCTGCATCTCTTTCTCCCGCTGTCTGTCTCTATTTGTCTCGGTGGACAGGTTGGTTTCTCGGAGGGCTGCACTCTGACACGGTGAAATGGAGTTAGTTTGTTCCTGCAGTGATGGCGGCACTTTGCAGTCAGGATAACAACCGCAGATATCGACAGGGAGAAAGGGAAGAGGACTTCGGGGGTCACCGTGAGCTGGCGGGAGAGGAGAGGTGAAGCTTCAAAGCACAGCGCGCATCGGCTGTAGGTACAGTAACATACGACCCTGAGGTTAAGACAGGCTGTTTCCATAAAGTACGGCTTATTACACCTGGGGTCTTATGTCAGAGTGTACATCAGTTATGACTCATAAAATTGATTGCTGGAATATGGCATATGGTGACACTACTGCAATAGTCAGAATGGACGAGACAGAGTTTGATATGATCATCTAAACTTCTTTATCTGGAGGTCAAACCTTCTGTTTCCTCCCTTAGCTCTCTGATGCCCGTTTAGAGTGACGACAGCTTGAAGCAAGCTGAAAAATGACCCGGCTATCATCCTTTTCTGTAACACGCATCGAGCAAGGCCATCACCGCTGCAAATCCTCTACTCGACTCAACCCACCCACAGCCACAGTGATTGAGCACCATAAACACTGTGATTGCACGTCAGTAGTCTTCTATTTACTCATAGTACAAAGCAAATACAAAGCAAGGTACCATGGGGAATATGATTACTGCTGCCTGATCATACACTAGTGTCGCAGTGATGACAGGGAAAATCCAACGCTGAACTGAATCCTACCTCCCAACCTTTTTTTGGTTTGTGACCCCTTACAAAGAAAGCAGTGTATTGTTCGGGCTCCTTGTCGCATTTCAGATGTCTGCCGCCAGCAGTTCCACCAAACACACACTTTCCCTCTAACATGTTTTTTTTTATTAAATAACTGGTTAAAGCTGCTCCCGGCTCAAAGAGCCCGAATGATCCAATATTTCACATTTACAAAGTAGTTAAAACAATCTAATAATGTCTTATCACTGCATCAGTCACAGGGACGATACCAGCACTTCTACTTGAAACTTTAAGGCCGGGTTGCACCAACAAGAACTAACTTAATCTGAACTCAAATCAGAGTTTAGTAAATCTAGGTGTAAAATGAGTAAATCCAGATCAACAATTAAGTAAAGCTCTGTTGTAACATTGAAAATGAATCTCTGCTCAGTAAATCAAAGTTTATTCCTGTAAACAGAAGTAAAGCAGAGTTTATTCAGTGTGAAGATGCTACCCAAATTGAAATAAATAAATAAGATTAAATAGATGTGCATGCTGTTGTGACCTAATGTATAAAGTGTGGGGAAAAACTGTTTACTTTTGGCCGCTCTGTATTAAAATTGTTACGTTGTTTGCTAGTTAGCTATAAAGTTAGCTTAACTGTTAGCTACATCATGCTGAAAACCCAACATTTCCTGACTTGGCTGCTTCGTAATAAAAGTTTTTCAATGACAAAATCACATTGGACTTTTATTGTGAAGAATTTATGGGAAATAAAATGTTTTTGTCCTATACTCCAGCCAGGAGGAAGAGTGTTTACAGCTGTCACAGCCATGTACCAGCCTGCTGCTTTTAGCTGTCTCCCACTCAAGGCAAGTGCTCTTTAGTTAAAGACACACCTTGATGCAGGTAGCCCTGTTGTACTGGAGATATCAATCCCAGCTGCGCTCGGCTGATGCGCCGAGTCAAACTGAGTCAAGCCAGGCTAGCACATGTGGAAGTGCCCTATTAGTTAACCAGCTGCATCTCTCTCACTGTCCTGTCTGACAGTCGATGTCAGATGTTTTGGGGGAAAAATTAATTTCAAGAAGTTTCGCCCATGCACGGCCTGGAGATGGTGATATATCCTGAGCAGCATGTGACGTGCTGTGCATCAGTTTGCTGCTGGAGAAGTTTCAGTCTTATTGAAAGGTGACTCTGATTTTATTTTTGTATTTCATATTTGCCTTAAAGTGTTGTACCTTTGTGCTGAATTAAAAATACTTTGATGGAGAAATGTAGGTGCTGTATCGTAGGCAACTGGACTTGTTTCAGTTCGATGAAGACGTGTCACCTCTCGTCCAAGAGGCTTCTTTGGTTCTAACTAACTGGAGGGGAGTTGGCAGGCTTTCAAACTCTGCGTGGGAGTGTCCTCGCAGAGTCATTGAGACCACGCGCGAGCCCTCAGTTTCAGAGTCACTTGATAGAGAACCACATTTAATAACCACATGTTTGTGTCAAGTGGTCACTATTTGCACACGACTACTTCCTGTTACACGTTAGGTCCAAATGAAACAGCACATTCCTCTCCTGTGATCTCAGCCTCTTGTGTCACATCCTGTCTTCGGTCACATCCCGTCAGCCCCTCTGTAAATAGTCCAAGTCGAGATCACCGGTCCCGTCACGTGAGGCAGTGTTTAGTCAGTGGCAGCTTCACGGCCGCAGCCAGACCTTGTGACAAAGACAGAAATACAATAGAAAGAAAGAAGAAAGCACAATGTCCCATGAAAAATAGATATCTCATCATGACAGCGCATATACAGGATGATTGCTCCACGTCCACTCACGCTGGCCTCTGACTCTAGTAGGATCCCACCCACCCCTGCAGCAACACACACTCGCGTACAAAGGCCAGCATCTCATGTTCCTCAGTAGCCCGTCTCACTGTATCAGCTAATCTTTTACGATCACAGGTCAGGCTGCCATTGTTGGGATTTCCTCTTCTTAATTACTAGGATACTGGCTTTGTGCCTCCTGTGCTGCTGTTTCAGGCTCCATTTCTGACCCTGTTGTGTGCGTGCCTTTAATCCCTCTGTGAGGTTGGAAGGGCCAGAGGGGCAGCTAGGTTTACCACCTGTTGTGGCAATTACCAACTGAACAAAGCATAAAAGGCCGGGAGGGGTTTTTATCCTCTATCAATGCTTTGTATTTTACCAAGGAAAGAGTGATTGTAATCAGAAGTTAAACAACCACCAATATCAATCAATCCCAACATAACTTTAAAACTGCTGTAGATCTTTGTGTAAATATCGATCTGATCACTTAATGAGGAGAAAATGTCTCCGTCCACAGAAAGTGATGCTTTTTTAACTTCAGGGAGCAATTAAATCTACATAATTAGCATGGAGTGTACTTAAACAAAGGTGAACAATGACTCTGCCACTGCCACCAACACCCAAGACTGAGGAGGTTAAGAATGTGCAGTTTAATAAAGTCATGTCACACATCTGCAGGCCGGAAGTATCACCAATAGCTGTTTCCTCAGTGACTTCCTCTTGGGGAAACAGCTATGGGAGATACTTCCGGCCCTCTGCAGAACTGGCGGTAGTGACAAAGTATCCTAACAACTGACGCACCCGTGATACTTTCAAGGCTTCAGAAGCATTAGTTAAGTGGACTAAGCAATAATAATAGTGTTAGTAATATTCACTAGATAAAGTTGCAAACCCAAATCTTTATGAATGAATGAAACACTGTTCCAATCGCTCTAAGAGTGAGGATAAGCATCCTATTACCATGGATAACGCATTTTAAGTGACAGGATGCGCCCATAATTTGGGCAAGGTATCAGGGGTTCTAGGAACAAGGTGGATAGACCAAAGTCACAAGGCAGACATTTTCCTCTGACATCAGGCTCAGGTTGGAAAGCTCAAAAGTCGTATTCCAGTTTGAAATGATAATGATTTGTTGGATCCCCGTCATTTGTACGTCTCGCGACTCGGAAAACAGCAGTTTGACATTGAGCTTTGCACTCTGGCATGATGTTAGAGGAAAGGAATAGAATGGAACATTTGTTCATGGGACAATTTTGAAAAATGGTTCAACCGTAGGTGTTTATCTAAGTTCAAAGCAGACGAAAATAAAAAACAATTCAAAGAGAATAATTCATGAAGACGTATCATGATTATTATTCTAAGGCTGACACATGGGCTGACCACAGTTGTTCACTGTTGTCCTCTGTATCTGGTGTGTTGTTTTCTGTTGCTGCTGAATCGTTTTGGGCAAAGTACTCTTTGACTGGGAGTCATCATTGTCCACGTGTCGCAACAATTATCTAAACTGCCTTGAAGTTTATATCCAAGGAACAGAAGTGCTTTTATTTCATCAGACAGATAAAACAGACTGCAAGACATGTGCAGGCAATGTGTGTTTTTATAGTTTTTTTCTGGCGGGCTTGGGGAAACGGGACTTAAATCACACAAATCTCCTGCAGTTTATATGGTGCGAATGTATCTATAATGATTGATCACTCGAGCTTTCTGGTTTCACTAAAGGCAGAGCGTTTTTCTCTGCTCATGTCATGCTTCTGATGTGGACTCGATGGTAGACTTTAGAATTGTTCTTCTGGACAAGATTTGCCACCCAGTTGGCAGAAGAAATGTTGGCATCATGTGTTTCTGCAAACCACTAATGTGTTGAATGGTTTCAAATGTTATGTTGCGACAAAGCTAGACTTAGGAAAAGATCATGGTTGGGTTTATCCATCCATCCATCCATTATCTGCTACCACTTTTCCTTTCCAGGGTTACGGGGGGCGCTGGGGCGATCCCAAGTGACATTGGGCGATGGCGGGGTACACTCTGGATAAGTCGCCAGTACATCACAGGGCTCACATATAGGGACAAGCAACCATTCAAGCTCACAATCACACATATGGACAATTTAGAGTAACCTAATAACCTAATGATTGCACGTCTTTGGATCGTGGGAGAAAGGCGGATTACCCGGAGAGAACCCACACAGGCACAGGGAGAACATGCAAACTCTGCACAGAAAGGCCCAGCCCGGTCTCAAACCCAGGTCCTTCTTGCTGTGGGGCAACAGGGCTGTCCGCTGTGCCGGCGTGCTGTCCTGGTTGGGTTTAAGATACCCTTTTTAAAAAGATTTGCCAGAAAAATAGCAACAAAATGTCTGCATCTTGCTTGAAATCCTGCTTTTGCAGAAAAGAAATGCAGTTACTGTTAAAAGATAATCATAGAAGAATTGAAACAAACTTTTGTGTTTTGGTAATAATGGAAATAAATCTACATTTTCAGAAACATTGCACCTACTTGTAGTACTTAAACACTGTTGTGGCCCTCCTACAAGATCACAGTACCGGCAGTGGCCCTAAGATAATTTGAGTGTGAGACCCCTGTATTAGATGATTATCGGGCAACCCCAAAGTCCATTCATTCCTATGGGAACCTCAGTGATCTTCAGCTAACATCAGTAGCATGCTAGATAGATAACTGGTTCATACATAGCTTAACAAAATATTTCACAAAACTGGCTACACAGCTGGCAGGACAACATCTATATCTCGCCATGCATTATTCAGCTTGTTTATGTCCAGATATTGCTCCATGCAAATTAGCTTCTCCTCTCATGCCAGCTGTGGTGTTTCTATCCGTCCATAAGGAAATACATTTCCGTGCTTTGAACACTTGGGACGTACTTCCATAAATACGCACCAACGACAAAGCTGTGTGAAACAAGGGCGTTACAGGAAGTAGTGTGTCCTTCATGCAGAGAATCGTCAGCAGAGAATGTAGGGGTGAGGCTGATTTTTACCACGTAGCGCCATTTATGTGGTGGATTCAAGTCTGTGTGGCAGTGCAGGAGTAGTTCCCTCCCCACTCCATCCCAGCTTTCATCTGAAGGACACACACCTTAATATAGAAACTGTCTGACTAAGGTTTCTTTGAAGAACTTGGGCAGACTTTAAGTGTATATATTAGCCAATATACTCTATAGATCTCTATGTATGGATCCCCCCGAGAGCAGAGGGTTTCTCCCGCAGTCACCAAGGTGATTTTAGGGACGGTAATCTCTCATAATTCAAGTCGGATGGATTCACCGGAAATCAAATCAGCTTCCCAGACTGTGAGCTGAGGAGGCAATATCCCAGTGCAATTCTTCATTGACCTACATAGCATTTTCTCCCTGACAGTTCCCTCCTGCTCTGCTCTGCTCCTCCCCGCCTCGCCTCCCCGCCATTGCCCCTGATCTCGGGGGGGGCTTCTCCCCGCGCATTTGATGATGAGCGGCACAATATTCATCATCTCGGCTCTCAGAACTGGAGGGGAAAAAAAAAAACAAGCGGAGAACAGAGCATCAACCCGCACCAAAAATTGGAATTCGCCGGGCCGTTTTTGCTCCCTGGCTTTTTCCAGGAATGTAATTAAGCGTCGGAGACAATCGCGAATCTGTGTGTCTCCAAAAAAACGTTCGCTTGATTAGGTATCGAGGATTGGGTAATTTCCATCAGTGATGATGTGAAATTAGGGTGCTGCAAGAGTTAGTTGGACGTGCGTGTGTGTGTGAGTGTGTGCACCCTAAGTTCTCACACTCGCACCCACACTCATTTGCAGATAAATGCTGTCACATGTGCAGACGCTCGTACGCATCCACATGCACACACCCGGAGACAGACAGTAGGCTCCCTCATCATTAATTCAGGAGCCATCACTCTCTCACCCTCCTCCTGCCCCTGAGAAGCTCTCCATGCTTCCTGGCAACATTATGCATATTTATTCATACATCCCCCGTTCGCTAAATGTCACTGTAAATGTTTCTACTTCTAATGAAGCCATTTCTTTATGTTTCTGTTCTATTCCCACACTACCCCGACACCACCGCCCCCCCCATCCCCCCGCTTCCCCTGTGTTTCCTGTTTGAATGAGGATATCCCCGCAAACGTTCTCAGCTTCCTTGTACTTTTTCTCCATTACTGTGACGTCTCTCAACTTCAGACGCGCTTTATTCAACCCGCCGCTAATTCCACTCACACTTAGTTTCACCTCGCTCCGAGCGCCTCGGAGGAGAGAACGCCGCCTTTGTAGCAATTACTCCAGACCTTGATCTGACTGAGCCCTCCTCCACCCGCCCAGCACCACCACCACCACCGCTGCCGCTCCACCCCTCAAGAGTCAGCCGTGCGGGGATTTTTTTTTTTTTTTTTTTTTCAGTTTCCCATGTCTTCACCCGGAGCCTCAGAAAAAAGTGAACGAACAGGAGAGAGTCGGCTCACTCTGGCTTCTGTTTGCCTCCCCCTCCTCTTTGTTTTCCAGATCCATTCACCTCTCCCTTTCCCACCTCCCGTCTCGTACGTGTGCATTCCGCATTCCCGCGGAACAAAAAAGGCCCGGATTACGACACGAGCTTCGAAAAGGTGTGTCGTTGGTGCCAGCAGGCCTGCTCGAGAGTGCATGAAACATTCTTTTGCTGGTGATTATCAACAGCTGCAGATATTGTGAAACAGGTACAGCAGCCGCTGTGCTGTGAGAGCTATGTAGCCCCTATTCATGCGCCCGGTAACCTTTCAGCCTGTAGCCGTCTTTTACTGCGGTTGTCATGGAGGAGTAACTGGAACACAGTCTGATTAGTAGGTAACAAGGCCTTTTAAAAAGTTCATGGTCTGCACCTCTAATCCACTTTGTAATGCGGTGGAACGGGAACATGCATTTAAAATATTCCTGCCGGTGGAGGAAATACCATATCTGTCATCTCATACCGAACCTAAAAGTACAGAATACGATCCGCAGTAATGTCTCTGGTGCATTCTGTGACAGACAGACTTCTTGTTGTTTTCACGGAGGACATGCTGCCAAGATGGATATGGTGCAGCTCATATCAAAGCTTAGGGTTTTTAGTGCATAAATCCAAGGGATTAAATGGTCCATAAGACAGCGGCAAGCAAGCCCCAGTGTCTGAGATCAGTGCAACATACGTTGGATGATATGACATCAGGACTGGCATCCGGCACCCAGTCATTTGGGGCAGCAGCGCTGAAAATACCAGGCCTCGCTGTGCAGCTGCAATCGGAAAAAGGACGAAATGCCTGAATGGGTGGCCCAGTAATCTCCCGCGGCTGCAAGCTGGTTGGATTCTGCGTGCCAATAATTGTGATGGGAGCTAATAAACTGCACCTTTAGGGTGTTTTTTAACCCGATTTAGTATTTGCTGTGGGCCAAATCAGCGATGAGTCGGTAAACTGGCTGCATTTTCCTCTTGGTTTGGTTTATTTTCACACAGAAAAAAACTCAAGCAATTCAAAATGCATCCCTAAAATGTTACTGGAGAGATCACAGACCTGAAATCATAATTTTTATTGAATACGAGTAAATGTATGAATCCTACCTGTTTACCTCCAACCTGCCCTTTTCTGCCTCTGATGGGCTTGATGTTAATCCAGGGGTTTAACTGAATTGTCCGATACTGATAATCTTGTCGTGTGATAGAGTCGCTTTATGAGGAGCTTGGCCACCAACTCCAGAAGAGTTACAGTGCTACTTGGCAGAGATTCTACAACTCTCTTTGGGTGCAGATCCAGGAATTATCATGCAAGAGGTCACTTTTTGACTTTTTCAATAATTCCTCAAGAATTAATGCTGCATCTTGATAAAATTTGATGCGGATCCAAAGAAAAATCCAAGTCTATGTTTTATTTGATACTGGCTTCGACTTGACTGGATAAAAGAGGACTGGTGGGCCTTGGCTGAGGTTTGCTCTCTACTCAGGGCCATTCCACCTCTGAAAGATGTTGCCTCGTTTGACGTTTAATTGTTTGGCGGTGGACAGCGCTGTCCGACGCGGTCCCATCGGGTCGGGCTCTGATTGCAAAGACCGTAACGTATAATCCACTCATTCCGCCATCCGTCGAGCCCCTGCGCCCTGCCCAGAATCATAAAACCAGGTTCTTCCTTTTAACGTGCCACCTGTCGAACCCCAAAATAGCATATGTTGAATTATGTCTGAACTCTTGGCGGACGACTCCGAAGACAGACTTTTTCAATCAGCGGCCGAGGCGCTGCTGCTCAGACGGACTTTGTGCCAAATGGTTTGTACCTGGACATTTCACTCTGACTCACTCACTTTGGTGAATAAAGGGCAGACTAATGAAATCAAGTGCAGTGCTCACAGGAGCCATAAAACGTCTGCTTTTATACGGGAGCTAATTATTCATCGCGGCCGCGGTGAAGATTAGCGCGGATGTATATGAAGAAGCGAATCCTTTAAATTGCTCTTTCATTGTTCCCCTACAACCCCCCCACCTCCCACCCCTATTTTAGATACGGCACCCTTGTGAAATGACTCTAAGCCATTGTTCCTGTGTTATCCGGAAGACACGGAAAAAAAGGCTAGTTAGTGCCTGCCTTTGATAGAGATGCCCGGCACCGTTTTAACATCTGTGTTATCGGCAAGACGGAGAATTACCAGGGCTGGGGCGGGAATAAAGCCACTCGATCCCCCTCTCTCTCTCCAGGAATCAAATAATAATAACGTGCAAGGGATTGTGGGCTTATCTTGCTTCCATTGTGTCGCAAAACTTTTTTTTTTTTTTTTTTAAAGAGGACATCTCAATATGCCATGTGCATAAAGCACGTCAACCTCCTGAATTGACACAGCGCTGCTTTTTATCCCTCGCAGGGCAACGCGATGATTGTCGGTTTTCTCTCAGAACAAGCAGATTGTGTTACACAGAACGTGAAAATTAAAGAATGAGAGAATGTTGTTCATGCTGATTCATAGAGATGCTGACTAAAGTGCACACTGGATATGGTGATTAGGGCTGCAAGAAAAAACTTGAAGCAACACCCTTGTTTATAAAGCCAGCTGTGCGATCTCAAAGGCTTTGCAGTGAGGTGAGGCTGAGGAGCAGTGGGTGGCTCCGTCTCAGCTGTGACTCCCCCTACAGGACAGAGGGCTCCTCACCACGGAGTGCTGCTGCTGGAAGCCTCCGGTTATTGCAGTCAATTGAGCTAAAGCAGCAGAGAGAACTCGAGCATCATGCGCCAAGGTTAACCTTTAAGAGCCAGGGTCAGCGGTTAGAGGAACTACGAGAGGAGCAGGCCTCCTTTGAGTCTCGGTTCCACTTTTACTGGAGAGTTTCACAATGAGGGAAAAATATGATTTTCTTTTTTTTTTTTTCTCCATTGTAAATTCCAAGCAGCTGTCTAGTTTCTTAATCAGTCATATATATCATCAAACGTTTACCATAGCATTTCCCGGAGTGAGTATTTCCAAATGTAGATTTGTGAATGCAGTCATTCCTGATTACCAGTTTTGGGGCCTCCTAAGAAAATTCCTGTTTTTCTGTTTTTAGATCCAGATTCCTCTCGTCACCTCCGTGGTGATTCAACAGCCAAGTCCAGCACATGTTTTCATTTGATTTGCTATTGGTCCTTGAATCATTATTAATACCAAATAGAGAGACTTTTATTACCTCTGCCGAGGAAGTCGTGTTGGCACCTGTTTCCATGGGTGGGTCGGTTGGTTGGTTGGTTGGTGGGTTGGTTTGGCAGAGGGATTGCACAAAAACTACAGAACAGATTTCCACAAAACTTGCATGGAGGGTGAGTCTCTGCCCAAACCAGAGCCCATTAACTTTTGCTGTGGATCCAGATGCGATCCATTGCGAGAAAGGGTGTTTTGCTGACATTTTCATTAATATCTCAGGCATGGATTTTGAAAGAAATCGGGAATGTTTTGGTGCAGTACAGTTTGATACGGATCTAAATAAAAATCAGGTTTAAAGTTTTATTTGACAGTGGATCAGGCTTGATCGAATTAAGAGGGAGACCTTGGCAGATGTATGCAATCTCCTAAGTGCCATTCTAGTTTGTTTATTTGTTTATTGTGACGCCCCTCGTCTGTGTCATGTCTCGCATGTAACGTCACCGAATGCTCCAAAGTGACATACGTTGCTGTTCAAGTCAGTCAGTGTGTGCGGATTCTTTGGGTCCAGGCAGAAAGACTGTCCACACACCGACAGAGAACAGCGTCTTTGTTCGATCAACGTCAGTGTGCGCTCAGTGAGTCCTCCGGGGCCCCTATAGGCTCCCAGAAAACGGGGCATCAGCCCATATGGCACCTCTGTGACGTTCCAGTGATATTTAAATAAGAACTTGTACAGTGTGTGTGCTCAATAGTGTCATTGTAGTGTCTGGGTTTTTTTTTTTTAACCTCCAATAATATTACAAAACTCTGAGTTACAGATTGGCTCTGATGTTTGTGCGTCAGAAGCGCAGACGCGTTCAGGTTCGCGCATTTTACGTCTAATGTCACTTTCTGATGAGTCCAATAAACGCTACAGGCTGCTGGTGAAGAGAGAGAGAGAGAGAGAGAGAGAGAGAGAGAGAGAGAGAGAGAGAGAGAGGCAGCTGGATGAAATCTGCATCTCCAGTGCAGAATACACACACACACACACACACACATACACGCTCACTGACACACACGCACGCACGCAAACAATCACGCGCGCCCGCGTACTCATCCCTCGTAAAGGGGCGTGTGTGGCTGGCAGGGACTCAAACCCTCTGCATTCACATCAGTGGAGGAGCCGAGACGCGGAGACACGGACAGGAAGAGAAGTTACATTAGATCAACCAGGACATTTGTTGTTTTCGTTGTTTCCCATCATCCCTCCGTCTATCCCTTTGACATTTTCTGGGAGCGACTATTTTTTACCCCTCGCGCTGGCCGGATTTCACGCGTGACAGCGCTGAGCGAAAGCAGGAGGGAGAGAGAGAATCCCGGACAGATCAGCGGGGAGGAGACCGGCTCGTACGCGGGAGAGGAGAGCGAGTCTCCGGGCAGCGGCTGTGCGTCTTTGCGCGGTGGGGTCCCCGGAGCGGACTGGACCGAGCGCCCGTTGGTCTCTCCCGGCGCATGAAAAACAAAAAAAAGGAGGGGGGAGGTTAGCGGGGAGTTAACTTCACCTGCTTGCCTGGAAAACGATCAGGTGTCTTTTTTTTTTCTTTTCTTTTTTTTTAACAGAATCGGAGGAAGCCTGCCCGATCGCGCACTCTGCTCCACGCATGTTGGAAGCGGAGAGAGGAGGGCTGGATGCCTGCGGGTTCGCGACTCCTCAAGACGCAGGTGAATGCAGCTGGTTTGATCCTTTATTATTTTACACAGGGTGGAAGAAATAATGCTGCGTTTAGGTGCGCTGGAATTCTATCTTTACGCATTTTTTATTTCATGATTCCCCGTACAGTTTTTTTTTATAAATTTGGCTGAAATGATCCCATCTTATTACAGTCCTTTTTTTAATTTGAAGGTTTTTACGATGAAGGCCCTTCACAGTTATCCACACAAACTATTTTTTCCCCACGATCACGACGCTGTGTTTATTCCGCACAAGACTTCACGCGCCGATTGCTGAATCTCAAGCTTCTCTCCGTTCCTTTTTGTGTGTGTGTGTGTGTGTGCAGCAGCGTGACCCAGTAAGGGCAGCCCTGAGTGAATGTCTCAAGGCTGCCGTAATTTACGCTTTAATTGATTTCTCCTAAATTTTTTCCAGCGTGCCGGTTTAATGGTGTCACTGTTGCGGGGCAGTCTTTTAAACCGTCGGCGCATCTGGCGCATAAAAAAAGAAAAGAAAAAAGAAATCCACAAGGACTAAAGGAAAAATACACACACACTTCCCACTCTCTGTTATTTAGAGGAAATAATCTGGGACTGTATGAGGCACTGCGGCGCGGACGTGCTTCCAGTGGAGCGGGAGGATCAGTGTTTGTCGGTGGGACGCAAACGGGAACTTCTGTTGATTAGATAGTTCAGTTCAGTGAGTCACACGGAATGACGAGTCCCAGACATCCTGAGGAAACACTGTGACAGCGCTCCTCATGATCCAGACTCTTAGAATCGTTAAGATGCGCGGTGTTTTACGGCGGTCCCCTAAATTACTGTTCTCGAACGGTTCCGGAGGGAGTCCCGCGGTGTTACTACATCTCCCGGTAATGTCTAGCTCCTTTTTGTGAGAGATGGGAAAGGGAGGGAGGCGGGGTGAGTTAAAAGAGAGAGAGAAAGAGAGAGAGAGAGAGTCATGTCACTTAACGGACTGCTGGTGCTCTGTGACTCAGAGTGCGGCTCCGCTTACATATAAAGACGCAGGGCTTTTCCCCACATAGGTCGGCTATTTGTAATCAAGCCAATCATCAGCCTCTCCGCGTCCCCACTCTGAGCCTATAGAAGCAAAGTGATCGCAATTTTTTTTTTTTTTTTTTAGTGGGGGGGTGGTTGGGGAGGGGGTGTACCCGCGCCTTTATAGTCTTGTTTGTATCAGCGGCAGCGCGTTTCAGACAGATACTGGGGGGGAAATGTGCTAGAGCGCACGGCCGCGGCGCGCATTCCTAACCTGCTCACATCTCTCCGTTTATCTCTTCTCACTCCACAGCAGAGGATTACCTCCAGCCTTACCATTTGACGGAGTAAGAACCCAACAACAACCACTAAAAAAAAAAGAAGTGTGGGTCGTTTTCTTCACAAAATCTTTCGCTTTGGCTTCTTTGGAGAGGATATGGCACGGTCGGCGCTGGAGAGAGGAGCGCAGCCGGCACAGGCGAGAGGAAACAGGAGCTGAATGACAAGATGCCAGCGACCTGAGCCCGCACTCAGACCAACTTCGTTACAAGAGACACTTCTGCTTTTATTCTTCGATTGAAGAAGCGGACAGAAGAATACTTGCCAAAAAAAGAAAAGAAAAGAAGAAACGAAGCCTGCCGGAGGAGTTTAATTTTGGAGTTTTTTTTTTGTATGCGTAATTTTATTTTTTGTGTTGAGAAAACAAGGATGCATTGTGGATTAGTCCTTCTCCTGTTCATGGGAATCCTTTTGGTGGTCAAGGCTTTCAAAAACGGTGAGTGTGACATCCGATGGCTGTATAAATAAAGTTGTTTAAGTAGTCCGCAAAGCTACTAATCCCGGTATTTTTTTAAAAGATTAACCTTCTCAGATCGTTTGGCAAACTCGCCATGCGCTCACCTGACTGTTGAGCCAACTCCTAAAGAAAACCTCCCCATCAGACATTGTTTCGCAATAGTGACTTAGATAGTTTCTTAGCTCTCTTTAATTGTGTTTCCTTTATTGGATATATTTTATTATTATACGCATCGTTTGTTAATAACAACGTTTTAAGCCATTTTTCTTCTACCATCACATCACTGAATTATTCATAAATATGTCTTTATTTGTATTTACGCAATTACAGTTTCCTGCTAGAACTCAAACCTGTAATAAACTCGTTTTAGAACACCTGATAAAGTGGGATTTTAATCCCTTTCTGTGGCACCAGCTGTCGGTTAAGCAGGTCAGCCCAACCGATCACCGCGCAGAACTTTCCCCCGTTCTGTCAGCGATTGTTTCGTTTCTGCTTTTGTTTGCGACTTTTTTTTTTTATTCCAATTTAACCAATTTTCGAGAGGTGTGCGTGTCGTTCAGAGCAGCAGATGGTGGGAGCTTTTTGTAGAGAGAGGGTGAACAAAAGCGCAAAGGAAGATAAATGAGAGAAGCAGTTGTGGGCCTGTGGAAAGATCATTATTATTATGATTATTATTATTGAAGATTATTCCCTGTAATGATGAAACTCACACTGTTAAAGGAAGTTTGAAGAAGCAGACTGTATCAGACTTGGTTTCGCTCCCTGAACTGGCCTGAAAGCTGCTCCTTTCTGATTGGAATATGAAAAAGTTCATCCCATTGTGCCACAACACCAGATTCAACAATTGTACTTTATAAAAGTTCACCACCAACATACTTCTGTTCTATTTAGACCCAGCATGAAAATATTATTTATAATGATATTAAATATAAATACTAAATAAGTCCATGCAGTAATCATTTGTTCCAGTTAAACTCCATGTGCTCCTTCAACATTTGTTTTTCTTTTCTTCTTGAAATGATGGTTTGGGATCGTCTCCACAAGACAGACAGATAGATAGATAGATAGATAGATAGATAGATAGATAGATAGATAGATAGATGGAAGTCTAGTTAGTAATCCAGCTGTTCTGGAGCTTGACATGAGCCAAATGACCAGATGTGAAACATGACTGTCTTTCTGTCGCCACCTTTAACAACAACTTTCTCCCCTCCCCGTCTGCAGATAAATGTGGAGGCAACATCAGAATCTCAACCGCCAACTACCTCACCTCGCCCGAGTACCCCGTGTCTTACCCCTCCTCCCAGAGATGCACGTGGGTGATATCTGCGCCGGGTCCTCACCAGCGGATCCTCATCAACTTCAATCCGCATTTCGATCTGGAGGACCGGGAGTGCAAGTGAGTCCCCCCCTGCGAGTTGCGGAGAAACAGATGTGCTTTTGGCTCCCAAAAAAAAAAAAAAAGCTTGTTCGTTCAGACTTGTTTTGTGCCTGAGAGCTCGGCCTGATCTGAAATGAGTTGGAAATGAGAGGGGATGGAGTGAAACAGCTCTATAGTCTATTATTCTGCAATAAAGGGTGAATGAAGTAACAGAATTGGTGGAATTAAACAACGTGGGAGACCTCTCCAAGTGCCATTCTGGCCCCCAGACCTCACTTTGGGAGCCATTTCTCTACACCTATAGATGTATTTATATTTGAAAGCGTGTATGCATTTGTGTTCCCTGCGCTCCCCTGTGTGTGTGACACTCATTCCCCCCTCTCCCTCATGTATATTGCACATGAAACTGCGCCATCTAGTGTCCGCAGGCTCGTTGAAGCCGAGTCAGAGCAGTCCTGCTCTGGGCAGAGGGAATGTCTCACCCCTGCCATTTGGTTCTGGAATGTCCTCTGCTTTTTCGTCTTTGTGGAGCGAAGTCACCGGGGGTGTAATATTGATTTGGACGGCTTTTTTGCAGAGGGCACAGAGCGAGGGAGAGCTACAGGTCCCCCAAAAACCTCACCAGAGGCCGTTAAATGTGGCTGCTGCTCGGATAAAAAAAAAAAAAATGTCCATCTTAATGAGCCATTTAATTTCATAATTCCTCTTAAAATCCCATTACTCTCCAAACGGCTGAGAAATTCCAAGAATGGGTTGCATAAAAAAGCTCGGCTCGGCTCACTTTAATGAGACGATCGTCGTTAATGTCGGCTGGAATCGAGTCAAATGATCTGACTCATTCTCGGTGTTTGTGCTGACTTCAGTTTCAACTCAGAAGCTGGGTGGGTCTGGCCTTTTTTATAAGGGCGGATCTTCTGGGCGACGGTTAGCTGCTGATCCCGCGTTTGACTTGTGAGCCGCGAGCTGTCGCGTCCGACAAAAGGCTAAGCGGCTAACCTGTTGTCAGATGGCTAGTTTAAGCCGGTGAAAGCGGAGACGGGCAGTAATGTGATGAGCCGGTGTCGGTGCGGCTGCCCTGAGGTGAAGCCTCGCCTGGGCAGACTGCCTCGCTCTGATTGCATGCGTTATGCGTGCGTGTGTGTGTGTGTGTGTGTTCGTGCGGGTGTGTCGGTGCCTCTGTCTCAGTTGTTTGTTTACACTGCAGGGCTCGGGAGAGGACAGGGCTTTGCCGGATCCTGTTACTGTATCCCCCTCTTCACCCAAAATCTAGACCCCCATGCTTCTTTTGTGCTCCCTCAGCGGCCCCCCTGTAGGTTTGGAGGTTTTTTTTTCTTAATCCTGGGTTTCAATGCCACTTCAACCTTTCTTTTTTCCCCCTCGCCGTCAGAGATCTATGGCGGGCTGAACGCCGCCGTCTTCATTTGGTTTCAGCACCACAGGGACCGACGGGATCAACTGTCCAAGAGTCTCAGTCGGGAAGAGGGAGCGAGAAAGGGGACAGGAAGAAGTGGTGGGTGGGGGGGGGGCGAGCACACGCAGCAACAATGCTCGCGCTAATCAAATTAGTCAGGAATGAATTTCCTGTGTCCGAACAGAAAGAGAATTTAGTCTCTGCAGGCTCAAGAAAAAGGAAGCTTTCAACCAGGTTGGAAAAAAAGAGGGGCGGGCTTTGAGTTTAGTGATCCGTCGGCGTGTCGTTTACAAATTAGCGCCACGCTTTGATTTTTTTAACCGCCGCTAAATCCGCAGATTGTGGATCGCCTGTTAATTGGTTGCTCGAGAATTTGTTCGCAGATGAAGTTTGTGTCTGCGAGGGTCTCTGCCTCTCTCTCGCTCTTCAGGCTGTTTTTCTCTCTTTCAGCACTACATATTTGATTGTTCGTTACATTTGCAGCAGACGCGACCTATGAGATACCAATAGCGTCGTCAGAAGCCTGTGAACCCTTTGTCTAGGAGGATACGCTGACAAACGGCACCAGCAGACGGCTGTTAAACTCGAGTGCGTCTCTCGCGCCGGAAAAACACTGTCTGCCTGACCTACAGCTCTTTTTTTTCTCGTTCTATTTTTAACTCTGTGCACCGTTTCATTTTTAATGTTTTTAATGGAGTGGTTTTCACGGGACCTGGAGACGTATTCCACCATATTCGCTTCGCCTTCAGCGAGCGACGACAAACCGAGAAGCGAAATCCAATTTTTTTTCTCTCCCTCCTCATTCTCAAATTATGGCACTGTGTAACATGAGGCTATTGTGCTAATCGCTGACAAGGCCCGCCGCGGGTAACTCGATTACGGGACGGGGGGAATAGTTACTTTACGTATCGGCAGACAGTCGTTGGGTGTTATTTGCGTTGGAGCCATCAGACTCCCCTGTCGCAAAACTCCACTCACCAGATCGGCCCTTACATAATGGAAGCTGATGAGAGCCAGAATGGCTTCCTTATCTGATGGACTGGCAGAGTGGGCGGAGGTGGAGGGGGGAAGCGCTACGATGCATGCTTCAGTGAACCGCCTTGCAATCTAATTAGCGGGCAAATGGAACACATATGCACCGCGTGTTCCCCCAACATGGCTGTTATCATCAAACCAAACAAGAAGCACTCAAAGTGGTGCTCGCGAAGAGAAAAACAACCTGAGCCGAGCGGGGCCCGGCCGACACGGTGGAGGTGGTGGTGGTGGTGGTGGTGTTGTTATACGTGCGCTACCCTTGACAGGTTTGTTTGGGGAAGTGCAGAGGCCTGTATCCTGAGAGCTGGAGGAGGAAAACACTTCATCACAGAGATAAGGGGACTAAGTGAGCCCTGCGATTCTGAATGCAGAACGTGTTTACCTTTCACGCACCGTTGTGGACTTTCACAGAGCGGGGGGTTTTTCAGGGAGGGGTGGATGGGTGGGAGGGGGCGCCCTCGCCGCTCTCACAGCTAATGAAGTTTGAGGTGAATGCGCAGCCCCGCATCAAGGTAAATATTTGAGGTCAATTCGGCGCTGGAAATCCGCGGAATGAGCAAGCTAGGCTCGAGTGGAAAAAAAAACTGAAGTAAATAGATGTGCTGTTGCTCCGCTCCCTCGCCGCCAATGCGTTCTGTGTTTCCTCTGAGATCTGATAAGGGCCGTCGGGCTTCTCTGGCTGTGGCCGCGCTGCCGTCTGAGGGGAAAATGGAGGTCTGAGTGGATTGGAATCTAAATTTTGAAGATTGAAGGGCAATTTATTTAACTCGTAAGACGGACAAGCTCTTATTGTTCCGAGTTAGAAATAGCTGATTAAGTTCAAACTTCCACTTTTGAGCAGACTCAGAGAATCTTTAGTTTGGAGTTTCGGGGGTTGTTCTCACCATCCCTCTCTCCTGCTAACTTGAGGAGGAGAACTTTTCTCTCGATATGATGTATTCCTAAAAACATTATGAATCATTGATGCCATCGGATATGCTGACCAGACCAAAAAGCACACACACTGACTGAAATCCCTCGCAGCCGGCCAGCCAAGAGTCAGTCAAGGCTGCGCTGTTTGTTTTGGAGGAGAGGGCCGGAGAGGCAGCCCTCCCTCATTTCTTTTGCTTTTGTCTCTGTCTGGATGATATTTTTTTTTTCGACCCCACAGAAATTCCAGCGTGACAGCCTGCGCAGTGCGTGGAGGAGTGAGGGCGGGGGGGTGGCAGGTCGGTGGAGTGTATGGCAGGGTGATACGAGGCGGCGGAGATATTTGAGGAATGCCATCTCAAGCAGCCCTTTTGTGAGGGAGATCAGGGGAAAGTGAGGGAAAGCCTCCCGCCTCGCCACGCTTCAGAAGTCTGCAAAAGCCCCCCTCCTTCCTCTAGGTGCTTGTAACTCAAAGCTTGGAAAAGCACTCTTTTCCTCTTTTTAATTGTAGGCCCATTCTTTCTTTCTCCGTCCCTCTGCCTTCTTTCCACTCCGATCTCCCGCTGAGCTGCCCCCGCGAAGCTGCCTGGCCTGCTGGGAAGGCAAACATTCTCTGCTGTGTACCCTCTACAATAGACATCCTGCCCCCTCCTGGCATTCCTGACCAGGCCTGGGCTCCAGAGATGACTAACAGGAGCTCGGGAAGGGGGGAGTCGGGTGTTACCCTACCCCGGATCTATAGTTGGCTCTTCCTTTGTCATGTGGAATCCCACTAACTCCACTCGTATGTGCCCGACAAAGAGTGCCACCTGTTCCGAGGAAGTGAGAGTGAGGGGACAGAAGGGGCTTTAGGGAAATGATCCATACTCGGCCACTTTCCCCTAATTCCCCCTGTTAGTCTTCCACCTGACTGGCGTGCAGCGGCTCGACGATCAGATAAGAGCAGCGGAGCTTCACAGCTGGGGAGATAACTCCTCTCTTCTCCCCCCCTTACTTCCCCTCTATCGTTCCTCTGCAAGGCAACCATGGGCAAATAAGGCCGAGTGGGCTGTGTGACCATTCATCAGCTGTTGTCATGGAGGAAAATAAATAAGGCAGGAGCGCAACAGGGACCTTTTCTTTAACTGGCCCGTGGTGCCGGAGGCGCCGTGACCTCCGGGGGGCTTCGTGGTGACAGGGATTGTTGGAGATACTTATGGCCTGTTAGCGGACATTTATTTCCGTTGATGGGCGCTCCTTTTCAAAGGCCATGTCGGAGAGGCATCCGCGGTGGCGGGGGGTTCAAAGCGGCGCCGCAAAATAGGGCACGGCAAAATAGAGAGCGTGAAGGGCGACACCGCTTCTTTTAACTACCGGGTTCGACAAAAGCAGACGAAATTATGCACCAGGTATTTTTTTTCCGACAGCAATAGACTCCCACCGCTCAACACAATGGAAATCAAATTACACTCAAAATTGCATTGAAAACGGCGCACCTTGAAAAACTAGCTTGTCAGCAGCATATCAAAGAGCAATCCACTTTGAACATGTCTTGTTTGCTCTTCGCGGCAATTACACCAAACCTTATTTTGTCAGCGCGCTATAGTTTTTCCAGAGACGAGCGCTCCGCGTCTTAAATTGCTGTTTACAATACATCACCCCGCTACACAAAATGCGGCCGTTAATGAGGCAGGTGAGCCGTTCAAAGCCGAGGCGCTGACGAGTGTTCGGCGTTCACCTTGCTAATTAAGCAGAGGGCAGGAAGAGGTAGGGCGGCAGACAGAGATGTTGCATCAGAGAGCCGTTGACCTTCACTGTCGTCCCTCTTCCTCGTCTCTTTTGAACGTAAAGGGTTCCTCCCAGGCTAATAAGCAGGATTAAAGTAGGTCTGTGCACGTGTGTGCTCGCATGCATGCGTTACGTCCGCGTGTGCGCGAGTGACCGTGGGGTTGAGGGTCTCTCTTTCTTTTTTTCTTTTTTTTCTCTTCTTCATCCACCGGTGAAGTGTTTCACCTTGGCCGTGGCTTGGAAGGGCGGCCTGATTGAAAAGCTTTCTGGCCGTGGCATCTGCCATCCTCCCCGCTGCTCTGTCACCGCTTTGATTCATGCACAACCTGACCACAACCGGGAGGCGAGCCACTCTACCTCGCAGCGGGCGGGCGGCCCACTTCACAGCCGAGGAGCAGGAAAAGGGAGGAGCGAGGAGGAGAAAAGAGGGAAGAAGGGAAAGAGGAGACGAGGACCGCGCTCATAAATAACCCAGTGGATTTGAAGCCTCGGTCGCATATCTGCGGTGGCACAAAAGCATCACACAGTCTCATGTGTCTGCCTGTTTTGTTTCTCGTCTCGATGTGGGAGTTAGCGACGCGTGTTTGCCAGGCATTGAGTGTCACTAAGCTGTTTCTGGCACGCGGCTGGCGAATTCTTTTTCTCTTCTTCTTCTTCTTCTTCTCCTTTTCTCGTCAGCCCCGATCCAACACGAGCTTCCCTATATGGAAGTTCTTGTGGAATGGTGCCGCGGCCCACACAGCTTAGAGATGTCAGTCGTATGCTTTTATGCGAAGCAGATTGCTAGAAAAAGGAGCCGTATGGAGGGACTCGTGATTAGAGGACAACATTTGGTAATCTCGGCTCTCTATCTGGACACACATCTATTGCCTGTAAGAATATTCCTGCTCGTTCTCCTTCCAGCACCGATGAAAAAAAAAAGACATTAAACACTAAGGCCATTATTCAATTATGCGTTTCTGTTTCCAAAGGACAGTTGGCAATAAGTACTGTCTCCCCCTCGCTCTCTGCCTCATATAATATAATTAGCAACAGGTTTTTCGTCTTGCGCCTTTTTTTTCTTTCCATCAAATGCTGATTTTCTCAGTTTATGAGGCCATATGGAAAGCAACAAGGAGCGATAGGGAGGGGCATTGTGTGAGGTATCGTTTGAGCTCATGATATGTGGGTGGCAAAGCAGTAGTCGAGGGTGGATTATTTCGAAACAGTACCTCCCAGTGTCTTACTTATCCGCCGGGTCTCAGGGGAGAAAGGAAGGGAAGAGGCTGCTCAGCTTGACGAGGGAGTTCTGGACACTTTAATACAGCCTGCGTTCAGGCTTGTCAGACATGTTTCGTTCAGTGGTCTTACCTTGAATGGGGGCCCGTGATTTTGATTGATGCGGCCGGGGTCCTGCGCTGCCTGTTTGTTGCCCTAACGCCCCGGTGCTTACAGATCCTCTCGAAGGAGGCAGGTGGGAGGGGAGGTCGGCAACCGCGGGGCTCTTTGTTCAAACAATCACGCAAGTCCCCAGAGGGGCTACGGGTTGAAGCAAAGTTTGTTTGCGGTGGGTCGGCGTGTACAATGTGAAGCCAAAGACCCTCCTTTCTCGGCCCCAGATCCCCGGGGTCATTTTTGGTCGCCGCGTTTGTGCACAGCGGGCTGCCGGCTCGCTGGTGTTCCTCCACCACTCAGCTCGGCATGATTCGGCCACGCCGGCAAGCAGACAGTGATTGATGGGGCGGTACCCCACTGCTCTCTGATTGAGTTAGAGCCACTCACAATTCCTGGCTTTGTTTGCTCTTTGCTTGATCCCTCCTCGCTAAATTGGCAGCATTAGTTGTGGTCTTTCTTTTTCATTGCTGTCGCCGCTGCAGTTTTTTCTCACAGCTTTATTTCTTTTGTTAGATGGCAGTTATTGTGAAATGGGACTGTAAATTCAGCCCCACAACAGCCGTCCGTGGCATTATCACAGTAGGGCGGTGCTGAAAGTGTTATTAGTAGCACCATTCCTCTGGTGCCTGTCCAGCCAGGATGACCCTGACCTACGCAGGGATAAGTGACAAGAGGGGCCCCCTCTCTTCCACGCATACTTACGCAATCTCCCGGAGGATTTCACCATAAAGAAATGATACTAGTGGACAGACAGCCTCCAAGTTGGCAGGGAAGTTTGATTATAGGGCCAATAAATGGAAGAGTCACCTTGCCCTCTGAATACTGGCAAAGGCTGGCTGGCCATCAGCACTTAGATCGGCCCTGTGATGCCAAGCATTCAGCCCCACGGCCCAGCACCACGGAGGAGATGCACGGCTTGGCCCGAGGCCCTCGCAGCACGGCCTATTTGGCTTTCAAAGTGCTGCATCATTGGAAAATCTGAGTTCTTTGCGAGCAGTGAGAACAATGCAGCCATCAGACTGAAATAAAGGATGTGGTTTTAGACGTTGCGTCCAAAGGCCTACCCACATTTAAAAGGGAATCTGGCAAAAGCTGATCAACTGTCCGTGCTAGCAAATATCTGGCTATTGTAAAAGCGCTCCCGTTATTTATTTTTACCATCCTTTTTCCTCTTCCTGTTAAGAACCGGGAAGAGTTTGTCTGGTCTCGAGGTTATTGCGTGGTTAAAGGTCAGGTGCGGTTGCTGCCGGCTGTTTGTGCTCGTTGTATACATTCACAAGGGCAGTCTCAGTCCTCCGCTACGCTCTCTCAGGGCCTGTTCGCTGTCCCCCCACCCCCTGCCAAGTGACTGCATGTCCAGCCAGATGACCGGGTCACAGAGCAAGCAGCTCAGACTGTTCCGCGACCCTCCAACCCTCCAGCCGCCTCCGCAGGGAGGACAAGGAATAGACAGAGGAGGGAGAGCGCTAGGGGGGACGGATGGGGTGCTTAATTGAATAATTCCCAGTGCAGTTATTACCGCCATTGCCCTCGAGCTTCGTAGCCGTCGCAGAGCCATGTAGGAGAATCTTACAGAGAGAGCAGAGAGAGAGAGAGGGCATGCTTCACAACACTGAACCCTTTGCTGGATTCATGTTGGCACCTGTTTGCCAACTACCTCTATCAGCTATTTGCACTATTTCTCCCTTTTGTTTCTATTCCTGCACTCCCTCTCCGCCACTTCAACGTACATGCCTTCGCTCTCTCTCTCTCTCTCTATCTCCCTCGCCAGTCTGTTTCCTTTTCACCCACCAACGCCACCGACCCGCCCACCACACTCTCCCTCTCTCTCTTCCTGCCCATTGTGGAGATGGGAGTCTTGAACAGCACCCAAAAGCTTTACCTCTGTTTGACCTCAGCCTCGACTCACCCTCCTCCTCCCTCTCCTTCCTCCTCCCGCCGTCTTTGAATGCGGCATGCTCCTCGCACAAACAGCTCATTACCCGGCGGGGAGCACCGCTGGCTTCCTCACAGCATCAGAAACAGATAGATGATTGCCGTTGAGTATGCCGCTCGATTTTTTGGGGGGGAGTGCATATTGTTGCCGTTTTCCGTCATCGGCCCGTGAAATGTGAAGTCATGTAGCGTTCACTCGGCTAATTTTAGTTCCATGTAAAGTTCAGTGGGTCACAGGCTCAAGGTTGTTGACAATTATCTCCCTGTTTTCTCATGTGTCCTCCTGTCGCGTGGTTCGAGCATCCAGGATCACATCATGTGCATCCTATACTTATGAACAGGATATCTAGTAATAGTCTGTCTCCTAACAAGCACCCCCTTTTTATAACATACTCAATATAAATGGGATACTGTTCTTGGACCCTTTAGACTAGTGTCATTATCCTGATTTCTTCTAAAAGTTCATTCTTTGGTCAAATAGTCAAAGTCAGTCCAAGTGATAGTTGACCAAGTTAACAAGTTGCCTGTTGCCCTTCATGATCAGCTACTACAGCAACTAAACGCGATGATCTATTTGATTGGCATTCGCCGTTCTTATCCAGCCCTGAAGCAACCTCAGAGTGGCCCAGCATGGATACATTGGATATGTTGAAGAATATCTAAACTCATCAGACTGCATCCAGAAGATGTTAAACACAGTTTCTCTAAAAAGGCTAAAATTGTAAGATATGGCCAGAATTGTAGTTCAAAACATAAAAAAAGACTAACATTATCAACAGAGTGTGAACAGTGAACAGTGTTGACGTTATTTCTAGTGAAGTTAGCATGCTAGCCAGCTAGCCCTAGTCTCATAATACCACTTTCCATCGGAGAAAGGAGTCAAAGGTCTGATAATGGCAGCTTATAGTGTAATTGATAAACTCATATAAATTTCAGGAAGGGTTAACCCTAACCCTAACCCTACCCTAACCCTAACCCTACATACCCTTACTTCTATTTCCTTACCTTACACCTTCTAAAATCAAGTTTCTCTCTTTTACTGAGCTAAGACTAAACTAAACACTCATTCATTTAAGCTCCTGGCAAACTCCACCTGCTAACTGAGCCATGAGCTAGTTAGCTAATGATAGCAAGCTACAGTCAAGGGTAACTAGCTCACGTTGAGTGATGATTCAAATAGGTGGCAGCCCAAACAATGTAACAGGCCACCACTCCAAGGCTGTATATTTTGACCTCTGATTCCTACATTGTGAACTGAGCTATTGGTTATTGGTCTTTGAGTCTTCATTACACATGGAAGGTGAGATGAAGCAGCCCTGTGCTTGCTCCGTCCCTGCAGGGTGTGCATATATCCATGCCACTGAGTCCTGTAGGTGCCCCGGGGGGTGGTTGAACGACAAGAGAGCTGCGGGGACAGTACGTTCAAGAAAGACAGTGTACGCGTCGGCCCTGCTGTGCCACATCACCCCCCCACCTTCACCCAGTGCCCTGTTATTTTTACCCTTGACTTCTCATTGTTGTAACAATGGCGTATCATCCAAGCCGTGCCACAGACCCCTGTGGAGGACTCTCTCTTTGCTCACCTCTGCCTGCCCCCTCTCTCCTGTGTAATCAGAGATCCTCTGAAATGTCAAGGTGGGACAAATTGGAGCCATTCCCCACTGTAATGGCCCCAGAAATGCGCCGGAGTGCCATTTTTTTCCTGTCCCTCTCTCTTCCATCTTCCCTCTTTCTGAAAAGACGCGGGCCTTTTTTCGGCCCTTTTCATCTTTTCGGCTTGTTTACGTTCCTTGTATTTTTGATTTTTTTTTTATATTTCCCATTTTTCTTTTTTGACCCTTGGCAAGTTTTATCACAGGGTTTCTGCTTTTGTTGTGTTAACATGTTAAACCTTTTCGAGAAACGGCGTCTAACTGACAGTTTGTACAACAGCTCTGACTAAAAATGACTATAAACGAGGCTGTCACCACACTGCGGCTTCACTTCTATGAAGTGTGCCCAAAAGGTTTGTTGCCTCATTTGCAAAGCATACATTCTTGTGTGAATATTTATATCTTGACACGCCAAGATGCGAGCAGAGTGCTGCCGTATGCTAAGCGATTTCACTTCCGGAGCTCACTTAGCGGGGAGAAAGTGCTAAATGTGTATTTCCATTTTGCCATGGGCAGTTTTCTAATTAATTGTACTTACTCATTCTCGGTGTGTTTATGATAGCAACATGTGCGGTAGAGAAAGAACTGCGGCGAGATGGATATTTTCCACCCTGCACACAGCTGCAGCTATTATATTGCCACTTGATTATCGCCCTGAACTCAACGCATCAGCAATTCACTGCAGACTGCTGTTTCCACTGATTGAAAAGTCCCTTACTTTATTATCAACCTCGCTAAGGTGGTAATTTTTTTCACCCGCGTGTGTTTGTTGGTTGGTTGGTTGGTTGGTTGGTTGGTTGGTTGGCTTGCAGCAGGATTTCTGTACTGACATTTAGCATGTTTAAACGTGCTTTTGGCTCATAATTTGCCACCTAAAATAAAGATTTGAACTATTTTAAAAAGCCTCTTCAAAGAAAAAGAATGAAAATATAGTTTACGATGTGATCAAGACATTGATTGACGCAGAACTCCAGATGAAAGTCACATTTTAGACGTACTCTTTGCAGTGCAAAAGCCATTTAATGTTTTTTTTTTGCTTTTTACTGTTACTGTAGGAAAGGAATTTACAATAACTGTTTACAATAACTTGGATTGCTTATTAAGACAGAAGCAATCATCCCTTTTATAAAAAATATTAGTAGTTTTGATTGATAATGACTTACAACACTTCTGAGACCTTTGATTATTTTGTCTCGAAGTCGGCACACATTAAACTAATGAATGAATTTAACACGGCGCAAATACCCTGTGCTCTTTGTTTAAACTGCCCATGTCTATCCACATTTCTCAAATCGTGTTATTGCGACCCATTTGTCACGCGTCTGACGAGGGAAACAAGGTCAAAGTGTGCGTAACAGGGCGACTGAAAAATATGCCCGGCGCTGCTGCGGCCCTGCAGGCGTGTCACAGTGGCCCATGGGAATAGAAGGCAAGTCAGCTGAACATACTTCGCCGTCGGCGGGGTTCAGAGTTCATTAGGCCGTACATGTGAGGTGAGAAAGGGGGGATTTAGACGGCCCGCTAACAGTGGCTGCTTTTGTGGTCACTTTTATTTCCCCTGCTTGTTTTTGACCCCCCTCGCTCGCCGTCTAGGTCGCGGTAATGTGAGACCGCTCTGTGCCGAGCAGAAAGGATCCCCCTCCCTCAGGGCAGAGCTCGCCCTCCGTCAGTCTGCGCTCATATTTCCAAATAAAGGATTATTGTGCGTGTTGGGCAAACGGAGGGGGATGCAATAATTGAGTCTAAATAGCCAAATTCATTAATTTGATTGTTGGCGACAGCAGATCTCTCGACAGTGTAATTAGGAATGCTAATGGATGGAGGCACGCTAAATCCATCAATGCTAATGATAATTGCCGTTCAGGAAAGCGAACATGCTCCACGAAACGTGTGGTCGAGGCCGCCGCAAAATCAGAAACGGTGAGGGGAAATCTAAAAATATGACAGAGCCGAGTACAACCGTGTGTGTGGGGGTGACACCCAAAGGGGCCTACTTGGACGGGCGCAGCTGAGCGGCGCAGTCTGGGCGGGAACGGGAATCTCCGTTTTTTTCATCCGTCTTTTTTTTTTTTCCATCCTTCCATGTGGTGGCGAGCGACGCAATCATGCCCTTCTCCCCCTCGCCGACAAGTAACCACTTCTGAAGCGATCGGCTCTGATTGGTTGGTGGTTCATCGTGCTGGGTGGGTCGCCACGCGCCGAGGCCTTCAACTCCTGTAATAATTTTGTGGAGACACATTAGTGGAGAGGTTTTTTTTTCCATGCTCGATGGTCAGACATCTGTAATAATGATGAGATTTTGACCCTGGATGAAAAAATCGTATTGTTAGCGAGTCAATTAATGTTAATGTTTTCAGCTGAGAACGTTAAAAAGATGTGGACTCCGTTTACGGCCCCGATTTTCCTCGTTCTTCCTCGTCTGTCCGAGCCGGCCGACGGTCGGGGTCGTTACAGCCGCTCTGGGCCTGAGGAAAGAGGGAACCTGTTATTCTAATACGGGTTAATGAATGTCACATGCGAGGGGGGAGGCAGTCTGGGAGGAAAGAAAGAGAGACTTCAGCGAGGTACGTCCCCTCCAGGCTCGGGGAAAAAGTGAAGCAGGGATCAGCTCGTCTTGTACAAACGGTAATGATGTTTTTCTGGAGCCCAAAGTGACACGTCTGTTCGCCGGAACTCGTTAACACGTGAAGTCTCCGGGCCCGGAGTTTCTGACAGCTGACAACAAAGTCCTTTTTTTCCCCCACGCTCGGTCCCCTGGGCCTTCGCGGAGCTGTCCCGAGCCCGCTGTTTCGGGGGGCCCTTTCCACTCGTGTTACTCGGAGATGTTTTGACATGTTGTAGGTGACATGTTTTGGGGTGCGACGGCGGGTTACGCCGTGACAGCCGCAGAAAGAGAAACGCCGGAGAAAAGCGCGGGGGCATTTAGTCCGTACACAGCGCGAGGCGAAGACGGTGATAGCGAAGAAAGGGCCGTTGTTGCGGGGGTTTTCCGCGGCATGCTCCGGCTTATAAATGGTCTGATTAAGAAATCCGGCCGACTGTATGAGGCTTATGCATTCTGTCATAGCGTTATTCCATCTCCTCAGATTGTATTGCTTTTTGTAGAGCCGTATCAAGCGGGCGTTTATAGAGGGAGGACAGATTATTTCCATGGGAAAGCTCCGGGCGATATAACCGTTATATTGTTAGGTCTGGGTGGTTTGTCGCCTTCTCTTTGGCTTCGCGAGGAGGGCTAATGTTCCTGTTTGACACTGGCGGATTGCTTTCTCTCTGTGCCTGAAGAAAGAAGGCAGGCTAATACATTTGAGTCTGTGAAGCGAAGGTCGTTGAGAATTACATTCACCCCCCCCTCCCTCACACACACACACACACACACACACACACACACACACCCCTACTTCTCTCCTTTTCCCTTTAATTTCCCCACTGGATTGGCAAACCGTTTTCACTATTAGCACTGTGGTAGGCAGCTCACTGTGTGTCTCTGTGTGTGTGTGTGTGTGTGTGTGTGTGTAATTGTCTGTGTGTGTTGTGGTGTGCTGGCGGGCCCACCCAGACCCGAAGCACAGCAGACAGATAAATAGGTGCACGGCTCGACTGGAATTGTATTGTCACGAGGAATAAGGACAACAGCGGCAGCGGTGATACAACAACAGATAATCGCCCGCGAGGACGGATCTGAGTTTGACGTGGCGGGACGGGGGAGGGGATGCCGACGAGAGGCAAACCCCCCGAAACTGTGACTCAAAACTAGGTCACGTTCTTCTTTTGTGATCCGATATAGAGGCTGTTAACTGTCCCCCCTGTCCTAGAAGTGAGACCTCACAGGGGTTCAGAGCAACTGATTAGAGCTACGTTTAACACATCCGGCGACAGGACAGCCTTCTTTTTTCGGAGGCGTCAGTCTGCCCTGCCGAGCGTTCCCCTTAACGTCTTCCAGATGATAAGGGCCCGGATTGATACGCGCCGGTGCAGAACCGCCAGAGTTTCTGGATGACACGCGAGTCATTTACGCGCAAATAGAGACATTT
The DNA here is from genome assembly GCA_039737535.1 of Lagodon rhomboides. NCBI lineage: Eukaryota > Metazoa > Chordata > Actinopteri > Spariformes > Sparidae > Lagodon > Lagodon rhomboides. The sequence goes on along the minus strand of CM077803.1, from coordinate 7,811,582 downwards.
TCCAAAAGGAGGTCTCTCTCCCCCGTCTTTCTTTCTCTCGTTCTCTCGCCTGCGCTCGGAGCACAGCGAGGAACCCCCGGGCCGTGTTCTCTCTTCCATCTGCATCGCCTCCCCCCAGCCGCGCCGCTTTTTTACGAGGGCCATCCAAGCCGATGGCGCGCCAGGGTGAAAAAAAAAAAAACCTGCAATAAACAGCTTTCAGGAGGTGTGAGGAGTCGAAAAAAAGAGTAGTCCTCTTGTTTGGACGGTGAACAGGGAGCGTGTGAGGACAGGTGAAATGAAAAAAAAAGTGCTCACACAATCACATGCGTAATGCTCTGTACACACATTTTTTTTTTTTTTTTATGCCGGTCGTTTGCAGAGATAAACAATCAGACCCCACCAACGCTCGCTCGGGCTCCTTTCAGCTGTACTGCAGCACACCCCTCCCTCGCTTCATCTCCGTGATGCATCTCAGCATCAATTTTTTAGGCGTCTGGCAAAGCTCAGCTTTTGGCAGTTAGATAGCTGCAGAGACAGAGGCTCTGAGGTGAATTATAAGTCTGCTGATAGAACAGAGCAGGGGCACGAAAAGATTGATGCTCGCTGTTGTGAGCTGGGGAAAACCAAGGGATGGAGAGGAGAGGAGAGGAGAGGAGAGGAGAGGAGAGGAGAGGAGAGGAGAGGAGAGGAGAGGAGAGGAGAGGAGAGCAATTAATGCTGGGAAGATAGTAAGAATAAGAATTTCATTTTTACAGTAGAAAAGGAGGATTTCTGTAGCTCCGGTTCGACTTTCTCTCACCATAAATATTTGCTCTGGTGACTAAACTAGACGATGACATCATCACAGCAGTTAAAAAAAACCAGACCTCAGCTTCAGGGGAGCCCTTTAAACTAAATAATGACTGCCATTTAGCCACAAAGTGAGGGTGGGTGGGTGTGTGTGGGGGGGTAACATTGTAAACACCATGTGAAACTAGTATTTTTTACTGTGCTGCAGCTGATAAAGTAGCTGAGACAAAGTGGTACTTGTGTAAGGCGAGCCGGGGCTGTTGCCACAGCTGGTGGCCACGGCGAGGAGGAAAGAGGGAGAAGACCACGATCTGAATCACAACACAGATAAGTGACGCTTAAGTAGCGGGCCAGAAAACTTCACTGAGCTGAAGCTGGAGCCTGAGGAGAGGTTTGAAGAGCGGCCGACCGTCAGGAGGGGCTGCTCGGCTTTATAGACAGGCGCCTTCTGTCCAGGAGCCGAACCTTTAACCTCAGACGCTGGAAATTTAAAGCGGAGAAAAAAGAACAAGAGTGAGGGCGCTTGATGCGTGTCGACAGCTCCGTATCACCTCAGATCACTCCTCCGAGCAAGACAAGTGAAGCCATCCATCCGCCGCGGCCGTCTCGAGGGACCCAATTTCGAGGAGTGTGTCTGGCTCTACATTTAGTCGCTCTGTCCTTTTTTTTTTCCTCTCACAAGCCGACTTCCTGCTTCTTCTGCTCGTGAAAAAGTCCCTCAACTCGCCTCCCGTGACTCGATTTCTGTTTTTCAAAATGTGAGCCGAGCGAAGGTAGCCACTTATGTGGGAAAAAAGGGTGCGTGTGGATACAAGTCGGGCCCCGCCTGAGGGACTTACCCTACCCCGAGCCATCATTCAAAGTGTAAATCGGCCTTTTTGTGCACAATCCTGCGCATTAAGCGAATTCGGAATCTCTGAGGAGACGTAATGTTTTGACAGTAATTTGGGAATCAAGCAAAACTATGAAAATAGGCCTCTTTGCCCGGGAGGCACATATTTTTCTCGGGAGGGAGGAGACAGAGAGAGCATGTGTGTGATTGCCCACACACCTGCTGTGCATTATTCTGAGAATTCATTTACGCATTCATTTAGTATGTATGACTTCTGGTCCCTTGATAAAGATGGAGGACAAACGCAGCAGGTCATCTGGGTTTTTGGGGCAGTGAATGTGTTCGCTGAGTGGCTTGCGAAAAGCTGAAAATGCAACGCACGGGCAATTAAGATCCGCGGAAACCTGAAACCGAGCCCGCCTTTTGGAGCGACGCTCGCCCCGTCACTCACAAAGTCAAAACACGGCACGGAAAAGTCATCCGAACCATCACTGCACGCATACAGGCGCTGGAGTGAAAACCGCAGCTCAGATGCATTTAATGTAACGCCCTTAACAAGTGCCTGAGAAGACATCACACACACACACACACACACACACACACACACACACACACACAGATAACCAGAGGCTATTTAGACCACCCTCGTCGGCCAGCCACTCTCATTCCCCCTCTACCAGCTTAAGTTTCGCGTGCCAGATACAGTGTGTGTGTGTGTGTGTGTGTGTGTGTGTGTGTGTGTGTGTGTGTGTGTGTGTGTGTGTGTGTGTGTGCGCATCATGGCTCCTGTTCCCAGTCCTATTTCAAAGTTGTTTTCCTCCACCGCTCCCAAAACTCTGCGCCGACTCAATTAAGCGACTGCTCCCTTCAATAGCCGTGGGCCGGAAATTCCATTGGAAACGTGACGTTGGAGCGTGGTGAGCGCTAACAGCTCTAACACCTGCTCTTTCTAGACACCGGCCCGAGCCAAAGGCCAAGATATCAACGCTTTCGGTTCCTGTTTTTCTCGCTAACTGACGACAGCGAGCGTTGTCCTGTGGTTAACCGGGAAATAAACAAGTGTTCCGTTGAAGTTCGGCGCAACAAAGCGGTTACGTAAACCTGACCTCGGTGCTGCTGGGAGCACGAAACCTCTGCAGTGTGTGCGTGTGTGTGTGTGTGTGTTGCCAGGACGATATAATGAAAGCACTGCCTGCCCACCTGTTCTCTGAGTTTTAACCTGAGACCTCATTAGTACACAGTGTTTCATTTCCACTACATTACCTGCACAATATGCTGTGTTGCTGTGTGTCTACGCTGTCCTCTGAGTACGAATGCATGCGTGTGTGTGTGTGTGTTTGCATGTTCGTGTGTCAACAGTAACAATTCCGATGTATTCCTTCAGGAACAGAGTAAGAACAACCGTGTAATGACTGAATGAAAGCTGACTAAACGTGCCTCTCTTCCTCTCGTCCTGCTCAGGTACGACTATGTGGAGGTGCGAGACGGCGTGGACGAGAGCGGCCAGCTCGTGGGGAAGTACTGCGGGAAGATCGCCCCCTCTCCGGTCGTCTCCTCCGGGAACCAGCTGTTCATCAAGTTTGTGTCCGACTACGAGACGCACGGGGCGGGTTTCTCCATTCGATATGAGATCTTTAAGACAGGTGGGCGGTCCAGCACAGTCTCACTTTGTCACACGACACACAGATATATATATTATCAAATGACTGACACTGCACATTTGGTGGTGTCGTGGCATTCCTCATAATCATTATTATTGGTATTGTCTGTTTCTTTGTTCAAAATGACAGGGGTTAAGGACACACAGAGTAAAACTTGCTGACAAACCTTTGCCGCAAGGAACTGTTCTCGCACTTTTGATCGTCTCATACGATCACCGTCAGCAGATGGCCTTCGCTGAATTTCCGTAAAAATTGCAGATGATCTGAGAACTTCAAAGGCTTTACGACAGCCGCTAAAAATGACCTCGACCGTCTCCGAGATCAGGAATAGTTTTTCTTTGTGTAATATATAAGTTAGTTTTCCATAGATCTCTTCTACCATCTGCCATTCCAGAAATTGTTTTCACTTGAAGACGAGTGTGCTGTAAACCAACCCAGCAGACTTGATGATTGTAAAAACTGAGCAAAACAAAATAGCCTAAAAGTTACAGGTCATGCATCAAAAAAAATAAGCAACTGAATTTTAAGTAACGACTTTTAGTAAACAGCGTTAATGTGTTGGCAAGCAAGTGTAGGTGAGAGGATCTCGGTTTACGATTTCGACCATAGGCGGTCAATAGCTCCTTCATAAAACTAGGAGCTCAGCCATATTGGGTCTTAAAAGAATCTTAAAATCAAAATTGGCTGCCAGTTCTACTAGACTAGATGCAAAAAAAAAAGCAAGTCAGATGCACGAACAAGCCTTGGTAAGTTCTGAAAATGTGTCTTGGGCGGAAGCGATGCTGAACTGAAATGCAGCGTAGACGCTTTAAAAGGCTGATACTTCCGCCGATCCTCTACGTGACGGCCCTATTTTCTTTAATCACTTTGCATATTGATATCCCGGTAACAACATGGTGATGATTTATTGATATTTAAATGACGTGACCTTTTTTTAAAGCAGCCATTGATTTCTTTGTTTAAGGTAGGGAGAATTACGTTATTAGAGGCGCATCATAAATCATTCCAATCTGATTCGTCTTTGAAGCTGTCACACGTGCGCGGCGCGATACAGTATGAAAGCGGGAGGAATCATTCTTATAATGGGGCAAAAAAAAAAAAAAAGAGGCTCTCCGTCTAATTTCATGGTTTGTTTGTGATTCAGTCAAGGCGCCAGAGCATCAAATTATGCAATTACAATATGGCGAGCAATATGCTCGATTCAAAAACCAATGAATTACGCTCCCATATGTTCCATAATTGTAACAGTTTTTATCTGGTGTGAATGATTGTACAATAAGCAAGGGTATAATTTGCTAAGCATCCATTCAACAAATGTTGCCTCAAGTTCTATTGTCAGATGGCGAGGGTGTGGGGCTGCCATTAAAGACCGATGATTAGCTGACGGTGGCGAAAGTGAGTTCTCGCCACTGAAACGGGTGGAGGTTTCAAAAGAAGTGCTTTCACTTCCTTTTGTTTTCTGCAGCATTCCAGTGTTCGGTTTAAAGGTTCCTCCCTTCAAGTTAAACCTAAAAATAAGACCTCTGGGTAATTTTAGTCAGGAATCAGGTACGATAAACCCATAAATATCCGCAGGCGATGCCTTATCGGAACGCGGCAAAACAACAGGGAGAATTTCCTGTTGGTCAGCAGCCATCCTTTGTTTGGCCTGGGAGGAGGAGGAGGGGGAGGGGAGGAGGAGGACAGGACATATCTGGAGTGTGGCTGTAATAGACAGACAGGTGCTACAGACTCCACTTTCATTAATTAACCTTAACAGCAGTCTGTAGAACGCCCCCCTCCGTGACCTCCGAGACATGATGAATGGCCCCGCAAGGTCCCTCCTTTCCTTTTAATCTGGGCCAGTGTGTGTGTGTGTGTTTGTGCCGGTGTTTGTGTGTGTCTGGGCTCGTGCGTGTCACCATCGCGGCGGCGCAGCTGGCGGAGCCCGGGTCCATTTATGAGATCAAAGCGACACCCCGCCCCGACATACGCAATCGCGTCCCCGCACACCGCCTCGATCCCCTCGACGGGGCCCGGCTAAATCTACTACATTCTTCCCGTGATTAGCTCGGTATTTCCCAGTCTCATCTATTAGCCGGGACTGATTACAAACGAGGCGTGTTAGGGGCCCCGCTGGTGATAAGGGATGAAAACTGCTGAGCAAACTTGATGAGATATGTGGAAATCTAGCAAAAATACAGATGCAAGGGAGGATAGAAGATAGAGAGTTGGAGCTAGATGACAATCTAGAAAGAGTTTTTTTTGCTTATGAAATCCAGAGTGGAGTCAGGGATCAGATTAAACCCAGAACAGAAGTTCATCATCTGGGTGTTTTCGCACCTTGCAGACACACGAGCGCCCTGGGCGCGCCGCTGCATTCTTAGCGGATCCAGACCGTCGCTGTGCTTTGAATTCGCTCCGTGTTTTGACTGCCGCGGCGCCGGCTGCCGCCAAGAAACAGGGCTCCGAGATCAATTAACGGCCCTGTTTGCTAGAGCGAGGGAGGGAACCGGAGAGAGAGCGAGACAGAGCGCGAGCGAGATTCAAAGCTACCTGATTAGTGCAGCTTATCAACAAGCAGGGTATTAGCTGGGAAAACATTGTGTTGGCTAACACATGTAACGCTAATGATGATACACAGATGCCTCGATAACGGATGGAGGAACGGGAGGCTCGCGCTCGCGCATGCCAATGAACGGAAACGCAAAGAATGCGGGCTGTTTATCACCGCGATGATAGGCCCGGAGATCACTGTGAGTCAACCTCAGGGACTGGCACTGCCTTTCATCTGAGGTTAATACAAGCAAAGGTCACATGGAAGATAAATATACCCTCAAAGGAAACATGTGTAAACAAGACCCCCCCCCCATCAGGGATCATATTCCAACTCACACAAGTATGTTTACATGTACAGGCTCGCCCACTTAAGCTATAAACTATGTAAATACACTCTAACACACGTGTCAACGGGCTGGCATCCATCAACGGCAGCCTGCAAAGTTTTCTAATTGGAAGAGAACAGGTTGTTTTGCGGCTCTGCCCCTCTCCACTCCTCAATCCCATCCAACCATCTTAATTAGCACGGGCTATTTATTTTATAGCCGGCAAATTGGCAGCCTCGCTCGGCTGGCTGGAGTCTGGCAAGAGACAGGAAGAGTGAGACGGTGGGTTGGGGTGGGGGAGGGATGGAGAAAGAGGGATAAGTCCGGGAGCGAGGAATGTTTGAGCTGAAGGGAGCAGATTAGCAAAGATGGTTGTGTTTGTGTACGTCTGTAGAGTTGGTGGATATAAAAAGCTTGGCCAGCAGTATGAACACAAGTCTGTTAAATCAGCCCCAAAAAAAGTTGAGTCACCAAAGTCCTGGTCCTTTTGTAGAACACGGAAGGCTGTGTTTATCTCGTCATCTGACGGTATCGCACTTAATATCCTCAAGTGTTGAGATCCGTCCTTTTAAGTGCGTTTCCATGCGCACATGCACGACATATGTTCTCCGTTAACAGCTCCGCAGTCTGCTCAGAGCCACATCAATGCTGGCCGAGGGCCCATTGAAGTGGGCGAGGAGGCAGAGATAGTACCGCTGGTAGCCCTCCTCCCTCCCAATCACAAACACTCACACACACGCACACACACTCATCTCCGTCTCATCACCTAATCATTACTCAGGAGAATGATTAGGTCCAGCGGAGGGAGGCTCACCATGTTTGTCTTTATGGAAAAGTGGTCATATAGGTCTGTCTACATAACTTATTTTAACCCAAATAAGAGTATTTTCCTAAACCTAGCAAAGAAGTGGTGCCTTAACATAACCAAGTAGTTTTGGTGCCTAAACCTCAACAATAAGTTTTGGTGCCTAAACCTCAACAATAGGTTTTGGTGTCTAAACCTAATAAAGACGTTTTGGTGCATAAACCTAACCAAGATGTTTTGGTTCCTAAACCTAAACAATAAGTGTTGGTGCCTAAACCTAACCAAGTAGTTTTGGTGCCTAAACCTAAACAATAAGTGTTGGTGCCTAAACCTAATAAAGATGTTTTGGTGACTAAACCTAACCAAAACATTTTGGTTCCTAAACCTAAACAATAAGTGTTGGTGCCTAAACCTAACCAAGTAGTTCTGGTGCCTAAACCTATCCAAACTGCAGCTCTTTCACTATGTTAACCATGTGATGACAAAGGTCTGGTACAATGTAGGTCTGGGACACCTGCTGTGGAAACTCTCCAACGGTCATACACGTAGTTTCAAGAATCGCTGGCAATCAACCAATTCAGTAGGGTCGAGTGAGCTTGATTAAAACAAGCATCTGCTGGACTCGGTACAAATGTGTCAATATCCGTAAAATCCTCATCGGGTAGCTGACTGAAGTTATTTATTTAAGTACATAAAAAATACCTGTTCTGAAAATAGCTCTCTTACTCTTGTGATCAACGGCTTTGACTGGAAACTCGATTCTGCCCGCAGCAATTTCAGACTTGAATTAACAACATCCAGTTTCAGTTTGTCCCGTCCACGAACGTACTTGTGCCGATGCAAATGAATTTGTTGGTTGAACGGTTGCAAGACAAAAAAACTATACTGTTGTACTGACGTAGAAATGATGTCACTGTAACGCGGGTGGTTTTACTCTGAGCACACACCTGTGAAAACACTTTCAAGGTGTGTGTGTGTTGGGTGGGGCCTAATAGGAGGCATGTTCTGCTTTAATGGAGCGGATGCCCTGATGGCGTAGCTCACATCTGGAACGAAGACAGACTCTCATCACACGGCCCTCATGGAAACCTAAGACAAGAAATCTCTTTTAGGGGAGCCAGGGGAAAATTGTGACCCAGCTCCCCCGCCCCCCACCGTGCCATCAGTGCCGGGTCATCCCTCATTGGATGGGAGGAGATGCGACGTCACTGGCGCGGTCACGGCACAGTTAAGAGTGCCAGCGCCTCAGGGTGTGTGCGTAAGAAAAGGTTAAATGTAAACCTGCCTTTTCCATCTGTTTGAAAGACTGACACCCCACAGGCTTTAGGTTAATGTTTGATTTAGTGTTGAAAGAGTTAATTTTCCACCGACAATTAACCCCTGTGTCACCGTGGCATGAGGACAGACTGAAGGGGGGTTGGGTGGGGGGGGTGAACTGGGCTAATGATCAGCCAGAGAGTAGCACGGAACATAAACAGCGGTGATTTACTTAGCGGTCCAAGAACAACACCTTTAGCCCCGACGGCTCCGGCCAGCTAATAACCCTCACAGTGGCGAGAGAGCGGACGATTAACATCGGAGAAAGAGAGGATTGATGTGCGAGAAGGGGGAGAGAGCGCGACAGATTTTAAATGCGAAAATAGGAAGAGGCTGACAGATTTGAACGCCGGCTCCTTGGCACAGTGTTATTCTAATGATTAACGTTCGGTCTCCGGTCCGCTCTCAGCACTTAGAGCAGCGGCTTAATAGAGACGCGGAGGACAAGTCATCAGGGAGAGTAACAGCTGAAAGGCGCCCCGCTCGCCTAATGTCGAAACCATGTTTATTTGATATGTGTTATAGATCTCTCATACTTTGCAAATTTGAAATCAGATCTCCATTAAATATCGTTTTGCCGGCCCCCTTAAACAAACTCTAATCGCTCAGCGTGCGAGTCGGAGTGACATTTGTTTGCTCCCCAATCCGGGGGAGAAGTTCCCGCCGTAAACGAGAGTTAAAGGAATCCATTACTAGCGGCTGTAAATGTTTGAGTGCCCAGTCGGAGGTCGCTGGTGAATGTTGCGCGTTCAAGGTTACCGCTTTTTCCCTCTCCCGACCCTCCCGTCGTAAAAACTCAGCTTGTTTGTTTAAAGGGAGTGGCGGGACTGTGGTCCAGCTATCTCCAATGAAACTGAAGCGTAATCTCTGGCGCTTACATAACCCTCCTTGTTTCATATTTTTTTTATCCACTTTCGCATCGAGGCGATAAATGCGGCGGGAAAGACGCGGCGACGCAACGAGCAGAGTGGCAGATAGCGAGTGAGAGGCTGCGACTTAGCATTTGGCTGACAGCGGGATGTATTTGTCTCCCGAAGCTCCTTGTCAACACGGATGCATTCACAACGCGCGCCGCTCGTACGGACACTGTCACAGAAAAAAAGCGTGACTGCTATCGTGAGTGCCTCTCGCACAGACATCAGCACAAAGCATCCTGGCTGCGGCGAGGGGGGAGCCGGAGGCGGGAGGCCCTCCCATGTGTAGGCGCCAGATAAAAGAGATGTGTTGGATGATTATCTCGCCTAGCGGGACCAACCGGAGCGCTCTGTCTTCCCGCTGCATTTTGTTGCGATGTCTCCGCTCCGTCCCTTTCTCGAACGCATCCGGTCGCACAAAAGATGACAACAGGGGAGCTGTCACCGGCTGTGATCATTCAGGAGTGCACAGGAACGGGAGGACCTGGTGGTGATGTCGAAATATGCGAACTGGGAATACGCACCGTTATATTTTTAAGCCTTAACCCACATTTCCGCAAATTCATTCATTGGATAAAATCCAATTAAATTGTCAGACTGGACTTAATACTGACAGGAGAATCAGTCCAAGCATCATGCTCTCTTCGGTGCCAGTGTACTGCCTGGATTTTTGGTTTTCTGAGTGAACCATTTCCAGTGACCGAATCTGTTCTGGTCAACTGCTGAGCAGAGATAAGGGTCATGGTGGAGGCAGATGAAATGGTTGCAGAGTGGAGTTTTGAGCCAATATCCACAGGGAATTCAATTCACTGACCTGAATTGCACTTTAGGTACCATAGCTGTCTAAAGCACTCAGGGACTCAGTGTATGTGCATTTTTCAAAGAAGTGGCAGTCGCATCTATACTTTTTTCCCCCTCCAAAACTGTCTGACATTTCTCCCAAATGTGGCGAGGTAAAGTGCAGAACGGCAGCATCCAGCAACCCTCTCATCCACCGGGAAACACTGCCTCTCTCGACAAAATTTTCTCCATTTTCCGGGAGTAAATACTAGAGGAAGCTGTGAAATTAATGGCGCCCACTGTTCTCGAAAGCCACACTTTAGCCGCCGCACTAAATGTCAGCTCTCTTTAGAGTCAAAAAACGCCGCTCGCCGCGGCTTTCAACTTGGAAAAATCGACATGGCTCTCCCTCCTGTCACTCACTCCGCTGGTGGACGGACTGAAGTGGGCCTGATGGTCTTGAATTAAGGGGCCCCGGCAAGATGCTTGAGTAACAGTGGAAAAAGCAGTTTGCCACATTCGTTTAAAGCAGCAGCGGATGCAGTCCGGAGGCTCTATCTAGCGATAACTCCCGGCAATTTTGGTTTCGATCGGCCCCCATCTGCGCCCATCACGCTGGCTGTCAGACAAGCATGAAAATGACATTATCCTGGGCACACATCTGCCACTAATGGCTCCGAATAATTGCCCTGGATGACAGTAGTTCCCTTTTTCCCTCACGTCGCGTGTGTTTGTGCGAAGCAAGGCTTGGAAATAATCTCGCTCAGCGCTTGAGCACCCAAAAAAACACCAAAAAAAGTCTGAGACAACTAGTTGAGATACTTTCTTTTATCACAAATTTTAGCGAAAAGTTTAATCTTTGAAAAATGTCCGTGAATTTCAGAACATCCCCCTTTTCCAGCTGGCATGGACTCCACAAGTTTTGGCCAAACCCAACCCAAACCCAACCCAAACCCTAACCCTGATCATGCTGTTGATGCAACCGATCCAGTTTTTACAAATCCGTTTTTTTAGTTTCTATTCACTGCCCACGTAAAAACCTTGCCTTCTGACACTTTCATTCACTCTCTGAATCCTCAAACCTTCCGATTTCCATCTGTATGTGACAGCGTTCAAGATTTTCAATGCGGTCTCGGACTGCCCGACTGTGTCTTGATGCATCGCTCTGTCACATCCCTAAATCATACTCTCGTGCTCACGACGCTCAGAGAAGCGGCTTACAAGGGGTCGACGTTAGCTGAGAGGCAGCTCTCCGGGGAGCTGTGAATAAATATTTTGACTTTCCCTTCTGTAAAATTGTGTGTTTAAGTGTTGATGTATGCCGTCGTCGCCCGCCCCCCCTCCGCCGTTGACGCTGTAATTTTGCCTGAGCACCTCTCATGTGACACGGATGAGTCATGTCCTGATGGGGTTGTGTGTGTCTGTGTGTGTGTGTGAGAGATGGTGTGAGAGAGACAGGGAGAGAGAGAGAGAGAGAGAGAGAGAGAGGTTTTGCGGAGTTAATCAAGCTGTTTATTCGCTGCTCCTTGATTCTTGTGATTGAGGCTTTTCACTAATGTTTACGATCGCAGTCCAGATGTTCCAGGGGTTACAGTTTTAATGCACGCACAGCAATGGAAGCGTTTCATGTTTGTGACCAGAAAGGGGAATGAAAAAAGGGCAAAGAACCACATAGAGAAGCCCCAGATGTGGTGCCTCTAGTGAGCAGAAGATCTATCCAGGTGGTCCCTCATCTATGGACCATAAACTGTCCTCCGCTCAATAGACACGCCGGCAGGCAGAGCCTTTTAATACCCGCCACACAAAGCCACCCACAACAGATCACTATACCAACAGTCATTCAAAAGACTCGTGTCCACCCCTTCCTTTGTCCCCGTTTTGTCTCATCTTCTCACTTCCTCCTTTCGTCCTCTCCTGTAGGTCCCGAGTGCTCCAGGAACTTCACCTCCAACAGCGGCGTCATAAAGTCGCCGGGGTTCCCGGAGAAGTACCCCAACAACCTGGACTGCACGTTCATGATCTTCGCCCCCAAGATGTCCGAGATCATTCTGGAGTTCGAGAGCTTCGAGCTGGAGCCCGACCCGACGCCCCCTGCTGGCGTCTTCTGCCGCTACGACAGACTGGAGATCTGGGACGGCTTCCCCGGAGGTGAGCAAGCGGCAGGCAGTGCTGGTTAATGATCCGACTTGTGAGAAAGTTGATTGTAGAGTCTCGTTCCCAACATTCCCAAAGCATCGAGTCGGGAATGACACTCAAAAAATCTTCCAATTTGGACCTTTAAGACAGAGCCGTGCACGATACTGCAAACTGATGCCTCTTTATGACCTACGTAAGAACATTTGTCTACATTTGTCCGCTCATTCGGGGTCAGAAGACTGATTGTTTCAACGCTTGTGCATTATGCCACTGCTGAGAAACCTGCCATCCTGTTGTGGAAGAGGAAGAAGGTTTCTCACTGTTTTTTTTAACAGAGGAAATGAACAGCTTTACACAATATGATGGCATTATCCGGGCCAGTGGGCTAACTGTCGTAGCCAGACTTGGCGGGGGTCCAAGAGTCGTCATGGTGGTCATCTCTCAATGTCAAACACTTCCTGAATACGAGAGCCTCCCACCTTTTCCTTTCCTTTTTCTGTCACAGGCTGCCTTGTGTCGGAGGATTTGTTACTGTCTGTAAATTCAGGAATGACAGGGCTAATCACTGCTATTATATTTAAAACTCCCTGCCCCGATGCTACTTGTTCCTGATAAGTGACAACGCTTTCCCGGTCGCGAGGTTGAGCAAAGGCTGCAGCACTCGCTGTCGGTTCAGACACACCAGAAAGCGTTTCCCCTAGAACGGCGCTCTCGAATCCATCTTAAAAAGTCAGCAGGTGAGAGCCGGAGTGAGAGAGGGGCGAGGAGCGTTCAAAGCGATGCTTCCACGGCCCGAGATGAGGCTTTGAACTCAGCCAGCCAAAAATCACCTCTTGAAGTTTTTCAGTTTTTTTTTCTCCCGGCTATTTCAACAAGGGGGCGCAAAAAAAAAAAAAGATGAAAGCTTTTCTCACCCATCAGCGGCTGAAAATTGAAAGATTTTTTTTTTTTTTATCTCGTAGCGCACAACCTGATGCACATCAGCACCTTCTCCCTCGGCGTTCCGGGTGATGGGGTTGAAGTGTAAATCGCGGCGCCTTTTTCAAGCGAGTTTACTTAAAGTTCAATATTTTCCCGGCTCGCATCTCCTTAGATTTGTAGTTGACCTTTTGATTCCCGCAAAGTATCTCCGTGACTCATTTGTATGTTCTCCCCTTGTAGGCGGGACGAGTTTCGTTATCACGATCCGTGTTAATTAAGACCTGCGAAGGCGTGGAGAGCTGAGAAAATGTCACATTATTATCACCTTTTAATATATGTTTTTTGCTTAAAAAAGAAGAACCCCACGGGTCTGGAGGAGAAATGTTTCATGTATTACTTCTGACTTATTAAAATTCAGAGATTTCTCACTTTTTCATCTGAAAGTTTGGGCAAAAGAAGCAGAACAAGATCTCAAACTCTTTTTGAGCTAACACAGGGGGGCGAAAAAACTATATAAGACCATTTTGGACTGATGTGGCATCACACGTGACGGACAGCCTCGTGTAAAAATAAGTCACGGGAGGAAAACGGTGTGCCGGTTTTTTGCTAGGCGGTTCCTGTGGTGCCTGCCGGATCGATAGTGCATTAGCTCGGAGGCACTGAAGCATGCTAGTCGTCGGGGTATGCGGAGGTGAGCGATGTCCGGGCGAGCGCAGGCCTCTGTGAAGCGCCGGGGGAATCGCACCTCCGTGTTTTTCCACCTCTCGAAGCACACCTCGCTGAACCGGCTTCGCGGCGAGGTTCTTTAAAATTTCATCGCGCTGGGGAGTCATGCAGATAATCCGGAAGATGGCATTTCTTCGTTCGGGGCCAAGCCTTGGCGGGTTAAAAAGCACACACACACGGATCCTCGCGCGCATGCACCAGGCGGCACCTGGGTTATGAAGATTAATTCGAGCCCCTCGCGCGGCCCTGGAAGTCCCGGAGGTCTGGCCTCTGCCTTTCATGCGGGAGCCGGGCTGGAAAGGGGGCACGCTCCGGATGACAGGAGGCTACGGGGGGAGGCAGGGCTGTCACTCGCCGCTGATCACAGCATTACTAATCACAGATAAGCTGCGGGTCCCCGTACACCGGCGTGAACACACACTCGCGAATGCGCATGGATCATGGCACACATCAGAGACACGGGGGCAAGGTCATTGTGCTCTCCCGCTCCCTCGTTACCCCATCACTCTTGCCTCATGTTCCTCTGCCTCCACCTACCGTTCCTCCTCCCTCCTGCCTCCCAAGCCCAATGGAACAAGTCCCTCTCGTTCTTTTATCGCTCTCCGTCCCCTATTGTCTCTACCCCTTCTTTACTTGTTTGGCGTCCTTCCACAAAGCTCGCTCGGCTGTGTCCGCCTCGAAAAGACGGGAAGCCCGAGTAATTTACAGCCAGCAAACAGGCAGAAACCGCGACACGCCCGCACCGCAGGTTCTTCCCTCCGCTTTGCTCTCATTGTGTCCGAAACGGCGAGCAGGCATGGAATGTTTGCGAGTCCTTTTCTCAAGCGCTTTTACGGGGCCCGGTGCCATACCTCACTGACACACTAGTTTTCACACCTCCATGGGGGGAGAGGGTAGTTCAACCCTTGTGTGACACGGCTGTGGCAAACAAACAAATATTGAGTTAACCCCGAGTCTAACCCGAGGAACGATGTCTGTGCTTCCACCCCCACCCCCACACCCTTTTTCCCGCCTACAGTCGGCCCGTACATCGGAAGGTACTGCGGGCAGAACACCCCGGGCAGGATCATCTCCTACACGGGCATCCTGGCACTGACAATCAACACCGACAGCGCCATCGCGAAGGAGGGCTTTTCCGCCAACTTCACCGTCATCGAGAGGACCGTTCCAGAGGGTAAGCTTGCATGAAAACACAGAAAGTCGGAGAAGTAGGGATGTCGAGGAGGCTGAAGGTAGAGCTTTCAATTTTGACCACTGAGATCCAAAGCAGGGTTAGATATTCTCCCAGTATTTTTTTCCCACCCCTAACTGCTTGCAAATGTCTGAAAGGAAAAAAAAAACCTAATCATGATGAATAAAACTTAGTTTTAATCGAAGATGACACCCCGAAAACAGAGGTAGAAATCAGAGAGATTTGCAAAGTAGAAGAAAATTTGTATTTGATGACTGAAATTAACTGAGCAGTTGCAAGAATTAGGCCACTCATGGAAACCCCCAGAGGAATGTTACTAAAAGAAGCAGATGTCGTCTGCGACTGAAGCCACACATGGTCCTATTACGGCACATTCCCACACGATTAACAGAGCTTAAGAGTTATTAAATAAACACCTCCTGCTTCTTCGTTCTCCGAGCGTGTTACAGGCTACAAGTCTGCCTCCCGCGGTTTACAAGACTTTTTTACACACTGTGGCCCTAGACGGGCTCCAAAAGGCAGCTTCCCCCTACCGGCAACCATCCTGGACACACACACACACACACACACACACAGCCCAGAGGGTTTACACGCAGCAGCGTCGTCATAGGGTTTGACCCCGGGACCCCGTTTTGCAAAACGCTCTGGCTAAACATTTCATTAAGGAAGACGAGCGCTGGTAGGAGTCATAAATCTGTCCAGAGGCCAGACCACCCCAAAGACACACAGGCGCTCTTTGAACAGCGATGGAGACGGATGGCATTCAGCGGATCTACTAATCATCTCCAAAAAGGATTTTCTCTTGCCCAGAGGAAAAGCAGCACACACGGCCCCTCCCTCACAGTCACGAGCACACGATGACTGCTGATGTCATTTCTGCTCAGCTTCTTTCCCGAGTTACTTGAGTCAGTTTAATCACACATCTGAGATCCAATTACGCGAATCAACTTCAGGACACATGGTGAAATATCTGACCCGGCAATCAGCGGCGAGCACCTTCATCTACATGGGGTTTGCTCGGTCTTACATCACCGGCCGAGGCACATCCAGCTAGAAAAAGAGAATTTCCAAACTTTCTCCGAGCTCCTCCAGAGCTGCGCCGCTTGAATCATTTATAATCCCCTTATGTATAATACACGGCGGAGTTTCTGGCTCATGCGAGGAGATGGGTACACTCTGGCTGGAGGCTGCCGATGAGAGGCGATAAGGTGATGAAAGGAGGCCTTGTCTTTTGTTCTCTACCCCGTGCTCGTTCTCTCCAGTCGCTCTCCTCGCCCCGTCCAGCCTCAGCCGCTATCTTCCTCGGCTATCGGCCCCGCTTCGGTCAGCATCAACCCACATGATCAGATACCGTCCCTCAGCGGCGGGCAAAAAGTTTGACGGGAACTGGCGACGGGACTCGGGAGGTGCGAGACAGTGTTCTCGGCCTCACGCTGGGGATCCGGCGCGCGCGATCGCGTACATATGCGTCCGCGCGTCGACACCGCAAAGCACAAACACACACACACGCTGACCCAGTGACTGAGGTGTGGCAGATGGGGAGGCCATCTGCGTTCGCTCGTAGGCAGCAGCCACTTCGCAGTTACACACTGCTCCCCATCCTGCGCCCTCTGAGTGTGCGCGCGAGCACATGACGGCATCGTCGGGCGAAGGACCAAATGTTCCCTGGCACTGAGATTGGGAGGGACTTGTGAGCGAAGAGTTAACAGTTTGAATGTTTTGGTGTTATATCGTTGATCGGGATTATATATAGTCGCAGATTTTGGATGTTGTTATATTTGATATGACATCAGTGTTGTCTATTCCTGGTTTTTAAAGGCATTTTCTAAACTTACCAGACTGTTGGACTTGCTCTAATACTCAGTCATCATATCCACTGATGATCATTTATGAAAAAATCTTATTGAGTTGATATTTTGTCGAGGTACCAATAGTCATTTCTACAATATTGAGGTATTTGGTTAAAAATATTGTGATATTTAATTGAAAAAAAAAAAATAGATTTGGAAAGATTGTATCAATGGTTCTGGGTGAACTCTGGGTGAATCCTTGGCCATATGTCAGGGTGCTTTGACCTGCTCCACTGTCAAAAAAAGAGGTAAATAAACAACACGGAGAGAAATGGTCCTCCGTAATGTGTGAAAGTGTGCCTTCACATACGTCTGCGTTGTTGCGGTGACATTATACGACTCCCGCCTGGATCCAAAGGTCACGTCGTTTGTTTCCGACGGTCTCTGCGTGCACGGCGGTGTCGGTATGTCTGACCCGCGGGGGTTAGAGAGGCTGCCCTCAGGCTCACCCTTAGCTGAGTCTTGAGCCGCGGAGTCACCTCCTACCACGGGTGGCTGACCGCCGAGTGTGATATACGGCCCCAAACCACACATACTAAACACACCTAAACTCCCCCAAGAGACCAAGTTGGGGGAGGAAAAGAAACAGTCAGCGTGCGCTAAAAAACAGATAAACTGCCCACGGGGAGATGAGGAAACGCATCCAGTCAGTGGAAGGAATAACCGGAGTGAAAGTCACTTTAAGGCCTAATAGTGGCGTAAACTTAGCCCGCGCTGAATGTTTCATGGAGGCGTTTTTACATCTTAATGCGAAAACACTTCCATTAAAAACTAAAGTGAGAGAAACAGAAAGGATTCGCCGAGGCGTCGCTGATGTGCTGCTCTGTTCCTGCCGGCGGCGCTGAGTGCCTGTCGTGCGGTGCCCTCCTCCCCAGAGACCAGCCCCGATTCTGGGGGACGCTGAAAGCGCATGCTGGGTACATTCGAGTGCTCTCAGAATTCGCCCGAACATCGTTTTCACTCTAATTTTTTTTTCCCTTTCCCTTACCTTGTATCTGTCCTCTCTCTCCCCTCTCAGACTTTGACTGCAGCGACCCTCTGGGAATGGAATCCGGAGAGATAACATCAGACCAAATCATAGCCTCGTCCCAGTACAACCCCAGCTGGTCTCCGGAGCGCTCCAGACTCAACTACTACGAGAACGCGTGGACGCCTGCGGAGGACTCAAACAAGGAGTGGATACAGGTAGGGATGCAGTGATTCATAGAACCCTAACCCTCTTAAAGTACATGAATTACTGATTATTGAGTCATTTTGAAGATAAACAACACACACAACAAAACATTTGAGGACATTATCTTTGGCTTTGAGAAACACTTTTCATCATTCTCTGACATTTAATGGAACAACTATTAAAATAATCTACAGATTAATCAACAATGCAAATAATCATCAGTTGCGGCCTCGGATGCAGATACAACATTGCTTCAGATGATAGAGAGGAAATTATCGCGTTTTTCAGAGGGTTATTAGATTTAGATATCATAGATAATTGCTAAAATAATTCATAGAAAGTCGGTTGAAGGTTTTGTAGTCCACAAAACATTTCTGGAGCTTCCGGGCAAAGCAGCGCCGCAGCATCCTCTCAAACAACTGAAGACTTGTTTCAAAAATGACGAGAGATAACCAGAAAAAACATAAAAAGGCCCCGTACAGCGTGATCCAAGTGTCTGGAAGCCCCTGAGATCCCAAATCGATTTTTTTACACCCCTTTATACGACAAAATCTTCACTGTAGCCGCCAAGCTATAAACACCAACACTGGGTTTTTATTTTTGAGTGACCTGTTCCTTTAAAAAATAGTTTCAGTTCACTTAGTAAGCCATGACAGTGTGGCCTGCAGTCTGTTTTGTGAGGTGTGTCACAGTCTGAGGGTGTGTGTGCATCAGAAGTGACTCCTGCCTGTTGGAACACAGTCGGAGTGTTCTGGGTTTGTCCTTGAGTCTCCGGGGGGGGCAGGTTCTCCACAACGCTTTGACGAGACCCAACAATTTCAGTGATGAATGTCAGCCGTCCTGATGGACCTACGGGGCGGCGAAGTCCACGCCTCGCAAAAAAAAAAATTGCCAGTGTCCGCCCTCTCTCCGTTTCTGTCCGTGTCTTTCCTCTCCCTCTGTTTTCCCGTCCTGCCTGATAACTTTCCCTCGCCTTGATAGCAGTGGCCGCCCCCCGGGGGGGGGATTCTGGGATTTAGTCCAGGTATCCTGCCCGGCCTCGTGCACACACACACACACACACACAGACTCAAACAAACAAACAGGCTCTGTCATATATTTTCCTGTCTGTCAGCTTATCTGCACAAAGCGATCATCACCCACTGGGGGGAACTTTATGTGGAAAGATTAAGGATTTAGCTTTTTTTCCGTTCCCAGATGAGGATGAGTCGCACATCCCGCTCGCAGGACAGAATCCCCCGGTGACACGACTGCAGCGCCGCTACCTAGACGCCTGTTTGATTTATTAACCGAGAGCCTGCAGTCCTCGTAAAATGCCCAGACTGTTTTTCTTTTTATCTGCTCTTTCTTTTGCTCCATCGCTGAAAAGTTCGGCCCCTGCGTTTTTCCTCAGGGGACGAATAATGGAGCTGACCCAAAGCCAAATATTTGCTCAGGGAGGGCCATAAGCAAGCTCTTTTATTATTGCAATGAAAATATTGTCCTGAGGGCCCCTGTTGCTCTTGCAGACTAATTTAATCAGCGTTCGAGCATGTATGTGTGAGGGAATCCGTGCATTCTCCCACGCGTGTGCGCGTCTTGGCTTCGCGGAGGATCTGGAAGGTTTTGGCGAGGTCCACGTTGTCCCGCGGCAGAGCCCAGCGTGCATCTCGAGTGGCTTAGGGGAGAAATATGGCCGCCCTCGCCACTTCCTGTAGCAGCTGCCTTCCTGTCTGCAGAAATTACAAGTGATCACAATGATCGCTCTCCCTGCTGCGGTATTGATCACACCGGGTATTTTGATCTCGCAGTAAAATCCGGGCGTGCTCTTCTGGGTGTTTTCCCAATACTCATCGGATCAAAACGCCGAACGCGGCTCCCCCTGATTTCTCGTTTCCAACGCGGCAGAAGAGCCAAGTCTGCGGCCGCCACGTAATTTATGTTCTCTAAGAAGCGCGACGCACTTGTGCCGAGCGCTCCGAGCGGAGGCCCAATTATCACAAGTGGTTATTAAAAGAGGAGAATTCTTCATTCGCCTTTCGTTGCCGCGGCGCTGCAGAGAGCCCGGGCCCCCTCGCGGCACGTTCAGAACATCTGAGCGCGCCGTCAGATGCATGGTAATCAATTCATTATTTATTTCAGTATCATACGCCGACTGCGGTTCGAGGCAGACGGTTTTATTATTCATGACGGGCGTCCTTTGATTCCTGGGCTTTTTTTCCTTCGCTCTGGTTTTTCCCCCTTTTTTTTTTACTTTTTGACGAACATAATCCAGATTTGTCATCCATTTTAATGCCGCCTCATTCTGATGCGCGGAGGAGAACGAGGGGGTCCGTCTCTCGTTTTTCTGGGTAATTAGATTGGCGTGGTGTGGTTCAGCGTGGAGTGCCGGGTTAGCCAGGCCATTAATCAGCCCCCTTTGGTGGACGCGGAGATGGACAGATGTCCTTTGAGCGGGGTTTGTGGCTCGAGGAGGAAAGAGCGAAGACAGAGGCGGTAATCCCTCAAAAACAGACCCTCATTTCATTTCTGTTCCCGTTCGCTCCTCTCCTTTTTCCCTTCTCCTCCTCGTTCCTCTTGGAAATTTCAGGTTTTTACAGATCCGCATCAAGGTAGAGGGAGATTTCTGCGAATGATCTGCCGGTGCGAGCCACGGCTTTCTTTGAAGCTTAAGAGGATGAGCAGCGGAGGGGGGTTGCTGCAAAAAAATAAATAAATGAGGATTCACTCGCGGGCTTGTAGCCTTGAATTCAGATCAGTTTCACAAGAAAAAACCAGAGCGACACACAACACTGGTGAGGAAATACCTGCACCTGCGCAACACATTCGTCTCTGACGGTTTCTTAGATCGGGGGGTTCCTTCAGGGACCGTGACTGGCAACAGCTTCGTCAAATGTGTCTGAGAAAAGGCCCTGATGGCCAGCGAGAGCCACCACATCATCCGAGGGATGCAATAAAAGCACGACAGGATCTCTGTCAGGCGGCCACCATTGATCGCACGTGCGCACGGGATGAATAATTTACGGATCGGTCTTGGAGAGAACCCAGATGTCAATACCTGAAAGCCTCTTTATTGAGCATCTCGTAATATACTGGACCGCACATGCACATCCCATACGCTGGGCCGGCTTGATTTTGTCCTCCATATCTGTAATTTAGCCGCGATCTCTCCCGCCATTATCTTCAATCTTTCACACCGGCACGCATTATCCCTGATTACTTCACTGGTATTTATCAGCCTCCGTACATTGTTTAATAATGAGGGGAGATAGCGAGTCCCTTCGCCGTCGTCGTGTGAGAAACGCTTTAATCCCGCTCGTCTGATGGATGAAAGCAACCGCACGCGAGAGGCGTATCGCCGTGTGTGTACACAACACGCTCCCCCTATCTGCTGCGCGTGATGCTAATCTCCAGGTAAAGTCAACCGTTTACGGGCGAGATTGTCGCAGGTTTACGCGGAGAGCTCAAAACGCCGTGTTCCCCAGAAGCAAACAGCAGCGTGAAACTTGGGCCACTTAGCAAAGATTATACCTTGGCTTTCACACTCAGAAAATATAATTTGCCTGAAAGAGAGACAAAAATATGAAGTTAGGTGTGCCTGTGGGATACAAGGTGTGCATGGACCAAAGCAAAAAGTGACACAATCAAGTGAAGTGTACATGGATGTTCCAACCGAGGTACAGGGGCACCCACCTAAAACCAGTCTGATACTCTGTATCAATAGCAGGGTAGTCGACTGGTTTTGTTGGCAACCTTGTGATGGATGGGAGATGAGCTGCAACTTTAATTCTTCGTTCAACGCTCCAATAAAATCTCCAATCCCATTACAGCACAACTGTCGCAGCAATGACAAACCCCGAGTTGTGATGACAACTCAATGATCAGTAACTGAAGGCAGCGTGTGCACCATGGCGACCACCCAACTTTTAGCTTTCATTACATTCATAAAGTCTCTTTATTGGTCTATTTTTTTCCAATTAATTTCAATATCTGCCGCTATTTGTTTTACGATTACACTGGGTGTGCCAGATTCAGATTCAGATGGCACAGGCACGTCCAGGCACACCCATGACTATGCGGCTGCTTTAATTATTTTAATTACACATACAATCCCCCTTTTAATTCTATTACACAAGTTTAATGGGTAACACTTTACAATAACTGTCATTAATAAATTGTACATTTATCGTTAATTTAACTTCAGTTAATAGCTATTTAACTGTTAACAAACAATGGAATGATTTATAAACCATTATGAAGCAAACTATAAAGGTTTATAGACATCAGTTCCAACTTTAATATAATTAATAATGTTTACAGATGAACTACACAGTATTCATTGACCATTTACAAAGTATGATGAACATCAGTGGCAACATTAGAATAAAAAGCTTAATAAATGGTTTATAACACATTTGTTACCAGTCAAATAACTGTTAACTAAAGATTAATTAACTGTGAATTTGCCATTTATTAATGATGGTTATTATTAAGTGTTACCATTTGATGTAAAGTGACACAGTTTATGCAAAGTTTTTCTATCATCAAGGGGATCTTCTACAAAATAATGTTGGGTTTATTACACGTAAAAGTAATTTTAAGTTGGCTACTCTGTCCTCCGTAATAATTGACACATCTTGTTATTATATATATTGTCTCAACATGACAGAAAAACTTTGTGTCAGTGCACTGTAGTTTTGATCTAACCCTAACCCTGGAGCGCAGAGGCTAACGTCGGATGCCAAACCTCGTCGTCCAAACGTGCGTTCAGTCACCCCAGGTAAATGAGCTGCAGACATGCCACTTTCGTTCTCCCCCCTTCTGACTCCCGTCCCCGATCCGGGGCTTAGCGCCGTGCCGAGTGATGAGCAATTAGAATATGGACCGGTAATTAACAGCGGCTTCTCAGCTGATGAAGTCTTGCGGGAGTGGAAGAGCCGGGGCTGGCACGCGACCGCCGGTGAGATCATCATCGTGTCGCGCAAGTGGAAACAATGGGCGCCGTCTCTGCTCTCGATTGGAAAATCAATGAGAGGATAGAAGCCCCCGTACTCGAGTGGAGGAGCCAAAAAAAAAAAAAAAATGGGACTGGAAATCAAAAGGTGAAGAATGGTGTGATGTCATGAAACGAGACAGCGCTGCATAAGTACTCGGGGAGAGAAAAAAACTCAGCTCAGCCGTAATCAGTGTCATTTTCAGCGCCTGTGCTACAGACAGGGAAAAATGCCTGAGAGCTCCCTCATCACCCAACCGTCATCCACAGCTGTACATCCTGGGATAGTATCATCGGCCAGCTTCCAGACATGACATACCTTCAGGTCGCTCTCTTTTCCTTCCTGATCGCTGTTTCTTAGTTGCACAACAATTACTCACAGCATGAGTCGTGTGTGTTGGACGGGACGGGAGCGATCCTGGACTCTTAAACAATGATTCAGAGGGAAGAAAACTTTAAAAACCGACTGTTTAAAATACTTCCTCTCACAGCTGGCACCCAAACCTTTAATCACGCGGCGCGCGCTCCACACACAACAAACCGGGCAACCTTTTATTCCATCGCGGCCGCGGTTTCGACCTGTTCATCCCTCTTTGTCAGGAAAACAGATGATCGGCGGACGGGAAAACATGTATAATTTAATGCCGCCGAAGAGGTGTCGACGGCGCTAAAAATAAAACCGCCATCCTGTCAGGTGGATATTGTGATAAATGGAAGGTCGCGAGCGGCGCTTATAGGTCCTGCAGCATTTGAGTAATACAATTTTCGCGAAAGGAGAATTAATTACACTTTTCGGGGTAATGGAGCCATTCCAAAAAAGCTTCCTCTACGAAAGCACTGCAGGTGAAATTAGTGAACGGGTTTGCCAAAAAAGCCGGTTCATAATTACTGCATCTGGGGGCTGAAGACGTTTCCCCCCCTTTAGCTGCGTAGGAAAGTAGCTGCGTGCATGTCGGCAGCTCTCAAAAGTGTCTCCCATTACCGAACAAAAGACATTACAATCAAGATTTTGCATGTAAAAAACAGGGGACTCTTTCTCCTGACTATAAGGTGAGGTTAAAGGTGAGGGTTAGGGTTGAAATGTTCTTTAAAAGAAAACGTAAAGCATTGCCAGAGATTGTTTTCTCGATGGGGGGGGTCTCTGTCTCTGTCTACCAGCTGCTCTTTGACTTTGGAACTCAAGAGGAGCGCCGCTTCTTTCCTCACCCGCGGCATTTCTCTCCTTGTTGTTTTTTTTTGGCTGAGGGAAAACGAATAAACTCGTTCCCCGGAGGCCTCGGTTATTCACTCAGCGGCCCACACACATACCGATGGGAAGCTATTTTTCCCCCCTCTCTGTTGGGGGAAGCTGAGAAATGGATCCGAGAGAAAGTCTTCGGTAAACTTCTCCCGGAGTACGGATTGCCGCGCGCAACTTCTTGGCAACTCAATTATGGGCCAATCAAGCAGGGAGAGATAAAGCTTTTGAGCCCTCACTGTTTCTTGAACGCCCCCCCCGTCCTCTTCCTCCTCCATCTTCCTCCCCCCGCCCTTATAAACCACATGTCTGCTCACTGCTCCCACACAACAATGACTCGCCTCAAACGCGTATCATGTGGCCCTGCTGCTCCGCTGAGTCATACGGCGCGGAGACAATGCACCGAGTATCGGATAGACCCGATGATCGTGCCCTCAGCCGCCACTGCCGTTGAGGGATAATTGGAAAATTATCTCTTCAAACTTGTACAAACAGACATAAACACACTGTCATTGTCTGTCATTCCCGGTCATGTATTCCCGCACTGACGCGCGCATGAAGCGTACACGCCTCGTTCGAATGCCCGACGTCGACTCCGGCGCTGATCTAATCGCACGCGCACCAGGCTTTAACTGGCTGGTGTTACAAGCCCGAGCACGACTAATTCTTTTTCTGCCTTTCTGGTTTCATTAGCCTGTGAAACGACTGGAGCGGTGCGCGCTGTTGCGGGGGCCAGGTGCTTTGAGTCATCTGTTTGCCTCAGAACAGGAAGGCAGAGCACACCCAAAACACACAGGCGGAGGCAAACATATCTTGGACCGTGCCGCGGCAGGAAAAAAAAAGCTCCTGGGAGACAAGGACGCGATGGAGTCCTGCCCACATATCAGCCTTTATGGAAAGACTCTGAGAAGTCGGGCTGATTTCTTACCCGGCCTGGCATGTTTATGGCTAACACGAGCTTCATTCTTACGGCTCAGCGTGTGTGTGTGTATGTGCGTGTGTGTGTCTCCAGATATGAGTTACAGTGCGCCGGCATGCCCAGAATGTATGGTGTCGTTTGTCTATAGGTGGGCCTCGGTCCAAACGCGCACTTGCACGGTAGAAATAACAATATGGCGAACGTGGATGAGCTTCTTTCTGTCAGATCAGCAAAAAGGGGAAGTCACACCTTATATATATATTGGCGTCCCTCCTGAGCGGACACCTTTACACCTGTCATTTCACACCTGGCATCTCAGCGTATGCCTCGAGTGACCACCTGCAATCGGATACAAGCAACTTCCCCCACTTTATACGCAAATAAACACTCCAGTCGAACAAAAGGACGCAAATAAAGACATGTTTTTGCGTGGAACATTTGCCAAATTAACAAGAATGCCCCAAAAGTTAAGAATTTTTCAAACACAGCGTTTCACAAAGTTGACAGTTTCTCCCAAGTCAATGACTCACAACACTGAGCAATTTCTCAAGGGAGTCTGGGGCATCCAAGAAGTTGTCTGTATTGGTTGCCGTTTACTGTATTTGCTCTATTTCGTATCGACTGTCACTAAGATGTTGTGTTCAAACAGCTGCTAAATATGAAGATGCACTTAAGACACGGAAGAAGACGGGGTTAGGGCTCTACGAACGTGGTCCGAGTGATCAGATCTCTAATGCGTCTTGCGGTCGTTCGCATCTGTCCTCGCAGCTGTCCGCCTCTGATCGGATCACTCATAACGCATGTTCACGCCACTGGGAACAGCCTCAAAGCAATAAAAATGTAGCTCATCCCTGGAGAGTCGCCGTGAACACACCTCCCCTTCCCGTGCAGTGATTACGTCACCTGCTAAGCATGATTCAGCCTTTCAGGACTCAATGACGAACAGTTTGATCGCCGAGATGGACTTATTTACCCCAGATGCACTGTGCACTGCTTGTGATTTCTAAATGTTGGTTGTTGGTTTATGTATATAGGTCAGCCAGTGCCGTCAGCGGCTCAGGGCTAAGAGGAGTCCCACTAGTAATCATTATCCAGGCCTGTTTGTTTTTCGCTGCGGTCTCTGCGGTACGGAATGGACTCTGCTTTGCATCCCGGCAGCCCCGTCTTCTCACCCTGACCCGCGTAACCCCGCTCTGTTAGCGCTGCCTCTGCCTCGTTTCCTCCACCTCCAACAAGCAGCCATTAATAAATCATGCTTTGCTCATTACCCAGGCTCTGTTATCAGCCCGTGTCAGTGAAATTGATCTAGTCTGTGCACTTCTTCTTCTTCTTCTTCTTCTTTTTTCTTCACCAGAGACCCCATGCTTCTGTCCTTCACATCTTCCAAGGCATCACTGTTAGCAGGCTCGTTCCCTTCCCTTACCCGACCTCCTCCTCCTCTTCGCTCCTTCTCTCCTCGTCTTTCCCATTTCTGTCCTCTCTTTCATCATTATTCCCCTCGTCGCGGCATCGCCCTGACGCCAGGTTTTGGAATCGATTTTTTTTAAAGAAGTTCAGCGTCATTAAATTTGAGCTTTTCTGCCAAAAACTTCAAAAAATGACAATAATTCGGCTTTCTCCGGCTTCCCGTGCGGTTTTCGCGTTGCCCTTAAAACTCTCGAGCGACAAGTGGCGAAGAGTTATAAAGCGCCACGCCCGATGGCAGCGAGCCCCTCGAGAAATTGCTACCCTTTTAAAATAAAAACATTAATTTATATATCCATGAAAGTTGGACCAGAATATTGATTAAAGTCATTAGTCCGGCCCTCTCCAGCACACTTCTGAGACTGTTTGAGCACCCACAAGTGTTCCCAATTACCCCCGCCACTCATTTCGTTTCCAGAGGCTCTTCTTCTCCATTACACCTAATGAGATCCATTCAGAGAAAAACATCCCAGGGCCAAGTCTTCCTATTAGACCCTTTTTTTCATGTGAGCTTTTTCAGTAAGCCGCTCGGCCATTGGTCCAGATTGGAAACGAGTCAGGACGGCCTTTTGATCATACAGAGATGTAAAAGACCTGCCTTGGCTGATATACCTCCTGTGCAGGCCTCGCTGCCATCCGCCTCATCCAATCGCTGGCGCACGCGGCCGTTTACCCTGCAGAGAGGAATTTCGGCTCCTGCGTTATTAAACGGGAACCTTCTGAAGCCGGGGGGATTTGATCCTGTCTCTATTTGCGGACCCAGAAGAAATCCGGGACTTACTGTACAAGCCCCTTGAGCCTCCAGACAGGAACAAAAGTATTCTGTCTCCGTACGTGACTGTACTTTTTTTGTTAGTCTCCATCCATCCAAATCCTTTTGAGTAGCCAAGAGAGAGCGAGAGAAACGGCGTGGTGGAACCTCATTTATTGCTCCCATCTGTTTATGTCTTTTTACCCGTGGAAGAGGATCGGAGGGGGCAGGAATGACCATCGCTCTGTGGCACGCAGACGTTCCTCCTCCCGCTCTCTTTGCTCTGAGTCATTAAGTGTGGCACTGTGCTGTATATAAGGCTGGCAGACGAAGCTAGTTGGCTCCGCGAGTATGGTTTTAACATATGAGAGCGCTTTGGAATTGATTTTGGAAGGCAGATCGCCCTGGTTTTAATTTTCTGAAATATGTGCAAGCTCCTGCGTCTGTCTGCTCGCTCTCACAGCAGGGACTTTTACTGTTGTCGCTCGTTCTTCACACGCTCACGCCGATGATCTCCTCCGCGTCATAATCCGTTCAAGACGCGGGTCGCCTTCTATCAGGGCCCGAACCCATCTCACGTCGACATCAAAGACCTTGTCTCTCATCGTGATCTGGAAGACCTGTTCCGCCGACGCCCCGGCTCCCGTGTTTTAGCGCGGCAACACCATTATTCCTCATTAGCGTCAGCTCGGCCTGTCAGAGACGGTGTTATCGCTTGTTAGAATTAAGCATGCTGCTTCAAACGCCGAGGAGTAAGCATTCCCTTTTTAAAAAGCCTTTCAGTTTCGCACCACACGCTCCTCTCCTCTTTTATGGATGAAGGGGTGGCATTATGGGAATTAAGTAGCCTGCGCAGAGGTCAGGAGGAGTAGATTTGTTATCGCTAGTGGCTCCTCAGAACTAGCGGTAGCTGATCTCACCTCCCGGCTCCCAGTCAGGCCCTTACAGTCCCACCGTCCCACGTCGGACAATAAGCCAGTCTGAAGGCTGCTCTTACCGCAAAAACAGAAGCCATGGTGACACTTATGCTAATTCCCATTTCCACTGTTTACCCCCTACCCCTCGTTTTCGAGTGCCCACTTGCCCCTCGGAACAGAGCTACAAATGGTAGCGGCATAAATCTCCCCCCTATGAAATGGGACAACCCTTCAAGACCCTCATACGTTATCAGCTGTCGCCGATGACGTTGATGTAAATTGATGTGACCCCGACATTTCCAGCTGCGGTGATTCATCTTGCGTTACCGTGGCAATCCTGGGATTATGACAACACCATTTTCTATTCGTCCGATGGAGCTGGTAAAATGTGGACGTTCGCAATTCGTTCACAACTTCAAAATGTCAATCAGGCGATCAAGTAAAAAAAGGGCGCTGCTTCATTATCTGGCCACTAGCGGTGCTTGTAGGTTAGCATTAGCAACCTGTGCTCCTGCCCTGCCAGTCTGCAGTGATATGAGAGGAGCGGTACCGAGTTCAGCAACTTCACCGCTGGACTTCAGTCAAATATTAGGCATCACGTGCCTTTAGAGGGGGTCATCCCTATGTTCCCCGGGTCCTATGTTCCCCTTTTTTAGAAAAAAGGTCTCATGTTCCCCATTTTTCCCAAAAAGGGACCTATGTTCCCCTGTAGCAATACATACCAGGGAGCATAGGACCCTTTTTCTGAAAAAGGGTCCTAGGTTAGGGTTAGGGTAGGGTTAGGGTTAGGCCTATCTGCCATGGAATTTTTCATTAATGGTGGAAAGACCGTGGAACATAGGACCCTTTTTTTAAAAAAAGGGTCCCCAGTCTCATACAAAGAGGGGAACATAGGATCCGGGGAACATAGACACGCTCCCCTTTAGAGGCGGGGAATGCAACTTTTAAAATATGCGCACAAATGCAGGACTCACAAATCAGCTGCCTAGTTAGCTGCCGAGGCATCAGCAAACTAGCCGTGTTTGCTTCATGCTTGTTGTGAAGAAAAAGGACCATAATATGTCAGAGAGTTCTCCTGACCCTCTGTCTGGAGGGGCACGCAGCCTTCACACTTCGCCCTGCTCGTATATATCCCGACACCAGGCATCAGCTCTGAATGCAAAAGCACGTCCATGCGACTACAGAGCCGACCCAGACTCCCTCTAACCCCACCACCGCGGGTTGTCTCCTTGTGAAAATATAATGGCCCCCCCAGTAATGCGCCGCAGTTCATGATTACTTTATAAAGCCCTGCATATTTTAAAGACACAATATTTGATATTCAATCTGTATCTCTCTTTTTCCTCCTGGCCAGTTTTTCGATAATGCGATCGCGGACCCCTTCGCTCTGTTCAACATTCACTTTGATCCAATAAGCTCTTGTCTCCCATCTCAGGAAATTAAGTTGTCATCCTGTGTCTCTTTCATTAATGCGAATATCATTTCATTGCGTTTTTATTAAATTCCAGGTAGCAGCTGATGAGACTATAGCCAGAGGTGATTGTAATAATGCGGTTATATTTTTACCTCTCCGGCTTGTCAGTGCATTATTAATACACGCCGCGCGTTTGAAAGCCTTTTTTCTGCAAAAGTTATTCATGCGTTTGAACGGGCAGCTGTATGGGCTACTTAAAAAGGAGAGAGAAAATCTTGTCATTCTTACATCTCCTGTGGAATTTTCTTATTATAAATCATTTAAATCTCTTTGTCCTCCGCAGGTGGACCTCGGGTTCTTGCGGTTCGTCTCGGCCATAGGCACCCAGGGCGCCATTTCCCAGGAGACGCGGAGGATTTACTTCGTGAAGTCCTACAAAGTGGACGTCAGCTCGAACGGAGAGGACTGGATCACTCTGAAGGAAGGCTCCAAACAAAAGGTATGAGAATCTTCTCTGCAACCTTTGTTTCATTAGCCGGCGATTGGCCGATCACGTTAAAAACACCAAGGTAAAACTGTCGGGAAACATAAGGCAGTCATATTTTTTCTTACTTTTTCAGCCCCTAACTCTACTATCAGAAGCAGATGAGTTAGTAAAAGCTGTTTATATTTTTGTGTCTGTCTCACCAGTGCCATAAAAGCCACTGCTGCCCACGCACTGCAGCTGGAAATGTCCCATGTTGGTAAAGCGGCCAGCTGACTTGAATTGTGGTCTCTTCCAAGTTGCCTTTGAGCTCAACAAAAAAGGGGGAAATACCCAGCTATATGCACTCGAGTCTCTTCCTCCCAATGTGCAATTATGTACTTTTCCTCTCTGTACGGTAACATATCCGCTCCCCGCACGAGTGGACGGTATTTCGAGCTCGCGTCGCTAACGCAGCGCTGCGGCAGTTTAGGGGGGATTATGTAAGGAATGTAGCCACTGTTTTACTGTCAAGTACGCATCAGCTTGTCGGCGAAGAAACCAGGGTGACAAAAGACTCGACAAACAAGAGTTAAAGAGAGAAGGATGTCATGTTTGAGCAGCTGGTAGAGGTGGGTCCGGCGGGCTCGACCGGAGCATGACAGGCCGTAACCATTGATTGCTGATCGGCCTGTCAAACAGAGCGGGCTTTGTCCGTCCGGAGGCAAACACACCTTCCACAGAGAGTCAGGGAGACATGTGTGTCTGACAGTTGTGTGTGTGTGTGACATGTAAATACCACAAGGCGAGGCCTCGTGGCGAACACAAAAAAAAAAAGTTCTCAGCAACAGAGCATCCAAACAAGCGTGTTTGTGCTGCGGCGTACACACATGCCCCCCCCCGGGCCCGACCGCTTTATGGTCTCTCCCAAGTTACACAGTCCATTCTGTGAAGTGGGGCGCCTAAAGGTGCCGTAGTAAACCCCGCCTGTGTTCTTCTGGAGCGCTAAAGTGCTTTTGTGCGAAGGGGCCCATTTGCTGCGTGCTGAGCGGGCAGTTTTCTTAGCGCGGCTCGGGAAAAAAAAAAGCCACTTTACAGTTAGCGAGCGGAGAGAGGAGGCGCAGCGTGACATTTAAGAGAGTGGATGACTCGGTCGCGGGGTCCCTTAGTGACGCGGCTGGCGGGTGTCGCTCAGGGACGTGGATGCAAAGAGTTGGTGCCCTGGAGGTTTTGTGGAATTGTTACCCTCCTCAGAATCGGAAATCCTTTACGTTACAGTTGCATCCTTCTAGGAAAGAAATATCACAGCATAGAGAAATGATAGGAAAAATACAAAAACAGATAATAAGAACCAGGGGAATGTAGAAATAGAGAGAAATATTTACAGATACTACACTACAAAAAGTGTAGATACTGTTGAATATTATTGAAAAAGGTAATAACTGACAATAATTTACAATAGAAATGCCACAGTGCATCTCAGTATTTGCACAGCGGCTTAAACAATAAGCTCTTATCTATGAGTCCATCCTGTTCCTCTCAGCTGGACTCCTCTCCGCCCCGAAGCTACTCTGTCAGGGGAGGTCAGGAGGTGGCACGGTCACCGGCGTGATTCGGTTACGCGGAATGAACCGTGATTTACTGCGGGGGAGCCGTTCTGCCGGGTGGTCAGCCCTGCTCGCACGGCGCTAGTAAACTGTCAACCGACCCCGGGGGAGAACAGTGACATCTGTGACCTTTAAACAAGACACGGCAGTAAAAAAAAAAAAAACCCTACGCCAAATCTGGAGCTGGAGGACGGAAAGAGGGCATCTGAAGCAAGTCCGGACTTGTCAGCCTTAAACACGCGGCCTCAGGTTTCACGGTCAGGGGCCGCGGCCACATGTAGCGAAAGGAGGAAGTGCTAGGGCGATCGCAGGGGTTACGGGGAAATCAGCTGATGCAGTGTTACATGTAGGTAATCTCTATAGAAAATCCATGCACATGAATGCGCTCTCTGTCTGCAATGGATCTGATTTTGGTAACTGAAGCACTTTGGGTTAGGATTAGGGGTTACAATCTCAGGATTCCAGGTGAGGGTTAGGGGTCAGGTTGTGATCAGCTTTCTAAAAGACTGTCTACAATCTGATACTCGCGTTATAATCAGGCTGTAAACAATGAGAGGACGTCTTGGCCTGGATGTCAATTATTCATTATCCAGAAACCCTGAAACATTTGGCTGTTGGCCCGGAGGCTAAATCGTCATGAGGAAACGAGGGATGGGTTCCAAGATTGACGCGCATTTAACATTCGTCCCATGTCTAAAGGTTACGCCGTTTAGAACCACAGTTTAAAGTCCTGTCCTTTGATTTCCAATATCCTGACTCCTGACTGGATGCCTGTGTGTGCTGCGTGTCGGCTCTTGCCTGCCCAACCTGTTTACCTGGAGTTTGACTCTGATAATTATCGATAAATATGATGACGTGTTTTCCCTTTACTCCGCTGAATGAGCAAGAAAGCCGGAGGGGGAAAGAGAAGACGTTGAAATGAAAAGCGAGATGTAGAAACGCTCTGCACAGGCGTCCAGTGTGTCCATCCTGTGAGACCAATCACTGAGCCCCTTCCTCTTAATCTCACTAAACGTGGATCTTTCCCTGCCTCGACTCTCTGTTTCTCAATTCAAGGTTCTCGCGGAAGAGATTTCCAACCTGCTTCGTCAATAATTTACTCTTCTTCTGCCTCCATTGCAGGTTTTTCAAGGCAACACCAACCCAACAGACGTTGCCAAGACGATGCTGCCCAAACCCACGCTGACACGCTTTGTCCGGATCCGACCGGTTACCTGGGAAACAGGCATCGCGCTGCGCTTCGAGGTGTATGGATGCAAGATATCAGGTGGGTGCCGCCGAGCCTATGCATATGTGCCGACGCATCTCGGCTCTATCTTCGCTCCGCAGCTGCCGGCGGAGACAAACAACTTTTATTATCCCGGTTATGATCTGATTAAACGCTTAAATGCATTATTCAAGCGGCGCCGCCGACTCTGACTCAGCTCTCTTCTCCTCGTTGCAACACTCGGTGTTTCCCATCCCGGCCCCGGTTGCACAAACACCTTCGCCGTTGCCAGGTGTGAGACCGCGCTCCCTTTTTTTTTTCTGCGAGAGTCCTGCTCCGAGGCTCGAGCAAGCTGCTGCATAATAGAGGAGTGGCACATGAAGGAGGATTACCTATTTATGTCACCCCATGTTTAGATGTACCTCATCCAATATAAATGGAGCCGACAGCTGGCAGGCAGAGGGAGCCGGAGCTGGGTGGGATCTATACGGTCCCACCCCTCCTGCCGAGCCGGGCCTCGGCCTCCTCTTTAGCCGCAGTCTGTCTTTCGCTTTGCAGAGCTCTGATTTTGGTAAGGTTGTCGATTTCATGTGTGTGTGCTCACTTTCGTAGGGTTTTAGAACATCTCTACGGGTTTATGAGCGCGTGTGTTAAATGTTAATCGGTGCTCGCCTGTGTGTTTTGCGCCGACTTGATGAGGAGTGTACATCCTGCAAGGACAGGGAAAAAACACAGTGTTTTGTCTGTGTTGTTCGTGCAGGATTAGACCTTGGATTAAAGTTAGGGTCAGGATTAGCTGCAGCCAGACAAATGTGCTCATAAGCAAAGCGTTGTGTGTGTGTGTGTGTGTGTGTGTGTGTACGGAGTGTGGCCGTGCATGTAATGGCAGAGGGAAAAAGGCGCTGTGGGTTACGGCAGGGTTACAGCTGGGGCGTGTGTTTTCGGGCGAGGGACCAGACCGCCGCACGGAGAAGCAAACACATCACAGGGATCGAAGTCGCCGCAGGGCCTCCATAACGACGTCAGCACCCCTGGGTGCTCTGAAGACGCTGCCAGCTTCTCCCTGCGTGCTAGCACGGCTAGTTGGAGGCTCTTGAGGGCTGGATAAACTCGGTGACTCACTCTCAGAAATACGAAGGTGCAGCTCCACTTTTCCTGAAACGTGACGCCAAAACGTGACAAAACGAGAGGCGTAGAGCTTTATAAAAACTATTTCCACCTTCCGCTTTCCGATGCCAAGATCACAATCCCGGCTTTAGATTAGAGGAGATGGATGTGTTCCCCAGATGTGTCTCGCTGAATCGCGGCGGTTGCACGCTCACGCTGATACAAACAGCTACTCATTAATAAAAACATCCACCGCCCTGTTGTTTTGTAAATACGCCATGCTCTATAAATATCCCTGATGGACCACTGATGCTCCACCCAAAGCCGAGCTGTGCTGCCCACATCGCCATGCATCACCGTCTACTGTCCTCAAACACACACACACACACACATGTGTTTGTTTCCTCTGGGCGTGCCATCTCCGCAGCTCCCGTCGTCGCAGCTGATGTCGATTAGGCGCTCCAGATGACCCGGGGGAGTTCACCCGAGTGTCTCAACCCAGATCAGACGTACGCATTTTTCAATCACACACATGTACCTCTTCTCTCGTATCTTCCCACTTCAAAGGCGATCGGCGTGCAGCGCCTCGGCTTCGCCCCTGCGATCAATCTCGCACAGATCTCGGCCGAGGACGAAAAAAAAAGAAGAAGATTGAAAAAAAAAACAGTCGAGAGGCTTCTGCACTACCAGTGTTTGTTCCTCGAGCCCCCCCGATTTTAAAGAATGTGTGGCCTGGAGATCGGTCTCACGGGTCTGCATAGGAGCTGCTTTAGATAACCAGAGACGGAGAGCAGAAGTCTGAATGCGGCCTTGTTCCGCGAGTTTTTCGCTCACTTTTTCCCAGAGTCGCAGAGTGGCACAGTGTGCACTTTGTCTCGTACAGATACAGAAGACGTGATAATGCCCAGACTAAGCCGTCCACGGGAGTGGGATCGTAAATATGTTATTGCTTACCCACAGGTCCCTGACTCTTGGGATTAAGTGTTCGCAAGAGACAGACAGGGAGATTTACCCCTAATGCAATCTGCTAACCGTCACACTCCTGGTGGTAATTGCAACACTGGGAATTTTTCCGCGAGTCCCAGTGTATTGTACTCGGCTTAACCAACTGCAGAAGTGTGTAGGCGGAAAACATAAGGCACCGGTGTCGGCATTATTTACTCCTGGAGGTGTTTCAGAAGAATAAAAAAGAGTGTCATATTTATTGACGGTGTGCTCAGGGAGCTAAAGTTTAAAATGTACGGATCCATTTCCTGTTACCACTCATTGTTGGACCCACGGGACACAAGAGCTATGAGGTTTCACAGACTGCTAGCGCCTTTAAATGTCACATGAATATTAAAAATAGATATGTTTCAGGACATTTGAATAAGCATATTTTCTGTCATTGAGATAATTTTCAAGAAAAATGCAGAAAGGAAACAAGTTAAATAGGAAAAAAAGGAAAAAGATGTTTTCTTTAAACAGGCCCAGCTGTAGCAACAGGTTGATATCCAAGTCAGCTCTTAATATGGAGGGATGGCATTTAGAAAAGGGGGATGAGAAAGAATAAGAAAAGAGCAGTCTTCTTTTGGAAACACTTCCAAAGATGCTGAAATCTACAGAATCCGGATAGGATAAGATCAGAGAAGAAAGGAGGAGATAAAAGTTTTGAAAGGGTGGACGGGGAAGAACGAGGTGTTAAAAAGGCACAGTCCCGCAGATGTTGACAGCTGTGGAGCAGAAGGTAGATGAGTGCGGCAGCAGATAAAACACAAGGAGAATGTGTTTTTGTGTGCGTCTGCGGAGGGAGGAGGGGCTGGAGAGAGACATGAAAAGAGAAAAAGCGCTCCCAGAATGCAGGAACGTGGATGCACCAACCGAGAGGAGGGTTTTAATTGGCTGCCTGGAGACAAGCGCTTCGGGCGGAGGAATTAGTATGCATGAGATCTACAGACAGATAGAGAAAGAGAAAAGAGGGAGAGATCACAGTAACGTCACAAAGAGTTTGGGGGATTGTCTTCCTCACTTTGACTTTCACCATCCCTGTTGCTGCTGTATGAACCTTAAACTCCAAATGTTGAACATCAAGCCTTTTGACATACAGCCGATCAAGTCTTGTGTTGCCAGGTACCCATCATCACTGCGGGTTTTCATTTGTTTTCCTCAAAAAGCTAAGCACCTTTTGCTTTCCTTTTTCGCCATTCAGAGTACCCGTGCTCGGGCATGTTGGGCATGGTGTCGGGGTTGATCACCGACAACCAGATCACCGCATCCTCCCACACCGACCGGAGCTGGGTGCCGGAGAACGCTCGCCTGCTCACCAGCAGGACGGGCTGGACCCTGCTGCCCCAGCCCCAGCCCTTCGCCAACGAATGGCTGCAGGTGGACCTCGGCGAAGAGAAGCTGGTGAAGGGGCTGATCATCCAGGGAGGGAAGCACCGCGAGAACAAGGTCTTCATGAAGAAGTTCCGCTTCGGCTACAGCAACAACGGCTCCGACTGGAGGATGGTGATGGACGCCAACGGGAACAAGCCAAGGGTGAGAACTGTTCTTTGTATGTCTTGAGCAACACCAACACATTCTCACTGCTAACTTGTCAGATACGGCAGCTCGGTCAGTGGCCTTAAGCTTCAAAGTACAATGCTCTACCTTCCCCTCTAGGATAAGTTTTTCCTTGCTCTTTGTACTCCTGCACTGGAGAGGCACTTAAGGAGTGAGTTTGACGGGTACCTACAGCGCCAAAGACCACTGACGAGGCTGCTGTATTTGATTCCTTAGGAGTTACAACAGGCTGGCAGCGCTTAAGGATGTCCAACATCACTGGGGTCTTTGCTCAGTTCTAACAAGTCAGAAGAATAACTCTTAAGGCAACGTTCTTTCAAGAAAGGTTGGAATTAATGGTTTGATTTCTAACAAAAACCATAGGTGGAGGTTTTACCTTCGACATTGCAGGAAACTGATTTGAATACATCTAAAAATGTCTCCCAAGATACGTCAGAGGATTGATTCGATTACCGACGCGTTCGGCAGTCGTGAGTCACCGAGCAGTCACTGCGAGTCAATTTCAGCAGTGTTTTGGATCGCATTAAGATAAGCATCTCGAGTCTATCCCAGATCTCTCTTCCTGCTTTCTATTCCGCGCCACGCTCGCCGTTCAACCCTTTCAATGGATAGTGAAACCACTCCAGAGTGGTGAGAGGAGTCGAGGGGGAGAAAAAAGGCGGAGGGGGGACGAGGACGTGCAACATGGAGAAGTGACCCGAGATTTATCTGCCGGTGTCGCCGCACGTACAGGAGGCATCAGCCAACGCTTCACTCAATGCATGCGCACGCTTACACACAAAGAACTGTATATGTACGAGCCGCGTACACAATCGCACGCGACTCCAAGAAGAGCTGCAACAGCCCGTCCCCAATTACAAGCGTCCCTGACAGGGCATAAATCTGATCCAGATGGGCTGATGGTTGATTTATGGAGGGAGTAAGGAGGATCCATATCCCCCTTGTCCTAGTTAGCCGCCGCCTCTCTCCCCCTCGCCTGAAAGATTCCCAGCGTCTAACTTGCGCCAGGTTCCCTTCACGTGATCGCGCCCATTAATCCACTTCCATCAAGTCTCTATCTCCTCCTTTGCGCCCACCTTTTCCCCATTTATCCCCTTGCTTGCGGAGGATCTGAGGCCGAGTTGAAGGAGCCCAAAGCTGCCTTTGACAGAGATGTGTGCCACGCCGTCTTTGCCGCCGGCCTCCCCCGTGTCACGGGCCTAAGCTGTGCCTTAGAAGTCGGCGAGATGAGAGAGATCTGGTCATCTTCTGTTCTTTCCCCGTCATCTTTTCCATCTCCCCGGCACATGCCATCCCCGCACCGCACCTCTGGTTTTTTTAGAGGGCACGGAAAAGTCCGCCTCGGGGTATCTGAATTTGAAGAGCTAGCGATGGCATCATCAGCAGTATTGCGCTTTGTCTTTGTTCACTCACTCACTCTTTCCTTTCTGTTTCTGTCCCCTCTTCCTTCCACCTTCTCTCCTTTTTTTTCCCCGACAGATATTCGAAGGGAACAGCAACTACGACACTCCCGAGTTGAGGACCGTGGACCCCCTGCAGTCCCGTTTCATCAGGATTTACCCAGAGAGGGCCACTCCTGCCGGCATGGGCCTGCGACTTGAGCTCCTCGGCTGCGAGATTGAAGGTAAACAGGAACCCTCGTTAGAACTCCTATTAAATCTATAGCATTGTCTGTGTTACATCTGGGTTGTCACTTTTGGCTGGTAGTAATGGCATTTCTACCTGCGGTGCTGGTTCCTTCACCAGCGGTAATGGCGTTTCTACCAGTGGCGGCAAAGTCACTACCCAACGCTGATGACATTTCCAGCTGTGGTAATGCCTTTTAAGCGTCGTAATGAAAAGTTCACGTGCGGCGTCGGTGCCATTTACCCTCGTCGGAATGTGAATTCGCCACCCGCGTCGACGAGCTTACTGGGCATATCTCGACTTCGTTTGCGTTCAAAAGCGTTCGCAACATCCGATACGCCTCGACGCGCGCGCAGGTGAGCCATCTATCATCACGGCTAATGACGTGGCTTTAAGTAGCCTGCGCTCATGTCTTCGCCGGAGTCGGGGGAGGGGGGGGTGTTATTTAAAGATGTGCGTGAGGGCTTCCTTGTGTTGAGCCCACAGCTGTCCAGCTCCTGCTCTTTATCCCTACAAGGGGACAGTTGTCTTGTCTCTCTGTTACATCAAAGCTTGCCCCCATAGATAACCACTTCTGGGGGGGGATCAAATGAAAGCCCACCTGGCCCAGTAGGATTATTGCGGCCTGGCCCCCATCGCACTCTTCCCAGCCCCCTGTGTGTCTTTCCTCCTTCAAAGGGCCGCACACACTTTGCTATCTTTAAAAAATTGCCCCTGTTTTTTCTTTCTCCGGCTCTTTATCTGTCTCTCTCGGAGCTCATGTAGCACAGCTCAGCGATATAAGTGTGTGTAGCGCTAGCCCCTAAGTGGATTTACATATTGGATTTCAGAGAGGCCCATTCTGTTGTAAGCCTCGCCGACTCCCACCGGGGAGCTTTAGTCGGATGATAATGCTGGTTTTCGGCGTTAACGCCAAACACACACACACACGCGCGGGCGTATACGCGCGCGGAGCAACCGCAACCACCCGGACAAACGCGCGGTTACGAGCGTCTGCGTACACAGGTGCTTCTGCTCGTGTGTACAAACACGTGTGTGTGTGCGTGTGTGTGTGTGTGTGTCTGACAAGCCGTAGCGGGAGAGCTAAATTCTCATTTCTGTGAGAGGCTCCCCTGATGCAGCGCTGACCCCGTCCCTGACCTCCCCCACCCTGAATCTGACAGGGGCTGATCTGCCTCATATTTCATCCAGCAGAGGGAGAGAGAGCGAGAACATTGGCTCGCACACACACACACATACTGTACACACATTTTTCAGGCGCTTTGCTCCTATCTGTCTTTCCTCTCCTCCTCTCCTCCACTCCCTTCTCCCTGCCTCTGCACCGGGGATCCCCGCTCATTACTCAATCAGTGTAAACATACAAACGCACACCCACCGCAGCACGGCCGCGCGGCAGCGGAGCGTGGTGTGGATCCAGGCCCGCGTCCACATCCAAGCGTAAGCGCGGGCCGTAATGATAGGGCGCCGTGGCAGCCAGGGGCCCTGCCTATAGCCAATCCCGAGCCCCCGTTTCTGCATCTTTTGAGTTTCGGCGGCCCAGGCCCTCAGAACCGCGCTTTGGCTTCAGCTCTATTTATACACCCACACCTCCACAGCTTGATAGAAGGAGGGATGCTAATAGCTAAGGCCTAGATCGAAGCGCCGTGTGTGACTGTGGGCGGAACATGCGGAGCCTGTGTGCACATATGTCTGCGTTTTCCTAGTTGAGACTACATCTGCGCCCCATGCGAGCACTACATCTTATTTCTTTTGTACTTAGTGCTGCAGCTAACAATTATTTTATTGTTAGTTTTTATATTTTCAAACATGCTGATTACTTTTCTCGATTAACTGACTACTTGTTGGCCTATAAAATGTCCGAAAATGGTGAAAATGTCCATCCCAGTTTCAGAGGAACAGAGGAAAAGCAGGAAATCATCATGTTTGAGAGGCTGAAAAAGTTTTTTCTTCCGTTTTTGCATGAAAAATTACTTTAAAAGATTAACTGATTGTCAAAGTAGGTGCCAATTATTTTTCGACTAATCAGTTACTCGACTAATGATTGCAGCTCCAGACACACTGTCAGTGTATGTTTGAGAGGCATTCACTTCCAGGTTCCTAAACCCAACATCACTGTCCCTTTAAATCTCAGTGTTTTGGGGTTGGAACATGATCCGTTGGCGATCAACCCAAACAACAGGAGTGTACTCTTGGGCTTATGTTAATGGTCCACATTAGCTTCCCTACACTACACCAGGTCAATTTTCTTTGCAAAACTGGAAATCTAATCTATCTTGTCTGCTGTCGTTCATCTCCTTCACTCTCACAGCTCCTACATTCCCGCCGACCACGCAAGTTCCGAGCACGACTCCGCCGGACGACTGTGACGACGACCAGGCGAGCTGCCACAGCGGCACAGGTGATGACTACGATGTGACAGGTGCTAACATCGCCCTCATGAGACTGCAAGCAAACCCCCTC
Organism: Lagodon rhomboides; assembly: GCA_039737535.1. Lineage (NCBI taxonomy): Eukaryota > Metazoa > Chordata > Actinopteri > Spariformes > Sparidae > Lagodon > Lagodon rhomboides. Next base: position 7,770,951 of record CM077803.1, on the reverse strand, counting down.
TCCCCCCCTTGCCCTTCCTTCTGCTATGGCTCACACTCGATCTGCTCCTCTTCTCCAGCTGTGCCGCTCTCTGTCACAGTTAGATTTGATGCCCAAGCTAATCTGCCATCCAGTCTGCACATTTGCACGCACGCATGCATGCACCTACGTCCGCGCTGGCATGTACACAGCTCTAATTACCTGCACACCTTCCCCCTTGGTCTGTCCCCTCTAACCTCCACCTCAGCAAAAGGACTGTCGCACTTGCGCCAGACAATCGCCAAATGTGCACATGGACACACACACGCACACACACCTGCTTCTAAACCTACCAGCAGCCAGCTCTGCCTCTCTCTCTCTATCCTTTCACCTCTCACCTGAGCCCACGCTGCTGCACTCCCCATTAACCAGCAGTCTCCAATGATGAGCACGGCACCATGTCAGTCATCTGTTCAGAAAGTATTACACAGGTGCTTCTTGGTAGATAAACATGGGAGTATAGGGGAAAGATGAAGCAAGTCTCGATTAGCTAAATGTAGCTAGCATGGATACATTTTTATTTGTCCAATGTTGAAAAGACGTCTACTCAGGAGCCTGGATGAAGCTTTTACAATGCCGTTTCAGACACCTTTTCACTGTCAACTATACAAGTCGCAGTGGACATCTTTCTTGTGGTTTGAATTTAAAGTTCTTGCGATGTTTTCCTTGCACTCCCTTCAGATGTTGACTTGTTGCACCCTTACTTTACCTCATGCAGAACAAGCCACAGTATGGAATCGAACCTTCAGCCTCGACCTCACTGCATTACATGTGTTTCATTACTCTCCCACTGAGCGACCGGGGCATCCCACCCATCGGCTTCACTTCTTTCATTGTAATAATTGACCTGAAAGCGCCTCAATGATTAAAACATTGCATTCAAAAGTCTAGACTTTTTTCTGAAACCTTAAGTTGGAGTGCAACAGATCTTCTGAAGTGAGTGCAAGAAACACGTCATAAAAACATTCATTTTGATCCACAAGAAACTTTGAAAAAAAAAGATATTGTGGGGCACCCTAGTTGCCCAATTGGTAGAGCTTGCATCCCATTTACAGAGGCTGTGTCCTAGCCGCAGAAGCCCACGGTTCCATTCCAATCTGTGGCCCTTTGCAGCATCTCCAGTCGAATTAAGCCATGAAAAGGTGTCACAAAAACGTTCATTCTGGCTCCTCAGTGGATGTCTTTTGAACGTTCAACAAAAATGATTAAGTTAAATCTTTTGGACACCTCTTTGCTTAGAATGACTTAACCCTTGCCAGGCTAAGCTAACCGTGCTAATGTGTTGTGTTGTGACAGTTGGAACCATGATGCCAGAGACCACTACGACTGAAGTGGATACCATTCCAGGTGAGTCTTTATGTCTTCAAGTTGCAATAGTATGAATAATATACAGAGCAGTTTTAACTGTCCAGGGGTTATTTTAATTCATCGCCGTTGATTGATCTAGATGCCAACCTTGGCTAATGATTGCCAGCCCGTCTCTCCTCTGATGTGTGTCGGTTATTAAAGCTGATGATATGGCCCTGAGAGTCTCTCCCGCTGACGGGGTGAGAGGAGGTTGTCTGATGCGGGGCTAGCTGATGATTAGCGCCGGTGCTCTGTTGCTGCCTCCTCAGCATAATCACTAATCACTGGGCCAACACTGACACGCACAACACACACACACAACAACAACACACACACAAAAAAAAAAAGGGAAGCAAAATGCAAATGACCACAGGAAATGAGGTGTGCTCAGGGGTCACATGAGCCGACACACACATAGGGCTGTCTCCTATAGCAGGTTGATGAGGCAGCCGCCAGCTGAGAGACTGTGCCCCAGTCTGACCTTAGCTAATGGGCCATAGGCTCCACCAAGCCCCCTTCACTCTGTCAGCTGACTGTGTGCTCTGTCTGCAGTCTGCTGGGGCACCAGCTATGGTAATAGATGAGGGCTGAGGTGCAGGTGTGTGTGCCTGTGTGTGTGTGTGGGTATGAAAATGTCTGTGGGTAAACACTTATCTGTCCGCCTTTTCATTGCTCTAATCAGTTCTGTGTATTTGTGTGCGTCTGTTTAAGTGTGTGTGCCATGCACCCTAATCTCACTGGGTGTAGATTCCATTGGCATTTAGCATTTGTCTCCTTTTTTTTTCTCTTCAAATGGCCAAGTGAGTCATGTGGCTGCTCATCTTTACCCGGAGCTTGTTGGTAGCCTCCGTCAAAGCCTCCCAAGAATGGGGGGGTGGGGGGTGGGACAAAGCCCTTTTAATTGGGAATGGGACGTCTCGACAAATAAAGTGGCTTGGCGTCTGAAATGCGGTCCCACATGGAAATTCCATCCTTTGTGTTTAATGCGTAAATAGAGTCGTTGCCTGCAGAAGCTAGTTAAAAATCTTCCCATTATTAAAGGAAATATTGGCTCATATATTGTCGTTTGGAGAGCTGCCTCGTCGTACCTCTGAAGGCATCACATGCTGGATTTTAAGGCCGTGGCTAACATCCCAAACATCCCGCTCCCTTGTGTTTTCTTAGAAGACTTTCTTTATCCAATTTGAAAAAACACTAAAGCCTCCCACACATTTCCCTGCCTCTACCGAGGCTTCTCCGGCACGGCATGTGTCCATTGGGGAATGCATTGTTGGAATGGGGCCTTGGTACCGTTACCATAGTTGTCTTTAAACCTCAAGTCTCTGTTCTCATTAAAATCCAGAGCTCTCTGCGGGTTGCTATGAATGTTGCTTTCTCAACTGGACACCATGTCCAGACCCCGTCTTCCGGTTCCCCCTGTCCCTTTCTTTTTGCTTTCTGTGTCCCTCTATACTTCTCTTTCTATACCCTGTTATGTTCATTAAAAGAGATCATTAACTCCAGCCACGATATAAGGTCTACATGAGGTCTGTGCTGTCAGTTGGCTCTTTTTATCTCATGTTGGAACTGTAACTTGCCTTCTATCCCAGTCTGTTTCACCCTCCTGAGTTGGCTGGGTTTATCTCACCCAGCTGTGGGACTCCAAGCTCACGTCTCGTAGTTCTTTGCTGCCCTCTAGTGCTTGTATCTGATCAGGATTGGAGTGGAGTGGATGAAGCCCCAAAGTGTAGCCTGCAGTCATATAATGACAGCCCCCCAGGTCTTTGTTTGGGTACAGCCCAGAGCTGTTGGCGATTTTCCTTTTTGAAATAAGGAGGATTATGAAATGTGATCTCCTCTGACACATGATCGTGACCTTTCTTTAACATTTTTGCAGCTTTTCTGTGGTTTGCCTGCGACTTTGGCTGGGCCAATGACCCATCCTTCTGCAGTTGGACTTCAGACGACACTGGGTCTAGGTGGCAGATCCAGTCCAGCGGCACACCGACACTCAACACTGGACCTAACATGGACCACACAGGTGATGACTGATGATGTGTGACCTGCTGCAGTACATGCGAGTCACATTCACTTTTAACCTTCAGTTTTTGTCTTGTCAGTAATACAAGTTATTTCATCCAACAGGTGGATCAGGGAATTTCATCTACACCTTGGCGACGGGTCCCCAAGAGTCCGAGGTGGCTCGGCTGGTCAGCCCCGTCGTCAGCTCCCCGGATTCGGACCTGTGCGTGTCCTTTTGGTACCACATGTTCGGGTCGCACATAGGCACACTGCATATAAAACAGCGCAAACAGACAGTTGATGGACCAGCTGACATCCTGCTGTGGACGGTCAGTGGACACCAGGGCAACCGCTGGAGGGAAGGTCGTGTCCTCGTGCCACGTACCAACAAACCTTATCAGGTAGGTCAAAACTGACATATCTTTCAGTCTGTATCTTGGGCCTTTACACCATTGTGGTATCCAAGAAAAGGTTGCCAGTAAGTCACTCTGCGCCTCTTTTTTTTTTCTCAAGGTGGTGATCGAAGGCCTGGTGGATGGAAAGAGCTGGGGAGACATCGCAGTGGATGACATTAAGGTTCTCAATGGACTCAGCATGTCAGATTGCAAAGGTGAGGCTTTTAGTCTTCACAGTTACGATGCTTGCATTCAGTACTTGATCTGAAATATAACCGCACAGATGTGACTGCAGCTCGTTTTCTTTCGACACTGGATATAATACGAATTTCTGTTCGAACAGATCCTGACGTACCCACCGAGCCAATGCTACCGGAGGATCACCTAAATGAAATCCGTAAGTGAAATGATATCACATGTTTTCAACAATGTTCAAACCCAGAGGGATTCACAACTGAAGGAAACTGTGCGTTTTATGTTGTCACTGTCACTACTTCCTGGATAGGGAAGTCAATGACAAGACTACACTTTAGGTAGATTTTCATGAGCAGTGATGTTTTTTAATGGTGCATTCACCACCAGGGAAGCGAGTTGTACCGCATTTGATTGATCATTTGTGTTCGTCTGGTTACTCGCTGAAGGGTTTGTTCGTCCCAAACAGCCAGATTACTTTTCTGTACCTTAAAATAGAGGTCACTTCCACAGATCACTGCTTCAGTCAGGTTGAAAAAAGGGGAGTTAAGATCAAATCCACTTTTTAATCCCATTGTTAAAAGTAATCTCTGAGCTCACCTCTCGTTAGTTAACAGCCTCGGAGCAGACCGGAGTGTTTAATCCTCCAGAAGGTCTTGCTCTGTACCCAACTCTCTCCTCCAGAGCTGGCCGGCTCTGAGAGGCCTCATCGGCCTTGTCCTCCTGCTCTCCCCCCAACACAACACTCAACTTATTTTGTGTTTTGATAGAGACCCCTGGTGGCCAATGTTTTTATTGTACCTCACATCTCATGATTCTCTTCTGCTTCTGTCTCTCCCCTCTAGTGGAAGAGATCACTGAATACCCGGACTTCGTGGAGACCAACCAGATCAGTGGCGCAGGCAACATGCTAAAGACCCTCGACCCCATCCTCATTACCATCATCGCCATGTCCGCCCTGGGGGTCTTCCTGGGCGCCATCTGCGGTGTGGTGCTGTACTGCGCCTGCTCACACGGAGGCATGTCGGACAGGAACTTATCAGCCCTGGAGAACTATAACTTTGAACTAGTGGACGGCGTGAAGCTAAAGAAGGACAAACTCAATGTACAGAGCTCATACTCAGAGGCGTGAGATGGGACTGAGTGCATTCCCTTGACTTTACCATGTGCAGAGCTCAAAGAGCGTGCACAAGACTGGCATATCCTCTCGTATACATGCGAGTCGGCAGGCTAAAAGGACTGCCACACCCTCAACTTCCTGGATGAGGGACAGGTTCAGGAACCAATGGGAGGTTTGGACTGATCCATGCTTTTCTCAGGAGCTGCAGTAAAAAGAACCTACCAGTAGGGGACACTGTGTACAAATAAAATACAGAAAAAAATATGTACAGATGTTTTAGATGATATTTTAATTTTCTATTTTGATTTTCATTCATTTTTACAATCGGATGCTGGTGTTGAGACCAATTTATTAATAATGTCTAAAGTATTTATCATTTTCTGGGAAAGAAATGTTCATTTTTTTAACGTCAGTTCATGAAGGCTGTTTATTTTCAAGTTTTGAAAAGAAGACGTATCAAAAATCGTAAATGAACCATATCCGGCAAAACTGTAGATTTGCCCCCATGGTGTGGCATACAGGGTGTGCCCATAGCCCGTGACCCTGAAACATGTACCCTTTCCCCTTTGACACTCCAAAGCGAGGGTCCGATTCATGGCAATGTATGGTTCTGACAGTGCCTTTAGTACATTTTGGTTGGCCTCCTCTGTTTATCTGGGTGTTTTTTACTGTACACACCTTAAGTTATGGTAAAAGGAGACAGGGGCACATTCTCTTATATATACCTGCAAAAGAGGAAAACAATCTATCATAGCGCTTTGTTCTGTTTTCTGTTTTCTGTCCAAAAGAAAAAAACCCACACACTGTAAATAAGTTTTAATATATTTTTTGCCCTTTTTAAAGAAAGTGAAAAGGAAAAATAGCTGCAGTATCCCTTTTTTCATGGGTTTGTGTGTGTGTAAATACAATCTCCTGACTGTTTTGTGGAAAGGTGCAGTGTTATCGTTTTTGATTTTTTTGTTTTAGATTATTCGCTCAGGCGAGTAAGATTTGTGTGATGCTGACGTTACAGCGACTTTCGCAATGTGCATTCAAGCCACCTGTCGTCGAAAAACGCCCACTTCATGTAAACCCACCGAAGGACGAATGAGTCACAAGGTCACAAAAAAAAACAAAAAAACAAACAGCTTACATGATGAACTCTTGTCGATCTTTCTCAAAATTTCTCTCATTTCCCCGTCTCATACCTCTGCTGTCAGTTCGACTGGTCGCCGGAATGTTCTCACTTAGCTTCAACGTCCTCATTTTGATGGCAGAGGAGGTGGTAAAACATGTAGAGTTTCTGCCAGCATACCAAAAAAAAAACCAACAATCACCATTGCTTCGCTTTAGCTAAAACCTAGCCTAGCTTGTCACGTACAAACATCACTGTGGATTGTTCACTGAAGCAGCGCTATCTGGACAATGAAGCTTGAATGCACTTTGTTACCGATCCCCCCCCTCGTGATAGGAGCCTATTTACAGGAGGGGGGTAAACACACTAACTGAAGAATGGTGCTATCATTACTTTAGCCGGACACATTTATCTCGTGATAAAAAAAGAAATAAATAAAAAAAACCCAGTTTGTATCGTTCACATGCTGTATTGTAGCTTAAGGCCTCTCGGGGGCGGGGGCCGCAAAGAGTTTTTACGTGTAGCAGCCATAATGTTGTGATGTCAGAGCTGATGTCATTAGGGACGGGACACTGGTACAGCGAGGGGGTAGAGTGGCGTCACCTGAATCAGGTCACCCGGCCTCCCCTCCGTGGCTTTACCAAAGGATGGTTGCCCCCTGTTTTTTATTTTGCTCACTGGGGGTTTCTCACCAACACACAAAACACTATAAGACCACAGTCCACCGATGGTCATCATTCAGATAAAGAGCCGACGACTGGCTTTGCCCTGTCAGAGCCCCCCGGAGAGGAAATCACAAGGGGAAACGATGGGACGCCTGCAGAGGAGGGAAATGTGTGACTGTTTTTCTATCTCTTTTTAAGCTCAAAAGAAGTGCAAATGTCACCTCGACGTGAACTCGTTAAATCTCCGTCAAGACTCTTTACAAGCGGATGGATGGGCCAGTCCCACCGCCAGACACTGCGAGGGGAAAAGGGGACTCTGTGTCGACGCTGACAGTATCAGGACACAAGGGGCCCACGGGGACCAGAAGTCAGTGGGTTTTTTCCTGCACCACAATCAAACAATCAAGAACTCGATCCTGCGACGGGTGACGTCTTTTACATCCTTGTGCTTTGTATGTCGTGCCATGGTGAACACATCCTCGGCTTGCTCGTTTTTTCCAGACCTGACCTCCTCACTCCTCTCGTCCTCTGCACACAGGGGACCGTAGCTCCAGCGAAACATCTGCGAAAAACTAGAGAAAAAGGATACTGTAGCGTGGACTCAAGAAACAAAACAATGTTGCACTGATAAATATATTTAAGAGGTTTATGTGTTTATAGCGTTCATTTGCAAAAAAAAACAACAAGAAAAAAACAGAAGAAAGTCAAAAACACAAAAAACACGTGTTCATTTCTTTCATCTTTTTTTTTTTTTTACATATATCTATATATAGTTTCAGATTATGTGATATAATTCTGAAATGTTAAAAAAAAAATACTGAAATGTTTTCATTATTGAAAAAGGCAAAATAGATTTTTTCCAACATTAATGTCCCCTCCCCCCAACATTTACATGGCATATTAACGCTTCGTTTTGTACTGTCATTCAAATTTTGTGCAGAATTTTTTGTTCTGTTTTTTACGAGAACAAGAAAAATAAGACTTTTATTTTCAATACTGCTTCTGTAATTTGCTGTTGTAGGAAAAAAAAAATAAACGAATAAACAGCAAGGCCTTAAAAAAAGAAAAGGGAATATTTGTGTTGTGATCCAGAATCCGAAAAAAAACTTTTTTTTTTGTTCCTTAGATTTTTTCCTGTCAGATCTACGTCATAGCCATGCTGTAAAGGGTAAACCAGCAGCCTCACGAGCCTCAGCTTTTTCAAGCGACATCTGTTTTTTCCGCGTCGGAGCAATGTTAAAGCACCACTTCAGCAAGACGGTGATGTAAACAGAAAATGGGTCTGTCTAGTTTTTTTTGTCTCACACAGCCATTGCTTTCCAAAGATACAAATAAAAGGCATCTTCATATGAAGGAAGTTGATCATTTATTTGGTTATTTATCAGCTGTTTTCTTTTTTTGTCAAATTTAATAGCAGGGGAAAAAATGCAACGCTGTGTAATAAACGGTGAATATTTATGGCCAGATCTCAGAGCAGATGGAAACAGACTCGAGTTGGGTCTCTAATGTGAGAGCTCTCCACCTATTGGAGTGGTGAACATCGTGGCGCAGAGGGAAGGGCGGGTACCGACCACTAATGTGAAGCTGATGTGGGCTGCACTGAAGTCGCTCGGCCGGTCCTCTTGTCAGTCTGTCATTAGCTCAAATTAGACTTAAGCCTTCATTTTCACTGATTTGTTTTTCATCTTAAGGAAAGCAAAGCCACATCCGAAAAAGAATTGGCTTGCTTTCCTGGCAGGACATGTGTTTGAATACAGGAGAATATGAATGGGGTCTGGTTTTTTATAGCTTGATTTATATTCCCGCTCAGTGGTGAAGTGAAGCTCAGAAGTGACAATATTACTTTTGTGATGATCTATGTCTTTGAAACGTCGTCACGTCTTAGATAAACGGCAGCAACGCTTAGTCCCCATTATCACAAACAAGCAAATTAGACTTGTAACATCATTTGGCTGCGTATCCTTCACACACAATTAACTGCGAGAGATTAGTAACCTAGCAACCCCCACCAGATCGTCTTCATCTCTTCGGAAACTACTTGAACCAATCACTTGCAGAGCGATACTTGGCTTGAATTAATTAATCGGTGAAGCGAGAAAACAAGGCTTCATTAATCTTTTATTTGTGTTTTGCACACTCGATGGAAATCTGGATCTTTGTTTTTTTGATCAACTGCTCCGTTATTATGAGTGGTGTGCTGTAAAGTCACCCTCAATAAGGCTTATTACTTGTTTATTAATGGTTAAAATGAATATTCAGTCACTACAGATGAGTTAATAAGAGCAACTGCTCTAATAAGTCAAAGTAAGTTTAATAAGACACCAAATCTACAGATGTTGATAAATCGTTAATAAGGGGTCATTACTTAATCACTTTCTAAGAATCCATCAGTTCTAAGAGGTGTTAATAAATTAATTATTCTCTTTTCTTAAAGCTTAGAGGTCAAACAGTTCATCAAGTTGGTTGTAATGCGTGTTGCACTGCAAGAGAAACAGTTCAAATGGATTTATCACAATCTCGCAAAGCAAAAGTTGTCATTTTTCAGTGGCTTATGACTGATCTATAGAGAAAAGAAAAGCAATGTCTTAACAAGACAACTTAACAATACTTATTACTTAACAATATTTACAACTTAAAGCCCTTTTGTAGAATTACTTACACGAAAAAAAAGTGATTTTTAAGAGTTTAGGAGATAAAAAGATAATGGTGTTTGTGCCTTTCTCCCCTGAGAAAACACGATCAGTGCCAGGAGAAACTAAATAGACTCACTGAAGCACAGTGCATGGGTGCAAATTAGAGGTGTTTATTTTACTTTAATTAGATCTTAGATTATATAAAAAATGATCTTAAAGATCATGTAATTATCTTTAAGTATAGCAGAGTCACACACTAACAAACCTACCTCTCATTTGTCATAATTATTCACTTCAAATTGACAAATTAACTCAATTAAGTCTCTGTAGACAAACCTGCAGCGTTTCACCTCCTGCTAAAGGCTGCTAGAGGCAAACACACAGGAAGCTTTTCCACCTGTACAGATGGTCACCTGTATCTGACTGACCTCTGCCCTTATTATCAAAAGAATCATTGATGCCCTCAGTCAAATTCATCTCAGCTTTGTTTAGTGTGTGTTTAGTTTGTTTCTTATCAAATGAATAAACTCATAATATTGTTGCAGGAGTGTGGGGAGGTGGAGAGAGAGTGTGTGTAACCATAATGTCCGTTGTTTCTGATATGATTGTGCACAGCAGTAGTACATCAGTGAGCGCAGCAAACACACCAGCTCGCTGACAGTTAACTGTTATTGCAGCGTTTCCTTCTTCTGTTTCCTTTTAAGGCGGTTGGCAGCAGTGTTGAGGTGCATTCCCACATCCCACTATAACAAAGTGAGACCAGAAAGAAACTGAAACAATTTCTGTGGCACTGGATTATTTACACGACATTATTATATGTCTACTATTACACATTTTTTTATTAACACTGGTTGCCAGCAGCACCCCTAGACTGAGCGAGGACAAGACATCGAGGAGGGGCTCCTGATCTGACACCTTCGTAACCTCCTCGCCCTCCAGTCTTCCTTTTCCCGCCCTTTTTGGCCCTGGAGAGGGCATTTTCATTTTTGTAATTTATTCATTCAATTTTAGTAAAAAATGAAATGAAAACAGGCAATTCTAGAAGTGTAAACTTATCTAATCCAACCCTCTCTCTATTCATCTTTAGCTAATAATTCAGCATAGGCTTCCTTATTTAATCATTTCTTATGAATGAATAAATAAATTAATAAATAAATATATAGGTTATATATATATATATATACACACAAACATGCAAATATATATAATTTAGAACCAAATGTGTCCTGTAAAATACAATTTAATTTATCAACCATTATCTTATGTATTATAGCTTGTATATTGATTTCTTTTGTTTTCTATAAACATAATCAATTATATATGTTATAATGATTAAAGTATGTATTCACCAGCATCCACTTAACCCTCACCATACATATCTACATATACAGTCACACACACACACGTATATACATAAATATAAAGAAATAAAAATAAATGAACAATGAATAACAAAAACATCATAATCCCCTGGTGAATTTTAGAGCCCCTCTAAATGCCTGTACCATGTGAAAGTCATGTTTTTCATAGTTTTACACCAAGAACTGATACAGAAAAACCAGGCAAGTAGCCTCAAACCAACAGAATGGATCTCCTTCAGAATTAACCCTTTAAAGTGTATTCTGATGTACTTTCTCTCTCCCACCACCTGTTGCACACACATTTTACATTGCTATCCAGCTGCCTGACATACTGACACATACAGGCCTGAAAAAGTGTCACCATGTCAGCTGGTGATTAGAGCAGCCGGCTGATTTTGTATCTCTTAGCAGGCCATTGGTTGAGTTGCACGTAGAAACTCTGTTTCCAAACCCAGGTCAGAAGGTTAGGACATCTCTTGGTGTGGAGAGGGATTGGTTATTTAATTTATTTAAATGCATTTTTTTACATAGGTAAGATATGTGGGTACCTTTTCCACTGCTGAGCAAAATCATCAATAGGCCGAAACGGCCTGACTGTGCCCTGAAGTAACTGTTGTTTTCCATTTGACCACTGGATGGCTCAGTAGAACAATATTATTAAGTAGAAATCTCACAGGGATATGCAGTTTCAATATGACAAGAGTAGTTCTACAGAACTAACTTAGTGTCATAACTATCACATCCAAGGAACTTAGTTTGCTGAGTAAAGTTCTCATAAAACAAATGGAAGGACATTTCAGCCATAGTGTTGACTTACAGTGCATGTGTGGGTTCTTTTCTTCTCTGTCTTACTGCTATCATCCATACAAAAATGAGGACGTTTTTAGAGATCATACTTCAGACTATGAATAATTACCAAAGGATATTTCACAGTACAGATATTCATACAAACACATTAAACAGCAGCAAAGTTCTTTTTTCACAGACGACATGTTGACATGTAGGAAAACTAAAGTTAACAATTCCATTTCACTTTCAGGGTCCTGATATTGTTCACGCTGGCTCACTGTCACACCGCCATGACTCGCTGACACCTGAACAGATTTGAGTCCTGATCATCACTGTGATGAGTAACACCTGTGCGTCACCTACCGTGACAGGTCAAAGTGCCTGCTGTGAAAAGATACGACACTGACAGCTGTTAGTTATAAATGTGATGATGATGATGACAGGAGTTTGTTGTAAATGTGATGATGATGATGATGATGATGATGATGATGATGGATGATGATGATGATGATGATGATGATGATGATGACAGGAGCTTTGGATGTTGTGAACAGAAAAACAAGAAAATGTCAACAAACTATAATCTCATTCGAGTGTCCCTGTGTCCTTGCAGTGACCAAAACATACCACAAGGTGGCTCTAGAAGTCCTGTTATAGTACAAACATTAACAGTATATCTCAGGTCACCAGATCAATATTAAATCACACATCCATTTTATTATCAATCATACACTTAATGACAGATTCAGTCTATTAAGGACACAAATACAAAAAGTACATCGTAACATTGCAATCAGATCGTACTGTACACCATGGGTTTAGACTGTAACATTTTCAATTTGGCCTCAACTTTGTATTTCCTGTTGGTTGCTTTGTGATGTGTGCAAACATTTTTTCTTATTTCTTAAATATTCCCAGTGATGTGACATTATTGAGTGATCATTTCAGTCACTTTTCAAGCAAAAATGTCAAACGTTCGCTTGTTCTAGCTCCCTTACTGTAAAGATTTGCTGCTTTGCTTTGTCATTTATGATGATAAATGACAAAGCCAAGCAGCGAGATGTCCCTTTGGGCTCTGAGAAATTGTGATGAGAACTTTCATATTTATTTATTTTTTGTCTGTCAGATTAATGGATAATAAAGATGATAATTAGTCACAACCCTACAGTTTTTAGATTTGACCACCGAGGACACAACCTTAGCATTTTTTGTTAGAGGAGAGAAGATGATGAAGCCAAAAGAAAGACTTTTAATCGGATTAAATTCTTTTTAAAGTTGGCTACATTTGGGTCACTTACAGTCTGTCACAACCTCTGCTACGCTCCATATGTCTTCTGACAGAGCATGTTAAACATTTGTCTGCCTGTTGGACATGTCACGCTTTGACACAGCCTTTATCCTCATTTCCCCCACTTCCTGTGCCTGTGAACAAACAAATTATCTCGCTCTCGGATGTGATTCATGCACTCGCAACTCTTAATCTTTGAGAATGATTGATATCAGTGAATCGCTGCTTCATCCGGTTCCACCACAAGGAAGTCAAAACTCTCTGGAAGGACGTGGGCCCTCCCGTGAGGTGTGATATACTACAATCAATTCCAAATGGTTGTACAAAAACAATATGTTTCAGGTTGTACAGCTAGTGCCAGAGCCATGAACTAAATGAGAAAGAGAATGGAATAAATGTAAGGTTTCTTCCAGTTGAAACAGGGTAAAATGTTCGCCCGTCTCAAGGGGCAGGCAGGGAGATGAGAGCTGCATTCCCTGGTAAACACTCTCCAGAGACTAAACAGGATTCAAGGATCTTCCGGTCGCGATAGTTTGTTTTCTCTCACATTTTTCCACTACGGCCCCAGTGCTGAGACAGGAATAACTTTCCACTAAGTTTAAGGCAAAATAAATAAGTGAATGAGTTGGCTGAGTTGATTATTTTCACTGAAACTGATCCAAAGACTGTACAGTCAGAAGCTCCACAGGGTTTTATGTGGTACTTAATCCCGTGAAGGAGTGATAAAAAGACAACAAGCAGAAAAAAATGCTTATTGTTATTACAAATGTCCATGTTTGCGTTGGGATGGTTCAGGGTTTAATACATTTAATAATGCTCCTGTAAAAAAAGTTTTAATGTGGGGTGTCAGTGTTATTCTTTCTATCTTTCTTGGCAGTATATTATTATGATAAGAAATTTGAGACTGTATATCATCTTAAATTCTACATGACATTATATCATGATATGGCACAAGTGTTGTCTTTTCTTGGTTTTAAAGGCTACATTACAGTGAGGTGATGTACTAACAGTATCTGAACCCACCAGACTCTAACTACTTTGCCTTTACCCACTTAGTTATCATATTCACAAAACCAGTGATTATTTCTCAAAAATATCATTGCGTTCATATTTTGTGAAAGCAGTAAGTCATACCTACAGTATTGTCTCAATATCAATATCGAGGTATTCTGGTCAAAAATATTGTTAGATTTCATTTCGTCACCTACTCTTGAGGAGATTTCAAAATATCCCCCAACTCAGGAGGAAAAGTGTGAATTATAAGCAATTGTAGGACAAGAGACTCTGTAATGTATTATCAAATTTATTTCAGAAATAATAACAACTACTACTTTAATGAAGAAATAAGTGAATCGTAAAACTCGCAGTGAAGCGTCTTTATGCAGACTGAGGTTTGGACTGATTTTTTTTTTTGGTAGTGTTTTTTAGGTTATTAATTGAAAATCAATCTAACATGTAACAGTGAATAGACATGTGGCAGTATCTGCATAAACATTTTGTGAGTGGGGCTGTGACGTCAGCAAGCTGGAGCTGCATTAAGTCATAAACATTAATCAAACACAAAATCAATCATCACCACATCCCAGATATTAAAATCTATCTACCTGTAAGAATAACTGTGATTGTATAGCCTAGCAAGCTCTATACAGTTCATTTGTAACAAGTTCAATTATACAGCAGTAATATAGCCTATGTAACAGACCGTATTTAAATCTGCAGTATCTAGGCTGCACGTCATTATTAGGGAATAAGTTTAATGCCATTGTGTTCATAACGGTGAACAGGCTCGAGGAGAATTCACTCTCTTTTTAAATAGATTTAAATCATTAAAACAATCCTGCGCGCTCCCGGCGGGAGGAGCGTGCTCCTGCGCGCTCTCGACAGGAACCGCGCGCTCTCTTTTTACGCTTTCATTTGATCGAGACCGAGCAGAAAGAGGTCCGCAGAGGAGCGGGGAATAGCGTTTTCCTTTGCAAGCTTTCGAACTGTTCCTGAGTTTGATGGTGATTAAAAACGGTATACATTTTCTCTGTGGAGGGAAGCTGAAGGGAATGAGAAGCAGGGGAAATCTGCCGTGACTTTTTTTTTTTCCCGGAGGCTCCCGGTGCCAACAGGGCAGAGAGTTGTCTGTGCGGCTAGCGGATCATCACTGGGAGCTGGGAGAGAGAAGCTAGCTTTATCCTCTGCATGTTGCTCCGAAGTAACACCACAGCGCCAAGGTAAGGAAGCTAATACATTTACCCATGCTATATATGTATATATATTTTAAAACATTTTCTAAAGCTTATTTTCTTTTTCACTTTTTCTTCTTTTTTGTAGACGTGTGTGTTATTTTTGCAGTACTAAATACGAAGTTTACACGGATTTTATGTTGCCAGTTAGCATTCAAGAAAAAAAACAAAATGCTGAATTTAGCCCAAATTATGTTTATTTTATTTATGTGATTTTCAAAGACATTTATAAGGTGGTGTAATGTAGTTTGGTGGTGTATTACCGGTTTAAAATGTGTTGGAAACAACACATTTGGTGTTTGAGTGTGTGTGTGTTATTAAGGCATCATGTACACTCTTTCTATTGCACTATACTTAATGAGCTGCAGTACTCTGGACTACAGTATTGCGGATCCACCTCTCCACCTTCTCTGGGTCACATGCAACAGGCTGTCACTGCACCTCATTTACATTTAGGGCATTTATCAGATGCTTTTGTCCAGAGCGACTTACAGTAATTCATACATACATACACTGATGGCGGTGGCTGCCATGCAAGGTGCTGACCAGCACATCAGGAGCAGTTTGGGGTTCAGTATCTTGCCCGAGGACACTTTGACATGCAGACCAGGGGAATCGAACCTTTGATAAAAAGATGCTGGCTCTACCCCTGAGCCACAGTCACCCCCGGTTCGGTTCAGTTCGATGTGGATGGTCATATGAAAGGGCCTCAGCAAGTGATCTCACATGATGTTAAAATTACTCAGGGATCACCTCACATGAGATGCTGACAGCCCCAGGGGGAGAGGGACGGCAGAAGTTCAAAAGGTGCTGGAACCATGAGCCAGTGAGGTCCTGAATGGACAGAAGGCAGTAAATCCTGAAGCCTTCTGTAGCAAACAGAGGTATTAAGATGTTGAGTAAAGCTTAAGATGACGACTGGACGCGCGATCAAGACATCAGAGTGCCTTTCAGACAGAACATTCTGCTTGTTATTGCGCATGCAGCAGCGCATGATTGACCGGCTGCATCGCGTCCATTGATTGGATCAAGCAGAGTTGCCCGATTTCATCTGAAGGAGAGCGGGAGGATGAAGGCCTTATAAATACAGCCGACTGTGCAGACTGCATAGTGTAGTTTAATCAGGGAAATGGAGGCAGGAAGAGAGGGAGGGAAAGGATGGAGGATGGGGGGGTGTGGGAAGGAGATATGGACACGGGGGTGGGGGAAGGACAGTAAGGACAGAGGCGGAGGATGGCTAATTGAGAAGGGAGGGCAAATGTAGGACAGTGGGGGGAGTTGAAAGACGGTAGTCAAGCCGGTAGCCACAAGCTGAATGGATATGACCTCAGCCTCCCTGGAACAGCTGCAGGGGCCGGGCTCCCACCTGATTTACGAGGCCACTTAGTGCCCACAGAGGGCCACACCCAGGCCTTTCTTCTGGACATGTGATGTTCCTTCCCTGTGTTGTTGTTTCTCTGTATGTGAGTGACGTACACATTGTGTGCATGCTTGTCCCCTGTGATGAATATGCACTTTGTGATTTTCTGTGTGTGTGTGTATAATTCCTGTGGGACAGAAGTGATGAATGTGTAAGATTGCCCTCCGCGACACATGCTTAGTGCCGGAGGGGGAGATCTCAGGCTCAGAGGCGTAGAGCGAGACAAATAATCGCCTGTTACACCCATTTACCTCCAGCACACACTAACGCCCACACACTTTACACACTAAACCTGTGACCCTGATGGACATGCATTCCCTAGCCCATTACCCTAACCTTAATCATCACTACTAAATGCCTCACTGTTACCGGAACCCTAACCTAAACATTACTCTAACTTAACTCTTAATTTTCCAACCAGCCTTTTAAAGTTGTGAGGATGGCCAAAGTGTCCTCACTTTGTAAGTTAAAAACTTCTGGTCCTCACTATGTAACAAGTACAAACACACACACACACACACACGTTTGAAAGCGGGTCTACAACTGATGATCCCTGAAGAGCAGTTATCTGTGATTTGTAGGGTAATGAATCACACGACTGGTCAACAAGCACAAACCTCTGCAGACGGCAGACTTCCTGCATTCTAAAGGTTTCTCAACCCATATGGTTACAGCAAATGTAAGACTCTCAGCCTTGTTCTGGGCAAACACAGTATTGTGCTTTGCTGCTTTTGTTCTGCTCCATTCTTCTGAAAGTCATTCTTGGCACAGATTTATCTATTTTTGCATCTTGATTGCGGGGTGGGCCGTACTCTTGGTTTTGGTTTGTGACCTCTGGAGCTGCTCTTAGCTAAAATATTTGCCCTTGGTCTTCTATACCCACACTTCCTCTCCACATTGGGCTCAAATACACTTCCAAGCCTTCTTTTTGAGGGGGGGGCCTCTTGCCTCTAAAAACAGCCTCCGAAACACCGGTAAGGAATGGCGTGGTTTGAAATGACCTCTGCTAGCTGAAAATGAGACTAAACACGTTATGTTGGCAGTAAATAGTAGCAGGCGTTTGCTGGGTGAGAGTACAGTCGTACTGTGTTTGTTATTGTGACAGTGTGAAGGCTTTACTACAAGGCAGGGCCTGTGAGTTGGAAAAGAAATGTTTATGTGCCTTTCATTAACAGAACGGCTCAGTTCCAGAATATAAAAGAGCTTGTGTTTAGAAATTTAGCTTTATTCACTAACATGAAATCTGGCTTGCCTTTCGCCGACACTTACAATCACATAGCTGTAATCAAGGAAATTGTCATTGTACTGGAATAGAAAACTAGGGTTGAGTATCATTACTTTTTTGGTATCAAGTAGAAACTGATCATTTAATACTGTTTCATGTATTTCGAGGCATTTTGCCGTTTTATTAGATAGTAAACGGTAGAGAGGGGGCAGGATATAAATGAAGAGGGATGGGAGATGAAATGCAACAAATGTCCCCAACTGGGCTTGAATTTGGGATGCTGGAATCACATGGTCGGCGTCTGAAACCCCTAGAGCTCGAGGATGCCCTAACAGTATTTGTTCCAGTTTTCATTTTTTCTTTGATCAGACAGTATCTGTTACAAATCAGAATTTTGCCTTTTTTAGATTATTTTTAAACATAGTTCTTGTAATGCTTCTTGTGTATAGAACATGTAATTTTGGGAACTTTGGATTCTTTGTTGAATAAAAACTGGTTTGTAGAATAACATGATTTGTTTACTGTAATTGTTAAGCTCTACTGTCTGAAACCTAAGTATATTTTCTCAGTTTTCCACCTGATATTGTTATATGAATCATTTACAGCATGGGCAGTAAAGATAGTAAGCAGGTTTATGACCAGTATACCTTTACCTTTAACATCCAACTTATACCAATTCTTTGTCTCAGATTTAGCAGACTGCAAATTGTGCTCCCAAGTAATGGTTTATAATTAATTAATTGGTTTATATTTTGATTTCAGAACTTGTCTCTGTACATTTGATCATTTACTGAGCACTGGTCAGTTCCACTGTGATTCCGTCAGTGCCTTATATATATGTATGCTTGAACGCAAAGAACTAATACAATGAGAACACTGTTCTCCGTCATTGTGAACGAGGTATTTTAGACGCTGACGTTTAAGGGGTTTTAAGTGAGTCACCAGCAGTCTGCCAGTTCAGAGACAGAAACACATTATAGTACTGTGGCTTCATAGATGGGCTCTTCTTAAAAGGCACTCATTGGAAATTCCTGCAGTTTCCGATGTGCATATCTGATAGCGTTTGATAATAGGAGTTTGTTTTTCTGACCAAACCAGCTGTTGGATTAAATTGAGGTGGCATAATTCCCACCACAAATTGTTGAGCATAAAACAATGAAGTTGACTACCTAAAAGTGTAGACACTCCGTAGATAAACCAACAATACACACATCTTTAGCTTAATAGACAGAACTAGCGGTTCTCATCATAATTACAAGGACCACTGCTTATCCATATACAAGAGAAGTATTTCCAGTAGGTTTCTTCTCTTCTTGAATAGTCACCTGCTGCTTTCAAATGTAAATTAATTGATATGCAGCACTGTTTGATGAGGTCTAGAGAGAGAAGTAGAGGCAGATCACTAGCAGTATGTCATGCAAATGACACCACACTCAAACAAAACGCAAGAACAACTCAATATCTAATTCACTGTTTTATATTCAGCACCAGCTGTCCAATTAAGGGTCATCAAGCTTGAAAGTTGTATAGCTGGAAGGTTCATTAACGCGCAAGCCTTTAACTCAGAGTCTATTGTTCTGATTAAGCATTACAGCAGATCTCAAACACAGTTTGAGAATATGATGTTCAGTCAGTGGCCCCAATGAGCGACTTGAGAATTGAACATGACAGATCTTCCTCTAGTGTTCCAAAAAGGACAGACATGTAACTGTGGAGAGCTTACTGTTTTAGCTCTGCAGTTTTCAGTCTCCTGTGGCAGAGGAAATGGAGGCCCTCTAGTTCAAGTGTCAAGTCTGGGGGCTAATGAAAGACATCTGAATGTCATTAATGTGCCAGTTTTCAAGCATTAGGGCCTCAGTTGAAAGATGTTGGAGGTGTCCAAAGCTGGCTTACTTCTGGCTTAAAATTGGATTAAAACCAAACTTTGACATATCTGTCTGTGTAGAGAAAAACAGAACAGCCCAGGACTTAATGCAGTAGTTTCCACATAGTCTTTGTCACTTGTTAGCTTCTGTTGGACAGCTTGTATACTGCAGTTTTCTCTCTGTGCTGCTGTTCTCACATGAAACTATTCGGCTGTTTGTACCTGACGGTTCCAACAGTGCCACCATGAAGCTCACATTTATGGTTTTGAGTGAAATGTCTCAACAACTGTTGGATTGATTACCATGAAATTTGGTACATACATTCATTTCCCACTCAGGATGAATTGATTGGGGACAATGATTTAATAGGGAGGCTCTTCTAGACTTTCCAAATTTTATTGGACTGAATGGCTCAAATTCTGACAGTACAATGAGTCATTTTGCAGGGGTTTTGAGGCTCAGTAACAATTATCAACCCTTTTACAGACGTTTCTTTCACAATGTTAGCTTATAGGAAAAATTATTTTTTAGCATCATGTGACGATGTAACTGCACAGTTTGGCCACTACAGAAACTGGTTTCAAGGCCTGGCACTCTTCCTGTGGGCTTGATCACGATGATGACGCTAGCTGTCTTCTTTGCAGGGGAAGTTCTGGTCAAGGAAACAGCGTTAAATGCTCCTCTTCTTCTTCGTTGGCTTTACTGGTGGATCATGATTATATTTTTTGCCATATCGCCCAGCCCTAGGATGAATTGTAATGAAATGGTGATCCCTTAGCTTATTATCTAGTGCCATCAACAGGATAAATACTCTGGCTTATGACAAAATCCCTGCAAAACTAGATTTCATGACAAATTACATCCCCAATTGCCTCAGCTTTACTTTGTGTGAGTGTACTGCTAATTAGCAAATATTTGACAAACATTTTGACGTGATAGATTACAGTTGTGAACAAGGCAGACATTAAACCTCGTAAACAACAGCACGTTAGCATCGTTCTTGTAAGCGCACTAGCATGCTGGCGTCAGCTTTTAGCCCAAATCATCAACTAAGTACTGCCAGACAGAACTGCTTGCATGGCTGAGGACTTTCAAGGTGGTGGTGTGATGGATCCCACTGCTTTTTCTAGCAAGACCCGCCTTACTCTGCTTCTGATGTGTTGCCTGTGTTGGTCTGCTTGGACAGGTTTAGGCATGAGGAGTGAGATTGGTTAGCGTGAGGGTAAGAATATCACAAAAGTTTAATCTTGTTATTGAACAGCCAAATCCAATTTGACTTATAAAATCCTGAGTCGGGTACAGCCCTGTCACATCATTCTGATACATTTGTCTGCAAAATTCAAATCAACTAAAAAGTGGTTTATTTCTCCAGTTTCAACATGGCACATCTCCTGAAACATCATCCTCTACACACAATGGTTACAGATGAGAACGATGAGAGCTGATAATGTTTGACATTGACGCAGTTAATTTATTCACCAATACTGAGTTTGTAGCTTAAATTATTTAAATACATGTGTCAAGAATTGTTTTTGTTGCTGCAGAAAGTATCATGTCACGATGATTGAGATATGCACACAGTGCGCGGATAGTTGGAAACAGTGATCCGCAGATTATTTTTTTGTCTTGATAGTTTACTTTTTATAATTATTTCAATATGGATTTGTTGTCTACAGTGTAGCATTATCAGGGATAAAGTATGGTGTGTCCTCTGGATGCATGTTTAGTGAGTTCACTGCATCCTTCCTTTACCAGAAAGAAGAATCTGTCAATTTCAAAAGTTCATATATCCACTAGTTTTTATTTTCTTGCATCTGCAAGACCTGGGAAACACCTTGAAAACACACCGACGTCATCATCATGACGTGTACCGTCATAATCATATCTGCCATAATGTGCAATTTATATGTATTTATGTCTTGCACATTTGGTGTCAATTGAGCAAAAATTGTTATACAAACATATAATAAAAAACAATCACATGTAAAAACAAGACAGACAAATCATAAGCAACAATTTTGACAAACATCAAGATTGAAACGGTTCATTTTGTATTCTTTTTAGATATGTTCAATGGTTTCTTATCTTTAGACCTAAAAAAATATACGAGATGTTTCTTTACCTGCTTGGCAGTTTCGACTGAGAATCTTCCTCAGATGCATCATTAGTCCTTAAATTAAATTCATTATGGACGTGGACTTAAAATCATTGTTTTATTTTATGGCCTTGGTGCCCTGGCTTTTGGCCTTTGTGCCCTCAAAAAAATGACAACACAAAAGGCCAAGTGGCCTTGCCCCTAAAATGACGAAATTCCAGGCCTGGTGTCTATCTTTCTATCTACCTATTGAGCCCATTTTTCATTTGGTTCTGGACATTTTCAAGTTACAGCTTGTAATGGCTTGGTTTGTTGCATACTAGATGATGTCCTAGACTTGACCTCTTTCTAGCAGACACAGTTTTCTCCCTGTACCACCAGCTCCAATGTAGTAGACTGACTGTTGAGATCATTAACTCTTTATCCTTGTCTCCAACTTGCGATACTGTTGAATTATCACCTAGCCGCTGTAAATAAACAGAAAAAGCTCTCTAAATTATTCCTCTCACTGTCTCTGCAGTGCAGGTGCCATGCTGATTTTTGTAGATCGTCCCAGAGAATAATATCTGTAAAAGCCGTTTATTAGTTTGCAGTGCGGTCCCTTGGATGTGCAGAAAGCATTGTCTGAAGCAGTTTTCAGGCTCGTTTCTCTTTTCCCAAAGATTACATTGATGACCTGGTTTAGGTTTGAGAATCAGACATGGCTAATTCGCATAGACAATATGCTCACAGCATTTTTAACTCTCTTTAACAAGGCAGTTTGGTCCTCTCTCACTCTCTCTCTTTTATCTCTGTCTTTGTTTCACTTCTTGCTTCAATTGAATGCAAAATATGTCATCTGTATGGCTTCAAGAGGGGGCTGTGGCTGGTTTTCATGCACCATGATGCAGACTTCCTGTGTGATCGGGTTGAGCTTCCTGTGTTCCAGCAAAGGAAGGGCCGACTCAGCAAACACAGGGAGTTTGGGGAGGCTTACTGTACATCAGATCCCAGCTCCACAGACTGAGCCCTGGGCTCACACTGTCACAGCCAGGCAACCCCACAAGATCCCTAAAACATGCTGCCCTTCTCTAGATCTGCTTACAGAGGCTCAATGTAAATGGTTAAACAGATGGCTCCCTAGAAATGTCAAATTTTACAGATGCTTGAGCAAAGCTTGTCTACTCTCAAGTTCCTGTCCTTTACTTCAAAAGTTCAGCAGTATAACAGCAGTGGAGCTATTTAATTATGCGGAACAAATGTTCCTGTCCGAGAATGACACAGTGCACTGACATTTAACTATCTATATTAACACAATGTTAGTTGTGTTTGTTTTTCCATATCTCTATAGGGTTGAGGCAGATTTGTTGTCACCTCAAGTTAGTCCACCTTTTAGAGTGATTGCAGAGGCTGAGGGGGGGAGGAGGTTGAGTCAGAAATAACCTGTTAGCAGTGCACAGCTATTTTCAACACAGGGATGGAGCCTTGAATAGTGATATGGACGTGGCCCTCGTCCAAAGGTTGTGGTTCTTTGCCGCAATTGTTTCGATTCAACCGCTGTGAGAGGACATTTTGTCATGAGATGTGAAGCCTATTCAATATAAATGCATTTTAGGTGCTAAAAAGAAATCAGACCTGCTTTAGTGGTATTGATTTTCTGGCTTGAAAAGTCAGAAAGTCCTTCCAAGGCAGTATCCCCCCCAGAAGTGTTATCTTTAGCCTCCTTCATACGCAGGGGGAATGTTGGCAGGCTTCAAGCCAACATATGTGGCTAACTGTTTTGTGTGAAAAGCAGAGCAGAATTTTCAAGCTGTAGGCTGTAGCTACTACCCATATTATTCTCTTCAGCTGTTGAATAATTGTGATTCTCTAGCAAATCTGTTTTAGAAACTGCTGTAAAATACCTGAGAACACTTTTTTAAACTGTATATCCTGACTAAAAACCACTTGTACTACTAAGTCTATTTGCCCCCACTTTGATCAGTTAAAACTCAGCAATCTTTTTGATAAATGACGTGTGTGTTAAATATTATATTGAGTAACTTTTGAAAAAACAAAACGATTGCTGAATTCACCACACTCCAAGGAATTACTGCTGCAGTCTTAAAGGAATGTTTCATTTATTTAACATAAAGGTGGCTATTGTGGCTCTATGGCTTGTGCTAAAAGTGCACTCACCACCTCCTTTGTAGAGTTTCAGGGAAATGAGGAGCCCTGGTTGGCTCAACAGTAACGGTTGCTAAAGCCAACCATTTTAGGACATTGGCAACCAATTCTTGTCTCAAGACAACTTTTGGAAGTTTTACTCTGTTTTTACTCTGTCTTGTTCCAGTCTCAGACAAAGAGGACTCTGGAAGACCTTTCAAGACCGTGGCTGCGTGGATATCACTGTATTAGATAATTGTTTGATACCTTCTGTACTTTATGATGATTTGTATGAGACAAGAGCCACATAGAAAACCTAGTGCTTGCAGAGTAAAATTCCCACACATAAAATTCACCTCTACAGCTAAACTTTATTATCTAAAAATATATCAGGAAACTGAAACAGCAAACCCCACTGGAAATTGTAGAACTATAAATCACCCCAAGCATCTTTTTCTGCATCATGTTCTGTAAAATCAAAAAAATGTCAAATCAGAAAACACATACACTGATAGTTGTGTTGTGAATGTTGTGAACTGTTTTAGAGATGACAGCGCAGCAAATAAAGTTGTTGACTGAGGTGAAAAGTTTGACTTGTCACCAACAAAAATGACATGTGCAAATGAATCCAATTGACAAAGAATAATCTAACAAAGAGGACAATTGTTGGAGGTGAAGTATCACAGTATCTTTGAGCTGGATAGAGATTTCTACTGTAAAAGTCCACTTGTTTAAGTTGACATATTATGTAGACCCTCGGAGCTCGACAAGCTACAAAGAATTTAGTTTGGTTACTGTAAAGCTTTTGAGCATTCTTTCATGTTATTATTAAGCTGATGTATAACCAAATAGTATCGTAATTACTCAATATAAAAGGTGACTAAAAATGGCAACCATATTTCAGTTCCGGCGACCAAAGCGGATATCTGGTTGCCAGCCTGACAACCAATGTAGTCTTCCAGGTGGTGGAAATTTTGTAGAATATGCTTAATCATAATAATCATAGTTTGAATTGGACAAAACCTTTATTGAGGAATAGTTTGAAAACAGGAATACTCATCATAATAATGCTCCTTATGTGGAAACTATAATAACATTTTTCTAGTTGTTTGAGCCTTCATTCCTATCTTCTGTAGTCTTTTCCTCTTTTTTCTGTAGAAAGATTGATCCCATTGGATCATCTTACCATATCAATATCCCAGTACCTAAGAAGGACCAAAAGATTAAAGACCGTAACATCTGCCTCGTTAGTATTATTTATCACACAGAGGCTCTCCTGGCAAAAAGAAGACAGTGAATGGGAACACTTTAAAGATCAGACCTTCTGTCATGGTCTCAGAGTGCAGCCTGATTCATTGCTTTTGTCTGCATGAGAGGGTCCTCCGGATGGTGATGGGAGGTGGTGGTGGTGGGGGGGGGGGGTGGGGGTGGACAGAGACAGACAGGGACACAGACGGACACTGTTTGGTATTCTCCTTCAGTTCTGTCCATTGGCGTGTACGTCTCGCAGCTCAGACATTTTTCCCACTCTGCACTGTTTGAAGGGTATGTGGAGTCAAGGGGGGCCACTGAGTTGGCTTGGCTCATAGAGGGAGGGAGTGAACTGAGCGATTGTGTGGGTGGTATGATGGAAGAGGGAAAGGGGAGAGGGAGAGAGAAAGGAAACAAGGAGGAGAAAGAGGGAGGATGGTAGTTTAGGATGCCAAAGAAATGAAACTGGCAACAGGGGAGTGACTGGATGCATCTTGGAATGTTTTAATTACTGTAACTAAACTCAAGATTCCAAAAGTCTATAAAGATACTTTAGCCATGCAGACCTGTTTATTTTTACTTAGCTGCCTTTAGCAAATGAACTTATTGACCTTAAAAAAACTTGAACAACCAGACAAATACTGTACAAACTGAGGAGGGAGGATTAGAAGAGACTAAAGTGCAAACTTTGCAGAGGCGAGAAAAGTCTGTAACTTCCTTTCCTTTGGACTTGAGGCAACCTCTTTCCCCTCCGAGTCGTGCACCTCCCTTTCCTGTTTTTCCTTCTTTTCCATTCCTTCCTTTCATGACCAGAGGAGAACAGCCATTCTAAGTGAGAGCAGCCCAGGCCTTCTCCTACAAAGAGCGCTGTGACTCTGAGCTGCCATCAGTTCTTTACTGCTGCAGTATACTCCACTGTTGTCTGGCAGTTTCACTCCCTGACTCGGCTGGTCATTATTCATGGCAGTCCCGCTAAAGTAAGTACTTCTAAGCGCTTGCAAATGCAGCTCAATTTCAAGTAAAGCAAATCCACTCATTCACAGCTAAGGTTTGTGTAGCTCAATTAAGCTAAGCTGTTTACGCCACAGGTTTTCACACAGGAGTCCAGGAACCGTAAGGAGTGTCCTGAAGTGGACCCCTGGGGAGCTGAAGCACAATAGAGTTTCTTATTAAAGCCGCAACTAAGGATTATTTTCCTATCGATTATTCAGCGTATTATTTTCACAATAAATTAATACATTTTTCAGCCTATAAAATGTCAAATCTGTGAAAACGTGCTCATGACAATTTCCCAGACTTCACTGGGAATGCAATAATAATAGATCGCCCAAGAATGTTGTTCTGCATTATATTCTCTTAAAAACAAGTTGCCATAATGGTGCATATTGCACTACATATGCACTGATGCAGATATAATTGTGATAGGACAACTTCGGCCAACCAATATATTGTCGGGTTCTAGAATTTCTAGCAACAAAGTCGGAGAAAAAGGGATTGTGGGAATTTGGGGTGTCACAAATACAGCATCACTTCATCATGGGTCTCACAGCTAACATTTCCCCATAGTGCAGTAACAGTGCAGTGCAGGTTACTATCCTGGTCAGCCCCTCAGGAATGCCTGAGAAGCTTGGCCCGTTTTAGTCACGCACCACAGTGTCTGCCATGCATCACCTTCTCCTGCCAACTGATAGCGCTTTTGGAAAGGCCATTAAACACTGGGACGCCGTTAGTCACTGCTCAGGTGTTTGTGACAAGTGGACAGGTGTTGAGGAGTAAAGTGTGCACGTATACATGCTTGTGTCAGACTAGGAGAGGCAGGAAGAGCACTGGAGCTACATAAACTACTTTAGTGTGAGAGAATAAGCAGTGCTGCTCTGTCTTGCTGTTGTCAGGAAACTGGAATTTATGTATTTTTAGCTTTCCCCATGGATAAATAAGTGAAAGCAATGTGGTTGCCATGCAAACATCTTAATAGTCCTCATCCATCCCCTCCAGCCATTAACAATTTTGATTCATATCTCCGTCACTGCCAAAGGATTCAAGCTGTTTATGAAAGTGTAGTTTTCAAACCTCATCAACCAAACTGAATGTATTATTTATAGTGATGTAACAATGAAACGCACAAGATACAGTTTTCTTGGCATTATCTCACTATTTCAAAAGGGGGAGGGGAATACATTTCGGAAGTTTCTCTCAAAACCACACATTTCCAGCACATTGTGGTGCTAGGGGAAATGTGAGGGATTCACCAAGGTCAGTAGGAGTCATCCTCTGGGAACTATGACTATTCGGCAAAAATTCATAACAATCAATCCACTAATTGAGATATTTCATCAAAGTGGTAGACTGTGTCTTGGGGATGAAGGTTGATTTTTGACCTTGGAAATTGTAGTGGCACTAAAAATGCTAAGAAAATAAACCTAATCATCAATTTTGACCATTTCACCACATTTCACGGTCTTCATAAGTACTGTCAAAGGTTTTTTTTAAAACCATTTTTTGTCAAACTATATGATACTTGGCTAACAGATAAACATTGTTGTTGTTCAGTGTTTCTGAACTTTATACATACTAAAATTTCATTATATAGTCCCCAAACAAACCAAACCACCATACCGAACCTAACCAAAACCACTGTGAGATGCTGAGAAGTTGTATTTCTGACTTCTGAACATTGAGCTTCGGGAGGCCACTTGAAACCAGCATAACATCCTGCTCTTAGCCCTTTTCTTGGACTGCTCCCCGTCTTCTGCTATATTTTACTATAGTTTTTACTAAACATTCCTCTACACAGCTGCTAAGCGTCATAGGGTTGAAGACAACATGGTTATTTGTCTAACTTGACACCTCGCTGGCGTTTTATAGAAGTAGTTTTCATTTGAATGATTCCTTGGAACTGAAGCAGAGACCACAGTAAAAGTGAAAAGAAAATATCTGTGTATGGTTTTGTTATAAGAGGAATGTGAACTTGAATTTTTGTCTTTGTTTACGCTTGGTTTTCACTGAAATCAGTTGTTTGACGTACGTGCACATCATGCGTCATAAACTCTCACAATAGCCAAACCGTTTTCACGTAGGTCTTTTATTTTAGGTCATCACTTAAATATTTTGTGATACAGCTATTCTCTTGAAAGACTATTAGCTTCGGGGATGTTGTAATAATGGCAGTGCCAGGTTAAATGTGGGTTAAGGTTATCGCACATGGAAACACGCACACGAACACACATACATCCCATCTACAGAAGTGGAGATTTAAACCAGCTGATCTAATCTGGGGGGCTGTAGACAGGCTGTCTGCCCGTCTGTGTCTATATAAGCAGACATACACACACACACACACACACACACACACACACACACACACACACACAAGCACTCAGGAATGCATCACTCAACACTGCGCACACTGAACGTCAGAGCTTCCTTTTCCACAGTGTAAGGGAATGCAGTCTTTTAATGTACCCTCTATGAATAGTCACTGGTCTATAAAGCTAAAAAGAAAGTTTTGTCACTTTATCACTGTCTATCTCGCTCTAATTTTAATCTCACGCTTCAGTATCCAGTGTGGTCGACATTAGCTACTGTGGAGATTCCCATAGAAATGACTCCCATGAGTTTGTGATTTATGGTCAAGCCAGATAGTTGCAGTACATTCCACATGTTAATTCGATTCGGCACATGCTGATCTCTTTGCTGGCCACTGCACCTTAAAACAACATTGGGCCAGTGATTCTCCGTCTCTCTGTAGGAGCTGTTCCAGCTGTTTCTCTTTAGAGCTGCCAATAAAAGGTGGTGAGAATCCTGAACGCGTCAATGCTAGCTAAAGGTTTCCAGAAAGCAGCGGTGATGTGGTGTTAATTAAAGTGAGGGGTCACTGAAAATCCCTTGTCCTTAACTTAAAGTACTGAGTTCAAATGCAGTGTTTCCCCTATATGCAGCTAGCAGCAGAAGAGGAGGAGGAGGAGGGAGAAAAGGGAAGACAGGAGAGGAATAGTTGATAGGGCTGTGTTTTATTTCGGTAGGCCTATATTATTTTTAAGGCTACTTCCAATCAGGACTTTTGAGGCCGATCACTGATCACTGTCAGCAGTATCACCAATGATTCTTTACTTAAATGTCATCTGTAGTTAGTTATCAGTGGCATAGTAAAATCACCATTAAATTGTTGAGGAAATAAATAACTAAATTAATTTCACATCTATTTACAAAAATAGGTTTAAAACCTGGTCGCTGCTTGTACCTGGTTACTTCAGATTGATAGAATGTACACAGATACAAAGCGTCTGTATCTCCAAACTCAAAGTAGGCCTGCGTTTAACTCCAGACTGTATGCAGCTAAAGTACTTCAGTACATTTATTTACTGTTAACTTGTGTTGTCACATTTAACTGCATTCACGTTCCTCCCAACCGAAATCAGTCAGTGTGTTTAGACCCGCTGTATTAGCTCTGTCAGCTGTTTGCTCAGTCAGCTGTCAGCTCCAACACTATAGGGCGTCGGGTCGTTCTCCCACTCAGGACGACAGAAAATGCAGTCATTACAAACAGACAATCCCAAATGTATAAACTGACCTGACTACTTCTGACTACACTGACTGTGCTGACCTAGCGTTATGAGAATTGCTCCACGATATCGGTCGTGTTTACACCACAATGACAATCCCTTAAGTCACAAACAGCTTGCTTGTGTTGATCCTTGCAGCCAACAACAGAGCAGCTCCCTGCTTATCTTATAACGTTAGCACTGTACCAACCTCGTGTTGTTCAAAAATGCAGCTTGTTGACATGCTGGGGACATATTTTGTAAGAAAACCATGTGTATTTTGCATATTATGGGACCTTTAATGGGATGCTGATCTAATTGTGTAATGGAAGAGTCTCTTGTTAAATGCTGTTCATGGTTAAAGTTAAATGAAAAGGGCACACTTCTACCCAAAACATACCATGACACCTAGTATTGCTTTTTTATGATTATTTCTAATAAAATAAATCATTATTGAAAGGTACACATTTTTAAGTGATATTTTAAAACTTCCTGAGTTTAACTGCCCTTAGAAATTTCCTAAGGGCAATCAATGTTTCCAGAGATTTCCGTCAGCCTCAGATGTCATTTTTGTTTACTGCTAATTCGAAAATGTTTGCGTGCTAATCAACACGCCAAACTGAAATGGTGAACATGACATTGTACCTGCAAAACATCAGCAAAGTAGCATTGCCATTGTAAGCAAGTAAACAAGCTCTTGCGCACAGCACCATTATCCTTAAGTTTTCAGGCCACTAGCAGGACTGCTCACAAATCAACCATTAAGTGAACAGAAAGGCTCTTCAGTCCCTTGGCCTTTGTAAGTCATGTGCTTTGCAATTTAGGACAAAATACATCAATACGGCTGACCTAAGAGCCAAGAGATCAATATGTATGACAAGAGAAGGCTTGACTAAAGGGAGCTGATGTTATTTACAGTAAAAAGGCCTGTGAGGGAAAAGGAGACTGCAGTCCAAGCCAGGGGTTAATCTGTGATCATGTGTCTGCATATGAATATGTGTGTACATGTTTGTGTGTGAAAGCAGTCTGAATAAGCTGCCTGTTACCCTTTGACCGACTAAGAATAGCCAAGCCCCTGTCACTGGATGATTTATTATTTACAATTACAACAAAACAGATTCAATCTTCAGTCATCTTTCACTCCTCTGAACCCTTTTGTCCAGGAAATTATGAGTTCAAGCATTCAGGCTATCAAGCACCGCAGCTATTACTGTTCACAAAGAGACAGTCACAAATGGCTTATTGCCTCTCAGAGCGACAGTAGCTCTTTGACGAGACCACACCACATATGAATGATGTTTTCTTGTGTGTGTTTTCAGATGGACCTGAAGCTGCTCCTGATATCTACATTGTTAGGAGTCGTTTGTTACAGTAACGCTCAGAAAGGTAAGATTTTTTTCAGTCACATCTCACTTTTTAAACAAGATTGGCTTATATACTGCATGGCTCTGACTTCATTATTTTGTCACATGATATCAGCTTGCATAGTAAATGTACACTAATGATGACTACCTCCCCGGAGAGGGAGGCCGGCATCTTACTGATGTCATTGACCGGAGATCCACCTTAGCATCAGGGAGCGCGGAGGATAATGGAAAAGACTGGAAAGAATATTCTGTCTCTGTCTCCAATTACCATCGAGCCGCGCAGCGTTCCAGATGAACTGATGTGTAAACACGGGGGGGCTTAGCTGGCTGCTTACTTTGCAGGGACTGAGCTGCACCCCTGCTCTCTCTGACTCTGCCTCCTCCTCTCCTCTCTCTTTGTTTCCCATCCAGAGGGGAACGAGTGCATCAATGCCAACGCCAAATACTGCGGGGAGTGCATCCAGGCTGGAGCCAAATGTGGCTGGTGTAAAGACCCAGTATGTGAATCCAAGCTGTCAGCTATAATCACTGCGGAGACGTGCAGTTTGATGCCATTGCGATGCCGTTAGTCATATAGTGATAGTACATGCAGTTTGAGATCGTTCCCAATTTAGGACTTCAGCTAATGCTTGTTTTTGATTGTATTTGAAAGTAATGAATTAATTGTTTAGCCTATGAGATATAATACTGAAAAGCAGTAAGAATTCTTATGTTACCTTAGAATTAGCCTCTTATAGCTACAGAGGGAGCACATCTTTCTGTCACGGAATAGCCCAGAATGGATGAACCATACACTGTTGCCAGAGAGGGCCTTTCCCATTTTCATGTTTTTAAAGGCCACTAAAGAGTATGAGGTGGGATGTATTTTAATGGTTGTAATCTGGACCCTCGCCTCTAGATACCACCAAATCCCACACACTGCACCTTTAAATGGGCATTGCTGCAATTTGTACTATACTTTCATTAAGTTGCGTTCCTTTGAGAGACATTTTTAAAAAATAATGGTCAAAATCAAAACAGCAGAAGACAAGATGCCCTGACTTTTTGTTCCTAGCATAGTTAAAAGTTGCGCTTAAATAATGCAACACAAATGGTGTCTTTTATTAGATTTATTAGATATATAGATCACCCAGGTCTTGCCCACAATGCCCCCAGTTACAAAATACAATGCAACAGCTTTCTCACCTTATGACATAAACTGATTTTCACATGTTAAATTGATGGGCCGTCCCTTTAACTCTCCCATCTGCTGCCTCTCTTAGAGCTTCCTGAAGCAGGGTGAGACTGTGTCGACCCGCTGTGACGAGCTGCAGTCTCTGATAAAAAGGGGCTGCGATGAGGGAATGATTGAAAACCCACGCGGAGAACAGACGACCCTGAAAAACAAAAAAGTGACACATCGCAAAAAGGGAGCCGACAAACTGAAGCCGGAGGACATCACTCAGATCCAGCCCCAGAAACTCAGCCTCACCCTCCGATCTGGTCAGAATACATTTTGATTAAGCTTTTTCTGAAGCTCTTTTCACCTTCTTTTGAATTGGATTAGGTATTTTCCACTTTGACACTTAATTATGGACACTTCATGTAGGTGAGCCCCAGTCTTTCGATTTGAGGTTCAAACGAGCTGAGGATTATCCCATCGACCTGTACTACTTGATGGACCTGTCCTACTCCATGAAGGACGATCTGGAGAATGTCAAGAACCTGGGAACCAGTCTGATGCTGGAGATGTCAAAGATCACCTCTGACTTCAGGATAGGTAAGGATTTTCATGATGGAGTGTGGTCACATTTAAAAGTTCATCTTGGCTAACACACACTATACAGACAATACAATACAAGACAATACACTATACAAGAAAAGATGTACCTTTAAATAAAAAAGATCAACTGCAAGATGAGGAATTTAGTAGAACTTAGTAAAACTAAAACATGGCAAACATTACTCTTTCACAACTTTTTGGGGATCTTTCCCAGTCACCAGTTCATTTGAAGTAGCTTAGGATTTCAAACTGCGCAAAAATGCGGTGTGAGTTGAAAAGGATAGGCACATTCTAGTCTTCTGAAGACAACAGGAAGTTCGTTTTTTGCAGTGTGTTCCCCTCACCAACACTGGTCACAGGCAGAAACATTGCCTGTGACAGGTCGTAAACTTGATTGCAATTGGCGTCAAACTTCGTACTCCTTCACAGAGTCATAACTGTCAAATCTGAACACAGACATGATACACACATGTTATGTCATAGTATCAGTGTGTCTTACTCTTTCAGAGGAAATCATTGTCACTGTCCAACACTAATAAATGTCAATCAATAAATGAGCTCCTCATAACTCCAGAAGTTGCCTGAGAAACATCAAGTTTTTAAGTTTTCCTCAGTGTTAGA
Organism: Lagodon rhomboides; assembly: GCA_039737535.1. NCBI lineage: Eukaryota > Metazoa > Chordata > Actinopteri > Spariformes > Sparidae > Lagodon > Lagodon rhomboides. The sequence goes on along the minus strand of CM077803.1, from coordinate 7,737,526 downwards.
GTAACTCAGTGATAGTTCAGTGATTTAGTTATAGCCTAATTCGGCATACTTTGAAAGGTCATACAGTCACAACATTACACTTTCTGTTTGTGTTTACATCCCCAAAGCCCCCAAATTATGGCAACTGTTGTTCCAGAAGTTAAAGAATAATTATCCCCAATTTATATGTTTTTGACATCACTAAGGCTCAAAGTATCCTATCAGCATGGGCCACTGACATTTATGTTGAAAATGTCTGTGTGTGTGCTTATAACATCAGACTTTGTACACCCTGGAGTAGACAGACTGGCTTGTATTTTCAGGTGTCCTGTTGTGGGTATTAAATGCCACCCAGGTTTGAATGACCTTTTTGTGACCCGCCCAAACAAACCAGAGAAGTAAACAGTACAGACATCACTGACCTCCTCTGAATGAGTTTGGTGTCAGCTTACCCTTCGACTAGAGCACCCCGTCTCAAACCAACATCTTGCTAAGCCTTTACCTAAATGACTTGTTTGACTTTTAGCTTAAGTTGAGTAAGATGAAGTTCTGAATCCGACTGTCTTTCGAAGGCTTTGGTTCCTTTGTGGAAAAGACAGTCATGCCGTACATCAGCACCACCCCGGCCAAGCTGCTGAACCCGTGCACAGGCGACCAGAACTGCACCAGTCCGTTTAGCTACAAGAACGTCCTGAGGCTGACCAGTGACGGCAAGAGGTTCAACACCTTGGTGGGTCAGCAGCACATCTCTGGAAACCTGGACTCTCCTGAGGGGGGCTTTGATGCCATTATGCAAGTGGCTGTGTGTGGGGTAAGCAAACAAACAAAAAGAGAACTCTGCAGTGAGCCTCAGATCCCTCAGCTTTTATAGAGAGGAAATGTCGCTGTTTTACTTCAGTGTTGTTTACTTGTTTTACTTCTTTGATTTTCAGGAGCAAATTGGGTGGAGGAATGTGACTCGTCTGCTGGTGTTCTCCACCGATGCTGGCTTTCACTTTGCCGGTGATGGCAAGCTGGGCGGCATCGTTCTGCCCAACGATGGAAAATGTCACCTGGAGAACAATGTGTATACAATGAGCCACTACTATGTAAGTAGCTCAGTGTTATTTGGTCTGTTTTGAATGTCTCATTTAGATTAAGTGTGGTCGTCTCGACTGTTTGTTACACTGCATCTCTCTCTTTTTCGGTTTCAAAGGATTATCCCTCCATTGCTCACCTGGTTCAGAAGCTGAGCGACAACAACATTCAGACCATCTTTGCCGTCACAGAGGAGTTCCAGCCTGTTTACCAAGTGAGTTCTCTTTCAGTCCCTGGACTCTTTATTTTTTTTCTTTGTCTGACATCTCTTTAATCCCTTTCTCTTGGAGCATAGTCGTCCTCATTCCTTTCGAGTGCATGTGTGCGGTTGGAAGATGACCAGTGCTTAAAAATATCCTCCTGGGCTGATACATGTGCTGCGAGTTATGGTAGCTCTGATTGTTTCCTTCTGCCATGCCGCTGCTTTTCGGGCCGGTTCAGCCCAGCTCCATCTGAGTTTGATAAAAGCTCATTATGCAGCCTCACAGTAGCTTCAGTGTGCTTCAAAGCAAGAACGATTACATAATGTCATGGTAAAAATCAATGTTGTATCCATATTAACCTGGAATTCAATGTTTACATGTAAAAGTTCATAGCAGTGTGTTATTGATGCAGTGTTATTGCTAATAGAGATTAGAAGATCAGAACTTTGATACAACTGTATTCTAAACTTTTCCTCTGTCCTCAGGAGCTGAAAAATCTCATCCCAAAGTCTGCAGTGGGCACACTGTCTGCCAACTCAAGCAATGTTATCAACCTTATTATAGACGCTTACAATGTAAGTCCACCACTGAGATTGTTGACTGTCAGATCGTATCATTATATCACATGAACCACATTAAAGCATTGAACATTGTGACCGAGTTCAAAGCTTTTTCCACGCAAAAACTTCTCATTTAGTACGGAGCTAAGCCTTTGTGTATTCTACCCTGTCAAAACAAAGCTACCAGATGACATTCCAGTGCAGGAAATAGCAACGTCTATTTTGTTATCTCTTGGTTTTTGGCAGTCTCTCTCATCTGAGGTTATTCTGGAGAACAGCAAGCTTCCAGAGGGAGTGACCATCGCTTACATATCTCGCTGTAAGAACGGAGTGGTCAGCGAGGGAGAGAATGGACGGAAGTGCTCCAACATATCCATCGGGGATGAGGTAAGGATTAGAAAAATGTAAAACTTTTTTAGTTGTATTTCACCGGTAGATAATTGAACCTGTCAGTTGTCAAAACACGCGTCACCATACAGGTCATAAAAGTTTTCCTCCAGTCAAAAATGTGCTTTTCTTCTTGTTCCTACAGTTGAATCTTTGAGCTTCTCTGTGCATAATGAAACACTAGAAGAGTGTAATCACATTCATTGCTCAAAGTCTACATTTTCTCTGTGCTCATAGAAAACGATGAGTAAGAGTGAATATGCAATTTTTGAATTTTATTTTACATGACAACTGGGATTTTAATAAGGATTTGAATGTGGTAATTCTACCTCTTTTTTTGCAAAAACCATGTGAGACACATTTTTTGTCTCATATCTGTTTGTCTTAATACGTCTGAAGTTCTTTAAAATGATTACATGCATTTACTGTATGTCTATGGCAGTGAATGTATCTCACAGTATCTTGAAATTTAAAAAATGTCTCATAGTATACTTTGTACTGGCCATTTATCGTTACTGAACTTTAAGTTATCTTATAGATTGCTGGTTTTTACCGGGTTTTTTTTTTTTAGTTCTTTACTTCACACACTCAATTTCAAGAAACATTACATATTTTGAAAAGTTTAAAAGTTCACTTTGTTACGCCTGAAGATCCCATGTTTTTGACTAGATTTGTTCCTCTTCACCATTGTCTCAGACCTTTAATTAATTAAGCTTTAATTATGGACACACCTTTGTGTGCATGGGCTTTGCAGGAAATAAATTGCCACAAAGTCACGATAGCTTATATCTTGCTGGAAACCAATGAAATAACCCATTAGAGGACAGCTTGTAAGTGACAGAAGTTCAGTACGTTCAAATATGTTGACCTTTAGCTAGCTAACATGGCACATGAAGTTCCAGTGAGCATTAAGTAGTAATATGAAAATAAGTTTTACAAAATGAAATAGATAAACAGGATCAAAATTTTAAAAAAGCTAAATTCGTAAGTAATAAATTATTGTTAAAAAGTGCGCGGATGTACCCTCAAGCTAAATATAAGTAAAAAATTAGCATGTTTGGTATGAAATTCTTATTGTTTGCCCTCAGAATAAACCATATTAGACAAAAGATACTGGATACAAGCGTAATTTATTTTGCATAGGGCATTGAAAAGTGTCCCTGCACATCTGCTTGCGTAAGAGCATGATGCATTTCCATCCAAAGCTATCAGCCTTTTACCTCTGTCAGGCCTAAATTAACATATGTGTCCAATTCAGATACTGAAACTCTAAATCCACAGAACATGTCAGCAAAGCATTGATCATAGACCCTGACATACTTTTGCATTAATCATTAAACCGGTGACGAACAGAGAATTAGCTGTCGTATATTTAACCAGACGTCTCTTTCATTTGTTCTCTCTGGACAAAACCATCATTATTAGAATACAGAGCTCTAGCCAGATCGCTACAAGTTCATAGCTAATAATGCGTTCTGATCTGAAAGATTTTCTGGAAGATTTAATATCTTCTGCTCAGTGTTTTTGTAAATCACACATTCATTGCACAAAAACCTTTCCTTATGTTCAAGCCGTAAGCTCTCAGTGGTTATAGCTCATTTCGTACCCTTAGCCTGCATGCATGTCACACAATGACATTATGTGAAAACTTGCTTGACCTTTACGGCTATTTTGCTGTGTGATTTTTACAGACGTGCAGGCAGTATTTTGCTCTCTGACCCAAGGATATCTCCTTTATTCCTTCACTCCAAGGTCTTATTTAGCATCAGCGTGACGTCTAAGGGCTGTCCGAAAGAAGGCAAACCTGAGACCATCAAGATCAAGCCCCTGGGGTTCACAGAGGAGGTGGAGATTACCCTCAACTTCATCTGTGAGTGCGAATGCCACAAGGAGGGTATCAAGAACAGCGAGCTCTGCCACTTTGGAAACGGAACCTACGAGTGTGGAGCCTGCAAGTAAGTCTGTCAGTCAGTAACTGCATCATCCGTTCGACATCGAAGAATATCCAAAACCTTCAAGTCAACTCATATTGATTGCTAGATGGATTTCTGTTTAAGTATTTAAGAAATGCTTCGGAATCAAAACTTTCCACTTGTCTCAGGTGTAACGAAGGACGCGTGGGCAGACAGTGCGAATGCAGCAGCAACGATGTGGCCACTGAGGACATGGACCGCACCTGCCGTAAAGACAACGGCACGGACATCTGCAGCAACAACGGAGACTGCGTGTGCGGCACGTGCGAGTGCAAGAAGAGAGACAACCCCGAGGAGAGGTACAGCGGGCAGTACTGCGAGTGTGACAACTTCAACTGCGACCGCTCCGGAAACAAACTGTGCGGAGGTAGGCGTGACGGCGCTGCTCTCTTATTTTGAAAGGCGCAGCAAATGAAAACTGTTCGGTGCAGTTAAACAACAGAAGGAGAAAGAGCTTATTAAATCATTCATACTCCACCTCGTAATGCATTTTCTTTCTTCAGGGCATGGCCGCTGTGAGTGCAGAGTGTGCGTCTGCGATCCCATGTGGACCGGAAGCGCCTGCGATTGTTCTCTGGACAACAGCACATGCATGGCCAGCAACAAGCAGATCTGTAACGGCCGAGGGTCGTGTGAATGTGGCACGTGCAAGTGTACTGACCCCAAATTCCAGGGTCCCACCTGTGAGACTTGTCCTACCTGTCCAGGAGTCTGTATTGAACACAAGTAAGTGTATGAATACCCAAATCTAAAGAATAGGTTCAGATTTGTGAAGTCTATCCTGATAAAATACATATTTGCTGTATGTACCTTGACCAAGTGTGGGTTGCTGTAATCCTCCTCGACGTAAAGTAATACCTTTGTTGAGCAACCATACCATAAGAAATGGATGAGCAGATCCAAAGGTCCATTTGGCACACCTGAGGCTTCAACAGTTGGAATTAGCTTAATCGAGTCTGTTAAACACAAAATTCCTTCTTTGTGTTTCACCGGATGGTGTTTCCTTCCTGAGGCAGGAGGATACCGCATTTACCAGAAGTTTGTCGCTGAAACACAATAGCAGTAATAAACCTACAGGTCAAAGGTGGTCACCCACATGATTTGGTACAAGGCTGCTAAATCCTCATGTTAGCTTTGACCAAAGTTATGAATGTGTTTTTGGATGAAACAGGGAGTGTGGCTTGTATCACCCATCTCCTATGGCACAGTGTAGTCACTCTACAACGGTACCTGCATTGCCTTGCAGTCAGTACGGAGCGGAGGGATGATAAACGCATGCTATAACTCTTTTACTGTACAATACATGTGGTATTTTAGCATTGCACAGACGTACCCCTTTCACACTAGACAAAAAAAACACTTACACCCACTAACATCTGGCTCTTTTCTTCAATGGAAGTGGTTTCAATCAAATAGGTACAAACAAATATCGTAAACACAAGAATTTTAAAAAATGTAGAATGTTTTTTTGTGATTCATGTAACCTTTTAATCACGAAACAAATCTGACTGCTCATTACTAACTGTTCCCTCCAGGGAGTGTGTCCAGTGCCGGGCGTTTGGCACCGGTGAGAAGAAGGACACGTGTGAGAGAGACTGCATGTACTTTACCCTGTACAAAGTGAAGGACAGGGACAAGCTGCCCCAGCCCAACGACGCCTCCTACCCTCTGATGCACTGCAAGGAGAGGGACGCCAACGACTGCTGGTTCTACTACACCTATGCCGTCAACAACAACACAGAGAAGGAGGTCCATGTCGTCGACACGCTGGGTAAGCAGAAGGCTGGGCTAACATGGGCCAGGGTGTGGAAGGTTTCTGTTACAGAGGAGCCTAATTACAGGGGCTGTGGCGGCGGGGCGGCAAAAATAGGTCATTTGTTTATGCACATACTGCTGCGTTATGGGATGTTTTTCCCATGCCCTTGTTATTTTTAAACTGTTTGTCCAAGCCGCCTCAACGCTTCGCTAAACCCTTCCTCGTTTCAGACTGCCCCACCGGCCCTGACATCATCCCCATCGTGGCAGGCGTGGTCGCCGGCATCGTTCTGATTGGCCTAGCCCTGCTGCTCATCTGGAAGCTGCTGATGATCATCCACGACAGAAGAGAGTTCGCCAAGTTTGAGAAGGAGAAGATGAACGCCAAATGGGATACGGTGAGTGTTTGGAGCTCTGACATGTCTCTATGAAAGACGAGCGGGGTAAATATTTTTGATTTCTGGCAGAGGTTTGGTTGAGTAATGTAAATGTGGAAAACAGGTGGTGTTTGGCTGCTCTGCAAAGCCAGCCGCTGTCAGGGAATTAACTTGTGAATACCATTTGTTATTCTTAGCAGCAGACGAGGTTCGCAGACCTATTGATATCGTTACAAAATGTCTCGCTCACATTCTGTTCAGTCCCATAACCTCAGAAACAGATTGAATGTGTTGCTTTTGAACGCCGCTCAAAATAAAGAGGAAAAATGTCAGAGCCTGAGTGGACTTTTTTGGAAATGTTATGCACTCTGAGCATAGCTGGGCTTTTTCCGGGGCGTGGCCACAGCTCCTCCCCTCCCTGCTTCCTCCCCTCCCTGCTTCCTCCCCCTTAGCATCATCAGTCAATCCCAATATGACACAGGACTGGATCTTCACATGCAGTAATTTGCCTCCACCTAGTGGCTGAACTGCGTCATGCCCACAGTGCATGTAGGTTTGATGATGCAGATGTTTTTGATCTGTGTTCTTTTTAAGGGTCTTCCTTATTACCATGGGCAGGGCAGCCTATGGCTCCAGACCCCTGTAATTTCGAGAAATGAGAGGCTGTCAGTGAAACTCTGAGTGACCTGGGTTTCCTGCAAAGATAACAAGGCAAAGCAACTACAAGGAATTTCACATATACTGCACGAGCTACTTCTTATGGTTGTGACCACATCATCCTGATGCGTAGCCTCAACAGAGTACTTGGTTTTAGTGATTTGGATCTCAGTTTAATCAAGTGTCACAAAATCTGGAAGATATGTTTAATTTATATCAAATGTGGCAATGTTTCCTTAGAAAGATAAACGTCTGCTGCATATCCACATTTCTTCACAAGGGCAGGACAGAGAATAGTAAAACGGTTTTAAATGTTAGAAAAGCACAGAGCTACCTCGAGTAGATTACTAAGTGGGACCCGAGAGCTAAAGCCTCAGTTTGAAAGTCAGTAATTGTTACCAAGTCTGATCTAATACTAACTCCCTAATGTTTTATATTCATTTTCATTACATGATACAGCTACATAGCCTACATAGGCTTCAGTGAAGCTACACTGAATTGAATACAACTATTTAAAGATGTTTGACAACGGAATATTTATGTCTCAAGAACATCTTTGTCATAGGTTTGCTTTCCTGGAGTTTTCATGGAGTTATATTATATGCTTTTTTTTTTTCATGCTTTTGTTTCTGTCTCCCTTTCTGCGAGGGAGGTGTGTGTGTTATAGTAGGAAAAAACTTCAATAAAAAACATGTCCTTTATTATGAAATGCACAAAAGCCACATTTTGATCAACAATGAACAAGGCTGTTATCCAGATTTTATCTTCTTCTTTTATCTTCTATTCATCACAGAGAGCCGAAGTCACAAAAAAGGTGGATGGTAGTGAATTTTGATACTGCGGCATGAATTACACGTATGATGTTTGTCAGTGCAAAGAATATTTTTCAACTAGAGAAAGTCACAGTTCATCATAAACGTAATCAAGTGTAAAACTGTGAAAGTTCATAAGAAGCCAACAGTTGTGTGAGTGATGTTGTTTCATTTAATGCTCATTAAAACCCGTAACCAAACCTTGGAGAGCCGGTCCTGTATATTAGCTGGCTGACAGAACTGATCAACTCTCCCTTCACATAACTACAGCTGTCAGTATGACCAGACTTGTTGTGTTTTTCACCTTTTTTATTACTTTTTATTTACTGAGGTGTCGGCCGTTTTGGTGTGGGAGACGTGTATTTAGCGAGACTATGTAGCTCTCTTAGCGCTTTTACACAAAACTAAATGGCATTTACCATTTGTACGACTAACTTAGTGTGGTTTGCAAGTTATCTTTGAAACTGACAAATATCATGTGTAACTCATGGCACAATTCAAAGAGCAACAAAAATGTACTTGTCTCTTGCCGTTGACTGTTGTACTTTGTTTTCGGCGAAATAAGGCCCCATGGGTCACACTGGAAGTGGCAGGACTTCACCTCTCTATTGTCTTGCTTTCATTTCTCTCAGTGAACCTAACTCATATTTTTCTCCCTTCACACTGCCTTGTTATTCTTTTTTTTCTCTGTGTTCTATGTTTTCCTGCTGAACTCTATTCTATCCTCATTTTCCACCCGTAGCAAGAAAATCCCATATACAAGAGTCCTATCAATCAGTTCCAGAACCCAAACTATGGACGTAAAGCTGCTGTCCTCTAAGTTTGTATTTCTTTTCCTTTCAACCTCCCTTTCCTGCATGTGCCGTTCATGTATGTCTTGATTTCACCCAGTTGCAACTTTTTTTTTTTTTCTAATTTCACCTGTTCTCTAAAACTATCAAGTAAACGTATAGACAAGTGGAACCTGGAACAGTAATATTACCTTCATGGTTAGTTAAAAGGAGTGCATGAGTGTGCTGTGACAGTCAATACAGCTGAACAATCACAAAACGTGCTCAGTGTTTGAGGATGTCAAGTGGCTTCAGGGCACAAACCTTGTGCGGTAAGTATGTGTTGAAATGTGATGCGGATATTTGGTATTCTGTCGCAAAAGCATGGCGGTGTGCTCAGTAACCTAGTTTTCTGTGTGATTTTGGTGAATCTAACAACAAAATTACATATTGCTTGCCTGAGTAATAACATATATTTATTTTTTTTTTGCTTTCCAGGGCGAAAATCCCATCTACAAAAGTGCTGTCACCACTGTGGTCAACCCCAAATATGAAGGAAAATGATAGCGTCGTAGTTTTCAATGAACTCTGCTATCAAAGTATCCGAAAGCTGCAGTACTTTATGAACTTTATGTCATTTTTCTTCTTGTCGCTTTACAAATATAACGTACCACACGGCCACCGCATCAGTATTTTTACTAACACTTATGATTTATATGCATTTTTGATGTACAGTATAAAAGAATGTGTATATACTTTGAAGTTGTGTATTTGCAGAAATGATGACAGGAAGGTGCTTTTTTTTTTCCCCTGCCACAGGACTGGTTATGGGTGGAGGATTTAGCTTTTTGAACAACACAATGCGGACACCAAGGGTATACAATTTATGTATAAGAGCATCTGTCCCCTTTTTCAGACACGTCTTTATCTTTTCGCTGCGTCTTCTCGTCTCTCTGTGCACTGACTTCCTGTGTGTTCCTGACAGGACCTGAGTTTAAGATGTAAATCGTCAGCCATAGCAACACATTGTGTCGATGTGTTTGTGTGTGTGCGTGTGTGTGTGTATATATATATTGAAAACAACTGCAATAGGAAGTATTGAATAATGTTCAGCATTCAACGTGGATTGGACAGTTATGTTGAATCACGGCGATTGTAAATGTTTTGAGCTGCAGCTTTGAAACTTCCACTGTTGGAGATTTTATTGCGCTCCTATCAAGTACTAAAGGAGTGAACACACAAGATAATGAATAATATCAACTGTCATTCTTTGAATTGTTGATATGCTATCACAAAGGGACTGTACACCACTTGTAAAAATTATGAAATTGTGGCAATGTTTAACAATTGAAGGATTTGTATAGTTATGATACAAGTTGCAATTGACTAATGAAATATTGTTGTATTTGCGAACTGCAGTAACTTTTCTGACTCATTCTCAGGTCCTCTCCTGTGTTTGTCAAGTACGCCAAAAAATATGTTTTCTGTCGTTCAGTGAAGTCATTTGTGTGAGTCCGTTTTGTTAGTTACGTTTTTGTTTAGACTGTAAGACTGAGACAAGAGTGTTCGCTCAGAATCACCTCTAAAAATGCTTTCACACCCAAATGCCTCTGAAATACAACAAACAAGCATTTACAGTATTGTTTTCAAAGTGCCTTTTATTTCAATACCATGTTCTCTCCCAATGCTGTTTATGGGTTATTTATTTAATAAAGTACAAAATCTGTCTGTCTTTTTGCGTGTGGCTAACTCGGACTGAACGACAACACATTTGTGTTCTAAAAACAATAGTTATTATTTATTTTGATTTTTTTTTAAACACAGGAGAAATGACACAGTGAAGCTGAATTCTAGAGGCATGTTCCAATGTTTTTAAGATAATTTCTGCTAAAACTGAGTAGCTCAGTTGGTAGAGCGCACATCCCATGATATACATACAGAGACTGCATCCTTGCTGCAGCGGCCCAGGGTTTGAGTCCAACCTGCAGCCCTTCGCTGCATGGCACCCCTCTTCCCTCTCATCCCATTTCCTGTCATTTCTCAAGCTGCCCTATCAAATAAAACCATGAAAGGCCAAAAACACTTTTAAAAAATGGAGAATTACATGGATGGAGTTTTTCCTCCTAAAATGTTTATTGATAGAGCTCATTTAGGCGGGGGTGGCATATTGTGCTGTACTCATTTGAGTTCAAGATTGTTGAAAGAATGCCAGTCAAAACAATGACAAAGATGGAGACAGTTTTAATACACATCAGCCTGTTATGTTTGAGTTGAATTGATAAAGATAAAAGAAACACAATGTATAAACCATACAACCATACTTGGGTAACAGGCATATAAACAATGGTCCTTTTAAACCAATATTTAATACATTTAGGGATTTACTGATGATTCTAACATGACATAAAAAAACATATATATTTCTGTGGCAATAATTAAAAAGGTATTAGCTTTATGCACAGACATTGTATAACATTAAGAACAAACATTCCATTGGGATGTGTGGTTATGATAACAGAATGCAGATTAACAGAACCAGTGACAATCAGTAGACCTACTTGACTGATGTTATGTAACACCAGGGGAAAACACAGTTTCTGAAAACCGAACTTTATTACAACCCTCACAACTCACATGTTATGTTCCAATGTCTGCCTTGTCGTCTTAAAGATAAGCTCGTCAGATATTCATGCACACATGCAAAGCGGAAGTGCCAAAAGAAGTCATACCGGATATGGTGGGAGTGAGACGTCTCACCAAGACATTATTGTCAAACTATCTTCGTTTTAGCTGTAAACAGGACCGCAAGTTACTCAGGAACGTCGTTTTTAACAGGCTGTTTTAGCTGTTTATTGAGAGTAACACTGCTCGCTGTGAAGGGAAAATGGAAGAAGATATACTAACGACGCTGAAAATATTGATAATAGGAGAAAGCGGTGTTGGGAAGTCCAGGTAAGCCTAAATTATCTCCAAAGAAACTGATGTCGTGGCTCACTGCTAACGTTAGCTAGCTAGCGTTAGCTTAGCAGCCAAGCAAAAAAAATGTGAGGTTCAGAGATATTGCAGCGCTTTAAAATAACGACCACGACTCTGCTGTGGTTGTCCACTTCTTTAACGGAGTAAGAAAACATGTTTAAAAAGCCGTGTGCTGTGCTGGATGTCCAGCTAGCTTCAGTTAGCTTACAGTAGCTGTATGTGTCATCATCTTTGTTCACGTCTGTCATGGGTTGGTTTTAAAGATGTTGCAATCGAGACCACTTTGCTGCCCCGTGGCAGTAAAGCCACGAGGACTGTACTTCCACGGACAGTTATCTAAGCTGTAATTGTGTGATAGCAGATTTAAGTGAAGGCACGATGAGTACCAACAGTGAGTGCTCTTGTTCTAGATGACGGACCACGCGAGAAGCAATCCCTGTTTGTAATTGTATTTGCTCCAAGACCATATGGTTCACCCATCGTTGTGAAAACAACCCAAATATCTACATGTAATAGCTGGGTTTTTAGACGGCATGCTTAAGTAAGCCTGGCCTCCCTAAAAGGACTCAAATTATGTTTATTTTTTCCCGTTATGTGGTAATCAGAGGCATTTGTTTGCAACTACACAAATAGTCATAGCTGAGTATAATGCTTTAGCAACATTAACATTACTCTGGCAATTAAGATTGTTTAGCATGCCAACAGCTTGGTCAGGTTAGCTGCTCTCCATGCCTGTGGGCTAGACTCCATGAAAGAATCCTGATAGCCAGCCTGAGCCATCAACCATCACATTGCTATGAGTACAGCGTTATAGTCATAACACAGTAAATAGGTAATGAGCAGTCCAAAGCTCTGTTGTAAGCATTTTGACAAGTGGACTGTCTGGCCAAGAAATCAACTTTCTGTTGACCGGGCCTCACATTCTTAAAATAACAAGCCGTGACTTGAACCACAAAAGGGTTGGAGCGCTGTTTGTAGTACTCACGACTTCTTCAGCACGACCGACAAGAGATTGAATGTAAAAGGTGTTTGAGAATACGGCTCAGTTTGGATCAGGCCAGGTGGTTGCAAATAATCTCAACTGTTCCCAGAGGTGTTCGTTTCAATGTTAACAGCTATTATCAGTTATTCCTTCCTTTCTCTGTACACTTTTTTGGAGTTATTCAACACACAACTGTAATTTTTAGGTATCAGCTGATTATCGATCTGGACGATTATTGAAACCGATATTTGGTTTTTTTTCTTCAGATTTTTTTGTTTGTTTTGTTTTTGTTAGATTCAGATAAGTAAAATCGATTTAAACATGCATGACATTGACTCAGATGCCAAATATAAGTAACCTAATAACAGTCTGAATCTGCAATGTAACTAGTAGGGGGTGGTCTGTTTTTGACATTATATTTTGCCAAATTAACAACGCGCCCCCTTGAAATTTCACTCAATAAATAATCAACATTTAAGTGCCAAAAATAGGAACGGGCAAAATCTGTGGTTTTCTTACTTTGATTAGAAAGGAGTGGCAGAGGAGCAGAACTGACCAGCCCAAAGAAATGCCAGCAAGTTACCTGGGAGCAGGGCTCTGTGTGCAAGTTACCGGAGCAAGTTGACGAGCAGTGCCGCTCCACCACTTGCGCTGCAGAGTTTGAAATAAATTAAACCGATACGAAAGTTCAAAAACTGTTTTTTTTAAATGCGACGTGCAGCATTTCGTATCCGTATTTTCAGGCACAAATCCGCTTCATCCCTGCGCGCTAAGCAGCACAAGAATGAGGCGCTTTTCTGGTGAGAGAAAAAAATGCTGTAGCCTAAAAGATTAAACAATCTCTGTGTATGAACAACGGTGACTGAACCACAATGTAAACCTACAAGTTTATATCAAAGCTTTCTTGGCAACATAGCCTGCACCTCAAAAAGATCTCATGGAGATTTATTTAGATTTAATAAAAAGTGTAGCCTTAAACTTTGGCCTGTAATGTTTGAGTGAAATCAAAATTGTATTTAAACACAGTATATGAGTAAATTGTACTTGGAATAGACAGTGATGGAATGTTACTAAGACTTAGCGTTTTTTCAAATAGTTTTGTAACTGGAATTTTTAACTTCCAACCAATACCTTGAGAAATACTCGATGCCATTTCAGAAATGACAGGTAAAAACTGACACAACACTGAAGGTATAAAATTTAGATTTTTACTTAAAGATAAATATAACAAGGCTCGTGTACTGTATGTAAAGCAACATGGAAGTGCAGGTGGTACAGGTGTATTGATACCGTGGAAAATCAGTAATGAAACTGTTTCAAATGTTCAGAATCAGTATGTTTCAACTTTAATTATTTTAGTCGATCCCTAATGACTTTAAGCTTGGGTTTTTGCCTGTTTTGTTTTTTGAGTGAGAAATTTCTTTTTTTTCTTCACATTTACCCCTGTGGTGCTGGTAGTTTGCTTACTGTTATGACAGCCCTGTAATGACTAGGAACAGAGGAGGGACTGAGTTTATTCTAACACACTCACATAGACCTAGGTTTGCTTATGTTTCCAGAAAAGTGTTTTGTGGCCAGCCTGCATTGTTGAGGCCCAGGGCATGGGTTTCTAAAAAAGCAATTTTATGCTCAATTTTGTGCTTCCTAATACAATAAACTAATTCAGGCTGGGATTAGTTTCAAATGTCATTATTGGAATTAACCTGAGCCAGTTGAGCTATTGTCAAGTAGCTACACTGACTGGACTTATTTCTGAGTAGCATACAGTTCTGTAGAAGTGCCTGGCAAGGAATACACAAGTTCCATTTTACCTGAACAAATGACCCACACAAATAGTTTAAAAGCACATTGCTCCAGCATCCCTCCCGATGACCCATGAGGGAAAATGAGAGAATTAGATATGGGTCAGGGGAAAGGAGTGAGCTTATCCACATCATCAGTGTTGTGATTAATGCACTAGATTAGTCATAGTTAAGAATTGAACTCTGTCCTCCAGACTGCAATCTGGCAGTGATATCATCTGGAGCTTGTACGCCTAATGCAAGGGAAGGACAGAGTGATCAATAGAAGGATGGAAAGATAAAGAATTCGATAAGTCCGGTGCCACAGGACGGTTCATTTGAACGGAGCAAATGGGAACCTGATGCCACATCAAAAGCTCGCTGCACCTGTGTGGAATAGAATTACTGAAAACAGCCATTCTGCTGTTTTACTTAGTGATTCATAATGAGCCGGAATCTAATTTTACCCTTCTTCCTGTCAACAGCCTCCTCTTGAGATTCACAGATGACACATTTGACCCTGAGCAAACAGCAACAATAGGTGAGTAACACAAGCTGAGGTAACGAAAGAGTGAAATAAAAGCAAGGTATTGTGCATCAGAATGTCAAGGTTGTCATCACTAGAGTCCAAATGAGCCATTAAATGTGATGACTCAGACTCAGAATTAGGTACAATTGCAGAGATATCCACTGCTAAGTACCCAGGGATGGGCCATCCCTTGTTGTAATCCCACCACCTGCTGGGAGAGGCAATAGTGAGTCACTGTAGCCTCTAGTTTTCCAAAGGAGAGGACAAAGAAGTCGAGATGGCGGGAGCAATCGGTTGCTGCGTTGAAGTTTACAGTCTCAGATAGTTCCTCAGTTAATACAGATGGAGAAGCTCCGCAAAAATGACTTTTATCATCATCTCAAACGACACCCCCTGGAAGGAAAGCACATCCGCGGCAGAGAAAAGAAGCATCACAAAAAGAAGCTAAACAAGAGTACATCACATGGAGACAGCTGTAGGCGAGTAAAAAGCTGAACTCGCAACGTTTTTTTAGACTGGTAAGTAACATCTAACATTTGCTGTTTACCGAAACTTATCTTTAGTGTTACTAATGACAACACAAACTTTAACAGTTAGCAAGATGGGACTGTTTTTCTTGTTACCATGGAGTTGCTAAAACTGAGCTAAGTAAGCTATGTTAATGTAATGTAATGTAAACTTATACACAAGTGCCACACATAAAGATCATAAGAAAGCAGTCTTCTTTTAAGATAGCAGTCTTATTTTGACGGATGTGGTTCCTGGTTACTGGACAGGGCCGAGGACCCTTCTTGAAACGGGATTCTCAGACCACGCCTCCAGCACACCTTGGAACCTCACCTGTTAAAATGAACTCCAGTTAAAGGTCACACCAGCTGTCAGAGGTTCAGCAGTTTGGTCGAGTTTGGTGTATTCTTGTTCTGCTGTCAGTTATTAGATGTCTTTATTTATAACAGATGACTGTAAATTGCATTTGTATGGACCCAGTAGTAGACAGACTGAAAAAATGTTAAGTTCATCATATTGTAACTAGCAATAGGATTATGGTTATGAGATGAGGCAAGATTTGAGGTTGGTACACAACTTTTCCATACTTTCTTCCTGAAATGGGGTAGATGGCACTGTGATGTATGTGTTACGAGCTCTGACATCATCTGAGTGAAATAATGAATACATCCTGTCTGTAATGTTAAAATCGAGAAGTAATCATATCTTACATGTACAGAGGGCTTCACAAAAACATTAAAAACACTACAGTGTACACGCTGTATATATCTTAGCCTGATCATATTACTGTTCAAACTGTATCTTAAACACAGTCCTAACATGTTCTAATAAAAAAACGTGTTTGAACCAAACTAATTGCTCCTTTGTCTTTTTAGGACCAGAATTCCAGTCCAGCCACCACCAGTGATGAATTAGCATCCTGCTCTTAATTCTAATCTACAGCTGTTCTCATAAACAAGCATACACCAAACACCAAAGTGGTATTTTGGTGTCCACTACTGCACTGATATTTTTGTATTTTTTCAAAAACTTTGTAATAAATGGCAAAAGATGAAAGACTTTTTTGTGTTGGCAATAATTGAAATGAAAGTGTTTTGTGCCAGCTTCACTCAAATGTGTTACGATGGTTGCTCTGAATGCCTGCTTACACAGACTTACATAGAATGCCCAGTTCTCAGAATGTAGTCTGAGAAAAACTTTAAACAATAAACTTTGGGATAATGTAAGTACACGGCTTACTTTATCCCAAGTATAAAATATTTAACATAGGTCTTGTCATTTTTAGATATTTTAATGCAGAAATGGTACATATATCTTTAACTACACTACATTATAAGTTCAAAAGTGTTGCTATTGTTTTGCCAGCCACATTTGCAAATATGACAACATGGTTGAATTACTACCTGTGCATTGTACACAAATGTAAACAATAACAGCTCATAAGATTCCTGGAACTCTGTTAATATTACATGAACTCAGTGAAGTTGAGGGCGCCAGTGGTCGGACTGCACACTGATGATTAGCAGATAAACCACATCAGTTCCATCAGAAATATTTTTGCTGTCCAGTACATTGTCTGGAGTTTTTCAGAACTATAAACAACTACTGTAGGCAGTAATGGCTTCCACATGCAGTAAAGTGGACATAAACTCTTCTTCATTGTGCTTCCTTGTCTGTAGGCCCTGAGGCCTGCACACTTTACTCAACAACAATCCAGAACAGATCGACAGAACCCTTGTTATCTGCTCCAGGAACAGTTTTGGCTCAATCTTCGAGCTCGCTTCTTGTGTCAGTTGCACACCCAGTATTTATTGGAAATAATTTAAAACAGACATTTTTTTTATTATTATTATACTCAAATCAAAATTGAGTTGAGCTCAGCAGACAGAAATTTGGCCTGTTACCAGGTCTGTTCACAGAAGGTAGAAGCGGTATTGGCGAGCTGGAAGTAACGGTTGCCACGATACCACACACCCTTACAGCCACACAGCTTATTTGATTTATTTCAAACTTAATGAAGAGGTTGAAAGAAAATCCCTGTTCTGTAACCTCATGTTCAGTGAACTCAAGATTTTTAATCTCACTGATGAGTTTGAATGTCGATTGTTTTTGCTGATGTTAATTTGTGAAGAGCTTGAAGCTCACAATGCCGCCTTTGTTGGAACCACCAAAAGCGTAGATTTCTAAAGATGTTGAAACCGTTTTTTCTTCTCAAGGTCAGGGTTTGGATCATAACTGCTTTACTTGGCCAGCTGAGAGTCTCTATAGCAAACAGATGTTTTTATTGGAGTTAAGCTTCCCTCATTGACTCAAGATCCTTCAGATTCAGACAGAAATCACTTTTAATCCACCATCTCTTGAATCACATCCATGTTCAACCTTTTACACCTAAAGCAATTCGCTTGAGGCTGTTTTTTTTGTGTCCCAGCTTTCTCAGTACGTTGTTACATCAGCAAACAATGAACTGGCTTAAAAGTTTCAAATATGCAAGAATGAATCTCTGTAACAGTAAGTCATCTTCTGGTCTTAATGGGGTTAGAGATGATCGGAAGACAGGTGAGCAGAATGTTGTTATGACAGTTGCATTGATGACCTCATCACCTAATGTCTCCTGGTAATTAAAGAATATGATTTAAATAACAGATGTTTAAATACAATATAGGCTGATTAACATTTTAATCATCCAATGGTTTAATTATTTAAATCATTTTATTAGAGAAAATCAGATATTTTATCATTTGGACAGCTAGCATTTACTTTGGGTAAGTTTAAATTGTATTGGGACAGTTTGGAAAGGTGGTGAGAAAGGTCAGGTTAGAGCCCTGATATCACCTGCCCTCAGCCACTCTGTTGTTTGAAAATAAAATATGTAATTGAAATATAATTTCTGCATCAAACTATCCAAAAACAACTAGACCTATGTTACATATTTTGTTGAATTGTTTACTTAACATTCATGTTCAACAATGTTCAAACCCAGAGAAAACCATCATTGTCGTGTCGTAGAGTCAGAGTGAGGGAGAAATCAGGAAACGAGAACTAAACCAAATGTCAGTAAATTAAAAACATGACCTTGTATGTGAACATTTCTGCCTGAGTCATGATTTAGATAGATTTTTTGCATCAACAGATCCCACACTACTTGCATCTTCTGTTTTGATTTGAGCAGAGATCGGCCCAGCCTTGACATCCAGCTGTTGTGGCATCTTGTCATGTTGTGATACAACAAACAGATGCTATATTGTACAGTAGGTTCTCTGGGAAAGGCCTGTTTGTCTTTGTACTGAATTAAAGCAGGAGAGACCGTTCCAGGTTCGGTCAAATGTTTAGTGTCAACTCCTGTCCACATGAATCTGGCAGCAGTATCTGAGCCAACCCTGCTGGACTGGAGGAAGAGCTGGTTGTTGACTGTGTGAACAGACTGTATGTCATATATCCTTGGCCGGTCTTCATGCCCCTTTCTCCCCCTCTGTTCTGTTTCCCAATCCTTCTCCAGTCCCATATTTTAGAACAAGCCCGTCATAAGTGTACATTTTCCTGGTAAATCTGTCGGTGGGTGCTAATAATCAGGCAGATATATAGGCCAGACGAATACCGCAAACAAAGACAATGGAGGAGATTTACATGTCGAGGGTAAAGGAGACAACATTATTCTTTTCATGTAAATTTTATGTTCATTTGGGACCTGGCAGGGTAGTTATTGGTGAATTATGGCTCTCTGAGCCATTTCACATGTGGTGTTTTTTTGTTATTTACTTTTATAATACAGACTTGTGTTGGTTTCAGTTCTGAATAGTTAACCACACCGCCACCACCACGTCTCTTGTGGTGCATGTGAGTACACTGTCACACCATAATTTAAATGCAGGACATGGGATGGGCGTGATGCCAGTCCGAAAGCTGGGGTTAGAAAAAGTTCAGAGACAGAGACATCACTTATAATTATAGTGTGTCACAATGATACATTATTCTTGGCAGTAATCGTCCAAACCTGTAGGAGTTGCCATATCAGGCTGAATCAGGATGAGGTAATGGTGACATTATGAGTGACGGACTCGCTTTTCATTGTCTAGGTGTTGACTTCAAGGTGAAGACCATTAACGTGGATGGGAACAAGGCAAAGCTGGCAATATGGGTAAGTGACAAACATCTATTCACTCTCTATTTCCACCCAGTGAATAAAAATGTGACTCTTATCTGTCAGTCAGAGCAGAGGGATCAACTATCACCCTCCTCCACGAACCAGTCTGTCCATTCTATAAAGCGGCCAATAGATGGCGCTCATGTTACACAATTCTGCCCACATGCTCCGTGAGGGACACAGAGGAGTCGGTCTTGTTTTTTAGGTCCGTCTGCCCTGGTTCTCCTTCTGTTTGAGCCACCAGTTTGTCCTGCCAGTGTGTCCAGTAGAACTGAGCCGTGTGTGTTTTGCAGGACACGGCAGGACAGGAGCGCTTCCGAACTCTGACGCCCAGCTACTACCGCGGTGCCCAGGGAGTCATCCTGGGTAAGCCAAGCTGCTGACGCCATCATTGCTCAAGCACCTGTGTGTGTGTCTCTGTGTGTGTGTGTGTGTGCATGTGTGTGCGTGCGTGCAACCTTTTCACTTCAGACTCAGGCCCACGGTTGTAAAAACAAGTGATGGCTTTTCATCCTGTGACCCACACACTTGCCTCTCTCTGGAAGTTAGTTTATATCCTTAAGTCCGACTCCTCATATGGACATGATTGTACAGTATGTATATGAACACACACACAGGAACTAAGTCAAACCTCTTAAACAGACTTCCTGTGCAGCCTATGGTTTTTGACCACTCTAATGATGTACAGAAAGACACAAGGCGCCTCACTATAGCGCTGAGATTATGAGCACGGCCCATGTGATACTATCAGAGGCTTCACGGCCTTTGGTTTCATCAACCATGTGGTTTTTAGATGAAATCATGTGTGTCATATGATTGTCATACATCATGTGAGTTGTTTATTATATTGTAGTTTGTTGTCTTTATTCCCCCTTTTTTCAAAAATTGAAATAACTCAGAATATTTAAGAGTGAAGGTTTATTAGGTCTGTGCTTTTTGATTAAAAAATTCAAGGCCTGTTAGACTAAATCACTTTTAAAACAGTCTGTATGTGCACATAAAAATATTATTAATGCAGGACAGTCGAGCTGCAACTAAAACTTATTTTCATTGCCAATAATCTGGTGATTCTCTGACCCATTAATCGGTTAGTTGTTTGGTCCATAAAATGATGAGAAATGTCAGATTATATTAATATCAGATTATCCCAAAAGCCCAAGGTGACGTCCTCAAATGCTTTGCTTTGTCCACAACCCAAAGTTATTCAGTTTTCTGTCAAAGAGGAAGAAATATTTTTATATTTTAAAAAAATTGATTATCAAAATAGTTGTTGATTTTAGTTTCATATTTGACAACTTATCGATAAATTGCTGCAGCTCTACAAGACAGTACGGTGATAATGGAATTATATATTGGAATATAATTATTCCCATGCTGCCAAATGTTCCTCTTGTTGTGTTATGGATTCAGAGATACCAAATCCAGATGTACAATGTGCGTGTTTGTTTGCCTTGATTGTGAACACATCTTGTTCATTTGCTTTGGCACAGTGTACGATGTGACACGACGGGAAACCTTTACCAAGCTTGAAAACTGGCTCAACGAGCTTGAGACGTACTGTACAAGGAACGACCTCGTGAAAATGCTTGTGGGAAATAAAATCGATAGGGTGAGTGTGTTTGTGGTTTATTTTCATTTTTAACAACATGTCTAATTAGAGAGGAGGAGCACATTATGAGTTTTCAAACCAGCTTGTCACACGCTGTTTTTTCCTTTGCTTGAGCTGTCGTCATGGCAAAGATTAATATCTGATTTTTGGACAAATTTTAAAATAGTTTTTCTGTATCTAGAGATGCAAATCAGGTTTATTCACAGTGACTTTGTATCAACAAATATCTCCTAAAACAGCAAAAAAGAAGTGTCTTCTAAAGGAAAAGTCAGCTTCCAGCGAGTTGAGAAATTACAGAACTAAATGACGGTGGCAGACCCACTTTCATATTTCTGGCAGCTGCTCCTTCTGCAGGATACCAGAATCAGTCAGCGGGGATAAAAATGCCCACTAAGTAGAGCATTATGAATTTATTGTGTCCTGTTCTTTGTCTGTGAAAATCACTTTCCCCTCTCTGCCCTGTGACGCCCACAGTAGCTGACAGCTTCGCCCGGCAGACCTCAAATAAGCCATTACCTCTCTTTTGTTTTAGGAAAACCACGAGCTAGACAGGGCAGAAGGGCTGAAGTTTGCGAGAAAACATTCCATGCTTTTTATAGGTAAGTCAGGAGGGTTCCGTACTCCACAAGGACCTGCTGGGCACGAGTTACAACACACTATTACACACGGTTTTTGAAAATAACTATCATACTTGCTAAGGAATTTCTTGCGTAGTTCTATATATAAAACATGCTGCATGTATCATCTGCTCACTGAGTTTTATCTTCCTCAAATGCAAAAATGTAATTCTAAATGAAAAGATTATTTCCAAAGCATGTTAATTCTGGCTTGGCTATAGATTTATATCTTTGTCTTACAGTTATTACTTTCCTTTATTTCTGGTTCTCGTCATGTTGCGAAGCGGGTGTTGATTATATCCCCTTATAACCTCCTAAGGTTCACTATTAGTGTCTGGGGTTGACAGTTATTGTAGAGACATTTTCCACCACTCCCCCAGTCCGGTCTGGGAGCCCGGCAGATGATGACATCAAGATGCGGACATTAACAGTTGTTGTATCTGTATCTCATCTTCTGTTCTCTTCTATTTCCAACCTCCATCTCTTTTAATCCACCTCACATCTTCATTTTTCTTTTCCCCTGTTTTTTTTCTTTCTCTTTTCTTATGCATCTGTCTCTGTCTCCCCCCCCCTCCTTTCTTCCAGAGGCGAGTGCTAAGACCAGGGACGGTGTTCAGTGTGCGTTCGAGGAGCTGGTGGAGAAGATCATCCAGACTCCCGGCTTGTGGCAGAGCGAGAGCCACGGCCGAGGGGTCCAGCTGACCGACGAGGACGCGGGAGGCGGAACCTGCGGCGGCTACTGCTCCCTGGTCTAGACGACACACACATGCATAAACACTTTCGCACACACATGTTCACCACACACAGTGTCACACAAATGCAAGCATAGACACAAACATATCGCCCCCCCCCTCCCACCGTGTGCTGTCCTGAGCTGAGCTCCCTCCTCAGACATGAAGGCCGTGGAGGTCCGACAGTCTTCCCTTCCGCCGACCGTCCACACACAGACACTACTATTTGCACACTTTATAATAACAACGCTGCGTTAAATGCAAAATGCAGCTCAGCCTTCCTCTTAATGGAATTTGAGTGAGTTTTTCTCTCCTCTTGTTTTGTTTTGAGTTACAGTTTTGTGCAGTTTCAGAACCTTGGTTAAAATGTTAACCATTCTCACTTCATATATATATATATATATAGATAAGAAAAATAAGTGAAAATGAGTTAAAAAGTATAAACCAAAGTTGGTCAGACATATGGCTAAATCTCTGAAGTATGATAGTGAGAGCGGAAAACCAGTTTTGACCGAGGCTCCTCTCTACTCTCCAGCATGCTTATCGTCCTCGGAGCACCTTGCCTTAGCGAGCACATCTGTAACAATGCGGGGCCGACTTTTTCCCCCCTGTCTTTGTCTTTCCTCTGCTCTGTCCTGCTGCTTGATCCTGATCAGACTCTCTCAACATCACGCTGCTTATGGAGAAGCTTATCAAGCCAAGCCATCTCGTACTCCCATCTCACCAGTCCCAGTCAAAGGTTCGGATCATGTGTCTCAGTTGTCCGCGCAACTGCCTCATTTCTTCAGAATATAATAGAGTTACCAAGTGTCTGGAACTGTTGTTTTACTACTTTTATTGACTTGGACTTCAAACCTTTGGTGTGTTTTGAATAGTGCATAAATCAAAGAGATTGGCACCAGCAAGCTTTCCACTGGGTGCACGAAGAAGAGGGAACCTCTTAAAATTGCACGCCTTTGTTGTAACGAGTCGCTTTAATGGAGTGCGACTTACTGGCACTCCCTCACTCAGACAGATAATATTGGTAATATCGCTAGGACTGCTATGGTTTTTCATATACATCCCTTTGACTGGACCAAGACAAAGGAAAAGTGTTCAATATTAGACAGGGCAGTGAGTCATGAGGGTGTTTCCACTGAATTTTGGAAAATCAAAGGGAAAGCTGTGTGCTCCAAATTGCTAATGGATTTCACAGTACTCCGATCCCTGTGTATGTATCCGAGAAGCCGTTATACATGTACTGTACCCCTGACCTCTGGCCATGTTTGTAGTATTCGAGTGCTGGGAAATGTAGTTCCGAGAGTTTGATCTTGTACCAGGGACGGTGAGGAAATGACATGGACTCAAGCATATATATATTATTTTTTTTTATCTCTTTTTAATTGCATGAAAAACTGCGTGCCATTCTTCGTTGTTTGTCCGGTGACAGCCTTCACAAGCTGGTCACTAAAACTATTTTAACTTATATTTAGCTAAAAAAATAAAACAGTGCTGACAGAGTTACCATTGGACCGAAATGGGATAATAAAACAAAGTAGGCTTTTACTTATTAAACTGGTATAGCTGTCTTTTTTCTGTGTTCAGGAATCTGTTGAAACATGTATACCTTGTAAATTGTGTGTATTTTAGGAATTTGGTGGGATAATTCCTGTATGAATTGTAAAGCTGAATGTATACATATTTCACTACGGACCGCCCTATGTATTAAACTAAATAAAATTCTTTTTTAAGTGAATGCAAGTGTAGATGTTGGTGTTAATGCAACTCTTTAGCTTTAGTGTTGAGCTGTTGACAACTATAACTCCAGGTGCCAACTGAAGAGTAAGTCTTTGTCAGTAATTGCTCAAAAGTCCAGGTCTTTAGCAGAGATGAATCTGAATTCTCTGCTGTCATGGTTTCCATGTTGGAAATGTCACTATTAGGTGATGGTTTTTCACTCAGCGCCCCTCGCATTCCTCTGTCCTCGGAATAAAGACTTGTGTTTAAACAGTGTCCGAGAAACCCTCAGACCCCAGACGTGTGATCTGTCTAAATCATCTTTTTGGCAGACATCTCAGGAAACACCACCAGAGCCATAACTCACTGTACCAGTGCTCTGACTGGGATGTGCATAATTCCTGGGCGATTATGAAAGGGTCGGTGCTGGCAGCGAGAGCGAGGACTCTTCCCCCTTGTAGCAGATCCCTCATCTCCTGCCGCGGTCCAGGCAGCCGTCTGGAAATATGTCTCAGTCAAACAACAACGGAGGCGTACAGCATAATAATGCCTTCATGTGGTCCAACCATGTGCTGAACTGTAGCGCTGCTGTTTCCTCATGCCTGCACTGGAAAAACAGCAGCTACTCAAGGGGCTGAGCTGACAGATTCTATGTTTTTTTTATGTAAAGCTGCTCGATTCACATTCATTTTATTGTCACGTCATGAGAAGTAGGGCAGCCTTCGTCCAAACCCCCTTTGAAGAAGCCAATGCTTCTTATTTGAACAGAAAATGTAAGAAATATTATATTTGAGAATATTAAATCTGCAAATTGTTGACATTTTTGCTTCTAGGATTCATCATTTTTCTAGATTATTTCAGATACATTTTTGTTGATCAATTAATCACCTAATCATTTTAGCTTTAGCATTTAGTGCTCTTTGTTCAACATGTTGTAAAACATCAACAATGCTCCATTAGACCTCTTTTTTTTGCTTTCCATTTCATCCTATGGGTAACATAAAGGTATGCCAAATTTAATGACAATCCATGCTATTAAATGCTGCTGTGGGTCTAACTAGGTAGTACTTGTCAACTGTCAATTGAAATTCATACAACAGTTGTGAAAATGATTCAGTCTGGAATGGTGTTACAAATTTACAAATGTGTTTGATTTCCTATAGCTAAATAAAATAAAAGCCCGCCATTATTTAGTCATTTGAGAACTTGTTTGAGGCATCATTACAGGAATCGTTGCGTTTTCACCAGCAATAACTCAACACTGCTCCCAAAACAGCTGGAAGTGAACACAGCAAAACAGTAAAACACAGCAGACGTACAACCAGGATGAGAGAAACTAAAGCGATTCAGTTAGAAGCTACAAAAGTACTGAGAGCTGAACGCGCAGACTTTAAAAAATGTATTTCTCTCAGGTTTCCTGCACAGACACGAGTTGAGTATCGATTTGAGGGGAGCCGGGTGCTTGTTACAGGTTGGCCGCAGTCGCTGCCCCGCTTAGAGGCGGGCGGTTGCGGCTTGGCCCTACTCTGGAGCAGATCTATTGCGGGCCCAGCTCAACTCGACACAAGTTACACTGGTGATGAAGAAGCAGAGCTGTTTGACACGGCATGGCCAAAAGTGCTGGTGGAAACAATGGCATTATTATTATCCTGGATAATAGGACAGCGAACTGAGCTAACTTGCGAATCGGAAGCTATAGTTAACAACAGTTAGGTGTTACTCTGGTGATATGATGCCCCCCTATTGGTTTGGAGTATGAATTCATCAGGTGGCCAGTTCTTACATATTTCACCTTTAAGCACAGTGAATGTTTCATTGTAGGAAATAACTGTATTCCCATACGGAGAGTACTATGTTTTTCTAGGCCATAGACTAACCTAAGCTGCACAGCAACGATAAAAAACTGCACAGAAGTTAGGCTTTTGTAGACATGGAAGGCAGGACTAAACGCTCCTTTGGCACATCCAGACTCAGTGACATGCCAAACTCCCAAAACTCTGCTGTCCTGCCCCACCTTGTTGCCTCAGAAGCCTGTGAGCGGCTGCTGTGCAGGGGCAGCTTGATGGACTGCTTTCTGTCTTGCTGTCTGTGTCTGAGCACGCGGCCAGGCGCTAAGCTAACAGAGCAGATCTGGCTCTCATTAACGCGCTCTTGTCTCCCTGCTCCTCCTCGGCCCTGCCGCTGCTGCGGCGGTCCGTATGGATTAGCGCTCAGACGAGCTCCTCAGGAGAGCAGTCATGCTGTCATGTGTAAAAACGTTACGAGACGTCGGGCATCGTTTCATAAGGTGTTGGGTTCCCAGACGTCACTCACTTTGTCATGCTCATCGGCGATTTTGCTATCAGGTAATTGCTTTGCCATGCCGTCTTATAAGAGCAAAGACGAGAGTGAGAGGATGATTGGAAAGATCACCCTTTGCCACAAGCACCTGAATTGTATTTTGTAGGGGGGAACTAATATGTTCGCCATACGGCCAGCCCTGTGATAATGAGAACGTGATAGGATGGGGTGACAGGCCTTCTCCGACTTCTCTTTACAGAGTCCTTGGACAAGAGTGCAGTGCCCTCAGGTCTTGGGCTTGAACCTTGAAGGATAAGTTCACCCAAAAATGAAAGTTTTGTTATTATCTTCTCTCACTCCCATGCCAATGGGAAGTTGGATGAAGTCTAGTAGTCCACGAAACATTTCTGGAGCATTTCACAGCAAAATTGAAGTAGATTGTTTAAATAAGAAAATAACATAAAAATGGCTCCATACAGCTCATCCGGCATAACTTAAAGGCTTTCGAAGATTGTTGGGGCCATCAGTGAGCGTCCATGGTTGTCATCTGTGTGGTGGGTCTCACACCGTTGGCGCTGGACGGCCGTGGTTGGAAGCCTTGAGGCCAATTGAGCATGTGGAATTGGCGCCGACCCGTCGGTGAGATAAACCACTTTGACTGGCTGTTAGGGTTGGCAGATGGACAGATGGCACAATGGAGAAGCAGAAAAAGAAAGGGAAAGCCTAATAAACCTGTCGCGGTAGTATCCCTGATTTCTTTCAGTTAGTGCGGTTCCTCTGTAATTTTCACTAGCGCCACCCACATTATTTAACAGACATATTCTCGACCTGTGCCTTCCTTTGTGCCCAGATTATCTGCCATTTAACTAGCAAAATTGACTTGGACACGCCCTAAACTCATTTGCGGTTAAAAAGTGAGAATTAATAAGAGTTATTATTGCTGTGAAGCTCCAGAAAGGTTTTGTGGACTATGAAATTTCACCCAACTTTCCGTCAGTATGGGGGTGAGTAGATATGACTGAATTACCAGATGAGAGCTGGAATCGTCCTGAAGAACTGAGTCACTAAAGCTGAGGTGTGGCTCACTGAAGTTGTGAACTTCCTCTGAAGAATGATTCTGACAACAGAACTGACTATTTTCTCTTCAGGCCTGTTTGTCATATTGTGGCCAGGCACTCTCAGCTAAAGGGATTTTTGGATGAACTGTTCCTACAAACATGATCAAACTTCTTGTTTTTTATTCTTCTCTGGATGTGACCTTCCTCTTTCTGGTCAAGACGACTCCGAGGCACCTGTAGGTCTGCAGACTGTTGCACTGTTTACGTTCTGAGGTGAGGTAGAGGAAAATGCCCCTTTGCTCCCTCACTTTCCTTCCTCTGAAGTCAGCCAAAGTCGCGCTCTGGCCTCACTTAGGTTACCCTCCGAGCACCAGAAGGCTGTGAGGTAATGACCGGCATGCCCAGAACTGATGGCTCTGTCACTGCAGGTGGAAACACTTTGATTATGTGGAAGCGTGTGTTTACATTGTTGCACCCGTTCACATTTAGACCCCTTGACATTTCATCAGCGATGGGGAGCGTTCCTTTTTTCAGGACTCTGATGTGTTTTGAGCTTTGTGACCTGCTGCAGGGCTTCCAGAGAAGTCAATCAACCCCCCCTGATGTCTACCCGCTATTTTTTAACCTTCATGTGTGGGCCTGCTTTATGTTTTTTTTTTAAATAAAATAATATTTAAGCTAAGGAGACTACATGAATGGTCGTAGTGTTAAATGTACGGAGTGAAAACATCTTCGGGAGTCCTATCAGGACACAGGGGCTTACCTACATACTCACGAGCAGCAGGGCCGTAGGTGTACCCATCAATCACACCAGGCCCCTAAACTCAATAAGAACAGGCCTCAGGTAAGCAGAAGACCTCTATCCTTGTTTGGTGTGAACTTCTGGCCCCGGACCCATGTAAATCAATTCAGATCGTAATAGAACTGTAATTGAGTTTCCTCGTATTTGATACTCTGTCAATCTGATTTAAAACTAAATGATAGCGTTGTAACCCACTCTTGTTATTTTCAAAAACATGGCGCCCTGTGTACGGGCCCCTAAAGAAAACAGGAGACAGGGACTCGGAGCTCCTCTCGCAGCGGGGGTTGCTTTCATCCCAGCCTCGGGTTACTGCGGCAATAAGCACAAGGGCCGAGGAAGGACCAACAGCAGGGGAACTGCGTGATGTCGAAACGAAACACTGCCGCCCATGATCCTGCTTGTTCACGGCGCTCCCGTTCCATGTGGCCCCTCCACCTCGGATTCCGCGGGGCCATGTCGTCATTCGGCGTGTCCGGACACCCAGCCGGATCTCGCCCATGCTACCGCTACAACATGGAAGCAAACAGCCATATACTCAAGCCATCGCTTTCTATAATAAACTAATCACTTTGTATCAACATGGGTTTGGGTGTAAGCTTTCCACATGCTTCAAACGTTTTTCGTGGACTGGCCACATGCTTTCTGCCGCTGTGCTTCGCTCCCAGTTTGAAAAAAAAAAAAATCCACATTAATGAACTCTCTTTTGGGTGAGATGATTGGCATGTATAGAAACAAATTCATTATTTTGTATAAATAATCTGTCCCGTGTTGTAATTGTACTGCTTATTTTTCCTTGCCAGGCTGATCTCGACTTTGGGGTCGGACCAGAGAATGTGTTGTAAACCACCAAGACTAAAGACCCCGATTTCACTGAACTTTGAAGAGACGAGGAGGTCCTCGAGGCCCGGGAAGATCCGCTGTTTCTTCATAGAAGCTGTTTTTTTCACCAGAGCTCAGTTTAGGGACAGAGTTCAGAGCTTGAACTTTTTGGGACTTTTCTTAAGGTCTTGCGGAGTCTCGTCGCTCAAGGCCTTAACCTTATTATGACCATTTGCACTGTTTTGCGCCGTGGATGTAACCCAAGTTTAGGTTTATTACTGCAAACCACAGGAAGCTCGGGCTCTTTGACTGTAGATTGGACAATTGAATTTGAAAACACAAAGCCGACCTCTACCTCTCCCACCCTCCCACCAGCAAGCTTTAGTTAAATAAAGCTCTCTCCAAGGAAATAGTACCCAGGTCACACAAACACGAGGAACCTCTCGTGTACGCGGGCTTCATTTAATTCAGACCCTGCGTATCCACTATCCACTTTGTCGCAGGATTTCCTTTCAATCAGATTACGTGGAATAACAGAGGCGTGACAAGTGTTTTGTAATCACATAGCTTGCAAGAGCCATTTAGTGGGGTTCAAGCACAAGTACTTCTGTCCGTCTGATGGCCATGAAGAGGACATTGTTTGATCTCCGGTTACTCAAAGCCACACAAAGATCAAGGAATCAGGGAGCATCAGCTTTTTGGTTAGGATCGTCCTTGTCAGCATGGCCCAGAGTTCACAGTGGGTCTGCTTTGTTGTCATGTGCTGTCAAGAGATAAGAAAAAACAAAGGCATAATCACAAAGAAACTACTAATCCGGCCTGATACTAGATGAACAGATAATATGTAGATCCAAATAGAAATACTTGAGAAACAACTCAGAGAGTCATGGAAGGTTATTAATCCACAAAAAAGTTTTGTCTGCTTTACATAATTCTGCAACTTCTGATGCTCAGCCTCAAAAAGACATATCTACAAACACCTTGTATTTTTTCCAACACATTCTTACTATTAACTCATCAAATTCGGCAGCTTGGTTCGTGCTCTTGAGCTTTAAACTACGACGCTCTACCTGCCGCTCTCGTGTCAGTTTTGAACGTGAAAGTGTCCATGAACAAGTTTGCACTAATACGTAACATCCAACATCTGGTTTCACTTTCGATCTAAAGCGTCCCGACGAGCAGCACAGCATGACATATTCTTGGAAAGTTATTAATGTTGGTCTAAAAACAATCTAGGGTTAGGCAATTAAAAAACCTACTTGGTTAGGGTTAGGAAAAGATTGTATGATCAACGAAAGTGACGTAACTCACATCGCGTTACATAGCTGACGTCGCTCTCATAACATACTCGACATCAGTTACGTACATTCACATCCTGTTTGGGATGTGGATGCTGGTCTCTGGTGGAAAAATCCTGTGAATGACCCACACCTACTGATTTGGACTTTCTTGCTGTTTATAATACCGTATCAGAGGGGCACTTCAAGAAGCGCTATAGGGGGAACCTACAGTTTCAAACTTTGAAGCACGAGACACTGACCAAGCTGCTGTACTGGAAGTGAGAATGGACAAATTTTTTCAGTCCATTTGAATTATTTATAAAGTGTGGTATAAACATACTATAGTGTAACTGCATGAAACCTACCAGACTCAGAGGCTCTGTTGAAAATTCCTGCAACTGTGCTATGCTAGTCTAGTTACCCTTTACCCATATGCCTTCAGTTTACCTTGGAAGTCGAAACTTGGAGCTGGAAATGATCATAACAATAACAGAGTTGGAATAACAGTCCTAGCCAGCCATTGTTAGCAAAAGCAGTTAATAACAACGCATTACACGGTATTTTGTGCATAGCAACACTGATGCAACGTGTCCACAAAATAGAAGTTGGACATTTCTGTGCGTGAGACTGATTGAACGGGACGCGAATAAGAAAGAAGTCTTCATAAACAATGCTCTTAAGCTTTCACAACTGCCACCCTGGAGAGAAATCTAACTTCAGGGTGGTGTCACATGTCCAACTTTCTCTGCTGAAATGGAACGCACCATAAGCCTGTGGCGGTTGCTACTCTAGTAAGCAAGGCTCTTGACTTTTAACAATTAGTTTTTAGCGCTGTCATTTTTTTTCTTCCAGTGTGATGCCGTTACCTCCTGCCTCATTAACGTGAACAGATTTAAACTGATGTTTACTGATACTGATGTGTCAGGAAATCTACTTCTGTAGCTGTAGAGAGTTCTTGGACAAGGGCTCAGGTCTTGTCCAAGTCTCAGGTCTCAGGTCGTCAAAAAAAAGTGTAGTAACTGCAGCTTTCTTCTGCATGTTTTTTATGACATGCAGAAATTCAGATTCTGGACTTTTGACTAAATATGTAACTTGTGTAAGTGTGTAGATGTAGTCTTGACTTTCTAGGGCAGCGCTGTTATTGGAATTACAGGAGAGAATGGTTTTTGTTTGTTTCAGGTTTCAGAGGAAACCGACACCTTCAGATGCCTCACACTTGCTAACCAGATGTGCGTGCATGTCGGCATACCTCCATGCCTGACTGCATGCGATGTCTCTGAGACTGCGTCTGTGTAAGAGCAGTGTGTTGTACTGGTAGCTACAGCACTGGGGCGGCTATTTTGTCTACACCTCACCACCTCCAGTCGCAATATGGCTCATGTTATTACCCCGCTGAGCTCCAGCTTGTCTCGCTACAGAGCCGCGCCGACTGCAGTGCTCTCTTCTGGCCCGTTGTGCTTTACATCAGCTTTCACAAACACTGTGCCCGGAGTGGGCTTGAAATAAAAGACCCCCATTCACACACACCTCTACAAACACATTTCTACCCCACTGCTGCCCTCCTGGGGGTGTGAACAGATAGTGTAACGGCAGTGTGTAGGTGTAGCATGACTCCACTTCCCAACAGTTCCTACCTTGGCTGCTCACTCGCAGGGCCCGGAGCGGCTCCCAAATTCACTTATTGTGCTGGATGCCCGGGCTCGGCTTCCCAGCAGGCAGCAGCGCCGCTCTCAAATAATTCATCCAATCAAGCAGCAGACAGTAGCACATATATATTTCAGTGAGGTCACGGGCTGCCATCCATTACTACCTCTACCGTGTGGAGATCAAGGACTTAGCTGGTCTCAAGAATAGACCAGATATGAATGTGTATTGCATTGTATAAGTATCGCGGTTTCTCTCTGTTCCATTTCTTTTCTGGTCCTGCAGTGCTGGAGTTTCTGCTGTGCCCTGAAATGGACATGGATGTGAATTTCCCCACTTGGGATCAACAAAGGCAACGCTTACAAGCCAATTCCAAAAGGTGAAACGCTTTGTTAAACATAAATAACCTCAGAAAGTTTTGAAAGTGAAATTCTTTTCCATTCTTACTTAATATCCAATTTGGGTCGAGAGTACAACTCTCCGTTGTAGTATTCTGCACTACATAATGCTCTGGATTGGACTGCCGGCTCGCCAGTCTAGTACCAGCACTGTTCCTAGAAAGTAACACTGTTGTAACTGATGCAGAGTGTTGCTTTGCATTGTCAAGCAACAGACAGCTGTTCAAGATGGTTTTCTTAGCACGACCGCAGGAAATTTCAACTAGAAAAATACTTGGTACACATAAAAACAGTATATTTCTTACAAAATGTACAGGCAATTTCCAGCCATGTTTGTGGGGACAGAATCAGGAGAATAAGCCAAAACATGATCTCTTCCTCACCCTAACCAAATGGTTTTTGTGCCTAAACCTAACCAGACCATAAGTAAAGCGTGAAACAAACGCAATCTACATGGACTAGTTCAAACATAACATTCTTGCTTTAACTAAGACGGAAGTTATGTGCAAACATACATGTGCATTGATTAAGTGTCTATACGTACATGCTCCACTCTCGCCGTCTTCTCCGCGGACTTCCAAAGTGGGTACTGCCAAGCTGTCACTCTCATCGACTCTGGCCAATAGAGATGTGTCTTACATCTCTCAGTGTAGGTCCCGCCCACAGGACGCAGCTCAACAGCAAACAAAACTTTTGATTGCGGTTTGGAAAGTTCTGTCCTCAAATCTATTCTGTTTGACTGCATAATAAAGACACAAAAATAATCCGTAGAAAGACACACTCACACAGAGTGGTAATAACAGAAGACAGCACATGTGTTATTGTTCCTGTGCTTCATGTACTCCCCCTTGTTTCAGACACATTTTTGTTTCAGCTCATAAGTTTTGACTGAACTGATTTGTCTCCCTAAATACAAACCAAATGGTCCATTAGGCTCTCTTTCAGTTGCTATATGTCACTGGCCTCCATTCTAACTCCGGATCAGCCAAGCTGCCACGGGTGTATAAGTTATGACAGTTGTTTCAGGTGAATGGTGTAATATTTGCTTTCTGTCATGGCAACACTGACAAGTTTTAAGTTGCACATAATGTTGTTTGGATCAACGTATGATCTGCTACCACTGGTTTAAAATGCACCGCCCTACATTTTTTTTTTTTGACTAATTCAACATTTAGGTTGTGTCACATGTGAGAGAGAACACGGACTTGGGACACTTTCTGCAGTGTCAATAGGTTGCCATCTCTACATGCCCCTTGTTAGTAATGCTGATTCACAGAATGGCCTCCTCTTCGTCCTTCCAGCAGCCCTGAAATGAAGCCCGCAATGATCTCCAACAGTTGACTCTGAATGAAAAGGACACTGTATGTGACCATATATGTCCTCACGAGGTGATCCCGCAGCCATCTGCACCCAAAAATGGTATCACGTGTGATGATTAAACTTAGAGGAAGAATTCAGAGTGTTGCACAGTGTGAGCACTGTAGGCAGTGAAAGGACCATATATTCCAAAGGCCTCTGGGAGGTCTTGTGTGGTCCCTGCCAAATGGTGCTACAGTCAGGCTTCGGGCTATAAAGCGCTACTGTACAAATCGCTGACATCTCCTCTGAGGCACATGAAGCCCGGCTGAAGATGAGGCTGCTGTATCTGCAACAGGAGGAAACCGATAACATTTTTGATGACATTTTCCAACCCATCCAAAATCTCAACAGGCTGAAGTCAAGACAATAAATATGGAATACAAAAATGACAATAAAAATATACGGAAATACTATAACAAATACTATAGCAGGTATGTATGTTTTAAAAACACAAAGCTGTACAGTTTTGTGCAAACCTCTTCATCATCGGATGTGCAAAGGTTGAAAGTGTAGAGAATATGTGTCATGGGATGATGGTCAAAGATGTCAGCTGGTGTAATGTATAGAGGCAGAAGTCCACTGGGGGGCCTTGTTGATGAGACCAGCTGCAGATGAGAATAAAGAGCAGGGTGATAATCCGTCACTGGGGGTGGCTGGACTGGAATCCTGGTCCTAAAAAGGCAAAGGTATGACAGAACAATTAGTTTGTTTCAGACACGTTGTTTGTAGTTTAACATGTTAGGACTGTATTTACTCTACAGTGATGTGATCAGGCTAAGAGATATACAGTGTATATGTTTTTTGTAAAGCTCTCTATACATGTAAGATATGATTAATTATCAATTTTAACATTACAGAGAGGATGTTCTCATTATTTCACTCATAAGATGTCAGAGCTCATAACACATACATCACAGTGCCATCTGCCCTCTTGTAAGAAGAAAGTGAGGAACAGCTGTGTCCAAAACTAATGATTTTATATGATCACATAGTGGAATCATGGAGTACAGAGAAAAAAACATGTTCATCAGTCAGCCACAGGATTTTCACAGGACACATGGTTTAT
The DNA here is from genome assembly GCA_039737535.1 of Lagodon rhomboides. NCBI lineage: Eukaryota > Metazoa > Chordata > Actinopteri > Spariformes > Sparidae > Lagodon > Lagodon rhomboides. The sequence goes on along the minus strand of CM077803.1, from coordinate 7,702,681 downwards.
AAATTACAATGAGGGAGATCTTGCAGCTCTGCAGGCCTTGGTCATTTCTTCATGGGGGTAGAGGCTGGAACTGCTCCTTGTTCATACCTGGAGCAAGAATTTCATGATTTGGGTAAATGCTATGTAAGTGCTGCTGAAGCATGAAATTGCATCATCTGAATAATTGGACTGCCCCTCACTGTCACAAAAGAAAAAAACATGTATTTTCAGTCTAACTTTTCAAACCCAGATATTGTTTTCAAGGTGGACAGATTTTTTTCGGTTGTTCAAAATGACATTCAAAAGTTAGCAACACAGTAGCCTTGTAAAAGTACTAATATTCAACATTTACTTAAGTTACCACACAAGTATTATCAGAAAAAATTGCCAGAAATACTAAAAGTGAAACTACTTACTATGGAAGTTTGCCACTTTCAGGATTTTGTATTACATAATGCATTCAAATACATCTTCATTTTATCCTGTAGCTGGTCCCAGCAGAGATAATTAGACCTACATACTGTACAGTTGAGGAGTTTCATCTATAGCAGTGCATTACATTTTATAATTGAATCGTATGTTTATTGAGTAAAACGGAGCTGCAATATTTTTCTTTTCAAATGTAGTGGAGTATAATCCATAAGTACAGTTACCTCAAAATTGTATTAAAATGTGTTTAATTGTTTTTCACCACTGGTGCTATGATGTTGACAGAGCACCAAAGGTATTCGCACTTGTTCACACAAATTACATTGCATTAAACTATTAGTGGAGCTGTTAAGCTCAATAATCTTGCTTTTTATGAAAGAAGCATGAAACTTTCAGGGTTTGTTCTTCAGGACATAAGCTTTAATTTAAGATGTGGAGGCCTTCTCAGTTTGACCCCTGAGGTCAGCTAGAGGTCATTGACCTCTGTGATATGTCATTTTCATGCACAAAATTGTAAATGTGTGTATCTTAGGATCTAAATGTGATAGAAATGTAAACTAAAGATGTATTTCCTTGTATCTGGGCATGAAGAACTCATTTATGCCATTGATAGCACTCTCAGAGGTCAACATCATTAAGTGCAGTGAAGGTTACTAGGAATGTGAGCGGCTTAAGGCGAGACACTATAGGTGAATAGGGTAAAAAAATTAAATAATAGATATCACCATGAAACTTTCTCAGCTGATTACTCATATTAAGCTAAGAACAAAATGTATTGCATATTGTATTGTATTTTTTTGTAATGTAATGTTTAAATATGCAAATTAGGCCTTATCTCATTAAAAATGCACTAATTTGCATACATTTTAAAAAAACAGTCAAAAATCAGATCGTGTGATAAAGCCAGGATCAAAACATTTTTTTCATTTTGTTGTCATATTAGATGGGAAATCCTGACTTTCGTGACCTTTTCCAAACATGTTGTTCAACCTGAGTTCAGAAACCTACATGAGGGTTCTAAATGTGATCACCTGAGAACCTGATGGTGAAATCAGACGTGGGACACAGTGTCTCAGTCAGGAGACACTTTATAAACTCTGTCTCTGACTAACTCTTCATCGTTTGTTCCTTCTTGTGAACTTCTTTCTGTCTTTGAGTAGAAACATGGAGTCTGTTTGTCTCAACGTGACGACGAAACCGTGTGTGTTGTCACGTCGGTCCGGTGGTCTGATCGCTGACTGAGAACCTCATGACTGTGGGTGGAAGACCAGCTGGGATTTAGCTGATGTCTAGTCTCAGTCATGGTCAGTGAAGTGTGCTCACATGTTAGTGTAGCGGTCTGAACATAGGAGGCAAAGACTTCAGTGCGTGAGTTCAAGTCCTGGTTACTGATGCTAGTAAATGTTTTCTCACTCCATCACAAGTTAAATGCTGCGTCTGACCAACATGTTCTGCTCCATCAGGAGTGGTTCACTGTTTCAGGCTTCATATGTAACGTTAGCACATGTTAGCACACAACAGTGAAACAGTAAAGTCTTGTGATTTGGTTCAGACCTCGCTGAGGTTGGAGGAGTACGGAGCAGCAAGGTGACGTCCTGATACAACGAGCTGCTGTTGAACCGATGTTTGGGCTGGGCGAAGACCTGATGGAAACTGAGACAGCCTGGACACAAACTAAAGTTCAGGTTCACACACCTGACATCCAGGTAGCTCAGTGTGTTGGAGGACTGTCCTGAAGGTCTGAGGTCGTGAGTTTGATCCTTGAGGCAGTCTGAGTTTTGAAAACAGCTCTTAAAAGAGTCAAAGGCAGGACACTCAGGTATCTGATGAGCTGGTCTGGAGGTTGTGGGTTTGAATCCTGACTCTTTATAAAGCTGCTGCTCAGAAGAACAAGTGAAATCCTCTGAGAGACTCTTTGTGATGTCATCCCGTTAGCTCAGCAGGGTGACACCAGGGTTAGAAGTTCTGAGGTTGTGCGTTCGATTCTTGTTTGAAATTTGAGGGTTGACGTTCAAAAACATGAAATCTGAAAGAAACACAGAGCATCAGTCAGATCCAGTAGCTCAGGCTGATAGAGGCCTGGTCAGCAGTTTGGAGGTTGAGGGTTCAATTCTTGTTTGGGTTTGATTCTTATAAAACTGAGTGAAGTTTGAAGTATGGACTGAAAAGCGCCCAGAGAAGAGAACCCAGAGCAAAGGGGACTTGGTGGTGCAGTGGGTTTGTTCCTGGCTGGCAGTAACCAGAGGTTGCTTGCACTGGGTCGAATCCTGCTGGCTGCCAGTACCTGGAGCCCCAGTCCTGCAGTAGTGGGACGGGGAGGGGGCCGTGTCCCCTCCCGGGGTTCCTCAGAGACGGAAGCAGGGGGTTATGGGACAATGAACCATCAGCAACTAAACTTTTATTGAAGTGTGAGGATGTGACAAAGTTTTAAAGATGTTGAAGTCTTTGAAAGATGATGTGATGAGCAGGTTTCATGAAGATCATCTAGCATTAACTCAATCTTTAATTTGGTAATTTCATAATTCCAGGTTGGCTTAGACATCTGGTTGGATTCGATTAAATCTAGATCTGATCTGAAAACTGGGTATTTCAACACAGATCCAGATAATCCTGATCCTGAAGATTCGGATTCTGCTTCGGAAATCCAATCCTCCCTTGAATCCAGATAAAAGGCTGGATTTGGGTATTTCAAAAGCTAAGGCAGATATCTGGATCAACTTGATACCAAAATTTCAGGATCATTTGGATCCCACCTCAGAGGTGGATTTCACTTAGATTAAGTCTCAAAGTGTTAGTGTTTTACTTTTAACAAATAATTATAGCAGCCTAATTGTAAGAAATTTAAAGCATAGTAAAATATATGACCTCACTTTCTGAAACTGCTGTAAATAAGAGTAACAATTACAGACCTATTTCTTAAATTCTAGTTTCAAACATTGTAACTTGCATGTACCAAAACATCAGAGAAAGACAACAGGAATGCAGGGTCCAAACCAACTTTCATTCCAACAAAACAAAGACATTTCAAATAATGTGGCCACTAACTAAATCAGGACTTAACCCAGCTCAAAAGATCAGAAGTGAGGTATATTTTCATGCTTCTGATTAAATGAAGACAATTCTGACTTGAGTCAGAAGCTTAAAAATGCACTTTTAAAATGTTTGGAAATAGCTTGAATGTGATTTTAAAACATGCAGCAATGTATTTCAGTAAGTGTTTGTGTAATTATGTTTAGTGAGAGCCTTCTATATAAGGGAGACAAATTAGGATTAAAAAATGTCTTTCTAATTGTGTCACTGGCCGAGCTATATACCATGAAAGTAATGCAATTACAATGTCAAGCAGTTTCAAGCACTTTATTCAGAATCCAATAACTTGAAAACCTTGAATGTATCAATACAATTAAAGCGCTTCCAAGGATTTCCAGCACTCATACGGACCGGTTGTCTTTAATAGCTGAGTGGTCCATGGCTGTGAGTGAACTCTGAAAGTAGAATAAAGAGAAGGTGTATGAGTATATCTTTGTTTATGTACACAAAGCATGATGTCATCCCCAGCATTACTATAGCATCCTGACACTTCTGAATGAACCGTGTAGTTAATACTGTACCGTGTAACGTAACGTTTCCAGAGTACTGCAGCAGTCTGCTCTGTACACATGGAGCCTAGTTTTTTTTAAGTCTGCAGTGTTGCCAATGACGTAACGCTAATAAACTCTGAACAGGTTGGTGTTAGTTTAAAAAGTTACGGTATGATGTACGTCAAATTAATTCCCTTAATTCATCAACAAAGCAGCTTCCTCGCGAGCCCGCTAGCTGCTTAACACACAAGTCAATGGAGCCAAGTTAGTTAGCGCGGCCGCGGCTCAATTAGAGATCGCTACAGCCTGGTTTTAATTAGGTGACGATTCAAGAAGTTGGCTCGCATGATATGTTGGTTGGCGTTCGTATGGTCTTAAAACCGCTACACATTAGACGACGGTAAACTTACACTTTTGACGTGAAAGTCGTGCACCAAGCTGCTCCTTTCGTGAGGTAGTCCGCCATGTTTCGATCCAGAGGCGGAGACACGAGATTTGGAAATCCGTATCCGCCCAGATCGGGATCACGGTGATCCACCCTGCAAGTGTTTTGAAATACTCAGATAAAGTCAGCAGGATCACCTTGATCCAGGACTGAGAAAAGGAGGATTTCATTATCCGGATTATCCTGATCCAGATTAAAAGTTTTGAAATACTGGGCCCAGGTGAGCATCATCAAAGATCTCATAGTCTTAGGGTTGAGGGTCGAGGTGTTTCTAAAGGGTTCCACCTTTTAGAAACACCTCGACTCTCAACCCTAAGACTATGAAAGTTTCATGGTGATATCTATTATTTAATTTTTTTACCCTATTCACCTATAGTGTCTCGCCTTAAGCCACTCAAATTCCTAGTAACCTTCACTGCACTTAATGATGTTGACCTCTTAGAGTTCTATCAATGGCATAAATGAGTTCCTCATGCCCAGATACATGGAAATACATCTTTAGTTTACATTTCTATCACATTTAGATCCTAAGATACACACATTTCTAATTTCAGGCCTAGAAATGACATATCACAGAGGTCAATGTGAGAATGCTTCCACATCTTAAATTAAAGCTTATGTCCTGAAGAACAAACCCTGAAAGTTTCATGCTTCTTTCACAAAAAGCAAGATTGTCCATATTTTAAGAGCTTAACAGCCCCACTATATACTGAGATATATACATGTATTTTTAGCATGATGTATTCTGATTTGTGGTAAATTGTTAATATCACTTTAATTTATCTTTATTGGATTTTGGGTGCCTTACAAGTTGCAGCTGCTCTTTAACTTCAACTTCAACTTCAACTGTATTTATTTATATAGCACCTTTCATACATGAATGCAGCCCAAAGTGCTTCACAGAGCAAAATTAAAAACAATAAAATTAAACAGATAGACTACAATAATTAAAGACACATTAAATGTATTTCTGGTCTGTTATTGTCTATTTGTATTCATTCCATCTGATTGACATTGTGTTTAAAGATATAATAAGTAACACTGCATTGAAATGATGAAAAGCAACTATTGTTATATATTTTGTTGAGTTGCGTACCACTGTGCATTATCCAAAATGTTTCCAACAATGTTCGAACCCAGAGAAATCCACAAGTTAACTCAAAGTAACAGTGCCTTTCTTTCGTTTGCTTGTAGCTATGACTTCGAGGGGACTTGGAGAGTGAGGAAATGAAATCAGTTTGTTGTGACTAAACTTGAATAAAACATTTTTTTTAAAAACTCAACCTCATCTGTAAACACTACTGCCTGTGTTACATGGATAGATTTTCATCTGAAGTGGTGGTTCGTTAAACAATAAAGACAACAACTCCCATAATCCCACATTACTTAAATAATTTGCTTTGTTTTGATTGAGAGACCCCTAGCTACAGAAATAATATACCGTGCGTTTATATGTGAAAGTAATGCATTTCATCAACATGTGTGAAGCACTTTCAATTGTCACTTTATGAGAAATAAGCTATACAAATAAAGATGCCCTGCTCATTTTCTGAATGGATCTTTTTAAAGAATGATATGTGACGTTAATGTCAACAAAGAGATGAAGTGCAGTGTGAATACGATCACATATGAATCTCCGTAAAATGTTTGAATCTGTTCTCTGCTTCCACCTTGTTTTAATCACCAAGTCAGAAAAGCCACAATAAAAGTGGTTTGACAGTAAACACATCTCCGGTATTAAGCTCCAACATCTGGCTTGGTTGGTGATCAATAATAGTTGCTTTCAGCTGTGGTTTACGCACCGTGAAAACACAACACCACTCTGATGGCAGATGAATTGACTAATAGCTCACTTCAAAAGAGCATAAAAATGGGTAATTTTGCAAAGTACAGCCAGCGTATGAAGATAAATTGGTTACATGGAGACTGCATAAATTAGACAAAGTCAGATAATATTTCTAAAGTGTGGTATTCCAGTGGAGTCATAATTTGAGACAACGAATCCCTCCTCCCAGCATTAATGGGCCGTGTGCAAAGGAACACGAAGACTTAGCTTTACCCAGCATGCCTGATAAATGTCAGTCTGCGCAGTAGAACGGCTGCGGCGGGTAAAAGTCGTCATCTGAATTCATCAAACTGCAAATCACTTATGACGGGATCGTGAATCCAGACAGCTCCGATCCATAATTTTACACCTAAGATATGTATATATTTTTATGATGGGGTGAGGGGGGAGAAAAAAAAAAATCAAAATAAGGAGTTCCATAACTAACATCTGGAGGAATGGGTGCCTGCCTTGGCTGAGCGTGCCCATTCGATTCCAGATTTATGGTAACATTACAGTTCTGGCTCCGGCTGCACACTTGAGCAATGCGAGGCCTATTTATTTGCTGGCCTTCAGCACTGGCTGCCACACGGATGCCATGCTGCCTGCCAGGGCTACAGCCTCTCGCTCCGTCTGTGTGTTTCTTTCCCTCCACCTCCCCGTGTGCTTGAATATCACAATAACATCTCATAAAAATGTTAAAATGTGTGTGTTTGTGTAAAACCTTTTTAATACTGCTCTATTCCGCCGGACCCTCCGCCTTGTCCCATTCACACACAAAAACACACACATGCACATGGCACAGGCGGACATGAGATTGAATCCCGCTCAGTCCGTCAACAATATATCGTTGTGCTCCCAAACACAAAGTGTTAACGTGAGAAGACCTTCCAGCCTCACTCCAGGCCGCGCTCGCTGCCAAACCGCATTCCTCTAGCAGCTGCCATTTTTTACATCTGCTGCATTGACGTGGTTTCACTTGACTGTAGTGAGGAATTTATTTAGCTTTTCTGTGATGAAATATTACACAGAGACACCGGGCCCTGCTCTCCTATGTGTCTTATTTGTGATCCCCCAGCTGTCATTATGTTATGAGTGGTTGTGGCTTCTGTTTTACTCTGCAGTGCTGCTGTTGCTACAACGCGCAGCGGCTGGTGGAAATAGTCTCTGCCCTCGCAAGATTTCCAACTGTTCTGATGTGGACCTTGGCTCCAAAATACTGTGTTAGAACAGACTGATCAGAGAGTCACCAGAAATGAACTGGCCCCTTCAACTCCCAACAGAAGCATTTACAAGTAGTTAAGTTTGCCAGTCACTGAGTAAGTGAGGATAATTTTAACCTGAGTGTTAAAAGTATCCGGCATAAGAACAACAAAACAGAATGATCATAAACCAAACGATTAAAAACATCAGTTAAAGCTGCACGTATCTATATTTTTAAATTGACAATGGAAAAAACTATTTGATGCTATGCTAGAGAAATCATTTGATTCTGCATTTCCCCTTGTCTCTAGCTGTTCCAAGTGGTTTAGCTTCTTTCAGCTCATTATGTTCTTTTTCTGGCACCCAAACTTTAATATTTTGGTTCGGTCTCACTGCTCTCATCTGCGCATCTTCAGAAAAAACAGGCAGCTGCTCTCAGTGAAAAAGCTTTTAATAACCCGCTGGATGCTACCGGCCCAGAGCTAGACACGGGGCACCATTACATGTGTAACTTCAGTTATGTAACATACGTGACATAACTACCTTAGAAAGTCAAAATAACGCACTGTTGACGTTTGCATTCATACTGTGGCATTCGCTCCATTCACACTGTGGTTACACTGTAGCACAGGCAATCTTGTGCATGTCTGACCCCAGCATTCATCCCCAACCTCCTCCCTATGCAGACTTTTAGCACTTTATACTACTTCGCCTGACTTCCTCCTTTGTTGCTAAGGTAATTAAAATGGCCATTAGTGGTCTGTAGCTCAGCGGGTAGAGCAGGTCAACTAGTGATTAAATCTAGTGATCGGAAGGTGATCGGAGCTCAGCGGCATGTCGAAGTATCCTTGAGCAAGATACTGAACCCCAAATGGCTCCTGATGTGCAGTTGGCACCTTGTGGGGTGGCCTCTGCCATCAGTAAGGGCCCTGCGATGAGGTACCCTGCCTTTGCCCAGAGACAAATGGGATTGGCTCTAGTAAACCCCGCGATCCCTTGAAAAAGGGATAAAGCGGCTGCGGACCCCACGACTCGATTCCGGATAAACGGTTGAGAATGAATGAATGAATGAATGAATTAGCGATCAACTTAAATATGGTTCGTAATAACCCACCCTTTCAGTTAACCTACCTATATGGTTGTTTTTCTGTTGAGGCCTGACGATAATTATTAACATCTAATAGTCTCTTATAAAACGTATATTAATAACACTTACACGCGTTTAAGATGTTTAAATACTGCCATTCGTGTAGAAAGCACAAAAATGTATTGTATTGAGATTATTTTATCACACATACTGGTCCAAAGGTTTAGAATCCTCACAGTATGTAAGCATGTCAATAAATGTTATAAAGCAATAATTCAACATTTATACACCACTTATAAATGCCTCATGGGGAGGGTGAGATGCTCTTCCTTGCTGAGGTAAAAATCCAAGACTTTCTCTACTGCTCGCCCTGTGAAACGTGGAGGGATGATACAGCCACGTCAGTGAGACACTGTCTGCGCAAATTGCAAACCTTGTGAGATTCCACTTTCCTTAACAGCCCAGTCAACGAGGCTAAACATTTCAGTGCCTGGTTGAGGGCAAACTTTGCACGGAACGGGCAGTCCTATCAACTTTGGAGGATGAACCTTGGAGGGCAAAGCGGCTCTGCTGGTGACACCACAGAATGCGAAAACAGCAATCATGTAATCATGGCATATGGTGCTGCCATGAGTGTTATTTTTGAATTATGCTGCTTTGGTAAGTGGCAACACCCAAAGTTCATTCACTAGAGCCGAAATAAGACAGCAATGAGAGGTTTCTCTCAATGCAAAAATAATACCTTCTAGTAGGGAAATATTTGAATCATCATGACCATGACCTTTGTCTTCTTTGTTCTTCTTTCTTCTAGAACTTGTAGATCCTGGTATCCCAACATCTGCTATACACGGAGGACTTACGGTTTCCAAGCCTTTTATAGCTGTTTAGTATTCCGCAAGTGAAGAAGAGCCGGAAAAATAACCAGAACAATTTTTTAAATGGTGTTTTCAGCCTTTTCAGTCTTTACTGATGACAGCAGAGGCGGTCAGGAGACATTGTGCAGGAGAGAGAGTGCAGGGTGACACGCAGCAAAAGTTTCTTTATAAAGTGCATGCCTCTTGGCCATTGGCCGTTGCAAGGCCTATTTCAGGCATTCTCGTTAATTTCTCAGGGAATAATGCATGGAACGTGATTAATAAAATCAGGCCTAATAAGGTGGCTGGAATCTACGAGTGAGAACAATTTGATGCAGATCGTCATAAACATGCAGATGCAGCGGATTTAAGTATGCTTTTACAGAGGGTGATCTTTTTTTCAGATGCTGTACGGTGAGTAGGGTTGGGACATAAACTGTGCATTCAGGTGTGGTGGCAGACTTATTTGAAATGACTGGAAAGATGCAAACTTCCCCTGGTGGCAATTCAAAATGATTTAGGAAATCAATATAAGACTGTATGTAACTGAGTTTGACAGCTTTTTCAAGTCAGTGATGTGAGGATAAAGGAAATTCACCCAATCAAGTTACCCTGAGGGTTTTTAACACGATTGGTGATAAAATCGTATATTGCCCCATCCCTTGTCTCATAGCCAAAGTTCTATACTTAGTTCAAGGCATTGACAAATGGCCAAACTGATAAAGACCGTGAGATGTGGTCACAACCCTTGAAAAAAGCCAGTGGGTTATACAATGAGGTGTAATTCTTTGTTGAAGATAAGAACTTGCCTTGACGCTAAAAGCACATTTTTTTTCAAGTCAAGTCAAGATAATGGATACAACATACTTAGTTACAGTTACAGTTTGTTTACGTATGTAACGTCACTTTTCCTCAATAGTAGTAGTAGTAGTTGTATTGCTTTAACCTAACAAAACTACAACAGTTGTGTGTTTATTCATTCATGAAACAATGGTCAGCTGACTATGTATCCCCTCTCCACTGAAGTCAATGGGAAGGATTGGCACGGATGCAGGTATGCATAAACAAACACTGGCGTATGCACCGCACACTATGTTAAGTCTTACTTGTACACAGATTGATAAGACTTTGAATGTCATCCCTTTAATCGTCTTGTGACCCCTCAGATTCTGCCACATATAACACCTGGCTTAGACCGACAGCAATATGTCAGGATGTACAACTTTGGCCAACAATGATTGGATGAGTCAAAAAAAAAAAAGGGATTGTTTACAAATGTGAATACAAAATTGGAGTGAAAAAGAGGCAGTAAGCCCAGATCAGATGTAGTATTTCAAACCTGAGGCAGTGGCCTTGGCTTTCTTTTGGACCTAAAAATGAGATGCAGTACATTGTGATGCGGTTCCTCCGGAGCCAGCAACTTGTTTTGTGAGTTCCAAGTAACTCTGAATGAGATTATGTCTGACTGAAATAAAAGAAGTCCCAAAACATCTCGGGGTAATTCTTGAGCCCTGACATACTGAAACGCTAACTATCATCTGGGGATTTCATGTGTATATGAAAATAGATATGTCAGCTGAACTTTTTTCGAGTGTACAGACCCTCGCCCCTCAGTTTTCTCCACGGGTTCTTCTGCGTCGTCTTGATCCCATGTTGGCAGCTGGACACACAAAACCTCTGGATGGGGTCTCGCTGTTTGTAGCAGCTGTTTAGCCGGCCTGTCTCGGGAGCACGGAGAGCGGCCAATTATCAGGATTTAGGCTGTTAGGAAACAGCTGAGGTGCACGCAGCTAGACCGCCTCCTCGTCCAGCCCTGTTGCTGTGAACGTGTGTGCAAAGTGACTCTTGGATGGACCGAGACATGGGATCCACGGGGGAAATTCACCGGCATTATCCTCCAGTAAACAAACTGGGAGATCCACTGCCTTGCGGCTATGCGTGGCGGGATCGGGGTTGGATGTTGGAGGCAAAAACAGAAAATGATCAGACGAACGTCCAAACAACAGCAGCGAACACAAGACTCGTTGTGTTGCAGGGCTTTGTGGTGAGGCTTCAGCGGGGGATTATGTAAGTGGACGGCGAAGAGGAGGAGAGGAAGAGGAGGATACGTTCTGCACGGCTGACGCTGGTGTGAGCGCTGTCTCGCTGACAACATAGTACGAGAAAACCGCGGCCGATGAAATCATGTGAATGAAAACTTGACACCAGGTATCAAAGCAGAGATTTCCTGCATTCCTGTTTCATTTCGCGAAAAGTGCCCACTTTTTTTCTGTGGGAGCGGTTTACTCTGGCAGCCGAGCAGAGTGCTTCTAAGCCATCCTCGTTTATCCATTTCCCAAAGGTCTCAGGTCAGAACAATGTGCATGCCTTCACAGTCTGTTCTTACAAGCGCAACAATTGACCCTTTTTGTTTAAAACTGGCATGTGTCACATTTTTCCCTCTGTTTAGGCGCAGACCCTTTTCATAAAACAAAGAAGAGATGATGTCCACCTGGAATAACACCCGGCGTGTCCTCATTTGGCCAAACACAGCGTTTACTTGTGGTTCTGTGTAAGCACAGCTCTCCCCCTCTTGTTTCTGGTGGTTTATGAAGAAGTTTATTATGAGAAATGAAGACAGGAAATATTTTTCAACTGCCCTGGGTTACTCCGAACGCGGCGGAGACTGAGAAACGGCCTCGCAAGACGGAGGAGAGCTGGAAAATGTGGCTTCAATACAATAATGGAATCAAGAAGACAAACACAGAATGTATTGCTCACTTTAGAATGGTTTGAGGAAATGATACATGAAGGAATAGAATATATAACAGCAAAAAAATGTAATCTGGAAGAAAGCAGTGGGGACCTAATTTCTTATTTGGGTGAGAACAGCGTGGATCAAAAGGTTTTCTTCGTGAGGAAATATTTCAAAGAATATTCAATGTTTAAAGGAAATCCAGAAATCAGAGCTATGACTGAAATAACACCTTGTTACCTCCAGTGTATACCTCCTTCAGTTAGGTAATTCATTTAGTCAGTAATCTATGTAAGCTCTGTGTTAGCTAATTTTTCTTAGTCTCACCGAGTGGAGGTTCCCAGTGTCATGCGAGCTTGAACTTGCGCTCACCTGTAGACCTGCCCGACTGGAAAATATGCTAATTCGAGCGGTGTAATTTGTCTGCAAAGTAATAGTGCGTCTCCGAGCCTTTTGTCTCCTGTGTGATTAGCTCCGGTTCAAACGGTGTCCATGATCTGAGCAGTGGCCTGCACGCATCGCCTCCTCCAACATCCATGAAGTTGCAGCTGGTCCAAAAAACGCCCCCCCAAAAAATCCTGAAATGATTGCAAGGTCAGACTGAGTTTTTAATCAGTCAATTCTTTCAGGAGTGTAACAATTAGGCCCTGCAATTTTTCTCATATTTTTGTCCAAGGGCGGGAGTTAGCAGGAGACAAAGTCCCGGCTCTAATGAACTGGGGCTCCGTGGAGCATCCTTCACAGCAAGGTAACTAATTACTCCAGCATGCCATGGGAGTCATATTTCCTCATCAAATGGGAAATGATTTTCAGAACATCTGCATTGTTGGATTCGATTCCGTGTGGTTTCACCCGCTGTTGGTGGAGTTGAGTTTCTGGCGGACTAAATGGCCAAGGTGAAGTCTGGAGTCTGTCAAGGCGCAGGCCGCGCCAAGCGAGAATCTCCCCTTGTCCGTCTCCCGCGCCGAGATAACCGTGCAGTTTCACAGCGCCTTTCGAATCTGTCAGCAGCACGGGGAGCGAGGAGGCACGGGGCGAAAAAAAGAAACGGAGAAGGGAAGCTATAGGCAGCATGGAATATCACTTAGTTTCTCAATGGAAAACGTGGCTCAGTGAAGCTGGGGCTCGGGCTGCTCGGCGCAGAGAGGGATGAGAGGTCAGCTAACCTGATAGGATTGTTGCAGGAAGTGTGAGGGCGAGACATCTCACAGGGCCTTGCTGAGGTCCAGAGGTAGCTGATCCACATAGAAAAACAGCGGGGTGCCTTGTCGGGTTATTGGCACTCCAAAGGCTGTGTGCTGATTGGTTACTGGCAATGGATAAGCAGGGCCCTCCGACACCGGGCTGTAATACGTTTGCCGCTATCAGTACGGGGACAGTTGCTGTCTACGTCTTTATTCCAGTCTCCAAAATCCCTCCCTGCACTCTTGTTTTCTCCTTCAGTATCTTTCTCATGCGCCTTTCATGACATAAGAGGGGTCTTGGCCCCAGCTTTGTGGCAGAGCTCAGGTTCGGGACGAGCCGTGGCATGGTAGAGCCATTAATATCCAGGGAAGAGAATGGAGACTGAGCCCGGAGGGAAAGGACACACCTAGGAAGCATGAGACATAAATTCAGTCTTCCCCTGGCCTCCCTGCCTTCAGACTCACTAAGCACAAAGGCTTGGTTGTCCATTGTCGCTATCATACAGGATCCACAATCCCACAAGTGTTCAAATTATATGTACAGACTTCCCTAGGTATCCACATCACGACAGTGGATAAAAGAAACCCAAACTTTATGAAGTCCTTATTAAAAGCAGTTTATCTCTTGCTGCTGCTGCTCCTCTGAGGCAGATTGCGATCTGATCCCGGGTCAGACAAATAAAGCGAAACGCCCAACATCCTTCTAAAGGTAGCAAAAATACACAGCAGATAGCAAACGCCCGGGGGCCCCGACCACTAATGTGTGGTGTATGGCTGACGCACACCACCGCTGTATACATTCAGCTCCTCCGATGGTTTGTCATGATTAGTTTGTTTAGCTCCTACAAACCGCTCCGCCCTGTGTGTCGTAAACAAACATCTCCTATATTGTGATCAGTGTCAAGCTTAGAATCAGGACCTTAGCCCGCTAACATCAGCAAAGGAAAAACTACAATTGCCTGAACGGGTGTTTACGAATCGTTCCTTCCTCTCTTTTAAAATGATAAATACACTGACACATGTTACCTCGTTGATGATTTAAGTGAAATCTCCAATACTTCTCAATGGTTCAATACTCTTTAATGCTACACTAGTTGATAACATTTATATTATAAATAAATGAAATGACTTAACATAATCTGAAAAAGGTTGCTCGTACTTATTTTCTTCCAACGAAACCTTTTTTGAGCTACTTTCAGCTAATGTTGTATGAGCCGCAAGTTCCCTGTCTTGGTTTCATCGACCATTTTCGTTAACCGTCTTTACAGCTGCAGTAAACGGCCATTTCTAGTGAAAAAGCTCTGATAGACCCGCTTTTGCCAGGAAGCATAGCTTACATTGTGAAAAGTAGCCGGCGCAAATGACAGACAAGGTTAGCAACCAGAGAAGCATTTAGCCGCTAAAGAGCCTTCAATATTTAAGCGTTGATACAGATGAAAACCAAGAAAGAAGGAGTGAATGTTGCACAAGAGTCCAAAGAGGCCTACATTCTTATGTCTTATACACACAACAACACGAAATGTTCCCGACCGAAGGGTTAGTGGAAGAGCTTGTATTTGTCTCTTTTTTGAGATTTTTGTGCTAGCGTCAACACGGAGTGTTTTATTTTGAAAAGTAACCGGATGTTATGCTGTTGTTTCGGTGCATGACTTCCTGTCTGCTCTGTGCTGAATTCGGCTCCAGCATCCGCCAGAAATAGAAGTCCTGCCTATCTACCGTGGCGGTTTAGACCAGTTTTAATACGGGGGCCAGGTTGGGGCCGGCTTTTTTGTTAGAGGAGCACATGCAACACAAGAAAAAAACTCAAATGCTGCATTCAGGCAAGGGATAAATGAGACTTAAAACAGTGTTTACAATTTCAACATTTTTAATTGGGTAGTAAACTGCTGAGACACTTTATTTCCAACTTTCCCTTCAGTAAAAAAATCATTGCAAGAAATCTGTCATTTTATTATTGATCCAGACTTTTCGTTGGGGGGGGGGCACAGGGGGGTCCGGACTGGGCACTGGCCCCTGTAGTTCTGGCCCCCAGAACTGCCACTGCGTATCTGGTCCGGATCAGCCCTGCTGTGACAGAGTGGAGCCGGATCGGACTCTTCAATTCTTACATATTGCACCATGAATTCAAAATGAATAAAACACACGATGCTTTTCATTTCATTCAGAGGTTTATTCATTGCTTTGACCAAGAAATGACTGTTTTTATAAAAGAAACTTTACATGAGCAACGAGGAGATATGCATTTGGTCATTGGATTGAAAATCCAGTCTCTATCAAAACAAACAAACAGAAATCTCAATTTATATAACTTAACAATTAAAAAAAAAAAACTATGGTCACCACTTTTCTTTGTTTTTTTTACAAAGTCTGTAATAATAATTTATAGGCTTTAATGCACGCCGCTGCTTCCCATTTTGTCAGCATGGTTGTGATAGCGCGGCTCGTGCTGGAGAAAGGTATGTACAGTACCAAAGTGTCGGCTGTGGTAACCCCTTTGGCTTGTACTCGTATTGTCGTCGTTGGGGGAGCGACTGCAGGCGGGAACAACAAAGGCTGCTCTGTTGTCTCCCGAGCCTCCTTCCCTCGCTCGGGGTATCGTGTGAGGTGTGAGGGTCGCGAGTGGTCCAGAGGTTCAGAGGTGCGATTAGAAACACAAGGAGCTGTCCCGGCACTACCCCGCAGCTACCCTGCCCGGATCAAGTGTATAAAAAACATATGTGGGAGCTCTAAACCCCCATTGCATAAGCAAATAGTGCCCGGGGATTGGCTAGTGCGATTGATTTCATGATACTTCCATAGGCACGCTAACAGGAATAATATAGGGTTGTCCTTCATTTATTTTCCTTCTCTTCACCTTCATGTAAAAACACGTTCATCCGTACGTTCTCAATGGAGGCTGTGTGTTTTCGGACTTTTTTTGCACATTAAAAAAATAAGGTCAAAAAGTCACTTCTTGCAGCGTCGCTCCCTCTCAAAGTTCTCGACCACAAGCACAGTCTGGGTTGTCCAAAAAAAAAAAAAGAAAAACTGCATAATTTATGTAGGAGTGTACATTTTGACACACATAAACAGTACCTTGAAGATATACATAAAATTAAAAAGTCAGCACAGAGAGCCAACTTCAGTTTCTCCCACAAGTCTAACTTGGTTTCCCCCGGCTTGTGAACTTGGCATCACTCACTGCAAACGTTTATAACATACGCACCGTACATAAGGAGACGTCTTTCCATCGGATGACAAAGGAAGCCCTTAATGCCGCACGGTGACGTGAAACCAAGTACAAACATTTGTTAAAAAACAGAACAACCACACATATACAGACTGACAATAACAGATGCTTTGAACCGCTGCTTGGCCGACAAATAGATAATACTGGAATGTATTTTTAAAGACGAAAAAAAAAAAAAAAGAAGCAAGGGGAGAGAAAGTCAAACTTTTAAGCCTACCCTCTGGCTTCTTGTAAACAGCAATTTGAACGTAATGCTAAACAGCTGAGAGCGCCGAGGATCAAACGGCTGGGGGATGCTGGTGCTGGCTTTTCTTTTGATTCACGTTCACTCCTGGCTATCTCGTTTCCGAGCACAAACATGTGAAAAGGCAACACTGTCCACCTTAAGAGAAAAAAAAAAAAAAGTGATAACGCAAAGCAAAAACATCCCTTTTAGGTCGTGGCGTTCTTCCGTCGGAGCAGATACCGTAATGAACCTTGCCCGTAGATCTACGTAGATGCGTGTCGCCGAGTGGGCGGACGTGACTTCATTTGGGTCCAGCTGAGCGTTCGTGCACGTGTCGGCAACTCAAAAGCCCAGATAAGGAAGGAATCCTTCGCTCGGTTGATGAAATCCACGGCCGTGATGTGGAAAAAAAGGCGGAGGACACTGGCTGCCTCCCAATCTGCTGCTCACGTTAGGGCAACTTATCTGCGTAAGAGTTATTGTTGGCCGGCAGCAGTGAGAGGCCGACCGAGACAAAACAGTGTTCAGTTTACAGTCAATATGAAGACTCCAGTCAAAACAAGAACAATGCCTTTAAGGAAATTACTGCAAGGTATTCTCTGAGAGTGTGTACCGGCATGTGTGTGTGTGTGTGCTATCTGAGTTCGTCGATGCCTCCGACAGCGAGCTCGTTCAGTCCTTAAGGCACGGGCTGTCGCGGGGGAGGTTTCATTCACGAAACCAATCCCGAATCGCGTCTGCGACTCTGAAGTCAAACATTTCCTTCACAAAAATTCTACAAAGAGGCACCTCAGTATCTGTACGTCGCCATCGACCATAGACGGCGAGTTATTTCATCTAAACAACAAAGGCACTTTGGCAAAAATACAAATTTCGTAGCATAAAAAAAGAAAGAATAATAAAAAAAAAAATCTGACTTATCAAAAATAAGTTAACATTACAAAATCGTCTTGTTTT
The DNA here is from genome assembly GCA_039737535.1 of Lagodon rhomboides. NCBI lineage: Eukaryota > Metazoa > Chordata > Actinopteri > Spariformes > Sparidae > Lagodon > Lagodon rhomboides. Next base: position 7,684,948 of record CM077803.1, on the reverse strand, counting down.
TAGGGAAATACTGCAGTGGAAGTATCATCAACACTTGTCTGTCACACATCAACCCAGCAAAGAAAATGATGGTCAAGGCCTCTTTTTAGTCAAGAAAAGAATGAGAGTTCTCTTTTTGTTTCACACTCTCTCGTGTCGAACACCCCTCTCCTCCTTGAACAACAGCTGTCTTTTCATTAGGGAGCCTATTCGGACTTTGAAACAGGAACGTTTATCTGGTTTTGCATAGAGAGATGTTAAGACGTAAAGATGACGTCGGGGGAGGGGCTAATATTTCTGCATCAGCGGCACTTTAACAGTCTTGATCTCTGCTATATGGGAGGACTTCTGGATGATGCAGCTGGTGGTCCCGGAGGCCCTGTCCTTCCCCTGCGCCAAGTTGGTCAAGGCCATGGCGGCGTTGATCTCCCTCCAGTACGTCTCGTCTTTGCCCTTCACCTTCTCCTTCTGCGTAGCGCCGACGCCGCTTCTCCCGCTGGCGAACACAAAACATGCACAGGAAAAAGAACAAAACAGAGGGCGGGGGAGTTAGGGGTCAGCTCGTAGTGAATGAAAACAAGAGGATTTGATCTTGGCCGCGACGTGAAAGACAGTCCACTCACTTGTCACATTTACTTGATCCATGGTCTGTGGTTTCTGTAAGCACAAGAGAGGGGAGAAAAAAAACGGTTAATTTTGCAGAGTTCTCTCGGGTCAATGAGGATTTATTGAAATCTTGCTGAACATGCAGGCTCGGAAGTGTGCGCGCGTGGTTTTTTTGTTGCGTGAGGTCTGCGTGTGTTCGACGGCGTCCAGCGCAAACATGTGTTGCTCTGTTTTCTCTCTCAATCAAGACGCTGGACAAAACAGACGTTTCGCGAGAAGCCGTCGAGAAACAAGGTGACTAATAGGATCGGGTTGAAAGACGTTTCTTATGACTCATAAACTCCATTCTCTAATATTTTGTTGGAAAACAAATGGGCCCGGGCCAACATAATTGAGTTGTCTGAGGAAAACCTATCGAAAATGACTGACTGGGGGAGGGGGGGGGGGGTGGATGTCTGCTCTCTTTTTTTTTCTCTTCAAATGGGAGCAATCTCTGTTCTCATATGTAAAACATTAGCGGGGGGAATAGCGAAGTCATTAAACAATGAAACCAAACTTCACTTCGGGCCAACCAGCGTGTTTACTTCGGCAGGAGAAAGGCCATGTGCACGTCGCGTGTGTGTGCAGTTATGCTGAACCTGTCCTCCCTGTCTTGAGTCCAGGTTTAGGTAAGTATTGCCCAGCAGCGAGTGCGATGACACCGGCTTGGCGTTTTCGTGAGGCACTAAAAGAGAGCAGAGCATTTGGATTTCCGAGCTGCGCGGCCCTCCAGGCGCTTTCTGTAAGTTAGCTCCACAGCTGGAGCCCTGTGAGCTCTTAAGAAGTCCGATTTCGACCAGGCGCAGATGAGCAGCCCACCTTGGAGCGGGTCAGCTTTCTTGAAAATATCCAGTCTATCCAAAGGTACCGAAGAGTTCGTGTTACCTATCGCTCAACAATGACTTCCCGCTCTCTTACAGTCACTGTTTTCTCCGATTCCCAGATGCCACACCACAACCACATCACCCAGGCACTAACAGTACACTGCGGCCCCCGTGCCACATTTTCCCCGTAAAGCAAATGTCTAAACCTGAGCTGTCGCTTTAACGAGCCCTTCCTCGCCCTATCGTCACCGCAACACAACAGTCGACGGGCGTTCCTGAGCGTTCCCTCCTTGCTAATGAAAAATCTGCACCCTTCATTTTCGCTGGAATCTCGTTCCCATGATTGTTAGAAGGGGCTGTAAAAGGTTGCGCGAGGACACTGTGTGTTGGGGTTTTAGCGTCGCTGCAGACAGCCACAGAGACGGAGAGCCAAACTCCCCCGACACCGGAGAAAGCACACGCAGGGTTTTAACCGTTCTGCTTTGTCACTTCCAGCCTTGCCATAGCCCTCCATGGACTTTCCAAAGATCTGGATCCATAAGTGACTAATTATTACACCAACGCTTCGCTCTGTTCCTCCCTTGTTTTCCAAAAAATGTTCCCATGTAGTGTGACCCATGCTGACCGCAGCTTTGCAAGGAGGTGGGCTAACGTGGGGTGGATTATGAAATGTCTTGTAGAGAGAGACAGACTTCACTCTTCACAAATTCCCTGTTGAAGGTTCTTAGACAGAAGAGAGGAATGTGCGCGCAAGTGCGAGTGGGAGATGAGGACATGATAACCCAAAAGTACAAACCGCAGAATGAGATTTTAGGTTTAAGTGCGTCAAAGCGATCCAACAAAATCCTCGCATTCTTGTCCGGCCACAACTCCCCGCTGCGCTATCTCTCCCCGGGCCTTTATCTCGCCTCATCAGCCAGTCCCTTTTTTTTTTCCCTTTATTGACGTTCCTCGTCCTCCGTCCTCCACCCGTTCACCCCTCGCCGCAGTGATTTGCTGTAATACCTCCAGATCCAGGTAATCAAGGCTCCAACGCAGCCCAGCCAAAACAAATGCAATGTTTCCCCTCTAAGTTTTTAATAAACGGCGATCCTGCGCTGGGCCGTCCACGTTTCGAAAAAAGCTGTTTTGAAAAGCTCTTGATATTATCCATCTCCTCTCCATCTCCCATTTGTTCTTACTCTCCGTTTCATTGCCATTTTCCAAACGTGTGAAGGCGTCCTCTGCACTCCGTCTCCATCTACGCCCTCGATCGTTGCCTGTGTTTGAAAGGCGATTGGCCCCCGATTAAAAAAAACGCACGCCATTCCCTCATAATCACAGCCCCGTAATTACAGGCCAATTACACGGTTTTCGTGTGTTGTTCATGTTCTCCCAAAAAATATATTAGCTCAGTGTTTACAGCTGCGGTGCTTCGGCGTGCGGATCGGTTAGTGACAGCAGGAAGGAGGTCAGTAACGGGGACATCAAAAGCCAAACAACATGCAGATGAAAGTGTCTCTGCGCCTTGTGAAGTTCAGCGTGTGAGTCTTTCCATCCACGGATTTTGAGTGTTTCCAGTGTGTGCGAGGCAGCCACTGTCCAGATGCTCCGTTCAGAACATACAAAACAGTGTTTTCGGAGGTCTCGGGCAGGTGGTGGAGTTTCGGTACAACGCTCAAGAGGACCTCCAGGATCCTCCCCCCTACCCCCTTAGACTAGGCACCGGTTCCTTCCCTCAGGAACCGAGGACCCCAGGATCTGGAAATGCACCACTGTGTAGAAAAACTCTATTTCCAACGCTCCGTGCCTAAAACATCTAAAACTAAGATTTTTTGAAAACAAGAGCGGCGCCAAAGACTCAATAAATCGCTAATAAATCACCTTTGACTATTTTCGTATTCTTTCTTCCTTGTTTTTTCTACTTTTTTTTTTGCTTTAATATTTGCTACTGAACACTCCGTCCACTCCGCTGTTGCCTTTGGGCTCCGCCGACAGCGGGGTTTCACAGACCGCCAAAGGGGAAAGCTAAGAAGTCTGATGGTTTCTGGCAACGCGCTTGGAAGTCCAAAAATACTAGCTCACTTAACATCACCGCAGCGTAATGTAGGAAAAAATGGGAAGAAACAAACCTCGAGTAGTTTTAACAAAAACTTGATGAAAATGAGGGAAAACAAGCAGGGGCCGACAAATTAGAGAGGGAATGAGGTTACACCTGTTAACGACGGCAGAGGAGAGCGGTCGACTATCATCGTTACCATCTGGTCCTGTTGTTAGCAACATGCAACAATAAACACGGCGGGCCGCGCTGCACAAACCGAGGGCTGGGCCGAATTAGGCAGACAAATAAACACAAACATACGCACACACACATTTAATACAACATTTACGTTTCAGGCTTTTAGTCGGTGGTCTCGTCCAAAGTGACTTTGAGTAGGTGTCAATTCTTGCGTCACCGAAACATCACACGTTGCCAGAAATAAGTCTTCGGTAAGTCTCAGTTATAGCATAAAACCAGAACATGAACAGAACAGCATTAGAAACCAGAACATTTTCATTTATTTTTTTTTTACGTCTGTTGGAGTAAAGATTAAACAAACAAGATACAGCTCGTTGAGCTGTCGAAGTGAAATGTTTGAACTTTGGATAAACGGGCTTGCTTTTACTTCCTGCTTACAGTTTGTGCTGGAAGTAGAACTGGAAGACGCTTCCAGTATCAACTCCGACCACCAGAACCATAGTTAATTCAGATATGTGAAAGAAGTATCGATCTTCTCATCCCACTCTAAGCAAGAAAGCAGATAAGTATTTCTCGAAAATGTCAAATGTGAAAGTTTGTTCTTGATCTTGGGAATAGTAGTTTGGCAAGATTATCTTAAATCAGGGTCCACCTACTAGCTTTCTCTCAGACCTTACTAGCTACTACCACCTGTTAAAACAAAACCACAGTTCCATACTTCAATCACACAAAGACATCTGAGTCGCCATCTGCTAATGACGACCGTGAAATGTGGTTGAAAGCTACAATAAAGTAAGTGGGCCTTGAAGATTATGTTATCAATGTCTAAGAACTAAAGAAAAAAATCATTGTTATTTATAGCAGCTCATTAACAAAGTGCAAAACAGCAAGTTTCTAATATTACTCATGACATGTTACATTTTCGGCATTTTGTCAGCTCTGTAAATATATACCGCTGATGGCAGAAATACTGTCGTTATCATTGCAGATGAAAGCGAGTGTTTTGGAATTAAGATCAGCGGACTTTGAGACCATCACAGCCCACGGCGTCTTTCGACCATCTAACCTGACCGGCTGGACCAGGCGCCCCAGGGAAACAGAGCCCTGTTGATCTATCTTGGTTTAAGGCTGCTCCTGGCTAACGTCTGGTCTCAGGAAAAGGAAATGGACAAAATGGGACTCGCGCTGGCAAAACAACATGAAATCGGAGACCGTTACGTCCGCAGAGACCTGTCTCCACCACAGCATCTCCGATTAAGCTGTGGCACTCGACAGGCGGACCGTTTTCTGAGCTGACAGAGCGCAAGACTACACCCGGGCGAGGAGGGGTGGACTCTGTGTTTATAACATCGATGCATGGTGCTCACACTGTCAAAGCTGATGGACGGTGTTTCCCAGATGTGGAACTTCTGATATGAAGACGGTGACAAAATTAACATTACCATCTTGTTGCTTCCATTTGCACCCTGACACAGATGCACTACATGCTATATTTGTATAGATATAACTGTATATATGATCTGTAATTTCTGTATGCAACCCTGCGTTACCTATAAATGACCTTGTACCTTACTTGTGTTAATGAAGTCATTTAAAGGGAGTTTTCCACTTAATTCATCAGGAAAAAAAATAGCAAGTCATCAATAATTATAAATATTACAATGGAATTGGTAAAATCCAATAAGTCTGCAGTTGTAAATGCTAGTCAATACCTAATCACAGCTGAAAAGATCAAGCAAATGTTTTTAGGATAAACACTGGTCAGAGAGTCTTCTTTCAACCGCCTAGCAACTTAAAAGCTGCTCACAAAAATATCTTAAATAACTCATCTATAAAGTATGATATGCATAAACAAATACATGTAATAATAAATGCATATAGAATCCATTACTCCAGAGGGTAGAAGGTGAAATTTGTTTACTTCGAATGAGAAGATTATTCCACTATTGGAGAAGCAGTTGGAAACACAAACACACACGAATCCAAACTCAATTGTTGTGGTGAGGAAATGAGCTAAGCTGATTTCCTCATAAGCACCTGATGAGAACCAGAGCGGCGTCGCAGACTCGCCTGCCGCCGACCCGCGGCACAGGTCAGAACGAGAACAGATCACTGTGTCATCGTGCAGCGTCTCTGATTTCTCAGGCGGCCGGTCGAGAAGTGAGGGGATGAGTCAAGACTTACTGTCACCACAGGTGAGTCACAACGCCGCAACCGGGCAGAAAACAAGTCCAATCCTTCAGCCACACTTCGCCTCCAGCAGAGCCTGTGTCGAGAAGCCGACTGAAGCCGACCACATGTAAGGTCACATTCAAATTAGTGCAGACACGTGCCTGCGCGGACACGTTTCTTTTAGTCTCTGGCTCCAACCAGAATGGAGATGACGAATGCCTTCAGGCGACATCTAGTGATGCTATCTTCGATTTGTCACCGACCCAAACCGCAGTCTTGAGCGTGAGGTAGAACACAGGGCGATCACTCATGCCTCTGGGCTCCCAGGTCGATCTTTTATACATTTCGCTAATGATCTGTGCTTTTTATAATGTCAAGAAGAGTCTGTAAATGAAGTTAGAGATGCCTTGGCGCTCGACTGCCTCGAACTCTGCCAACTCCACTTTTATATCACCCCTCCCAGCCATTTCTCTCCCTGCCTGCCTCGCTCTCCCTCCGTCTCTACGGGTGGCGAAAAAGTCTGCGCCTGAGGCTCCAAATAACCGAACTGTCAATTCCACTCGGTTGGCCAAAGACATCATACATGGCGTGAATTTAATGCCTTCTCCGTTCGCCCTGACAACACTTTCATCACTCGAAAAAATATTGAATAATTAGCCCTTTCGCCGTTAAATTGAACATACACGCGGCGACAAAGCCAGACAGATACGAAGCGGCTGCCCAAAAGTGACTCTCCCATCCGCTGCATTTCTTCGTCTGTGTTGCTTTTTTTTTTTTTTTTTTTTTTTCCACGTCTGCCCGGCAGATGACACACTGGTGTGTCTGTGGCCAGCAATGAGGATTATGCTCTGTGTCTTCTCCCCGCTGGATGGGGAAATAATAACAGTGTTTTGGGTTTTTTAAGCGCTGCCAGGTTGTCATTGTGTTTACGAGTGCCAGTAAACAGAGTGTAATCAGGGCCCCCCGTAAATTTGCCAAAATGGGAAGAGCGTCTCGACGGAGACATAAATACATTGTCATGAGTGTCTTCTGTGTGTGTTTGTGTGTGTGTGGTGTGTGTGTGTGTGTGACTGCCAGGGTGTCACGGACAAACAGAAAAGGGAACCAACAGGCCCGTCGTGAAGAATTGGGATTTGGCGTGACAACGGATGAACGATCGCCGCAGAAGATTGAGAGGGAGACGATGATGGCATCGGAGGGGCTCGTACGTGAAACGCCGACTCCGTAACAGCAGGGACGCATCAACGGAGGGGACGGCGCCCCTGACGATGAACAGATGAGCCTCTTATCGCCGCTTTGACACGACAGGTACAGACGAGACAAAACAACCGACTCCTCCCGCTTCATCACAGGTCACTCGGTAACATCCTCGGGGGTGAACGGCTATTTCTTTGCAGCGCGCTGAACACACACACATTAGGGTAAAGGAAAAAAAAGCAGAAACCACAAGTAAACCTTGTTTGGATCTTTAAGTGTTTTCCTGCGCCTCAAAAATATCCTCTTTTTCTGGAGCTGGAGGCCAAATGATATGTTTGCAGTGTGTGTGTGTGAGAGCGTGTGTGTGTTCTGTGTCCTCGCCGGGTCACACCTCTGCTCTCTCGCTAAAGCGCTCCTCCATCCCGTGGGAACACAATGGTAGCCTATTGTTCTAGACACGGCTTGCTTTTTAAAATGGAAACAATTTGTGTTTTTACGCGGACCAGGGCAGCGTGGCTCGCTTTCCCCCGGCTGGGCAGGCAGCTGTGTTTTCTGAATCTGATGAGCCGATTGTGTGTGTGTGTGTGTGTGTGTGTGTGTGACCTCGGCGTGCTGATGATTTAAAAACGATCAGGTTGAGAGGGCTGATTGTTCCGCTCTCTTCCAGCTCTGTGTTGGGGCGTATAAATAGCGTCTGCGCTGGTGTTTCGTCTGTTAACACTTGTGCGCAGGCCTGACGGCTAGAAGGAACACCGCCTCAGTCTCGCCTCGCCTCGCACCCAGCCTCTGTTTAGTGGTCGGAAGCCAATATCCCAGCATCCCAACGATGGAGCTTCACCATCAGGGTTTTCCATCTCTCTCTCTCTCTCTCTTCCTCTGTCTTTTTAATCCACCTTTCCATTCACACGAGGCTGCACCACCGCTCGGTGCCAGCGTTTAACTAACCCTCCGCCAACTCCCAGTCATTCCCACCGTCAGCCCAGCCACACCCTGAAGGACACTTTGCAGCTACACACTCACTTATTGCCATCTTTAAACCTGTGTGTTAACCCTGCTTATCTACAGTATACAGTCATCAATCAAAGCTGACTTTAAAGGGCCGATTCGCCCAAATTACGCAACCCACACATTTCTCAACAAACCTCTAAAAGCAATTCAGACAGTACATTTGCATTTTCCACCCGTTCCGTTTGTGGCGCTTGCAGACAAAAAACATGACATTTGGAAAAATAAAAAGCAGCCCTGCATCGCTGACACGTTAAAATCTGAAAGGACACAGTGAACCCACTGTCCATGCCTCCAGGGGACGCGCCATACTTTACCCCTGATAATGTGACAACACGCAACAGCAAACAACAAATCCGTACCGCAAATATTTATTAAAAGCTGGTCACCGTTCACGACCATCTGCGCGCTGCTACGCGTATCTCAGTCCTTGTGACGCGACGCTTTCTGCTGCAACAAGAACAATCCTTGACACAGATTTCGACAGTTAAAGCAACAAACTCTGTATTGGTGAATGAATTGTCAAGAGTCATCAGTTCTGATGGTGTCTGCGTTCTCCCCCGTGACAATGATGACATACGATCCTTTACCGTCCAGGGGCCGCGCCCTGTTCAGGCTAGAAAAATAAAGCGCTGTTTGGTTTATTTGAATTTGGTAGACAAGCGTATCAGGATGATGTGATGGGGCTGTTTTTGCTGTTCGATCCAAAGACTCAACTATCCGTCTTTTTTTTTTTCAGTTCAGCATCACACTAAAGTTCTTTATCAGCCTACATCACATTCTAACGCCTTACTCCCTCATCTTGGATGTGAAAACACACTTCAACACAGCCAATTTCTGCTTAAAATACAATAATAAATAAAAAGAACTATCTTCAAACTGAGGATATAAGCAACAACCATAATTTTAAAAACTCTGTTAAATATGCCAGAAGGACTCATCTGCAAGGAAAAGTTATCAGATGCGATACTAAGAATAGCATCTAAGAATGCCAAATAATACACAACACGCTGTCAAATTTATAACTTGACCGATATATTGGTTGGCTGATATCATTGGCAAATATTGGCCTATCACACATATATATAGATATCAGGTTATATGTCGTCCGATATGTGCTGATATATGGTTAATGATTCTGGAGAAAGACAGTTGATTCAACAGTCAACTATCTGTCTTATGACTTACATCAGTGTTTTTTTTTTTTTGTTCAAATAAATTCTTGAAGAAGTTTGGACAAGTTTTGGAAGCGCTGGTTCTCTGGTTCAACTACAGTCTCTCTACTGTTTCTCTACCAGAGAAAACAGCTGGCAGTGTCTAATCCAGCATTACTGTTTCTGGAAAGACATCTTGCCGTTGGATTTTTCAAACTTCCAATCCTCCGAGGAGAACAAATGAAATTCTAATCACCTGTATTGCACAAGCAGACATTTCAGGAGGAGATATTCAAAGGGAGACTGTCTACATGGCCAGACAACACTTGGGGCAAGTGCAAGAATATGAACAAAAATATGAAAACTATGAATGTGAACTTACTAACCCAGTCCCTAAATCCAAGTCCTGTACTTTTGTCATCACCGTGATGAAGCGAGACCTTGTCAACTGTCCTCTTCTCTTTATCTCTGTGAGAAGAAATACAAGAATACATAGAAATGCCTAAGTTCTTCCAACTACACCCTTCTGTCTCTTTTGGTGACCATGCTGTCTTTCTTCTCCCAAAAGGCCACTGCTGGAGAAGCTCAACTCTACATCTGGATGGAACAAGTGCCTCCTTCTCCTCCTCTCATCCCCTCCACACTGATTCCTGAAGTCCAACCTGAACCCAGTGAGTCTTGGCAAATCTTGCTGCCTTGGAACAACATCCCAAACCCTCCACCCCTCTCACTGTCTTCCCTTTCTCCTTTCCTATGAAACTGTGGAAAGCGCGAATCCTAGCCAGTTCATCCACATCTCTGGATTCCTCAGATGAGGACTTCTCATCCATAACCGTCCGGGAGAGGCTTATTGTCACCGAGTGGGCCCTGGGTCGAGCATTGTCTTTCCTGTTGCTCTGTGGCGCGCAGTAAATTACACCGCCGCTCATCAGTCAGCGAACGTGACATCCGAGTCTTAAATCAGACACAACCACCAACCCATCCCAACAACGCTGCTGCATAAATCATCACAGTTGGGTTTCTCTTTGGAGGGGAAACAAAAGACACATTAATGGTAAAGGAAACTCAGTTAAGTATATCTTGTTAGTCGAAAAATATGAAAACAGCCCTGACAGAAATCTTTTTTTATCATGAACGACTATCAGTTCTTTCTACCTTGAGACAAGAAATCCAAACATTCTTCTGTTTTTTCCACATTAAGATCACTTTTCTTCCATTCACCTTGACGACTCCAGAGCTCCTTAAGTGCCACTAAACTCTCCAGGATTCAATAACTGTCTGGCACTCACTGTGGCCTCATTTGAAAGGCCCTTAGGACCTAAGTGGCTGCCGTCAAATGCTGCTGTTTTCATTGGGTGTATTTCTAAGAAAACTAAGTGTTGAGCAGCACCTGACTTAGAAATAAGTCACTTTTTATTTACATTGGTTGATGTGCAATGTAATAAACAGTAGTAACAGGTGAAAATAACTAATTAGGTCACTTTGGCAGATCGAACAAATTATGGTAGTAGCCACGGTAAACATTTATGTTTCTCTCGAAATAAATTGAAATCCCTGTGGTAATCCATTAACTTTTCATCTAGCGTCATCACCAGGTGAAATATTTAATTGGTCCTTTACTTTGGTTTATGGCCACATACTTCCAAAACTAAAGACATTTCTATCAGCCTGTGGGTTTTTTTTTCTTTTTTTAGTGCTAATTAGCAAAAATTTTAATGCTAATAAAATTAAAATGGTTTTCACATACCAAACATGGTCTCATTCAGTGGCCAAGTTACCAATAACAAACATGCAACGTCCAGTTCATTTGCAAAATATAGGCATCCAAACTACTTGGTTGAGTTTTGGAAAAGATCATGCTATTGTTTAAAATAAGTACCTCTTTGAAACAGTCATCATTGACAATTGGGTTTACACAGGACTCCTGGGTGGAAGTGACTGAACCACCACACCAACCCCAACCAAAGGACTTTCTGGCTCTTAATTCTATGTTTGACTAACAATGACCGACTTCTCAGGTTGAAATTTGTGGTTTGGAGTGAAATGCCTCGGCAGCTATTGGATGGGCCATGACATTTGGTAAACTTAATGCTGATTAGCACATGTTAGCATGCTAACACCCTGAACTAGGAACGATATCTGCTAAGCTTTATTATGGATTCCACAGCTTTTCTTGCTAAGACCGAGATTGGTTACCTTTGTTGGTTGGGTTAGTTAGATGGCATGAGGAGTGAGGCTGGTTGGGACTTGAAAAGAATATTTGCTCATCAGTGGCAGAGTAAGGTGAAGGCAATGAGTACTAGCAGGTAAGAAGCAAGTGTGGGGTGGATATTACCAAGACAGCTGTGGGATCCATGCTTAGCCAGTTCTTAGTTCTGGGTATTAGCATGCTAACATTTGCAAATCATCGATAAGAGGAACATGTGTGCACCATCAGCGCGTTAGCATTCACTATGAGCACTTCAGCATGGTAATGAGGGTGCAACAAACAGCTTTTCAAATCAATTCGGGATCTAAAGGCTTCCAGATACTTGGATTACACCAGGCGAGCTTTATGGAGACATTTTATGTTTTTTCTTTTGTTAGTTTTTACATTTTATAACAAGTCCCCATCCACTTCAGTTGTTTAGGATAATGCTGCAACGCTGTTTTGCTGTGAAGCTTGTGAAATGTTCTGTGGACTGCAAAATGTCTCTCTACTTTCCATTGGCGTAGGGGTGAGCAGACGACGACTGACTTTTCCTCTTTGAGCGAACTGTTCCGCTACCTTAATAGATGCACCCTCGAAAAAAGGCAATCTAATCAGTGGAAACTCGCTGGTGGCCAGTGACTTGCTTTCAGCTATTTGTACTTTTCCACATCAATAGAAGCACTGGCAAGCAATCTACATTCACCATCAGGCTACTGCACTCAGCTGTAACCAGAGTCCATAAAGGAGAAAACCTGAGAAAATGTACCACTGTCAACCCTGTGTAAAATGTCTGACCGAGATCTCTCAGTCTCCATCTGCAGAAACGCTGGAAGTTATTTGGCGTATAATGATCTATATGATATCGGACGGGGCCAAATCTGGTACAGAGCAAGAAGAAAAACATTGAGCCAGATTCCTGCCATTTAATATCCCATTAAAGGGTAATTTGGCATGAAACCCCTGGCATGTGCGATGGAATTCTACTGCTCCTTGTGTTCAATGAAATTCCCCACTGGCTTTGGACTGTAGGTGTGTGTACATGTGGGTGTTTGTACTGGATATGTGCGCGCATGTGCCTGTACGGAGGGCTCTGAATGGTACATGAGTGTGTGTGCGTGCAAGTGTGCGAGTCCTTTCAAGCCGGCAGAAGTGTAGTTTTCCACTGGGGTAAATCTACACTCTCCATCTCCTGCCACGTCTGACTGCCCTTTGTAGTCACAGATAACACTGTGGGCTCAACAACAGCCAACTGGCCCATTAATGGACTTTAAGCCAATGGGACGGTGGTTGCCAGGCACGCCACTTTTTCTTTGACCAATCAAAGTGGTTTCATGGGCAGGAATTCGGCAAAAGAATGTGCCAAAAGACACAGTTTGTGCTCTTTGTTTCAAGTTCAAATTCTTTTCCTCCCTACTGAAAATGTCAGACATTTTTGGGGAACATTCAGAGTTTAAATCTTATTCGTTCTGTCTGTTTTTTTCTTTTTCCTTTTTGTAGCATAATTGATATAAGTACAGATTTATGTGAAATCTGCTACTCGGATTTTCTCTCATCATGACAACACAATAAAAGTATTTGTGGTAGAGAGATGTGTTCCCTACAAAAATATCTGGAGGGAAAAAAAGAACTACAGAGGAAATGATGCAAACCTGAGCTTCGAATTATTACTGTCTGCCTCCCTCTTTGATTTGCTGTCTGCTCCTGCGAGATCAGATGTGGAATTAAAATTTCATTTTCTCGACTTTTCTTCTCTTTTCTTTTCTTTCTTGTTCGACTGCGGCGATTGGATCGGAGGGCCCCAGCAGGTGTTCGATCCCGTGAGTCAACACCGCCTCGGAGAACTTTCCATGTGTGGATTCAAAAGCTCCTCTTGCATGTAACAGAGTAACACTTCTGTAAAGGTGCCAGAGCCTGAGAAATCCAAGAGGGAAATGTCAGAGCCAAGAAATTATATTAACCATAGAGATAAAATAGTTACTCTCTATTAAAAACAGCAGGCCGGCCAGGTGAATTAATCCTTTTTTTGGGATTTGTCTTATTAAAGTCTGGTACGGAGGGAGTTATAAGTCTCACTTGGTCTATCCATCTCTTTCTTTCCTTCGCCATCTGTGAGTCCCAGCAGGTGCCTGGACGTGAAAAAGCCTGATGGTCGTTCAGGTCACAGGGTTTCACGTTTTTTGATCAGGAGGACCGTAACCGCTGCGGCGGTTGATGCATTTCATACCCCACACACGCCCCCCCCCTTCCCCGCCCTCCTTAGCACTCAGATAATATGAAACACATTTGTCCGTGAGAGGACCTTTGAATGAAACACAATAAAAATCCGCTCGCCGCTGCACCGAGCCCTCGTCCTCCGTCACCGTGACACCTTCAACCTGACCATGCTCAACGGAAAGTGAAATCATTACTAATGGTTTTGAACGCAGGGCTCTGCGTTCTCAGCTGAAGAAGAGCTTGGACAGATCTGACCGCGACAGCTCAGATGGGTTGCAGGCTGAAATCTTTGGAGCGTGCATTGTTTAGTGATTTGCGAGGGCCTGGCACTTAATTTACTTAGTTGAGGAGAGTGTCAGTGACATTACTGTGCAACATTCTAAACTTTTTCCACTTGGAAACATGAGTTTCCCGGCTGCCTTGAAAATGTGAAATAACTTGAATAACGGGCTCAAAGTCGGCTACGACTTGAAACGTATTACAAAGACAAGAGTAGTTGACTGAAAGAAAATAAAGTGCCAACAATGTTGATTATCCACTGATCATTTCAGCCGTTTCTCAAGAAAAAATATCAAACATTTGTTGGTTCCAGCTTCTTAAATGTGAGGGTTTGCTGCTTCTCTTTGTCGTTTATGATAATAAAGACACATGGGGTCTTGGACTGCTGGGTGGACAACAGAAGCAATTTGAAGACTTCACCTTTGTTGACACCTTATAGACTAATTTATTGATTAATGATGAAATAAATGAATGTCATTAGATGCAGCCTTTGCTCCAGGTAATTTAGGATTAACAAACAGGACACATATCAAGTTTCCATCATGTATTCTTTTACGTGAAATTGCAAAAAGGTTTAGCCCTCAAAAAATGCATGCTGGGAAGTCTACTTATACGCCAATGATATTTCGTTGGAAACTGAATTTAATTAATTAAGTGAACACTCTGTAGTACTTTCCTTTTACTAACCCCTTTAAGTCACAACACAAATAAAAACACATTTTAAGTTGATTTAAATACATTTAAAAGATGAAATTGATTGATTCATTCTTTGGTGTTTAACAGTGATTATACACCATTTCTTTCTGTCTACATCTGGTCATCATTTTGCAATCTGGTGAGCTGCTTATCGTCGATTTAAAAAAGTTTACAGAGTTGAATCCAGCTTAGACGAACTGCTGTGAGACAAAGAAGCCTACAAATAGAAACACACATGCCAGTAATTAAGTCCGTAAGGCAACACGCTGTAGGTGTCAGAACAGATTGTGCGTAAACACACATCCGGGAGAGAAGAGACAATAAAACAGTAGCTTCATCTGGCCTCATCTCGCTCTGGAATGTGTTTTTCATTCTGTCGAAATATTAATCACGGAAGACGACTTCCTCTGGAGCGAGCGGCGCGAGGGCTGAGTGCCTCCGACTCCGCCGGTCGCTGGCGAGCGCGTCGGCAGCAGGAGTGCAAAAAACAAGTGACCCGTATCAGGAGATTCGGCTCTGTTTTGCATGGCACTTCGCCGCGTGGTATTTTCGTCACCGTTGCCTTTTTTTGCTTTTTAACGGCGGCGTGCACTTCGCGTTAAAAAAAGAAACGTGTGCTTTTTTTTTTACGCGTCGCACACACGCCAACACGCAAAAACGCAGCCCGCTCGCCTTCGCCCCTGCTCTCTCAGCGGGACCTCATGGCGGGATCAAAGGCATGCCAAACAGTAGTCTGAAAGTGAGCGTGTTCCACATGGCCTTGTTGTGTCTGGCCTGCTGAAGCCTGGTCAGAGGAGCTGGCTGGGGGGAATTCCTTCTCCGCTCTGGCTGCAGCGTTTGAAGTGACAGGACATGGGCTCCTCTGTTGTGGGCCATGTCTATTTTTTTAAGGGATCGGGTCCCTGTTTACGGCACCTTTACTCCAGTAGTCACGAAAATCATATTTGGCAAATATGTTAAGTTAAATGAAAGTATGGAGGTGGAAGGAAACAGTGTGAAAAGGCAGCAGCAGTGTGATGCAGAGAGAGGGAGGCAGGAGGACGGCCAGAGAGGCAGACAGTTGGAAATAATGGACCAGCTGCAGGAATTAAAACAAAATGTGCAGATGGAGGGGACAAAAAAAGAACAAAAGTGAAGGATGTCGTGTGTGCGAGGGAGACTCTCGAAGGGGAAAGAATGCGAGAAATGTGGCTCCTTACCAGCCCGATAAACAAAGTTCGCCTCGGCCTCGGAGGAGGACGGCGAGAGCAGCTCGTCGTCGTACTCGTTGGAGCTGAAGGAGCCGGAGTGGTTCCTCTTGCGGGCGTCCATGACGGCGTTGGCCACCATGACGTGGCGCAGCGAGTCGTTCAGGTAGCGGTGCAGCAGGCTGCTCTTGTACTTGGGGGGGGACACGTAGTCGTCGGTGAGCGCGGCGGCCGAGCGCAGCCCCGCGCCCATGCCCATGGCCATGCCCACCATGGAGGAGCCCTCCTTCTTGATCACGCTCTGGTACATGGGCTTGGTGAGCTCCTCGGGGCCGCTCTGTGTCCTCTGAGGGTTGTCAGCGTCTACACCACCGAGGAGGGGAAGATAATGAGAAATCATTTCCATGGCAATTCAGAGACACATTTTTCCAAGTCTGTCCAGGTATTTCTTCCTGTTTGTGTTCTTCTGTGCCCTTTTCTGTGATTAAATGTAGTTTCTGTGTTTTCATAAAACTTGCACAGATTAGCATATTTAATAGGTTATTACTGAACACACTGATTTGCATCTCTATTTCAATGTTGAATGTTTTTTTTAATTCTTTATATCTTAGCTGCTGTGTACAGTAGAAACTCCATTTGAATTTTAAAATTGATCATTATTGGGGAATGATGTGTGTGAATGGTTTATTATGATGACATGTACAGTTTGAGTGTAATGTTGTAATACACTAGATGCACATAGCCAGCACACACAATCACATGCACTTTCTTTAGCAAAGGACATCTTTCCAAATAATTTATTTTTATTCACACTGATACCGTCCTGCGAATTCTTCCTATTTTTATTCTTCTGTGCCTTCTTTCCCCTCCAAAGAAATCTATGCATAATTGTATGTAGTTTCTTGTGTTTTCATTCAAATGTGCATTTCATTATGTTTTCCTGAAGTAGAAGATTTTTAAAACACAAACACAACAAACCTCTGTGTATCAAATCATCTGGAATTCTATCACAATTCTCTGTTTTTTCAACAGCAAAATAATATTTTTTAGTATTTAAAACCATCCCATATAGACATCCACTGTATTTATATCTCAGTTGCTGTATGAAATACAAATCTATTTGAATTTTAAAAAATGCTCATTATTACATACTGATGTGTGAGTATGTTCAGTGCGATGACACGCAGAGTTTACGAGTTACATTGTGTAATACACTGGAGCGCAGAGCAGCAACACACATTCCCTTCGACAAACGTCGTGTGAACTTCTGTGCGGTGCACGTTCGTCCCCGCTGACTCAGGGTCTGCTCATTTCCAGCTAATCTCGAGTCTAAATACCGAGGCAGGGGGACGCGGTGCCCCTGCCCTCCTGTTGGCATCGCCTCAAGAGCAGAAAGCCCAGCCGAGACTTAAGACGCATTACCGAACCGTAGCGGACGGTAGACTGCTTCCTCTCCATCAGGAGCACATTGCCCCTCTATTCCCCTGCAGAAATAAATCATTTCCAGGGTGCTCTGCAGCCGACGAGATTGAATTAAAGCGCAGGTCCGTACCTGATGAAAGACACGGGGAGGAAAGATAAAACACGGTACTGAAAAACCAGATATCCTCTGGCAGGAGGAAAATCAGGCAGAAGTTTACTCTAGTTACTGTCCCTGCCAAGACTGTGATTTTGTAATTTGGGGAGGTTGGACATTTGATTCAGTCTGGGCCAAATTAAAATTATAGCTCCCACATATCAGAAACACATGGAGGTAGCCGACGTGCTCTCCTTCCCCCCCGAGCTTTCCGACGCGCAGTTCGGCGAGCGCTTTCGGGATCTCCTGCTGAAACCGCACGACTGATAATAAATCCGTCCTGTCATTATAATCCCATGAAAGCATTCATTTACATCCGCGTCTGCCACCTTTTTTTCCCCAGATAAAAACGTCCTTCTCCTGCGCCTACGTGACAGCGTGGCCTCTCCGGATCGGAAAGGGACGCGGAAAAAAACGGCGTTTCACTCTCCCTCGCTCGCCACCGAAGCTACAAAACAAGCTGGACCATTTAAGGACAGTAAGAGGAATGTACGTCGAGTCAGAGGGGTCAGGTCTGGGCCCATAAATAGCCTCTGGAACAAAAGGATAGGCTTAAAAACATAATAGAGGGCCTTTCGGAGCGCGGGTCAGGAGTGGGAGCAGGCTGCGGACAGCTTCATAACCATAATGTGACAGAAAAGAAGAGTCGCAGAGATATACAGAGCCTCCGGCGGTACAGTGGCCTGTGGCGGACACAATGCAAACACCATGCGCACATTCCTCCTGCAGCCACACGCTCAGCCTCTCCCCCCTCAGAAATTTAATTAGAGATCACCGACACCACAGCGCTCTTCCTCCCTGTTCGCTCTCTCGCGCTGCACGAGTTTGTATGTTTCGTATTTTTTTTTTTAATTTGTTTTCGACCATGTTTTTCGGCGCTGTCAGCGAGCGCGAAAAAAAAACCTGTTGCTGTAAATACACGGCTGACAGAAAGCTGCTCATTTTCAATTGCAGGCTGGGAGACAGATGTTGGCTTAGTGGGGTGTCTTAATGACAGCGTGTCATAGCGCGACGGCCTCGACGTCTCCCCGCCGGTTCGCACACTCGCCATTTATATACGTCCAGAACATGGCTCTGCGCAGCGTCAGCCCGCTTTGAGGACGGCCCGCTGGCCTCGGCTCATGTCATAATGCTAGATTTGAGTTCTGGGGGCATAAAAGTATGATGTAAGGAGAGTTTTCGTGGTCACGCTGTACAAAGAGCATCGGGGTCAAACCGGAGTTTGAGTTTCCTAACTGAACTCATCATCCTGACTGAGCCGCTCTGATGGGATCATCCATCAGGTTGATGGATGGAGCAGCTACGCAGACGGAACGTTTATGACACATAATGTATGTTACAGCCTGTCAATCAAAAATATGTCATGATTCAGAGTCAGATGCAGATTCAAGAATATTAATGTTGCATTTTGTTTTCCATCTAGAGCAAATTTCAGTAGAAGATAACTGTCATCGCGACTTCTTACTTTCCTGTTAACAAGCGACCACAACTCACAGACAAGAAGTCTGATAACTAACACTGCTGTTGTCCCTAAAAGAGGGAGAAACACTCAATAAATAAGAATATTGGCCATGTCTCTTTTAGTATTTAGTAAGGATGACATGCATTGGCAGGTGGATCCACTATCAGCCTGCTCCTCCTGGTCTCTGCAGAGCACACTACAACCCTGACTCCTAAATGTTGCGACGCCGTGAAATAAAACAGAATCCGATCATTTGCTAATCCTTTAATGGCGTGTGGTCATGTAAATACTAGGGGTGTAACGATACATGTATTTGTATTGAACAGCTTCGGTACAGGACGTTCGGTTCGGTACAGGGCTGTGCACGGGTGAGTTCCCGGAACGGAAGTTGCGTGTGTTTATTTTCCGCCTGCAGCTACACGTGCAGCCCGTTTACGTCATGGCTAACGCTAGCGAGAAACCAGCAGAGCTTAAAGACCCTCACTTGTCGCTAAAGTCTCCTGCTTGGGAACACTTCGGCTTCCTAGTTAAATAATGCGACGGAGAAAGACAAGTAGATAAAACGAGGGCAGTGTGCCGACATTGGTCAGCTGAGATCGGGTATGTTTCCGGTGTGACAGTTTGACTCGGTGTTAATTTTAACTGGTGAGGGTCCCAGGTGTGCTGGAGGTGTGGTCTGAGAATCCCGTCAGGAGAGGGGTCCTCGGCCATGTCCGCTAACCAGTAAAAACATTCCGATCACCCTGCTCATCGATCCAAGTCATGTATATGTATATTCATTTTGACGTGGCTTGAACACTACTATTTTACACGGAGATGTCGGGGTCTGCGACCTGCAAACCACTGTTCGACGAGCGCTACACAGCACACAGTGACAGTGTAGGTGACTGTGTCGATGCCTGTCCAAAAAACGCGACTGTCAATAAATCGTCCAAAAGTGCATATTGTCGTCCTTATATCTTCTTAATGAAAGCCTGTACTCACAAATAACTCATGGGTGGAGTCAATGTGGACAAGTTAATCTTTCTGGCAAAAATTATGAAGGTTGAGTAAAACTGAACAGGGCTACATGCTGGAACTGTTAGTGCTGCACTTTACTTGTGGAAAAGTTTTGTTAAAAGCCTTTAACAAGTTGTGAGGAATTTATTTTTATAATGTTTCATATATTTTTTGTTTGAGAATATTTTATTTATTGGAAAGCTTATTTTATATATTTTGTTTATTTGAGAATAATTTATTTAACTTATTATCAGGCAGCACTTTATGTTTGCATTTTGTTCCCATACTGTACCGAAAATGAACCGAACCGTGACCTCAAAACCGAGGTACATATCGAACCGTGATTTTTGTGTATCGTTACACCTCTAGTAAATACCATACAATAAGATGAGACAACGTGTTTCACCTCATCAACGTCATTGTTTTTTTGTTTTTTTTAAATATATGCTTATTTTGAATTTGATGCCAGCAACAGGTCTCGAGCAGGTTGAGACAGTCACAGCAAACGACTGGGAAATCTGTGGAACGCTCCAAAAACACCTGCTACACCTGGAACGCTGCACAGGTTCATTGCCAACAGGTGACAGGCATTTTAATTAGTACTTAATTGATTAAATACAAATAGCAGTAGGAATAACAGGACAAGCACACTGCGTGCATGAGCGTGGCGGAACGTCTCGCTTTTTATTTCAGGTTCCATTTTAACAGCTCAGAGTCACGCTGCCAGTGTGAGCGGCGCGGCTCGCGCGTGTTAAGCGAGGCTACAGCGGCGCGTCATCCAGAGATTCAGAGTCGCGACAGATGGATGCACTTCACCTCAGTTTTAATGTCTGTATCTGCGGAGGATGTCACAGACACGAGGAGGAGACGCACAGTAGGTGAAGGGCAGTCCTGCGCACATGTTTCTTTTGGAAAAATCGGAAAAATCATGAAATCGTTCTTACTGGTGACTATCAAAGGCAGACTCCAAGTAAAAGTAAGGGCTGACACACGGGTAGAGAGCCGTGCAGCAGTGTGTTCCAGTGGGTAAGTATCATGTAGTCACAATATAAACTGAAATCAAAAAGGTAGATTAGGTTTTGACACAAAGCTAGGGTTAATTGAGTAAATTGGTCCTAGAAACAGCCCAAATTTCAGGGGAGAGAGAGTGCATTTTTTAATTTGCCCCTTTAAAATAGGGCACAGAGGTACTCCAGCAGTTTAGTGTTGTAGAATTACAGTAAGGGGGCTCAAAAGACGGGAGACGGGTTTTTAAAAAACACAGTTAAAACCTTTGCTGCAGAGGCTGAGACATCCCTACTTTTAATCTCTGGCTCCGAAAGTTGTGCATCCTACAATTCCCACAGTGCAACACAGGAGCACCTTTCATTAAACACTCCCACATGCACGCTTCTTTCAAACACCACGTGTGTACCAGCGTGTAAAGTTATACGTTTTAACTAAATGCTGCGATACGGGCGGTTTGTGAATTCTCCATTGTTTTTTTACGACTCAAACCTCGTTCGCTCGGAGAGAAGGGAAGGGAAGGAGCCGTACCTTCTGAGCAGCTGTCGTCACTGCTGACGCTCAGCCTCTCGGCGTTGCCCTGGACGTATTTGTTGTAGAGCTTGATCCGGAGCGCCCAGCTCAGGTCTGGCTGCCGCACCGTATTCTTCAGCCGCCTCCTGGCGTTCGCGAACCAGTTGGACACCTGAGAGAGAGAGAGAGAGAGAGAGAGAGAGAGAGAGAGAGAGAGAGAGAGAGAGAGAGAGAGAGAGAGAGCGAGAGCAAATAGACAGATGTGTTATTGTTTTGATTCCAAACACCTCCACGTCCATAGCAAAGCAAAGACTATCCTTTATGAAAATGTCTGCTCTCCGTCTGCCATCGGTCTCATTCAGAAAAACCAAGGGAGACTCGAGGCAGAAGACAGAAACGGGGTCGAGTTGCAGCGCGGCCCTCTGAAACCGAGCCCCGAGCAACATCCCAGACGCTCTGGAGAGACATCACAGCACGCATCTCTTCTGTCCCGGTGCCATGTCGAAACATTTAACACCCTCCGAAGGCCGCGCGGCCAGCAGACGCAACGTTTCATTAGCGAATGTTCCGACCGAGACGTACGTCCCCGGTGCTTATTCTGGACCCGCGCTGCCTCCCCTCCAATAGTACATTTTTTCCAGCAGTGTCCTCAAGATGCAATAAAAAAGACACTCGAGCCAGCGCTCTTCCTTTCACTAGGAAGGGAGACCATTAGATGTTATACTAGAATAACTTTTCATGCTCAATAGACTCCGAGCGGCGTACGGAGGGGCTGGGACGGCGGCCTTATGCTAGACTACTTTATTTTTCTGATCCCCTCTTTCGGGATTGTGTTTCTCATTTAAATAAGAACATCCCACGTCACTATCGTCTCCAGCTGTGGCACGGCGGGGCGAAGGCGGCACTGAGCGCAGAGATGAGGCGTGGGACGGCCCGCTAATGACGACCGGACGAGAGGACAGCTGTCGATGGGGTGAGAGCAGAGAGACGGGGTGGCACACCTGCTCCGATGACACCCAGAGAGATTCAAAGAAGAGGAGGGACCCAGCTGCCGAAGCGGCGCTGTCTGCACCGCATGTGCCGTAGAGGAGACGGCATGCAGGCATGGTGATGGAGAGATGGCACCCGAGCACAAACTCTCAGGACATAATTTACAACATTTACATGGAAAAAAGGGACTGTTTTGCTAAAACATGACAGATTTAGTTGCTTGAAATACCTGGTGCCAGGTGGGTGTTTCCAGGGAAAACTTCACACAAAGTGATGCAGGCTACAGTGCTGGCAGCAGCGGCGGCGGTCTGTTTGGACTAAACAGTGGAAGAACTGGGTAGTTCTCCGCCTCCACGACCGGAGAGGCAGAGAAAAGAACGCCACAGAGCGCCGCGCCAAATCGTTATTTTCATATTCAATCATTTGTCGATTATTTGCCAAATAATCGACAAATGATTAAATGTGAAAATAACTAACCTCTTCATTTTGGGTTCGTTGTCGAAGCAGAAATGTAGGCCTATTCATTATCTGCTCACCGTGCTGATGGAAAGTCAGGGGAGGTTTTTGTGATCCACACAATATTTCTGAGATCACAGAAAACAAATGAAGTAGACGGAGACTTGTTTTAAAAAAGAAAAACAGAAAAAGACATAAAATGGTGCCGTACCGCTCGTCTGGCTCGTCTGGCTCGATCAGAAGCCCAAGTTTTAATTGTAGCTGCAAAGCTAAATACGTTAGCTTGCACGCTACTGAAGTGGGAGTACGAGAGTAGAAATAATGTCCAGGTCTCTGGGCCTCCAGAGACTCGGAACACACATTTTGTGCTTTTATTTTTTTACTTTTTTGAAACAACTCCCTGTCTACTTCAGCTGTTTAGAGAAGAGCTGCAACACTGTGTTCCTGTGAAGCCCCAGAAATGTTCTGTGGGCTGCAGCACTTCACCCGCCCATCCGTCGACACGGACCTGAATTTTTCTGAATTTTTGGTCGTACATATCCTTTAAGTTTAGTTCAGTCTAAAAAAAGATCAGAAAATAATTCGAATCCCACGGTCCCAGATGTCAGGGTGGTGCCTTCAGTTGCTTGTTTTGTCAAAAACCAGAATCCATCTGTGTCTTTTACAAAATTCCCAATATTAGACATTTTACCCGATAAATGTATTAAACAATCAATCAGTTATCAATCGAGGAATCCTTCGGTTATCATGTGACACTGATTTAGCTCATTTATCTCTACATAAATGTACTTTTTGTTCTAACAGACTGTTTACCTGCATGCAACCAAAGCCTATTCTGTGATCTACAGACTGACTGCAGAAAGGAACCAGAACACTTCCAATACGAAAAGTGTGCCTGTAGATTCTGGCTTCACATGCAGGTGTCTGTTTATAGAGATAAAGCATGACAGATTTCTGTCGACTGACTGTTCAGTTAGTCGACTAAATGTTTTTCCATTTGAAAGTGAAAACAGCTTGAGTGAAAAAAATTCAGCAGGCCTCCGTCACGCGGAAAAATGCAACAGAAACGATGTACCTGCTCGTCACCGACCTCGTTCAGTTTCCGTAAAATCACCGCCTGACCTCCGACACCGCCGCCGGTGTTCGGATGTCAGCTTCGATGTACGCCTGTGTGCGTGTGTGTGTGTGTGTGTGCTCGCCGATGTCCGACTCGAAGCATTCCTCTGCACTCTGCTCGCCCTCACCAAAACAAACAGCTCCATCAGGCTCCCAAAAATGAGAAACAGATTAAGCGCCGTGGCCGGCTGCCCGAGAGAGCCGCCGCCGCAGACTGTGTGAGGCCGTATCAGTGACCTCGTCAGCCAGATGATACTGTGCACACACGGCCCGACGTGCCAGACGCAGAACACACTCGTATCCGCCGGTGGGTTCTGCTCTCAGTTGTCAGGTGGGCCACTTTGCTCTCGCGTTAGCAGCAGAGGGTGCAATAAAACTTGAATTTATTTGCAAGGATAAGTATAATTAATTAGCGGCTCGGAACCATCGAGGGGCCCCAAGATAAACAGGAGAACTCAAGAGACGAGCCAAGGAGGAGGAGGAGGAAAAAGGGAAATACATTTCTGTTATTTTTTCTAAATTTTCTTCTGATGTTCTGAAGAGTTTCTCCTGTTTGCACGTCTACGATTCAGAGAAAATGTCAGAAAATAATTTTAAGAGGTCGTACGACAAGAGCAGAACCGTCAGCTGTGGCGTTTGGAGGAAGGCAGGAATAACACTAGCCACCGCTGCGCAGGAGAGGTGTAAAATAAACAGCTCAAGATGTGAAAACACTTTCCGCTCACAGCCTCTTAATCTCAAAATGCGAGCAGGAGTCTGGCTTTTCAGACCCGATCGGACAGAAACCCAACCACAGAAATCCAATCTCACTTTCCTCCCCCCTCTCACTGATCACACTGAAAAATTAAGAAATACCTCACTTTTCCTGGCATACTGGCTTTTAATTTTGTCTAGAGAAAGAAAACAAAAAGCTAACAGAAAGCAGACTCACCTGGACCAGGGTCATCTGCGAGCCGAGGGCCAGCAGGATCTTCTCGGTCTTGGTGGGGTAGGGGTTGTCTCGGTGCTTGTAGAGCCACTGCTTGAGCGGCCGCGCCATGTCCTGCAGGGCCTGGCGCTTGTGCCGCACCTTGCCGCCGCTGGGACGCCCCCTGTGGAGGAAGACGTGGACCGTGAGCCGGACGCAAAGCTAAAGACAACCTGCTACCAGATATCACACAAACGCACACAGGAAACCTTTATATTTCATGTACAGGGACACTTTTAGGAGACGTTTTGACCTAAACCTGGACTTTTTGGTGTTTTTTGTCGAGTGTATTTATTCTTTTTCTAAATGACTCTTTTCAAACATATCTTATAACGAACAAACATGCAGGATTTAGTCTTTCTTTATAGATTTATGAAGGCTGATTTGACATGCAAAGGGCTGCGACCGGGTTTTTTTCATTATCGATTAGTTTGCCAGTTGTTTTCATGTGTCACCGATGAAGCAAAACAGAAACCTGGACTTTTTGGTGTTTTTTGTCGAGTGTATTTATTCTTTTTCAAAATTACTCTTTTCAAAAGGCAGGATTCAGTCTTTCTTCAAAGATTTATGAAGGCTGATTTGACATGCAAAGGGCTGCGACCGGGTTTTTTTCATTATTGATTAATTTGCCAGTTGTTTTCATGTGTCACCGATGAAGCAAAACAGAAACCTGGACTTTTTGGTGTTTTTTGTCGAGTGTATTTATTCTTTTTCTAAATTACTCTTTTCAAACATGTCATATAACGAACAAACATGCAGGATTTAGTCTTTCTTTATAGGTTTATGAAGGCTGATTTGACATGCAAAGGGCTGCGACCGGGTTTTTTTCATTATCGATTAGTTTGCCAGTTGTTTTCATGTGTCACCGATGAAACAAAACAGAAACCTGGACTTTTTGGTGTTTTTTGTCGAGTGTATTTATTCTTTTTCAAAATTACTCTTTTCAAAAGGCAGGATTTAGTCTTTCTTCAAAGATTTATGAAGGCTGATTTGACATGCAAAGGGCTGCGACCGGGGTTTTTTCATTATCGATTCATTTGCCAGTTGTTTTCATGTGTCACCGATGAAACAAAACAGAAACCTGGACTTTTCTTTGACCATCTGAAATGACAAAGATGACATTTTTGCTCGAGAATAATCAAAGTGAAAGGCCACTCATTTTATTCACTTGATTAAACAACAGATTGTTGTCCCTCACACGCCTGCACATACTCTTTTTGTCAAGTGACAACATCATGCTCAGGATAACATGTCAGTGAACAGTTAAGATTGAAATTTCCCCTTTTTCAAATTAAAATGGAAAAAAATAAATAAATGTGGTTTCAAAGCCGTAAAAGTAAAGCAGGATCATGTTGTTTATTGAAGTTAACCAAACAGTATTGTGCAGCTGCGAGCATGTTGTCTGAGCACGTTAGTCATGAAGGGAGCGCTCCACGCAGCGTGCAATTTTCTCACCCAGAGCTCTGCAATTAAACCGAGAGAGAGAGAGAGAGAGGCTGGATTAAAAGAGAGAGAGAGAGAGAGAGAGAGAGAGAGAGAGAGAGAGAGGGAGGGAGGGAGGGGAGGGGGGAAACAGCCGGAGGGAAAGAGAGAGAGAGCCACTCGCAGTTTATTTTTCATTACGTGTCCCGCAAACCGCCAACACGTCGCAATGAAACAAACAAAAACATCTTTGCTCAAGGCGCACATTTTTTTTTTGTGCCAGATTAACATTTCGCGCCCAGGAGAAGTCGACTGAGGAACAATGGGCCACAGTCACAGCCAAGCCATCGCACTTGATGGCTGACAGAAAAAACTGAAATTATACTTCTGGTTTTCCTTTTTACAGAAAGGATGCTGTAAAAAAAAAACAAAAAAAAAAAACACCACAGCAGGAATAGACCCCGACTAAAAATAGACATATTCCAAAAGTCCCAAATCAGCAGCTCACTGCTGATCTCTTTTAAAAATATTGACGCGATAAAACACCAAAAAACAGTCACCATAAATTCACGGGTGCAGAACAAGGACACCCTGTGAGTTTATTTTCCACTCGTTTCTCACTGAAGTCCGTCTGCTGGTTTTCCTGCTCCATCCAGGCGCTCGCTCGGCTCGCTCGCTCTCACCTTCGCTCCAGGTTTTCTGAACCTGTAGATGTCAGTATGGCGCTGCGCTCCCTGCTCCTGCGTTTATCTCCCCCCCAGAAAAAAGCTCCACTGACAGCAGATGTAACATATTTCAGTCTAACCTCAGTTCTGCCCGAGGTTCATGTTCTACAAATATTTTCCTTGTAATCTAGATCAGTATGAACATCCGAGAGGATGTTTTACTGCGTTCTGTACGGTGCTTTGAACACACACACACACACACACACACACACACACACACATACACACACACACACGCACACACGCCTCTGTTTAATAATTCCGTGTTCGTCATTAGAACTGTTCCTTCCCTTGAGGTGGCACATTACAGTTCATAACATTTACTCTTATTCCTGAAGGTTGCTCCTCGAGGAGACTCCTCGAGGTCACCGCGTGCCCTGTCTCTCTCTCTCTCACGCGCGCGCAGCAAACATTTCAAACAATCAATAACACGTCATGGAGTCACGTGACACGCTCTGACACCTGCTCCCCCGTCAAACGAGAAGGGGAAAAATAAATAAAATAAAACACATGTTCCGCAAACAACACGCGGGCCCTTCTGTGATTGGCCGGACCACACAGGGAGCCGGAGGGGGCACGTTCACGTATTGGAAGCAGATGGAAGACCTCTGCGAGACACGCTACTGAACACCCCGCTTATTAATTTTGAAAATTAGCTGTGAACATCAACACCTAAATGAGGACCAGATTTGGGGAGCGGCGAACGGCTGATTCCCTCATCCGTCAGAGCCTGTAGCGATGGAGCCACGTGAAAAAAAAAAAAAGAAGTCAGGCTGGACGATCAAGTGCCTCCAGATGAAAAGTGCAAGTGGTTTCTGTTTTGGACTGATAATGTGGAAATTGGAAAAAAGTTTTATGCGTGTAAAGAAAGAAAATGTGCACATCTGCATCCACCCATTCAAAATCAAATGATCAACAATGTCATTTTCTACCTTTCTCTTTCTCCTCCCGCCTTAATTTTGAGCAAAAGATGGAGAGAGAGAAGCACTGATAACACAACCGCTGCTGCTGTCCACTCCTTCTGACTGAAACGACCGCACACCTCATCAGAAAAACGCAGAAAAACATTCTAACACGAGCCACACACACGCAATCAAAGAAGCTCCACGTACCCGCTCCGCCGGTGCCTGATGGCCTGGTTGTCTCTGATGGTCTGGTTGCTGGAGAGGAGGTCCGGATGCTGCCCGTCGATGACTTCCAAGTAGTTTCTGCTGCTCATCTCCACCTCCTTCGCCTTCTCCTCGAACAGGACCTGGCTGCTCAGCTTGTTAAACACGATGGTGTTCATCTTCGGCCAGATGTCGCCCCCAATTTCTCTGATGTTAAAAATAAAAATAAAAAGGGAAAAAAAAGTAAAAATCTCCTCGGACGTGTCACAGCGTCCCAGTGTCTCTCCTGTGGAACAAGAGTGGATACTATAGGATGTGTGACAAACTGATGCAGTCTAGAACCAGAGATGTGACATTAATAAGGAAATAATAAGACACATGACATCCACTTTAATATCCACGATGCTCATTTCTGATAATCATTTTAAAATCAGTCCTGGAAAACACGCACTCCTCGCGTAAATGATCATTTGAACACCTTATCTATGGCGTGTGGTCACCTTCCAGTGGGATCTGCCTCCTCATACAAATGCACATGTATTAAACAGCGAGTAAGATTATCTGGAGCTGGAGCGAGCCATGCGTAAAAGCGCAGCTGTTATGCGTCATTATAAGGTCGCTCTTTGTAAACATTTACATCTGCGATTCCGGTTCATTGCAAAGAGTTGTACGATTATTTTCATAGTACAGATATATTTGGAAATAAGTTTAATAAAAATCAGTACAGACAGCAGGTTCACTGTGGGCAATATGCATAAATATATTTACTTTAAAAAAGAAAGTTTGTTCTTTCATAAAAAAAGTTTCCCTTTCTATAATCAACTCGGGTACAACAGAGGACTTCCTACAGCTCCAGTCTTCAGACTCGGTGCTTTGGATTGTAAAAACCTGCCTGGAGTAAAACGCTTTAGAGTTCCAGTTCAAGCATCTCACATATTTCAGCTCTGCCTCCTCCGCGCTCCGCTCCGCTCCGGCCATAAAACTCCGGATGGTTTATTTTGACTCGTGCTCTCCCGTGTTAACGCACAAAACAAACAAGCCCCGCACACTCTGACGCTTTGACACCACGCGTTTCTCCCTCAGCTTCAATTTAATTTTTTTTCTTCTCCGGACAGGTTGATTATTGAATCTGTCACGGGGAGAGGAAAAAAAACGGTGATGTGGTGCCACCGGCGTGGAGTGATGTCCACTGAGCTAAAATCAGACTAATTAAAGATAATAGTGGCAGTCAATTTAGAATTCTGATCTCTATAATTGAGCTTTAAATGAATGAGGATTAATGTGAGAATAAACTCAGTCCTGCTCATTCAAAGTTGGTTGAAGAGTCTCTCGTTGGTTTTATACATCAAAATATAATATAAGTGCATTCATAAAAAATAAAAAAAACAATTGTGAGTGTGAGTGTGTGTCGGTCAGTTACCTGTCCCGGGCCCCTCCTGCGTCTCTCTGCTGTGTACAACAATAATCCTGTTTCCAGTCGCCCATTCCCCGCTCACATGTTCCCCTCCTGAGATCCTGAACGCAAACCTCACGGACGGCCGTCTCCTCCTCCGCTTTATCCAGCGGCCTGCGCCGCGCCGCCCGGGACTCTGAATAGCTCACCCTGCTCATGTTTCCTCGCACACAGCCCGAGCCTGCGAACATACTGCTGATGGTTTAGGCCGGTTCCGGGGCCGAGGCCAGCAGACAGAGAGAGAGAGAGAGGGAGGGGGAGGCACCACACTGCAAAAAGTGGGCTGTCATTCATGGTGCCCTGGGCAGAGTTTAAAAAATGTAACTTCTTCTTAAATCCCATCTGACGTGGGAAAACATGGCCTGCTCCTTCAGTGCTGACACTGCTCTGTTGAAAAGTTACATCTGATTAAAAGTGCATCTCTCTTTACACTTTATCAGGAAGCACACTTTACAGTCCAGGTGACGTGTGCCAAATCTGAGGTGAAAGCATGAAACTTGACACAGCTGTGCAGTTTGCGGTGCTGAACATGTTCAGATATGGAGCCACGCAGGCCATTTCACCGTCCGCCATCGCCAAATTATGTATCTTGCATCATGTCTACCTCTTTTTTCTTCATTTTTTTATTATCTTCTACATTGTAGACCCATACTGAAGACATCCAAACACAGATGGAACTATGCAGTAAACAAAAAAGAGCGTCGAACAAACCACATTATGTTTTATATTCTTCAAAGTAGCCACCTTTCGCTCTGATGACAGCTTTGCTCACTCTTGGCGCCCTCTCAGTCAGATTCATGAGGTAGTCACCTGGAATGGTTTTCCAACAGTGTTGAAGGAGTTCCCAGAGGTGCTGAGCGCTTGTTGGCCTGCTTTTTGCCTGAACTCCGCGGTCCAACTCATCTCAGACCATCCCAGTTGGGTTTAGGCTGGGCGGCTGCGCCAAAATCGACCTTCGCAACATTGGCTAAAAAATAATCTGTGGACTGATTTTGTCGACGTGATGTCGTCACGACCCTGCAACTTCGCCGCCAGGTGGTTGAAACAAAAACTGGAGACCATCCTGCAAATGGGATCACACCAGCTGTGACGTCAGTGGTGCAGTGGAACAGATGACGTTAGAGGCGTGAGACGTACTTTATGTTTTGAACACATCTTTCATGTGCTACTGTTTGATTTACCTGAACGTTCTTAAATAAAAGTCAAGAAAAAAAAAGAATTGAGACGTGAGTTTGATGAAACAGGTGAACTATACCATGTTTCATGTTGCACATTACTATATTCCCATTTTTTTGTTGTTGTTATGATATAAAATGCATTAATCTATCCATGCAGTGCCAGCAGACGTTGTACTTCTACAGGGACTGTGATCTGTAGCCCCCCCTCCATAACTAAGTCAACATCCTTGGTCCCTCCTGAACAACCTGCTGGCACTCCTCTTGGGTTACACTCCTCCTCCAGAGCCGCTCTTCACTGCAGGAGTGTCTCAGGGCGAGAGAGAGAGGGAGAGAGAGAGAGAGAGCAGACTGACTGTGTGTCCACAGGGCGGGCTGCCCCTCCGCGGTCAGGACCCACCATGCCAAAACCATAGTAACGTTTCCTGCATCCAAGTTAGTGGCAGTGGCAGCGCATGCAGACACCGGCCTGCCCACCCTGCCAAGCTCGCTCGCTCGGCAAGCCGAAGAGGGTGATGTGTTTACTGGGGAAAGTAAACCTGGCAATCCGCAGTATCGCCACCACTGCTGGCTGTAATATGAACCGGTCGCCACAAAAATGCAGACACAAGCAGATCATTTAATATCATTTGGTTGGTGGGAGTGCAGTCGGATACAAATCTCCATGCTGAAATCTCAGTCAGAAACTCTTTAAGCTGCTGTCATTATGTTGTTACTGCATGGGTGAATTATTACATTTATATTATTAACATTTTTTACAGCCCCCTCAGGCACTTCATCCTGGCGGCAGGCCTGGTCCCAAATTGAAATTCTCCTACAGGTGATCAATAATCATATACCCACATAGCAACAAATAGATACATTAGCTCATTGTTAAGCAATCTGCTAACAAAATATTCATTGGTTCTAGCCAGATCAAGTTCTTAACAACATGAGGAGGGGGTGCACAGACGCATTGTCCACAGGGGCCAGAATCAATAAAAAATAAAAGTTCTTTGCAGTTGCCAAGTTCATATTGCATGTTTAATTAAATATTTAATTTATAGTCACTGTATTGTCAGGGTTAATTCACAAAGTTCTACACAACATGCATGCGGTAATGATATGAAATCTGGTTCTCAGATACTGTGATTACATGACAGTGTAGCTGGTTATGAATCTTTACAGGAGTCAAGTTTGAAGATAGGTGTGGTCCAACCCATAGTAACTGAGCAGTGTTGGGGGTAACAGTACAGTAATGTATTTCTTTTAGCGCTAACAGAGTAATATTCAACACGTTACTAATCATTTTTCAGTTATACATTACTACAGTTATGTCATCTAGCACGTTACAATCCATATATCAATATAGGCTATGCGTGTGTTTGATATAGCCAAGCCAATAAGTTCTTTGGTGATTCCGTGTGACTGAAACACTTGTCATATTCACCCATTCATACACACATTCATAAACTGATGGCGGAGGCTGCCATGCTAACTGCTCATCAGAAGCAGTTTAGGGTTCAGTATCTTGCTCAAGGACACTTCGACATGCAGCTGGGGGAGCCGGGAATTTCGAAGCAGTGACCTTCCAGTTACTAGACGACCCACTCTCCCTCCTGAGCTATAGTTGCCCAAGTTCTAGTTGGGAATTCTACAATTAGAGGCAGGATAAGTGTTTATCCCTGCTTAATCGCTAATTAAGCTAAGCTGCGCAATGTAAACAAAGCACAGGAATTTCATTCAGCAGACCACTGTTTGTGTCCGGTGTGAAACCAGAAGGCAACCCTGAGTTATTTTACTTAAGTTACAGAACTAAGTAAAAACTCTCCAAACAAGTGAACCAGCGTTGGACCTAAACAGAATCCTCCGACCACATCTGCAGAATTTGTCACGCTGCAGACTTTTACAGAGGACAGTGTTTTAATGCTGACACAAAGTCACTTTACAGCCCCGGCCCTGTGCGTGGAGACTGAGTTAAAGCTCTTACCAACTGTCTGCTGCAGAAATACTTTACAGTGTAGTAAACCTGTTTTGGATGCTTGTAAAGTCTGTATGATGTTCCCTCGCTACAAGATCACACCTACCACCTTGGGAGAACACTTCGTACCTGCCTCATCTTCTTGTTGTTGACCTCCTTCGTCCTCAAGCTGCCTGAAGCCGGAGCCTGTATCAAATACAGATCAGTGGTCTTGCAGCAACAATTATCCCATCAGAATCCAACCAGACAGAACAAGCTTGGTTTGGTCCCATTCAGAAAAAAAAAAAAGAGAGATTCCTACTGTATATAGCCGCGCCACCGCTGATTACCGTCGATGCACCCTCTCATTGACTTCCATTATAAAAGCTGTCACATTATGGGCTCATGAGTCATAGGCTCTGAGGTCCTAAGCTGTGTGTTCCCTTGGGGTTTATCCAAGGTAGTGATTCGAAGGACATGACTAAGCAGCAGGAGCCATATGAAGGGTTTAGAATCCGTGTAATTATTGTTTATTTGTGCTTATTTTCATTTAACAGGGGAAGCTAACTTTTACCAACAGCTTGTGCAAACATGCTATGAATGGCGCAGTCGTGTAATCACTTTAATTAAGGCTGGGGAAGGGTTTATTTCCCCAGGTTCGACACAACATGTAAGTTTTCCCTGTCGCCTGAAGTGAACTTGTTACCTCCCGTGACCTTGTCGCCGTTACCGGAGCCTTCTCCGCGGAAAATATGGAGGCTTGTCACAGCAGCAGCATCTCTTCAATCTTAATCTGTCTCCTCCACAGCCTCTGCTTTGACTCACTCTTGTCCCCGCCGCCTGTTGTCAAGTGTGGGTGGACAAAACGATTCAACAGGTAGGATACGCAGCATAAATCATGATGTCCCGCTTCGTAGGGGTCGGTGGCAGGCAGGGCCCCGCGAGCGATCTCAGCACGCGGCTCTGTTTCATCTCAGGCTGGAGTTCATGAATTACGCCGGCATCTGCTGTCTTTGTCGCTCCGCTGCCAGGGTTTGACCAGCAACGGTTTGTGAAGCCTGGCACCAATACCAATAAAATAATATTTGCAGTCTGAAGTGGCAGACAGCTGAGATTGTGCAGCTTTTGAGGAGTTTCCGGCACAGAAAATCACTCCTGCTGTGATGGTGAAAAAAAAAAATTAAATAAATAGACTTTCAAGTGACATCACATTCGTTTTTAGCTTGACCTGCTAATTGATACATAAAAAAATGAAACATTTAATTCATTTAAAAGGTTAGGCCTGCAAACAATGTTCTCTGTGGCTATGATGCGATGATGGCATAGTGATGTCATCAGGGTTTGCAAGAATTATATTTGTATCACCATCCCCCGTCTCATTGGTTACTTCCCAAGTCTCTTAAATTACATCAGCATTTCCCTCACTTGCGTATTTTTCTTTTTCTCTAGTCCCACATGAAGAGACCGGTCCACCATGTCATTCAAACATGCCACATGTAGGGGGAGTATTCATTGATGATGGCATTTAGCTGAAATTTTTGATATTCCGGCTTTAAAGAAGGTTGTAAATAACGTCTTTTCATATCAATCTGTAACATAAATCTACAGCACCTACAGTAAACTCAGCATGTATTATATATGTGTGTCGATCAGTCTTGTATTTATTTATATTACATCTACTGGTGTTCATTTGTACGTGGATTTGGTCTGACCTGCCAGAGAGGTGGTTGCAGTGAAAGGTTTATTTCCTTGCACTCATAACATTTGTTTTCTTCTGAAATGTCACTCTGATCCCATTAACCGAACACAAACCACACCACTCACAGAGGCGGTCCAAGTTGTTTTTAAGAAAATAAAATAATGCCGTAAAGACGCAGCGGGAGGACCGAGATGGAGATCAACATCGGACGGCCTCAGACAGAGGACTTGTGTGTCTTTTATGAGACTGTGAAAGTCAAATTGAAAAGCAGACATTCATCACACTTCATGGATCCAGCAGAAAACACCCTGTTTTTTTTGTTTTTTTGCCTCGGGGTACTTCATCATTCAATGCGTATTAAAGATCTGGCCATGAAAGGTGGCAATTACATGAAATCAGTGTTAGCTTAGTGTCAACACCTCACGCCATTACAATCCAAATTCTTTTTTAAAAGCCCGGTCTCTGCCCCCATAACGTGCCCCTCATTTAAGTTGATGTTTTCACTCTGGACTTGGCCTTAATTTCGCCATGTAAACCAAGGAGAATTACATACTGTAGCGCACAGACTGCTTATAAAGGCGCAGACATATTTGTTCAATATATTGCCAGCTTTTGCTGGAAAATGTGACTGAGGAGAAAATTTGCAGGTTGTTTATAAATGACCCAATTACTGTTTTTCAGAGGGGTTTTAAACATTCGGGACACTAATCAGCGAGCTGAGACGTGTGCTGTCTGTCCGTGTCTACCGAGGGTCAAATCAAGAGTCAAAACCAAGTGCCATTGAAAGTCACTGAGATTGCTCCTTGAAATTACAGTGGGGAATAATTGCAACTTGGAACACCCAATACTTTTTAAACCCTGCCATCCTATGTTGCCGCTCCAAAAATGGCTTTCCAAGAATACACAAATGGCTACTAAATAGGCCAATACCACTTCACAGGGAGGAGATGCCAGCTCGGTATCCAGTGTACATGGAGGTGATGGATACATCTGTCAGGGAACATGCTTTCATTGCGAACCCTCTGATTTTCATGCATTGTTGATCCAAGCTGAAGTCAGACAAAGTGTGCTTTCTGAGCCGCGGAGCCTCGCCAGAACTACTCACTCAGGTTAGAATAACAGACACCCTTGACTGTGTCGTTTATAATGCCAGTGTGAAAAAAGTCTGTCAGATGTGTCAGTTATTAGTGTGTCATCGCCTCTATAATTCTGGTCGTACTATCTTCGGTTGCTGAATCTTCAGATATTTTTCTTTCTGAGTAGACAGTTGCAAAGCTCTGAAGTATTCGGGAGTGCTTGGGCAAAGTGACAACAGTCAGCTCGACTGGAACAGCGGGTTATTTATGCGCCGCATGGAGCGAAAGGACATTTGTTACTGTCAGGATCTAAGCTGAGGGGTCAAACAGAAGAGAATAATAGCCACGAATAAACACACGCCGCACCAAAGCATGAAAAGGCATTTCTGAACATTTCTACAAATATTACTCCTAATTCCGTGAAGAAACCCAAGCCGACAGCGTCTACTACAGCCCTGTGCGCCGCTCTCATGTCTGGAAGCACGCAATCAGTTACAGATTTAAATAGGATGTTCCATAATGCCTTGCTGATGATTTGTTGATTTGGTGCTATTCCCCTTGGTTGCATGTCTTCCCCTCAGGTCCAGAGTTGTGATAGCTTGATGAAAAGATTGTGATGAAAACACTGGGATAATATAATTCTTGGTGGGGTGCCATACAGAGCTCTCAGGTTGGTTCACGATCCAGCGAGGGGAAACCTGGCTGAGCTTATGGTTCACAGCTGTGCGGCCGGGAGCATGTGCCAACTCATCACTGTCTGCTGTGTGAGGAACTTGGCATTTTTTAGCATCTTTACTTGACATTATCCTTTGTCTGCAAATTAATATAACTGCCTGTTGGCTATCACTATCCTCTCCGTTCCAGTTCGCCGTAACTGAGAGACCGAGCGGGTCCAGGAAGGCTCTGGGGCGTGCAAAAAACCTCTGTGAACACGGAGTTGAAGAGCGCGGCGTACATCGCCACATGACACATTACAACGACGGCCCGCGCGGCGATAAAGACAGCAAATCAGCGCACAAGAAAAATACATGTTGTTCCCCAAAAAAGATGGCCTTTGAGGCCAATCAGTGTGATTTTAAAAAACTTAGTCATACGTTCCAAGTTTCTTCAAATCAGAGCAATGGTGTCTAAGATTTCACAATTTCCTCGATTTCAAGGTCAGTACGGAGAGAAAAGCTACGATCTCTTAATGTGGTTGACAGGCATATCCTAAAACCCCATGCCTCCCCCCCACCCCCACCCCACCCTCCTTCTACCTTACACTGACTACAACAGGCAGACATCAGATCTTTACCGCAAGTAACGACTGTTTCATTAGAAATGCTGAGATGTTGAGTGCTGGAACAGTTCAGGATGAGTCAGGATGAAGTCTTGCACAGACCAGCCTACAATCTGATCCGGCTCTCGTGTTCATCAGAGAAAAATGTCAGGGTGCTGATAAGAAAAACAAGTCGCACTCTTGAATGTACTGCAAATTGTGGCTCACGCAGTTGTTAAGGTCTTGTCAAACCAGCAAAAGGGCGCGGCGAAATATGCCTGCGTGTCTTTGTAAATGAGTGTGGCTCTAAAAGCCAATGACAAGGTACAAGTACAAGAGGACATGGTACATTTACTGACAGTTTTTAAACAAGGGTTTAAAAAACAAAATGGACAATGGAGCATTGGGGATGAGTTCAGGAGTCTCATGGCCTGGGGAGTGAAGCTGCAGTGCTCCGTAGCAGCAGCTTCACTCCCCAGGCCGTGAGACTCCTGAACTCATCCTCAACATTCCATTGTCCATTTTGTCTTTTTTTTAAAAGAAGTCAGCTGCTGACATCAGACAATCTTCCTCCATTGACGCCTTTAAATCTAAACTCAAAACGTACTTCTTTGACTTGGCCTTTAATTAGTCCTTGACTGCGATTGCCAGCTTCTTCAGTGGGTCTGGTCTCAGCCTTAATGAGTCTCTTACCCGCAGTATTGGAATTCACATTGTCCTGCCGGCGAGAAACAATCAGGTGCAAGCTGTGTCGCTCTCTCATTGTCCTCTCTCTATAACTTTCTCCTCCTCCTCTCTTTTCATTCAGGATCCCCTCTGCTGGACCACAGGCCCCTGGGAACCTCCATCTCCTCATATCTGTACTTTGAAAAATTTGGTGCCACATCTTTTCTTTTTATCGGTAATAATATTCTGTGGCCTGTCCTCTTCCAGGTCACCACGGTGGGGAGGAGGTCATGTGGCTCGGGCACCACTTGGCGATGCTTTGGCCTGCTCAGTCGTCCTCCTCACACACTTTACACGTATTATCTAATTATTTGTATCAGATATTCTGCCAAAGTTCATTTCAGTCATCTCCAGTGGAATGGAGATTTTGCTGCAATTTTGCCATTTTTAACATTGGTGTGAACTTCAGTCTATAATGCAAAGATGGCGCCTACTCAGTCCTATGAGCACTGCTCACCTGGCGACATACGCGGAAAAGTTTCTAGCCTCCGGGTTTACTTCCTGGTTATGTTGCCCACTGAATGCCGGTCAGCAAGCTTGGTTTATAGACTTTCCATTGTGATGACATTACAGATTTTTAAATCCCTTTCCTTCGACCAGAAAGAGGGTTGACAAATTTAAAACCTCCATGGATCAAGAGTTAGAAAGAGTCACAGTTGACCTGTTTGCAGTGCGAGGTGTCCTGTCAACGGCTTTACAGACGTCTCTTTTATGACGGTGCTCTATGGGGAAAAATACTTTTTGGGCCACAGGGGAGTTTTTTTTGGCTGCAGTACCACAAGTGGCCAACTGGCAAAATTGGAAGCAAAGCTGAGTCACCATATCCCGATCCAAATCGTAGATTCATGCCTAAAACCAAGGTCACGGTTTGGTCGTGGATAACAGCAAACATGCAAATACAGACGGCGCAGAATGGATTTTTTCGTCTGCTAAAATTGAACTCATCTTTGCACGATAGTGTCCGCAGAAAAATCACATTTTTGTGCATGCAATAAATCTTTTTGAGAATGTAATACCCAGAATTGAAAATTGTAGTTTGTAATTAACTTACACAAGCCACAGCTTTCACCACAAATTACACTATTACTAATATTTTTGAGACCTTCATGGAGAATCGTGCACCCAATCTGACTCAGACACTGCTGTATTTGCGTGCTCACTTCTTTGTCTTTTTTAATCGTCCTACCAGCTTGTCATTTACACTTTATGGATGGGACTGTCAGGATTCATTAGCGCTGTGAAAGCCCTATAAAAGTCCTGGAATACTACTCAGAAACGCAAGGGGATCGCAGGACAGCGCTTCAACCTTCAGAAGGAGCGTGGAAATCGGGAGATCTCCTGAAGGAAAGGAAACGGATGCAGAGCCGCTGAGCAAACAGCAGATGAGCACGACACGCGAGGCTCGCTCCAACAGACCTGGTGGTGTGAGCATGCTGTAATGTTATAAAAACCCAATTTACAGATTGAGAAGAGAAGCTGTGTTCACCCTGCGGCCGTCGGGGCTACCAGAGAGTGCCGCTCTGTTTGGACGGAGCTCTGAGAGGCCGTTGTGTACATGCATGTTTTTGATGGCAGCGTCGCGGGCAAATCACACTGCCGCTGCCGCCGCCGCTGTGCAGCAGTTTGTGATTTTATATTAGAAATAGTCCTCAGACACTGTAGGGAACGGAAAAGCCACTTCTAATATCTGGAAAGAACTTTTACTGTTCACTAGTTGCTTTTATGAAATATTTCTACAGAACGCCTGGGGAGATGTGGGATCTTTAAAACTTCAAAAGAGCGGTTCCATTTTAAAAACAATTGAGCTAATATCACAATACGCAGCACATTCTGTGAAGAACGGCCTGACTATAAAAATAAGTGATATATGTTTATTATCCTGTCCACCCAAAATTGCGGACAGCCAAATTTCTGAACTTTAGAAAAGCCTTTTTTTCCCACACGTAAATCCTGTGTAATGCGCAATAAAATCCTCGGCAACGGCTGCGTCCATCACCCTGACCTTCGGGAAACCCCTGTGAGAGTCAGGACAGGGTGAAGGTTAGGCCAATGGTGCGACACACTCGTTGAGATACAGGGGTGTGGCAGATGCCGGGACCCACGTTACCTCAGAACAGGAACAACAACATCAGGGATATCCCTCCACTATTTCCATCCCTTCCGTTAAGCGATGAGAAGCATCGGATCTTGAATGGTGACCAGGACGGCCAGAGCTGGACATAATTGCTGCCTCTGCTGAGGCGTGGAGGCATAACCTCTAATTTCCCGTGAATAATGTCCCTGTGTCAGACGGCTAGCCAAAGAAAGTGGCAGTTTCTTTTCTCAGAGGGTTTGTGGCTCGGCTAATACACTCAACTGTGGCTTTATGACCAATGGGCCCGAGGGCCGGGCTCCTGAAGCTTACTGCCACCTCTCAGCCTTTCCTCTGCGCTCTGCAGCAAGAGGTTCAGAATGGACAGTGAAGCTCTGCTATCCTTAAATATTGACAAGCAAGGCTCATTCAATTCTGAAGACATGATAGGAAGCTAATGTGAAGAGGAAGAGTTCAGCTGTCCAGTGAACCCAGAAAGCCAATTCCATGTTCACAAGGAAAATCTTCTCTCGCCTTTCACGTCTTTCGCATTTTCAGCAGCCACATTAGGGGAGGTTGAGACGAGGGGTATGCGTGTAGGCATATATATATTCACTTTGAGGAGAGCAACGCTAGCTCCAATCCCCCTGCCTTCAGTCTCCACACTGATTCAATCGTATCCACTCCAGCTCACAACACGCAGGAAAATGGAAAATATAGCAAATAAGCCACTGCCCAAACTGTTGAACAATTCTTTTAAATTCTCAAAGGGGAGCTGAAAAGGAAAAGGTGCCAACATGAAGAGAAATTAGAGAGCTAAATATAAAAATGTGAAGAAAAAAAAAAAAAGAATCTGCAGGAGAAAAGGAAAAGCCTCAGCAGCCACAAAGAAAACAATTTCCCTCTCTGTTTGTTCAAGTGACTAAATGCTTTTCCTTCAAACCTTTTCAAACTCATTCTGACTCCGGTCATGCTGCAGACGCAGTAAAGCTCGCTGCACGGAATTAAAGAGCCATTAATCACTGTGATTTTATTAGACGGTGGCTTCTTTCAGCTCCTAGTTTTGGGGTTTTTTTTGGAGGAAGTTGCTTCTTCACCGTCACCCATCCACTCTCCTTCATCCGTGCTCCAGCGGTGACCCCCGCTAACAGCTGGTAGCGTTTAAACTTCAAAGAGTGATGCAGATTTTCGACCACATATTTTCAATGTTTTGCTAATTTTCTATTTCAGCACGCGTCTGATATTAATAACGAGAGTCCCATGAGATCTCTGTGGCAGCAGCCTCTGTGGTTGAGGGCTGAGCATCCGAGCTAACCGGGACCAGGACAGAGGGATCAGAGAGACAGAGGGCAGCGCTGTCGGAGGCCAACAAGGCTTTGACTGAAATGTGCCGCGCACGAGGCTGTCAGGCCTGATGTGGCCTGTTTATAATGAACAAGAGCAGAACACAAAAGGATCAGATCTGAACAATACCACTGCAGTGTACAGTGTAGGAACAAGGCAGGGTTATAATGAGGGCCATCGCGTTTTTACAAAGATATTCTGCAACAGAGACGGCTAAAACAAAAATAACTACTTA
The DNA here is from genome assembly GCA_039737535.1 of Lagodon rhomboides. Lineage (NCBI taxonomy): Eukaryota > Metazoa > Chordata > Actinopteri > Spariformes > Sparidae > Lagodon > Lagodon rhomboides. The sequence continues at coordinate 7,643,871 of CM077803.1, read as the reverse complement.
TGGGAAAAAGCTGCTCAATTTGTAGCATTTTCCCAAAAATCCGTTTTATAGTTGGTGCTGACTGAATGCCACGCAAGTGCTTTGGTACAGAGATGACCCCAGCTGGCAAAGTTTAATATAACATTTTTGTTTTTACTGAAAAAAATAATGAGCTTGTTTGTAAAAAATATATTTTATTATTTATAATAAAATATCTCTACAAAAATCTGAAATTACTGTAAATAAATTGGGAGTAATGTGGAAAATCCTCGATTCACTGTCGTACATAACGTCCACGGCGGAGACACACTGTTGTATTCCTGATTGTTGCAGACATTTCTTATCCACTTATGATAACAGAGCTTGAATTTATGTGTTCATATTAACGTGTGGTATTTATACAGAACATTTTATACAGCGAGTTATTCTGCTTGTCTGATGGGTCGTTGCAGGCCGGGTGCCTTCTGAGTTTAGACGGCTCACGAATATTCATGTAGGCACGGTAGTATACAGACTGTATAAGATGAGGCTGAGCCACTCGTGCAGATGTGGCTACTGTTTAGACACTGTGGTCTTGTGTGGATTATTTGAGGAATGTCAGAGCAGAGAACGCAGCTTCGAAGTGTTTCACACCGTAAAGCGTATGAGGTATTTGGCGCGGGATCAAACGCGACAGATCATTTGTATCAGGCTGACAGTCAGCTAGCGAGAAGACGGCTTCCTAAAGTGTTTGCACGATGTCTTGATCACGTAATTGGTGTAAACACAGAGCTGAAAGAGCAAATAAACACACACTCATCAATCAGGAGAAAAATTTTTATTTGAGACCTTTCTCAGATCATTCGATACAACATATTATTCTAACACTTGTGATACTAATATTTGGAACACTTTTCTCATCCTATTTATTTGAAACTCTTTTTCAAACACATTTGAAACAAACCCCGTTAGAAAGTCTGTGTACAACATGACGGATGCTGAGGTAAATATTTGCCATTGATGTCAGAGCCAGCCCTGCAAGGGACTGTACAAAGATTTTTGGGGGTGGCATCAGGGACAGGGTTTGTCTATGTTTTCATTTTGTTGAATGGAGGATAATCTGGAGTGTCAGACGGAAATGCGCATTTACTCAATGACGAGAGGCTAGCTGAAGTTACAGCTCAGCAAGGAGGACGCCATTAATGTTTACATCCTGCGTTGTCACAAGCACGGGACTCTCGTCCGTAAGTAAATGTACATTCCCTTCTGCACGGTGATACAGTTGGGAGGTGTCAAATGGTTGTTATGAAAGTTTATGGAAAGACACATTGCTGTTAAGTTTGTCAAATTAATTTCTTTTTGGCGCTTTGAGAACCTCAAGAGTGGTTTAGTTCGATTATATACGAGAGAAGGCAAACATCTCTAAGGCTTAAATTTTGGAGTGAACTGTACCTTTAAGCTTGAAATTGTAGTTGAATCAGTGTCAAAAGCATTTACAATAACCCTTGGCAGAGTATTGCTATTTTAAAAACTTAAAGTTCAGCTCCTTTCCTCACCCAGTTATTTTTCGTACATTCCCCACTGGATGTCGAGAGCCGCTGTGATCACTGATTGTCAATAAAATAACCGGGCCTTCGTGTTCGCCAGAGCCAGCAGACGGATGTTGCGCACGCAGCCGGCGGCAGCTTCCTGGAGCATCTCGTCTTCAGAGCCTATGAACTGGATGAGGGGCTGCGGGAGCACAGAAGACGGAGGTTACAGCGGGCGTCACTGCTTTCCAACAGCGTACTTACAACTAGTGCCCAGATAGGTAGCTGGCTGCTAATGTTGCCATGTCAGCAGTAGCAGTGGCAGCGACTGCTGGCTGGCTGTACGGTGACAGGCTGCACTGGTCCCACGTGTCCCTCTCTGTGTGTGTGTGTGTGTGTGTGTGTGTGTGTGTGTGTCCCAATTTACCCATCCAAACCATGCCTCAGCAAAGGGGTTACAGCTGCGAGCGCACATGCTCCTGCAAGTTTGCTCAGATGAAAGTCATGCAGGGCAGGCTGAACATTAAAAACCTGAGTATGAACCCACACCACTTGACAGCCTTTTCCGCCGCTCCAAAGGTCAGATTCTATCCGACTATTAGTGGCTTGTGTAATGGATCTCGTTAGATCTTATTGCAGAACATGGTTTTGCGCTCTCAAGAAATCTCTCGCTCGGGGAAGTTTATTTTTTGGTTACATAAAAACTCGACGTTGAAAAAGATTTTCATACGTTCAAAGAGTGGCGCATTGTGCAGAAATGCGCTCAAAGTAGAAAAGCTGGACGGAGGGCGAGCTGTTTTCCTATTTAATCTGCAGCAAAATCACTACATTATGTTTGTGGGCAGCTGTGGGGCTGAATCAAAGTAAAAGTAAATGTAAGCATAAATACTCGGGTGCGCTGGCTGGATCTAAATGTGTTCAATGTGTGCTCCTCGGTAAAATCACAATGGTGTGCCACTGAGGTTTCCTTAAGCCACACTTGTAATTATTTCGGATCGTCTTGTTTACATCCATAATGAACCAACTGCAACATTACATCCCTCAGCTAAGCACTTAAGGACTCGCTGCTTCTAAACATAGTGAAGCTTTGATAAATACAGTAACTGCTCAGACGTCTCAGGCACTTTTAAGCCCCATATATCAAGGCCCTGTTCTCCACCGAGTGAGAAGGGATTCTGAAGAAGGTCTCTTTACCAAACATCGTGCTGCAGCCAGCTTACAAGGGGTGTTTGAACACCATCTGGATTGTTTCCCTGGTTTCACTGCAGCAATGCCACGTCCTTGTTGATCCTGAGCAACACACACAAGACAATATCTAGACTGCCACCGTCAAAGGAAGCCATCCAAGAACTAATCCTGCTTAAAACTTACACACAGCCACTGATTTTTAGTTTAAGGCAGTGGAGTGATTTCAAATCCCCTTGTCTCCCTCTTATCTAAAACTTTTCCATACTCTCCATCACTGGTCCATTCCACACTGGAAGTGATGGGATTCCTTTGTCGGTTTAACACAAATGAAAAGCCTCTCTCAACCTGTACAATCAGTGATATTCCGTGCAGCAGACGTTGCCTGATCTCCATCCCTCTGATCAGTGCTGAGGGCAAACCCGACACTGTTTTGCTCTCAGGATACCATTGTGTTCACAATGCATGTCAGAGCAGAGCTGAGGCTGACCCCGACCCCTCTTCCGTGTTACATGCAGACTTTAAACGCCGCTCTGCACATTCGTGTGGTTAGCAAACAGCCAAAGGAGCCGAGAGAAGACATTCCCGGGATTTTCGGCGCAAAGACAAACAGCGAAAGGAAAACAGATGAAAGATGAGGTGAGCCTGCTTGTGTGACTGAGCGAGAAAGGGCAGTGAACCCACACTGTAAGTCCTGTTCAAAGCTGGGAAAATAATATCCTTCCTAATCAGCAGTCCAGGACGCCAGCTCCTCTCAATGCACCAGTGTGGAGGAGCGAATGTGAAAGATCTGCCCTCGGGCTTTTATGTGACTTTTAAATAGCATCCAAAACACCTCCGAAAGCAAACTTACATTCTGAGGCTCCAGAAAACATGCAGCTCGCTAAACAAGTCTCTTTTGTGAAAAGAGAGGATGCCTGAGGAGTGCCAGAGGCGGCGTTTTTTTGCCAACCTCATAGCATGTTATTCAGACGTCGCCAAATAAGGTCTCCTGAAGCGCGCAGCTAGGCTAAGATAAGCGTGTCTCTCTTTGCTGCCTTTTTTTTCCGAGCCTGCTCTTTCCCTCCCAGCTGGGATGTGGAGGAATATAATACGCCACTTGTTGGATATTCCCCGACTGTGGCGACATGAACACTTTTTGTCGGTTTGAAAACTGCGCTGCATTTTTTTGCACTTCAGAGAGCTCCAGTGAGTCCTGACCTCCAGGAAGGGAGCCGGGGAACGTGGCTGCACGAGGAGAGGGAGGAGCTGGAGCACAGTCCTGCATATATTGTTGCATGTGTGCATCCTGCAGCACATGGAAGTGTCACGGTGTTAAGTGCACTGCGTCTGCCTGCAGGAGCTCAGGTCTGAACTCCCCTCCCCAGCTCCACCAGCCCCTCTCCATCCCAGCATTCCCATGTTTTAGACTCGGCCGTGGAGGCAAACAGCACAAACAGACAGCAGTGTTTAGCTGAGGTTGAGGGGAAGTTAGTGAGGGAAGTCAAGGTAAACAACATTCCCTGCTGCATCCAGCAAGCCAGAAACGGCCTTTTCTGTGTCTCTGAAGAGGAAGAGGAAAATAAGGGAGGGCAGCTTTCAAATCCTTAAGAGGAACGTTTCAGTCTGGACCTCAGGTCTGTTCAAACCTGAGGAACACGGACTTGGGATTTCTGGTCCCGGCATGAGAGGCTCTAAAACATTACGCTCGACAACATGGTAGTCATAACAGAGCAGCCAGCACTACGGTGCCTGTATCATCTGCTCACCACACCCACAACCTGATGTCATGTTCCCCAAAAACCAACAGGAAGCTGTGGAAGTAAACCTGCGATGCTCTGCTTGGTTTTATTCCTTCCCTCACATTTAGTGTAATTTCTGCCCCCACACAGCCTCAGTCTGAGCACTTTCACTCCTCGAGTCTGAGCATGTAAGAGAGAAAAACACACACCGAGTGTGCCGGCCGGCCGGGGAAGGAGTGTGCTCATGGTGCAAACACTTTTCTCATTTACATTAGCAAAAGCCTAAAATACATAGCAGGGCCTGGCAGGAGCCACGCTCTGGCATCACCTTCAGTTGAAAATTGCCGATAATTACCATCCGCATTTTGTAATTTTCACCAATTTACTTCATAAAGCTTTTCTTATGAAAGAGCCTCTTTAATACAAATAGCTGGCTGAAGCTGTCTCCAAGAATTTACGATTTCAGCAAACAATCCCCAGTGCTTTTGGAAGCGACGTACGGCGCGGAGAGGGGGGGAGGGAGGGCGTGCTGAGTTTGTGCCCGGCGCAAAATGAGGCACATCCGTTTAAAACTGCGAGATACCAAGAGGGGATGTCAAATCAAACTGTGAGGGCGATTCATCTCTCAGGGCTGAAATTCTCTTTTCCATGGTTTGAGTTTCCTGTGAGAGCGAGCACCTCAATCCCCTTTTTTTCTTCAACAAGGTCTGATCTGGGAGGAGATTCCAAGGAAAATATGTTGTCAGAAAATTTAGGAAATAAAATAACAGATGACGGCGAGTTGTGTCCAAAACAAATCAAAAGGTTTTATATAAAAATGGATAACACCTCAAACTTTATACTTAGTGCTTAGTATTCACTTTTACTTTTGATAAAATAATCTAATTGACTCCAGACCAAAATAAAAATAGACTAGGAGGGGTCACTAATGTGTTCTCCAGTGTGATGTATTTTCTTTTCGATGCTTAATTCCCCCAGTGAATCTTAAGGGACTGGGCTTACACCATTAAGTGTGCTGCAGAGGGAAAGTTACTTTCTAAACCAACTTCGGAGTGAGAAGCCTTCGCTCAGTGGAAACAGTATACTACACGTGGGTGAACGTGTTTTGAGAGCTTCTCCACGGCACAGAAAGGCTCTTTGATATACGGTTGCAATAATACGAGAGGCGGTCCAGAATTTTACACGGGGCCGTAAATTAGATGCAGAGCCCTTGTATCGGTCCTCGATACGCCCTCCCCGATCCGAGTATTGGTGATAGCACACCCTCTCTGCCGGCTGCCTGTATATCACGGAGCAGGGCATTACGGCGCGAGCCGAAATCCGGGAGACTGACAAGCTCTCGCGCTGTAATGTGTCCTTCGGGGTCAGGCAGGTATCAGCCTCTGTTCCAGACTGGCTGAGAACCGAACAATGAGGCTGCCTGTGCTACATTTCCACGTCCGAGATTAAGAACAAATGCAACGCCGGTGCAGTTACGTGGCCTTTGGTGATTAAGCTCTTTAAAAGTCCAAAAATACATTATGCAGTAGTGTTGCAACTCTTAACTGGTACATTAATAAGGGCAAACACAAAGACAGATTAAATAGGGCGGTATGTCATGGATTTGCACACACACACACACACACACTCACACACCCATGCGCACAAAGACTCACACTAGAATTTCAAATATAGACACACACACACACACATGCACCCACACACACACACAAAAGGAGGGCTTGTCCAGTTTTTGTCGTGGCTCACACTACAAAAAGCATTCATCTTAACGACTTTTGCAAATTGGACATAACTCTTTCTGAACACCCAATGTTCAGTCCAGCTACCAATTATGGCTAGTGTTGAACCACATACACTGTAACAGCAGATCAAGCTAAAATACACCATTTAATGAACATGGGAAAAAAATATCTGGCTGCAATGGCATAACCACTTTGTAATTTATATTGCAGTTGTTATTTCGGGGGAGGGAAAAAAGGATTTAAACTCGCTGCGGCCACAGGCAGATTTCTCATGTGAAAGTCTCTCTATGTGAAACATGATAAAAACGTTAGAGAGCGATGCTGAAGCACGCCTACACGATCATCTGCGAGGAGACATCAATTACAGCGGAATCGCAGTATAAAAATCTCTGCGTCTCTGTCAAACACAGACAAACATAAACAGTGTCTGGAGCTGAGCATGGAAACACGCTGACAGGCTCGACGTTAGACAAAACAATGCTTGTTTCTTTTTTGGAAGAGCGCTACACACATGCAGTGATGAGGAGGGCTGGCAGACGCGGCTTTACAGAGTCAGAAAAAATTTGAACCATATAAAAACATTGTTCCCTTTAAGCCTGGAACAGCGCTGCCCCCCCACCCCACTTGGCCTGAACCGTATCGCTGCTACATTCTACCCTGATGTCCAGGAACAGCCCTTAGCAACAGTTACCCCCAACTACAGACCTTTGACTTGATCTGTAATGGCATCTAGGGTCTACCGGAGAAACACTGCGCTGTTTGCTTTTCTAAATTCCCATGAAGGCTAGAAAGTGGACTCATGTTTCCGCGGCAGAATAAAAACCAACTTTTTTTCTGCTCCATTGGTCAAAGGCTCTCAAAATAGTCAGCTTTTCAAAGTTTATTACTCACTGTTTGTCACACTTCACTAGAACAAGTGCGGTGGGAGGGGAGAGCAAATTTTCCTCGATCTAATTAAGCCAGATTTAGTCGCAAAAGAACAAACGAACCAGATAAAATAGCTACTTAATGATTGATCTTCAAAAAAAGCAGAAGTAAGGAGTCACGGCTCTACAACTGACCTTGACCACTCCTTTCCCGTGCATGGTGATGCAATTGTTGGGGTCTTTGGACAGCTGGTACAAGGCCATGGCTGTGCTCTGGTGGACTGGCCTCTCTTTTGACTTGAGGTAGCGCACGAGGGAGGCGACTGCCCCAGCTTCACCGAAGGACGCCCTGTTGCTGCCCCACATGCAGCAGTGGCTGATGGCCTCAGCCAGGTGGCGACGGAGCCTGTCATCAGTCTGCGGAGAGGAGAACATCCTATTGGTCCCCGAGGACGAGTCTTTACAATTTAGACAACAACAAGCTCTACCGCAGCTCTGCAAAAGGCAAAATCTAACAATGTTATTCTCCTGAGCTGAATTTTTGTTAGGAAAAGGCCAACGAAAACCCATTGTAAAGACTTATATTCACAGTGAGCGCAGTGTTGTTGAATAGTTGTTTGTCTGCAGCAGCGAGGTGTACTTACTGTGTTCGTCAACTTGGCCAGCAACGGGACGACCCCGTGATCAGTGAGAACGGCCAGATTTTCCTTGTCTTCGGCTATCTTGGAGATGGCGGCGCAGATGCTTGCCAGCACCTCGTTGTTTGCTGACTTCAGCAAATTAACAATCAGTTCCAACCCACCGACGAGGGAGCGCACCATTTCCCCTGCATCCTAAAGTCAAAGAATGTGCTATTAGCTGGTGCTCGGTCAAAAATGAACACGGAGGATGATGAAGGGAGAGGCAGTGTAATGTCTGAGGAAAGAGGAGAGCAAGGCAGACAAAACAAAGGACGCTAAATAAGTACTTTTACCAGCCAGCCAACAATCGAAGTCCCATCAGTGCAAACTCCTCAACAGAACTATATCTCTTTTTTGCTTTTCTTGCATGAAGGGACATGAGGAAATCTTGTGTTCTCCCACAACAGAATTGATTTAAATATCCACAGGTTAGTAGTTACGTGAGATCATGTCTGCCTGACTGAATTGGGTAGGCTCTAAAACTGTAAGCATTTATCAGAGTGTATCTATGTTAATATCTGTTTGTTTTATGTATGACATTGTTTAATACATACATAAAGTACTGCATAGATTACAGTATTCAAGGACTAAATTACACAGGTTATTACCCAACATTTCACCACACTGTGATAAATGTAACTTCACAGAAACACCCTTATTACACAGTTATGCCCTATGTCCCACTTTGCAGAACTTATGGATAGGGATTTTTAGATTTTTTTAAAAAAGTTACTGGGAGTTGAGATTGAAACTGATCCAGTATCACTCAACCTATCAGAATGGCTGAGGAGACTGCAGGTACCTCAGCAACATCTTTTATCTAATGGGCTTCTCACTGCTAAGAAACTGGACAAAGAGGAAAGTGCCTACTGTTAAAACTCTTGCAAACTGACTTGACTTAGTTCACTTTGTACTGTGATCTGAAGACAATTTCTCCCGTTGATCAGGGACAAGTAATCAACTTCAGGGATACTGTATACTGTTATGTTAAGTTTTCTGATATATTGTTTGCTTGAAGGTGCAACATGTAGGAAATTGAATTTAAAACACTGAAAAAATTACCTAGTATTATCCACTGAGTGTGAGGAAATAACAGTGTTGACGTTATGTCATAGACGTCTATGTTTTGTGTTGAAGCGATATTGACTGAAGTTAGCATGCTAACCAGCTAACCTGGGTCTGAAAACCTCTTTCCCCCAGCAATCCAAAGCTCCTGTGTTATCAATACAGACACCAACACTCCCCTGGTAGTCCAGCTTGCTGAACGGCTAACTGAGCTAACAAGCTAACAGTAGCTACAGTCATGGCTGTACAAACGGAATACAGTAAGCAGAAATTAGCAGTGATATGCTGTCCCTATGTGTTTGAGGTATGAATTCAAGGTGGTCAATTTTAATGTCTTGCACCGTTAAAAAAGGAAGCATGTTTATTTGGATGCTATGTATGATCAGTATCCTGTTCTCCATGATAAAAAAATAACTGTTGAAAACATCTGAAACAGAACTACAGTTTTCTGTGTACAACAGATGCGTTCAAATGTAACAACACCCTCTCCTACAGCAGAAGTGTGTTGTGGATCTGAGCGAACAAACCAATAAATTTGACATCTTTGTCAACCTCTCCTACTCTCACCCTTACTTGTCATAATGAGGAGGAAACATAGAATTTAGAGCTTACTTAGAAGTGTCATTTAAAGCCTTGGCCCCAGACCGACACACAGTGTAGATTCAAGGCTTCATGGTTTGATTTCAAGGCACCAGCTGCCACCACAGGACTCCGAGCCACTTATGAGGCTGTGCCTACCAAACCGACAGGCTGGTAGGCAGTGCTGAGAGAACCACAGCGGAAGAGCTGGCAGAGACATGGGCTTCAGTATGGCTTGGCACATCAGGCTGCTGTTTAAAATCCAAACTCATCGTATCGCCAGCCACGGAAGAAGAGATCGAGGTGGCTGAGTCTGTAATGTTCAGTGGTTTGAAAATAGAACAGGAATTTCCCCAAAGGCTTACAATTATGGATGCAAATCACAAAGTATGCTTAATTGGAGTCCCTCTAAACATCAGTCTACTTGACCAGCGCTGATGTATGGCAGAGTACTGTGGAGTACAGAATTTATTATGAGCACTCTATGGTTGTTCATTCTATAAATGTAGGTATTTCATCAAATTCAGCACTCACAACAACTGATTTACAGTTTCAGAGTACAGCCAGGAGAGCTGGATGTTCTGGTGTGTTCCCCTCTCTAACAGAGAGCTCACAGCTGAGATCAGGCCAGGGTGCTGTATATGGGCCCTGTGATGCGTTGCCAGAGGATGAGCCATGTGTGCGGTGCCGGGGGGGTTGCCGGGGCCAGGAGCTGCCCCCCTGACACACAGGAAGCCCTTCCTCAGGAATACTGATGATGGCTGGCCAGGAGTCCCTGAGACAGAGGAAGCTCTCTCAAGCCACCAGCTGCGAATGACCAGCCAGATTCTCTTTCATGGCCTGGGCAGGCCCCCAGATCTGAAAGCCACAACATTATGAGGCTGCACACGGAAAGGTCTCTCTCACTATCCTCTCTCTCTCTATCCAGGATGACATGAAATAGAAAACACACTATCTGCTGTGCGTGATCTCAAGCTGAGGGGAGCCAGCCAGGCTCAGACAGCAAGAACGTGCCTCGACATTCTCCGGAGCAATCAGGCTACTATGCATCTAAATGTGCCTCTACGTCCAGGTGAATTAATGATACGCCCCATTAAGTGTGACGGGGAAGGTTCTACTTCCTTGACTGAAGAACAAAGATAGTTGAATGATTCTTTACAGCGGTAGTGAGTGAGTTTAAGTTGTGGACCTGTGGGCATAGAGCTGTGTCTGTGGAGGGGCTGCTGTACAGTATGGAGCATCTAGCAGATGCATTTATACCGCGGCTCTCTCATAAATCCACTATGGAACCGCTAACTCAAACCACATGGGATTTTTATCTAAATAACGACTGCACCAAAGCAGCTGTATCAGGTTCCGCAACTCCATGGGCAAAGAGTGCTATTTAGCTCTTTTCAATGCCCCTGTCTCAGAAAAATCACTCAAAAAGCATGTTCATGAATTTCCCTCAAAATTGGCACACTGACGACCAGACAAACATTGTCAAACTTTGTTAGCACTCAATAGTGGGTACGCGGTCTCCCTCTCCCTCCATATGGTTGCCATCCATCATTTTCACTACGTTCCTGGGCCAGAAAGATTCCTTGCCAACAAAAAAAAAAAAACAGCTTCACCCCCAACATACCTGCCTGGGCCTAATATATCTGTTAAGACTTAACCAGACTGTGCCACTGACAAGTGTTTACCCTAATCACAGCAACAATCTAATAGAACAACATCATGTTTATAGCTGGAGATGATGTGATCAGAGCATCAAAGACGTGCTGATGTGCAACTGGAATTAGAGTTGAATGACAACACTGCTCTGTAACACTAAGCAAAAGGCCTGACGATGTCATGAAGGAGCTCGTAATGTTTTAAAAGGTATCCATCCAATTTACAACATTGTCTGACTTTAGATGGACAGTTTTTAAAACTATATCACACACAATTTGATTACACGCTTTCTTTTCCCTTGTCAAAAACTGGCGCCTATGTTACCCAAAATGCAACTCAAACACCAACAGTTTAGTCAGAGATTTGGGTGTGTTATGCTGGTACTGGCAAAATGTAAACCAACACTGATGTCACTCATTGATTAGAAGACTAGCCTTAAGTTTGGCATTGCGGCCAACGCCATCTAGGTTTTTAGAACCAGAAGTGGCCATATTTGGATGAGATGGTGGAGCTGGGGAGAAATACGCAATGCCTGTATGTTGGTTGGATCTGACTTAGAACCCTAGGACCCAGCGTGGTAGCTACCCAGGTGACACTTGAGGCAATTTATCAGACTTACAGTGCTTTCTCTGGAGGCATAAAAGGCTTTTTGCATTATTTTTCACACAAGCAGTAGTGTTCCCCAAAACCTATAAACAGAATTTGATGGGTAAAATCAATTATTTTCTTTAAAGAAAACATCTGTCATGTTTACGGACCTCTAAACTAGGCATCATCCGATTATCAGCCTGATTATTGGATCCGATATTCAGCATTATTCTGATTATCGGAATCAAGGTTTCTTTTCTCAGATTTGCAGATCAAATAAATTAATATCTAATAATCAGCAAAGTAACTAACTAGTAAGTACAGTTATCGAACAAAATCTAGTGGAGTGGGCGTAAAAAGTAGCAGGAAACAACCACTCGTTATTCTAAAGTTTGACAGTAAGACTTTTATTTTTACTGTAAACATATATCAGTTCCAAAGGCTGGTTCAGTCTCCTTGATTACCAATAATCTGTATCTGCCCTGGAAAAACGTATCAGTTTTCTATGCCAAACTTACGGTTGAGTTCCATAAGTAGCTATATCTAAAAGTATTTAAGTAGTTTCCATGGCAGCGCTGCAGGTTCTTTTGCAATCAACGTGTTCAGTGTTTTTATCAGGGTTCACAGAAACTCTCTATTACCCTATGCCCTATGCTTGGATCGTGTGCCTCTGTAACAAGTAGCATGTTGAAGGGAGATATTCAGCTGGGAAATCAGAAGCCGCGCTACAGGATATTACTCAGTCTTTTCCCTCTGCCTGCTTCCCAATTCACCAATCCCAGTGTGCCAAGGAGGCTTCTCTGCTTCATATTAGCCCGAGGTTCATTTAAGCCTCCTCTGACACAGCTTTGCCCTTGCTAACCTCCCAGCAGCAGTAGGTTGGAGGGAGAGCTCAGCAGACAAGCATGGTGATATAAGCAGGCCTCTGTTTTTTTTAGCAGAATGACCCTTTATTCTGAAACAACACAAACATCTGCAGACCTCTTTGATTTAGAGGCTATCTATGCGCCTTGGGTGTGTTTCACTCATCATTCACGGGACAGAGGCAGACGACAAACGCACTTCACTGGACTGTACCTTTGCATTCTCAATGCACGGACAAAGGGCCCATGCAGCACTGGACTGCACATCTGCACTGGGGTTTTTCAACAAGGACCACACCAGGCGGACTCCGTCAAGCTGGTCAATGATTCTGTCGGGAGAGAGAGACAGGAAAATAATATAAATAGTGGTAGAAGGGAAACTAATGATGGAAAATAACAAAAGAATAAACAAGAGTGAGAAAAGTGTTGTTGCAATTTCAATCAGTACTTTCATTAGGAGTGGATTTCTGCTTGAAGAATTTAGGAGTGTTACTGATCTGTTTCTCAGAGCTGGGGCTGTATCAGCCTGGCCAGTAGCAGTATAGCAGCTATAGCCAAGTTGGATCAAAGCGTCGATTGATTTCAGCATTGGCTTTTCATCACAACTTGCCTTCAGTCCTGTTCATTTCCTCTCCAGGCCTGCAACCCACCCACTGTCTGCTCGCTCGAATCAATCTTCGAGGAAAAAAGCCTGGCGATACTAGGGCCAGAGGTTAACTCGCATACATCTGTTTATAGTCCTTCATACATGGGTTTATAAATAGAAACTGAGACAAACTTACACTTTATGCTGGTGGCTTGTTTTTCAACCAGAGCCAAAAAGAGGACCTCTTTCCAAATCAAACAGAGTCAGAGACAGGTTGCTCTATATTTCATACTGTCTGAGTGAAGTTTACTTAGGCACAAGCTGTATTTCATGTCACATACATGACTGTAGTCAAAACTGCAGTTAGGGTCTGGGAAGCCGAAGAATTACGCCACAGTGCACCCGTTGTCTGGTGTAAATAACATGTAACGTATTCCCCATGTGTGCTTCCACCAACAAGGCCGACATTGAATGCTGTCATAATTACTTAAACACTCCCTAATCACAGTATCTCCGTGACTGGCAACGAGCGAACACTCATCAGGGACGTCCCCTGCGCCATCTGTCTTCCGTTTGCACATAAATCAGTCTGGAGGGATCATAACATCAGATTCCAGTCTGCGGGGCCTCTTAAATCCGGACCAAAAACAAAAGTGAAGCGTCATATCATCCGCCAAAACAGCTCCGTCTTCCCATGAAGCAGGTATGAAACAGATTACCGATGAAGTCGCAGCTGACAGTGATGGATTAGAGGAGGAGACCACAAACCCTGGAGGCATTAAACAACGTGTGTTCCCTCTTGTAGCTACACAGGATTCAGTGAAGGAGGCGCAATGTCATTAGCCACACAGTGCCTACTGGTTCAGAATGAAAACAAACACGCGAGTACTTCATGGAAAACTTGTAAGTGATGAGGGTTTGTTTTAGGCTTTTTGCAGTTATGGATGACCTGCATCAGAATGATGATGAGAGAATGATTGAGCTGATCAACAGAAGGCGGCGTTTGAGAAAAAGGTCCTGTTGGGAGAATTAAGTCATGTTAACTGACAATAATGCTGTAGCTTACTGTGTGGTATTATGCATCATCATATTTGCTGGCAAGCCAAACATCGCCTAATCACAGGGAATGTGAAAAACAGCTCCGGCAGGCAGTGTCGGTTTGGAGGAGGAAACAATCACATTTGAGTTATGTTAATTGCTCAGCAAACTACTGTACACATACGTGTCTGAAAATAAGCCATTGCCGCAAAACATACAGAAAGCAGCCACTGAAATAAGAATTTTCTGTTTACAGCCGATTGTGAAGGCTGAAAAATTACAGTCTGGCCTAAATATATACACTGTGAGAAAACATGAAGAACATGATGAAGCAATGCATCACACGCCTCTTGTGTGAAGTCAGTGGCTTTATTTTGACATGCTTCGCTTTTTATTGAACCCGTTGTTTTTTTCCTCCGAACGATTGTAAAAGGCTCATATGATAGCCTTAACAGCTAACAAACAGTATAAACTCGGCCATTAAGTTGTATTTGTGTCCAGTGCTAATTAAGAAGGGTCTTGCAGTCCATAACAGCCTTGTAAAAGCAATGAAGCACAGATTGAGGGTGAGGTTAAAGGAACATTGAACAAAGACTGCTCTGGAATGCGGTTCACTGTGTTTTCCTGGCCATGTAGTCTTGGACAGGCTAGGGCTTTAGGTATGTTTGTCTGACCAGCTCGAGTCCTAACAGTGACCACAAAGTTATAGTAAAGCACCGGGAATGGAACCACAACCGTATTTAACACAGCAGGTACAATAAACAAAGCTTTTAAATCCTGTCATTATGCTGTGGATGAAAGGGAAAAGTACCTGTATAATTACAAATTAAAAGAACATAGATTTTCTTAAGCATCAGCCCATGACACGTTAATGATATTGTGTTGAAATCCTGGAATTGATGTCTTTCCCTTGTCAAAACATATGACATCAATAGACGGCCAAGAATATGTGTTTGGAGCTCGTTCAGTAATAATAGTGAGTAAGCAACGAAACATATGTTAAAAGACACTTTGCATGGGGCTGTTTGCTTTGTGCAACTGTACTCTGAATGTCAATGTTAGCTGGTTGGACGCCCTGGAAGAGAGGGACACTTACGCCATGTTGTCTCTGTCTGTGGCACAGGCGCCCACTGCCTTGGTAACATTCACCAGCAGGGCCTGGTTCAATGACACAAATAGAAAATACATGCATGAATCAATATAGGAGCGTGTTCTTAAGATCGGATGTGCAGCAAGATGAAAACACAACATGCCTGGTTTGTTCCAGTGAGCAGGTTAACTAGCAACTTGATGCCTCCACACTTGCGGATGGTGGCCTTGTTGGCAGGTATCTGGGCGAACTCTCCCAGGGCTCCCACTACATTCACCAGCACCTCTTCAGGTTGATCATTCAGCAGGCCAACCAGGGTCTCCAGGGCTTTGTACTCCTGAAGCCTTTCAAGCGTGGAGAAGAGGAGGATAGGCATCTTATTAACTAATTGCTTCACATTGTTTAATTACATTCATTACATCAACTGATAGAGAAATCAACAAACAAAATAGATGACAAAGAGCTCTGAGAGGCTTTGGCAGGGGGGCTTTGTGCTTACTGCTAACTTCACAGTGCTAACATGCTCAGAATTACAATGTTAATCCGAGCATGGTGATATTAAGGAGGTACAATAGTTAATATGATTACCAACTTCGTTGAGGAGAGTCTGTACTTAGGCATAGCTAAATGTGAATGGATCTCAGTTTAAAGATCCTGCACTGTAGAAAGTGAGATTTCCTGTCTTTTGTTATTGTAAAGCAGGTCTAGGTACTATGTAAATAAGGCCATCAAACATGCTGTTCAGGACATCTGTAAATGTCACAACTATACATCCCTCAGCCACACCGCCCACCATGGCCGTGGTTCCAAAAACACAATGGGCGGTGCCTGCTCAGGCCTTCATGAGCTGATTAGTCAGAGGAGACTGGGCTTTTCAGGAAAGTGGCCTTTAAGACACAGGTACTAAAGCGGACTGTTCAGACAGAGGGTGAATAGAGGAAAATAAAGTGTAAACATTTTCTTTTAGACTGGCAAGTATAACCTGAATATGAGCATAGTATGGGCATGCTATTTCGCTAATTAGCATTGAGCAGAAAGCACAACTGAGGGGGATCTGAATGTCATTAGTTTTGCAGGATGTGTGGTCATAAACAAAGACCTGATGATGGCGCAAGAGAAAAAGTTTTACAATTCATCCTGAGAGGGACATGAATGCAAATGTGCCTAATTTCATGGCAATCAAATCAATAGTTAAAACACAGAACACAAATGCCGACCTCATGGTGGCGCTATAGTTAAGTCGTTGGATCACCAATTGTTTTGAGGATACATCACCTGTGAGTCATGAATGTCTGTGCCAAATTCAGAAGAAATTTAGTGGAAATTTTGACCGTGGTTTGACTCATCCTCTCAGGACAATGAATGTCTGCAGAAACCAGCATTGCAATCCATCCAATAATTGTTGAGATATTTCAGTCTAAACCAAAGTGGTGGACTGACCAGCTGACAGACAGACTGGTAACATTGCCATCCCTGGAGCCATACCACTATTGTGGCTAAACATCCTATTACTTATCTAAGTGCACACAGCCATATAGGCATAAAGTTCTTACTGCAACCCAGTAGTGCAGGCAGTGTTCCCACGGCTGCTCACAGTTGTCCCTTGTCCGTACTTCCATTTCCAAAGCTTTGCTGCGGTTTGGAAACTCTCCCTCCCTCTTTTGCTGTGATTTTGCCTTGTTTGCCCATGCTATAGAGTGGTAAACTATAGTAAACATTTAAAAGGGATATAACGTGGTTGCGAAAAACCTCAACAAACCTCTGATGTACAGTTAAATTCTATGACTGTTTTTATTCACAGTTACGGTTGCTGGCAGCACAGCCTGTAAGCTATTGTAGATGGCCAAGGTCATTTGGTTTTGGTCAGGGTCCACTGACACACCTATTCTTACAAGTGAAAACACTGCTAATGATCAGAGGAGCTGCCAAAGTTGAGTTCAGTGAAAATCGCCATAAAGAAAAACAATGTTTTTCCCATGCCAGCGCTGAAGTGTCATCTGCAATCGCCTACAGTAGAATTATCTTGTAATCACAGACATAACTTTTGATAAATGAACGGTAAGTCGTGCCTATTTTTGTTAAGCCAATCCCAGCTAATTACGTGAGGGCGAGAGTAAAATTACACAAGGCTGCTTGGAGCGGCTTCCACTGCAAACACAGGACTCCACACAACGGGAAGCTTATTAAAGCCTGTCGGAGGACACAGGAACCACAGTGGGACTTCTGTGCAGCGCAATTTTATGACTGATTTCCTTTCTCGAACTTTTCTCATTCTTCTGCAATAGATCACACGTTCAGCTAAGTGCAGAAAGCTTAACTGCTGCCTTTCATTCTAACTATGGCTTTGAGGAAGGCCCATGTCAAAGTAAGACATTTCAGGGAAACAGAGATGCTTGGCAATCGTGACAAAGAGGGGAAGATAGATGCTTGTTCGACCTGAAATTTAACCATCGGATCAATTTATTTCATTTGAGAGGAAACGGCGGAGCAGTCACTTACTTGGGTGAGCAACAAAACGTTTGTGAGGTAAGGAGAAGTATCATTTGGAGAAGCAATTATGGTGTGCTCATCATAGGGCTGGAACAGAGGTAAGATGGAGGGGTAGTCAGTAATTGAAAGCTAACCCCGCAATCTTGACCCCAAACATTACTGCGCTGGCAAATACAGCCGAGACTTGGCAGTCGTGACTTTCCATTGCAAAGTTATTCCCTCGGACTTTTGTTGAGGCTTTTTACAGCACTTTTGTGTGTCAATAACACCTCAGTACACAGGCTCAGTGCATGACGATGCATGCATAAATCTGCAAAAAAATAACGTTTCAGCGTTTCCACTTTCCTTGCACATATAAGCCTGGCTTGGTACAGCCACCCGTGTAATATTGGAAGCCCTACAAAAAACACAAGCTTATGTGGTCTTAAAACAAACACGCTTATGTACTTCATAGTTATGAATGTAATTAGATTTCAGGGCATCAATCATCTCCCATTTTGATGCATCATTAATCAGGAAAATGGCTTACACATGCTGCTACTTGTCTTGAGCGGAGGTCCCCCGACCTCAATACTGTCCAGACCACGCAAATCATTAGTCACATAAAAGAAAAAAAGTGATGTTGTTTGCAAAAGGCCACGGGGCCTGTTTCATTTGACCGTGTACTGATTGAAAGGAAAAGTGAAAAAATATCCACGCTCTGCTACTCATTATTGCTAAAGCAAAATATATTCCAAAATGATTTTCAATTCAGTACAACACTCAGCCGGTGATTGATTCTGAAATGAGCGCATGCCCCTAAAAAACAGTTACCATTAGCAGCCTTTGCCTTTTGACAGTAATGGCTTGGTCACTGACCTAGACATTTAAAGTGATTCAAATAAGCCTGACAGAGGATGAAAAAACAGATCCACTTACACATTCGAGTGTGCATTAAAAACATTTGCCGGCCAGCATGCTGGTTTCCTCCCGAAGAGGTAGCCACATATCACCTTTGCTCACATCCAGCTGCCCACATCATCCGAAAAACAAAGTAAAACATTAACACAGACGGGAAAGAAACCGTGAATAATTACGGTCTCTCGGTAATCTCACCCGGATACCTCTGTGACATGTTAAATTTAGAGTGAGAGCAACCGAGTGTTTTTTAGTGTTTGCAAATGAAGTGTCACTAAATGTGGTTTACATGTGATTAATGGCATCATTATAATTATTTCTATTATTGTTATTATCAGCAGTAATATAAATATTTCACATAGCAACAGTGTGACAAGTCATTACAAGTGGCAGGGAGCCTGTGCTGGCAGCAAGCGTATTATGCTGCCACATTACTCACGGCCAGTGCAGTTAATTTGCTTTATCATTACGCCAAGTTGCAGTCAGAAGGGTTCCCGGTATGTATGAGTTTCAGCACGAGTTTATCTTTAATTAAAATTATCAAGAAGCCAGTTTATAAGCTTGATTTGTCCTATTAAACGCTGTCTGTCTGTCTATAGAGTAATATCCATGCCACTATCTTTAATCACTTAATGACAATAATAATTTACATTAAAACAAATCAAATGAAATTGATTTCTTTCATGACGTCTGTTAAATGGACAACGATCTGTCCGTGTTGCTTTAAAAGAATGTTATCGTCTTTCCTCCGCTCCCGTAAAGGAATCCTCGCTTAACTTGATGTGACAGCAGACGCTCAGTTCCAGTTGGGAGGACTTAACTTAGACTTTAAATGCAGGATATCATTCTGTCAGTCATGATATACGAGGTGAAGAAATGTCATCGCAAAAGTGCTTCTGCTTCTTCTTCTTCTTGTTATTTCTAGAATTCTACTGCATTTTCAGCTACACGGCCCTGCCTTTTATAGGTGAGAAGAGAGACATATCCACATAATCTGACCTCAGTGAAAAGCCTCAAACTCTTTATCATGAAGATTATTAAAAGACAGTGTCCTGTCAGTTTGTGGCTACACTTGAAAGAATAGGTTTTGAATTGATTAATATGTAATAAAGATATATAATTACTGCATGTGTAGTCTCACACTGAATAAGTAAGTTAATGCAGCTACACTAAATCATTCTTTCAAAAACGCACCAGTGGAAATGCAAAGTGCTGCCAGGGCATGCTCTCTGGCCATTATTTATTTTAGAGGGCAAATTACTGACTAATCATCTAACACTTAAGTGCAAGTCAAAAAACCTATCCAGAAATGTCACAGCTGAAGCATCCAGGCTAAATGACACTTAAATAAACCTCTGCCTTCCATGACAAATGATTAAAGGCTCTGTCAGCCTGCTTCCTCTGACATTAGACGATCACCAGCGCAGGGCTGATTCTTTCAGCATGCCTACATTTGGTTAAATACTAACAGGACTTGACGTACACGTCACTGAAGTCCATAAAATCAGCACGCCGACTTGAGCATTTGTTAACGCTGGGAAAGATTGAATTGTAGCAGCAAACACTCACGTAAATGATCAGAGCTGAAGGAATCCAAAAACTTTACATTCGGAGCAAATAATCACTTCAGGCTGGAACAATGGTAAAGAAAGGGAGACATGACAATAGCATGTGTGTGGAAAAAGTGACACAGCTAGTCATGAGTGAATAAAAAGTATAAATACTGTATGCGATGATGGCGTGACGACCATAATGCACGCGAGCCAGTTGAACCCTCTTACTGGTGTCCTGTGTTCACATGCTGTGTTCACATGCTGTCAACCACATCATCTTAGCGAACATATTTTCCAAAGGTTAAGGCACGTGTGTGAAACGCCTTATTGCTGTTAATCCACTCTCATTCTGAGGCTCATTACACTGCTATTCCTATGGAAAACGACTGATTTATCATACTAATCTGTCACCACTAATTACAAACACACAATCATACAAACCAAAATATATTACTACAATGTGTTTCTGTATCTGTGGTATGTTGAGTTGGTGTGTGTATTGATAAGAGGTAGTAATAAGGTGGGACTGAGTCGTGGCTTACTTAGTTACATTCTCCACACTGATGGAACACTTCCAGATGGCCCCGGTGGCAGCGGCCAAGAGCTGCTTGTTGCTCGCCTTGCTCAGCAGTGAAACCAGTGGCTGCAAACCTTTGTACTTGTGCACCAGGACACGGGTTTGTTGGTCCTCAGCACACTACAAAGTCAAACAGTGGGTCTGCGTTATTGCCTCTACAAGCTGGGTCTACTAAGGAGAAAACAATTAGTCTGAGAAACTATTTTACTCCTTGTCCTTTTTTTTCCAGTTCTGGTCATTTCTTTCATCGACTATGGGCAAGAGTGTAGAAAACAGGTACCTTAAAGATTGCACTGGCACAATGCATTTGTAGCTCATCATTGTTACTGCTCAGGTTTTTCACCAAGTCCTTGATCATGCCCTCCTTCTGAATGGCAATCCTGTAGCTCTCCTGCAGTGACATGACAATTGGCAGACCACATGATCAACATAAATTGTTGAATGCATAATTATGTCACATTAGTTATTTTCTTTTTTATTACCAAGGAGGGTATGTTTATATTTGTGGCTTGTTTGTTGGTTTGTTTCTTTATTGGCTGGTTTGTCAGCAGGATTACACAAAGACTACTGAATGGATTTCCATGAAACTTGGATGGAGGATGGGTCTGGGCGCAGAATAAAACTTTTGGTACGGATCCGGATGAAGGGATTCATCAAGAATTGTTTTTTCACTTTCTTTATCTTTGTGAGATTTTTCGACATCTTCTTTAATCAACATCTTCTTTAATTTCTCTGGGAATAATGCATGGATTTTGATCTTTGTTCTTTGCAAAATTAAGTACAGTACACTGTACAGTACATCACCCTCAAGGTAATTATGGTTCTAATTAACTTGAGGGTGACTTCACCTTCAGGCTTCAGAAAAAAAGATATTTTGTACTTACAAAAACAACTAAAATAAAAAAAAATAAACATCGTTTTTGTTGTATTTTTATTGTAATAACTATTCTGAACTAATAATCTTGCTCCTGACAAATACCCTCCATATTGTACTAAAACCAGCTAAAACAATACAGAAACTAATAAAAAACTAAACTTAAACTAATCATTTTTAAATAATACAAATTAAACTGAAAAGAGCAAACCCTCTGGAAACTGAAACTAAACTTAACTGAAAACAAGAATACTGAAAACAAAAATAAAAAAAAATGAAAACAAATGAAAAACACAAAACTATAACAACTCTTTCCTTCACCTCTGAAGCGCACTCCTGCAGGGTGCCCACCACGGGAATAAGCATGTTCTCGTGTGGAGACTTGAGCAGGCATCCCAGCAAAGGGATCCCCTCAGCCTTCCGGATGGCTTCCTTGTTCTTGGTGCTCTTGCTGCAGCTCCACAGAGCCAGAGCCCCGCAGCGAGCCACCTCCACATCCTTCTCTTGGGTTGCAGTCAGGTTGGCTAAATTAGGCACGCATTCCAGCAGCTTCACCTGAGCAGAGAGACAAGGGGCCGGGACTTACATGTGAATAAACATGAACATGAAATGTGTGCAAACAAGCGGACGAGACCACACATGATTAGCAAGAAAACTTCCACGCATAAATTCGAGGACTCTGAAAAGTTTGCTTGCACGATTGGAGTGATAATGTACCGTTCCAGATGGCATTGGAAGTTGTTGGCTGTGATTAAGGGTGTAATTAAAATTCTATTACCCACTGGGTCTGCAAGGAAGAAAAAGCCAGAGATGCTAGGAGTGGAAAACTGTCAGGATAGATGTTGATGTTAGGCTTGAAAAGCCCAGTGTGACGGTTTATGGCCATCATTCAGTGTTCTAATCCATAGCTCCTGGCCGGTGAGACAGAGCAGGCAAGGCTACAACACACAGCACAGTTCAAAGGTGGTCTTGTAGCGTAGCGTGAAATTAATCTGCCTTCGCGAGCGACTTGCACATGAGAACATCCGATTTGGGGCTGAGGAAAATATACAAGGCATGCAGGCTTTAATCACAGGTCCCTCTGTCAACAAACATGAATGCAGGTCAGAGGATGTCAGGGACATTCTATCTGTTTTGCCCCAGCACCCAGACTGCTGTTTTCAAAACCTGCGTGAAAAGGGACGGATGGGATTCTATCTGGCATTTGCATAGAGTGTGAAAAGGGTATGAAAGGGTGACTGACTCGCAGTGCACACAGCAACATACAGTAGTTCAGGAGCGTCTGGATATGTGTTTTACACTTTAAACAAAATAGTAATGGTAATAAATATGTGGATCAAATTAGAATAAGGCACCGTCCTGTTTTTCCAAAGGTTCCACGGTGTCTGTGGTTTAGAGCGAAAACGTTTGTACTAAATCACAAACTAGACGCAGACATAAACAGACAAGTGTTTTTAATGGAAAATCTACCACTGCACTGCATGTACATTAACACCAATACAGACGGCTCAGGTTCTGCTCTGCAGTTTTCTCTCCTATTGCACATCATTTTGGCCATACAGAGAGGTTTTTAATAATTTTTTGTTGCAACACTAACCTGAATCTTTAAGTGTACCCACCAGTTTTTTTATACCGCCGTACTGCCTGACGGTTCTCCTTGCTCTGCGGAACCTGGCCACGTTAGCAATGGTCTCGGCAGCGAGGGCCTTAAGGTCCTTGACTGGTGAGTCCAGGATCTTCACGATGCTCTGCAGGCCTCCCATGTCGACAATAGTTCGACGTATTTGCACGTTGTGACTAATCTTTCTCAGGATCTTCAAAGATCCGATCTGAAAACACACACAGATGAAACTGTCACACACTGTAAGATAAAGCTTTATATTGAAATCCGTAATAAGCGTTACTTAAAGGTCATATTGATAACATTTGTATGTTTATAAAACTCTTTTTTTATATAATACTATACTTCTATAGAGCTCTTTTCCTTAAAAACATTACGATGATTGTGAATTCATAATTTTTAATCTGTAAATCCTAACAAGATGTTTATTAACATTAATAAGCCTATGTTAGTGCTAATAATAGCATGATAAACATGTTAACACGATTGGGATGCTATTACTATAGGATAGTTCTGGTATTTTAAACCTGGGCACTATATTTACATATTTGGGGGTGTAAATGATTCGTACTGACCAAAAGTTTTTGAATTCGAGTCCGGTAGATTGCCTCTTCTGTCAGCGGCAACACAGCTGCAACAGCTTCAACATAATCCTTTGGGGCAAGTCCAACTGTCAAAGTTACGTGCGCTAAAACTGCTGTTTTCACCACTGACAGGCTGAGGTTGTAATTTTGACAACATTACGGAATTGATTCCCACAGAGATAGATGTGAGATAGAAGTCTCGGGAAGGGGAAAATCTCACTCTGAAATCTGAGGTGAGTTTTTCAATGCAGGAAAACAACAGGTCGAGTTTGAGTTGGATAGTGGAGTTTGGGGTTTACAAGGAACTACCAATCAGAATTTATTTCCAAAGTCATGGGGGGATATTGAACTGATTTTGACAATCTAGATGAGGCGAATACCATAATAACTTACCTCGCAAGATTTCAGAGCAACACTTCTCCACAAGCAAGACTTGTTTCTGGTTGTGACAATGTGGTCTAATGCTGTAGGAATCTTTTCTATAATGTCGTCAGACCACCTCAGCCAGTCAGTGGCAAAAAACAAGCACTTTTTATTGAGGTAACCTTGACAGTTGTAGTTGCCCCAAAGGATGACTCCGTAGCTGTGTTGCAGATGCCAACTGAGCCGATTTACTGTACTTACCGAATCCAAAACTTTTGGGTCAGCATAAATCATTTACAAACCAAAACATGTAAAAAAAACACTGTAATGCCTCTTTAATACTTAAACAGTCTTATTAATATGCATCTTATAAGAACTTATAAGGGCCTTTTTACTGTACCTTTAACTAACACTTATAGCATAAATATAAAGCGTAATCAATATTCTAAAAATGATAGATCTGTATTGAGAAAAAGAAACGGTTGCCCCAATGCCAACATGAGGCCTCCTTTTGGACTAAGACTACACAGAGCGATATCTAGTAGCCAGACATTCATCCACATTTCTACTAAAAATAGACAGGACAGAAAGCCGTAATAAAATCGGGTTAAAAAGCACCCACACGTCATTAGGCAAACCGGTGAATAATTGCTACCCTGTGTTTTTTCAAAGGCACGCTCTCTACCCAGCGCTAGTGTTTCTGTAACTAAGACACAGGCTGGCACACATAGCCGGCTCTGTTTATGCCTGTAGGACATCTCGGTCCAGCTTTGGCACAGCTACTCACTTTGCATTTGACTTCATCTGTATCCAGCAAGTTAATGAGGACTTCAAGGCCACCTACATCCCGGATGGCCAGTTGGCACGTCTCCTGCATCAAATTAAAGTCCATCATGGCGCACAGGGTGAGCACAGTGGCCGTCTGATCGCCTCCCTGTAATAATAATGCCAAACATGAATGAATGAAAAAAGAGGAGACAGAAAGGACCAGAGGAGGGGGGGGGGGAATTAAACATTAAACAGACATTTGGAAAAGAGAGGAGGATGCAAGCCTCCCTCCACCGCCCCGCCCTCCCTCTCCCTCTCCCTCTGTTGTCTCCCCACATAATATCACTCCTGCTGGGGTTGTTTTGTTTGAACCACAGCCTGCTAAGTGTTTGTGGTTTGTGGTGGTAAACACTGATGGAAAGAAATGATTTGCTAACAGCGCGCTGAGTAGCGACAACAAGGTCAAGTCCAGAATCCGTTAGACATTGCCCTTAAGATGACAACGATTAAGATTCAAACCCTGAAACTAATGTTTTGACAGTTGCTATATACACACAAATCATTTAAGACCCGCACCCTAGCGATTAGCAACTTAGCAACTACAACACTACAAAGTCAAGTATTGTTCGAGGGGGGAAAGTCTGCCGTTTGATTTAAATGCAAGCCCATCCGCACACACGTGGCAGGGAAACTGATTGGGTTTTATTGCCGCCGAACTAAACGAACACATGTGTTCTCACGAAAAAAAAGTAAACAATACAGAGATTTAAAATTGGACATGCGCGGTCACGACCGAACACGTGTGGTAGCGGCAGACCTCTCCTAAATTTAGTGACCAAACACTTGTTGTCCTTTTTTCAGATTCCCCTCACACTGCATAAATCCACGTAATATCCTCACTGTGGATGGATGTTGACAGTATTATGGCGCTTAAAATACCAGCGCTGGTGCTTCGAGACGGTTAAAATACCATCCAGGCGGGCAGCGATGGTGTTTTTAATATCACCATATTTAGTCTGTATCATACGCAGTCGCATACCAAGCTCTGTTGACACGCAATGGTTTTGATCACGAGGAGGGGAAAAAATCGGTAGTCAGATAAAACAGAAGCTCGTGGTACGAAAAGGCATCAGTTCGCTGCTGTAATACTAGACCTGCTACATGGCTTTGATATGTGACACTGAATCGTCCAGTCCAAAGTCTCCTGGCAAGTGAACAATCAAATATTATTGCATTTTTTTCGCAGCAGCAGCGGTTTAAAT
The DNA here is from genome assembly GCA_039737535.1 of Lagodon rhomboides. Taxonomy (NCBI): domain Eukaryota; kingdom Metazoa; phylum Chordata; class Actinopteri; order Spariformes; family Sparidae; genus Lagodon; species Lagodon rhomboides. The sequence goes on along the minus strand of CM077803.1, from coordinate 7,617,736 downwards.
GTGCAACAGATAGAATTCTCATCTAGCAGATTCAAGGTCGCCTCAATCCTTCCAAGATCCAGGAGCCTTTATTAGTTGCACACTTCTCAGAACAATTTGAGACTTCAGGACCATCCTAAACAGATTATTTAACTAAACATAAGAATGCAGCATGTCCTCCGACCAGCTATCCGTATACGTAAGTAGAAAATAGCCTATCACTATATAGAAGGCCGCGGCAGTAATCTGTTTCATGCAGCTGTTCATCAGCGCGGACCAATACCACAGTCTCAAGTGGTGTTTGATCATATCTCCCTCGCAAAGCAGCGCTCTGACACAGCAGGATAACAGCCACATGTGTTCTCCATATCGCGATGCGAGCCTAAATGTGAACCATTTGCACATTAACAGCAGTGGATCTACTGCTTCCTTTGTCTCCTCCGCTCTCGCTCTTCAAAGGAGTCGACGGGCGAGGTTCGTACCTTGTAAAAGCAACGAAAAAAAATGGCTATGTTTGGGAGTAATAGCCGGGGAAAACAGATCATGTGCTTTCATTTTCGTGAGCTTTGGTCTTGAAGTATTGTCGAAATTCTTTAAAACATTGACAACATCTGACTATCTTTAATGGTGAAAGATCTTTGGTTCTCCGAGCACGATGGGGCAGATGCTTGAAGTGGAACCAATTCAAACACTATTCCATCTTGGAACAAGAAATTCGACCTGACTAGGTCAAAACCTTGTTTGTGGCTGGACCGTGTCTGGTCAAGGCGCAAAAATGTGGTCTATTTATTACTGGGTCAAAAAGCGTTAGAGTTTATGATAAGAATTCTTGGATATGAAATCCTCATGTGCCAGAATGAGCAGAATATTCCTTTGTCAGTGTGCAGAATGGTCATTATAGTCACAAGTTACATTCATAGATTTATTTTCTTATACATATTTTACGCATTATTAAGACTGTAAGTAAGTAATGTAATTTCCCCTTGAATTAATTAATTAATTTATTAATTAATTTAAGCTTAACTATTCCCTATTCATTTTGCTATGACGAAGGCAGTACATGCAAATGCAGCGGCGGCCAGTAGCTACTTGTAATCCTCGCTGCATTTTTGATATATTTTTTTCTATTTTTTCGCCTCTACTGAAGCATGTTTTGCCTACAATAAAGATGCAGTCATCAACATCAGAAAAGGAAGTATGGGGTTTTGACTGAGTGCAGCAGACTGTCACGGGAAGCGCTGCAAACACCCCAGGAAGAGAGGAGAGAAAGGCCATCAGAGCTAAGCTGACCCGACTTGGACCAAAAGCTGCTCCTCTATCGGGCCTTCTCCTGGCTGACGTCTGATCGCAGGAGAATAAAGTGGAAGAAGTGCGACTCAGCAACAGGAAATCAGAGACTGCTGTGTGCACATCTTCACAGAGATGTGGTTAACCCCTGACATCCTGGATCAAGCTACTGAAGCGGATGGGCAGACTTTGTTCAGAGCCAACAGGACACAGGACTCCAGTAAGAGGAGAGGAGGAGGGCTCGAGAACAGTCAAACCACAGCTCCCACAGTTACACCTGAAACTGCTAGACCGCAGGTATGTCAAGTCTGATTCTCTCTGCTGTTGTTCTTTCACACAGAACCGGGCTGGATTAGAGTTAATATTTAATTGATGTTATTCTGGTCTTGCTGGTGATAGAGATGATGTTAGCTAATGTCACAGCGAAGATTAGCTGTTGTCAGCTAACACTGCTAACCTCAGGGTGTATGTGACAAACAGCAGCAGAGAGAAAAAGACTTTATATACACACATTGATGATAACTTTGACTCACATCTTCAGAGATTTAAGAAATTGTGGTGAGTTTAAACTGCACAACAATCACACTGACTGCACACCGGTGGTTTTCATGGGTTCACCTGAAACTGGTGGGAACAGTGAGAGCCATAATAATGCTGACATTAGCTTTTACAGAGAGCTGATGTCCCGCTCCTTCCGGTGAACCTCATGGGACCTTGTTTTGGGGAATAAAAAACTGTACAGTAGTTGATGGGGAGAGACAAATACATTGATCCCGTTTGACTTTTTGAATTTGACAATTCGAATTTGAATTCGTTTTGAATCACACATTTGATGAGATAAGTTTTTAATTTTTGCATCACAATTTTCATTTTCACTGAAAAAAACTATTAAGATTATGATGATGTGACATTTATGTGGGTATGTGCCAGGAGGACATGTTTTATTCTTCTGGAGAAACAAGATTTGTAGGCCAAGGCATCTCTGCAGTACTTCATGATGCTGTTTTGGCTCACATTTTGCCTTTACTTTTTAAATCGCAGCTTCTTGCGCTTTGGATTTTCCACGCTATACTGCGTTTTCAATTATATCTCGATAATTTGTGCAGCCCTGCTCTGTACCAAATTCGACAGCAAATCCATCCAACAGTTGTAAACACAGTTTCACTCTGAACCAAAATGCCAACCCTGTGGTGGCGAGAGGAAAAACAAGGGTTTCACCAGTGTGATGGATTCATCTTCGGGAAACTATAAATGTCTGTACAAAATTTCCTCTATCTATTTGTTAATGAGATATGCAAGTCTGGACCAAGGTAAGACACATCGACAGAATGACGTTGCCATCCATACGGAGCCACACAGGTAGTGCTACATACATATAAATCACAATGTAAAACACTAAGGTAAAAGAAGTGACAGATAAAACCTCTTCAGGCCGATAGAATTATGTAACGACAGTGTATACAGCAAACATATACTACTAATGTACTACTCTTAAGTATGCCACATGCTATTTAGGCGGATAAAAGTCATTACTCAGCAGTTCAGTGGTAGCTCATCTAGTTATGATTAAAGGCATTTGAGAAAGAAGAAGGCAAAGAATTTATCCACTTGTCGTATGAAATTACATACAGTAAAAAAGGATTCAGAAGAGATCACACAGTATGAGGGATCAAATTCCATTCATAAGCTGAACCCTATATCTGCCACTTAAAGATGATTTACACATTTTGTCTTCCTGTACTGTAGGTGTCTCAGCCTGAGCCACTAAATAGCGGATGCCTTTATATTACTGAATGGAGGTCTTATTCTAGTCTGGTTCCTCTGGAGCAACAGGCTGGATCGTGCAGACACAGACTGGCCTGCCTGAGCCACTCCAGGCCTATAAATCACAGCACTCGGCATGTGGGAGCAGGTATGGGGTTAATAGGGCTGTCGACGACACCCTGTTGACCTCAGGCCCTTTTCGTAAACCATTTTGTTGTGAATGTTTTGCGCACGAGTGTGTGTGTCGGCTTGGACTTGATCCCAGCAGGGGGAAATGTGCATATTGAATATAAATGCTGAGATGCATAAGAGTGCACGTCTGCAGTGCTGGACTGGTGACAAGTGGACTTGGGCCACCGCCAGCCATAGTAGAGAGAAGTAGCGCATGTTGGCAGAGGTCGAGCCGTAGACGATGCATGAGGTTTCATACTTCTCTGCAGTCTACAGCAGACTTCAAGACAAGGCTACTAATGACAAGAACAAACCCAATCTCCTGCTCTGTTACGGGAGCGGTACTGCAGGGATGAATGAATGATCACTGGTTGTTTCTTGCTCCGTATTTGACACAAAATCTCCCATAACGTAAAACTTGATCGCTTAAGAGGACTTGCTGTCATAAAATGAGTGCGGGGCGCGCTGAGCAAACGTCTAGTCAGCGCTTCGAATTGAAAATTTGCTGAACTAATGAGAAAGAAATGACGCAATTATTCTTGTGCGTAACTTCTCCAGACAGGACATGCTGGAAATGTATTTACAGGCATTAAAAATTAAATGTTTTAATTCAGTGCTGTAGTTGTTAAAAAAAAAAAAAAAAGCATGGATTGGACATAATTGGCCTTAAATCCACTTCTGCTGAGAAAATGAGCCGGTACTGGCTCTCGTTCACTGGAGACAGGATTAGTTTTAGTGTAGCAATTAGTAGAATGGTTCTCCTGAGAGGAGAGCAGGGCAGCAGTACTGCGAATGCCCAGCAGAGGGAGAGCAACCTTAATGAGGGCTGAACACAATACCATGTGTGTCAGGGACCCAGCTCAGCTTGTTAATCTACAGAACTTTTAAGGGAAACTTACAGAAACAGAAGAAACAGAGGAAGGAATACTGCACTGAAGGCAACTTTTTTTCTAAAAAATCAGTCTGGTTCATTTTTCCTTTGATTGGGACTGTTTAGAAAAGCCATCTGCTCATTAAAAAGAATGTAAAAAAAGAAATTATGAACATTGTAAAATTGAATTATAAAAATGTTTACAGAACACAATATTGAAATGTTTATGTGTTAATTAGAAACATATTGCTTATCAGACACAATATTTATGTATGTGAAAAAAATGAAAATTGTTTTATGTTTAGAAAGACACAGGCCAACCTAACCGATAGCAGCTGGTGAAGTTTCGCTTTATTTAAACAGACCTCACCATGTGATGTTATTCAGTCCTGACTAGTAAAACTTCCCTTTAGTGTTTTTAGCAAATTTTTACCTTGGTTGTCTCGTTTCCATGTTAATGAAAGCCTATATTCCATATATATACGGCACAGTGCTGTAAATAAAAAGCATGATAAAAAGTTTGCATATACTGTGGCGGTGAAGCATTACAGACTGGAATAAGGAAGGATAATTCTGTTAAAGCTGTTTTCCATGTCGGTGTTACAGACATGTCCTACAGTACGTACATACACCTGCACAAACACACACACACACATACTATATGAACCCACGCTTGCCGGATTTGGTCAGAGACCATGTAACCGTTTTAAAGGTACAGATCTCCAGTCATACAAGTAAAAAAACAAACATATCGGAACGCGAGGCAAATACTCCTACATAAATATCATTAAAACACAAAACAGAACATCCATGCGTTGCTTTATGAAAGAGTTAAACCTCCCTGAGTACAAACGGCTGCCTATAGTGCAAGGGGGAAAGAAGTGTGGTGTGGTGTGTGTGTGTGTGTGTGTGTGTGTGTGTGTGTGTTGGGTGGGTGGGGGGGGGATCTCCTCCTAAAATAAAACAGATATTTAACTTGGCCCATGCTAAGTTTCAGCATCTGATGGTAATGATATTATAAAATGACTACTGGACAAACCCCATAAATAACTGCGCTGTGTGGTTTCCAGACAGACAGAAAGCTAGGATACGTTGGTTACTGCGCCGCTGCATCTCGCTGAAGTGGGGACACACACACACACACAGACAACCCCTTAAAGCTGACGCCACCGTCTGAAAAGCACGAAACACACAAACCGTCTGAATTTGCCCCCTTTCATATCATTTACATCTTATTCTTTTTCCTTTCTGGAAAGGAACAGCAGCCTGCCTTTAGAGTTGGAATTTCCTTTTGATATATTCTCCTGCATTTTGCTAAGCTAAAAATATCAACCTAGATTTGAACTTTAAAGCAGTAAAAATCTACTCGGTTGCACTGTGAACGATCTCGTTTAGCACCAAGCCACAGAACACAAATCTGCTGGTTATATCGAGAAAAATGTCACATTGTATAAAACTAAGCTATGTGGACTATTATTACACAGTGAACTAACATTAAAGGAACAGTTTACCAAATTAAGAAAATTCAGACATGACTGTATGTACTCCCCTCAATGCCGATGGAAAGTTGGCCTAAGTTTCGTAGTCCACAAAACATTTCTGGAGCGTTCAACGTTGCAGAATTCTCCTTAACAACTGAAGTAGCTGGGGACTTATTTACCATTTCGCAGCCATTCTCCAGAAATGTTTCATGGACTATGAAAACTCCCCGACTTTCCATCGGCAAAGGGGGTGAGTAGATAATGAGTGAATTAACATTTTTGCGTGAACTGTTCCTTTGCTCATTTAATTTTCTTTCAGTTGAAGCAGCATTTAAGGTGTTTCTGCTGTTAAATATAAAGAGACAGGTTTGTACCAAAAATAAAGTAATGCAGTCAGTTTCTGTCTGAAAAATACAGTCCAGATAAACAGATAACAGAGACCACTCAGTGAGGCAGGGTAATCACTTAAGTCAAGTGGTCAGTGTGGTCAGTCTGGGTCTTTTGCGCTTCTATCCTATCTTCTCTTCCCTCCATGTTTTGACACATAAATATTCACCATATGCCCTGTCAGACCTATCAGGAGCGCTTCATTTTTATGCCTCTGCGGTGTGTGCAAACAATCCCTCCAGCCTCTGCCATCAGACAGCTTATTCCCCTCCGCCTTGGCACATGTGCAACCAAAGAGGCCCGTGTCAGAAACCAGGAACCCGCAGGCCGAGCAAACCACTTCAATAAGCATCTTCCTACAAAGCCGTGGACCATTTTTTTTCATCTGACGTCCTCTTTTTTAGTGATTGGCACCTTGATATTTGTGAGGTAAAACAGATAGTTTGGATGATGTGATTGGTCATGATATCTCAAGTTCTCCTACGTCTTCATGACTAAATATAATTTTCCATGGATTGCAGTTCCTGAAAAAGTTTCTGAAAGTTTGGAATTCATGCACAGACGGAGGAGAAAAAAGAGCACGGACTTCATTGTTTCCTGTCAGTTGCTTGAAATCAATCAGAGGAAGAAAAACAGTTACTCGCAGGGTGACGTTCCCGTACCTTAAGGTACTTGACCAGCTTCTGGATCTGCCAGTATTCAGAAGGCAGGTCTGTGTTGCTCTCTTGACGGCGCTCTGGCTGCTCTTCCTCCTCCTCACTCTCAGATGAACTCTCACTGAAAACGTCTGCTGGCACGGCTCCTGCTGGGTTCTTCCTGAACAAACAAAAAGAGCAGATAACAGCGCACTTCAGATAACAATCCACAAAGGTTAAGTTTAGTTAGCGTAACGAGCAGACGATACGTAGCTGGACGAAACGGATGGAATCTCTTTTTCATACGTTTTAAATGGGAAAAACAGCCTGGTCATCCCACACAAGGAGACCCATTAAGGATTCTGAAATTCAAGTGTCAAGTTTGAACTTCCTCCTAATCCGAGCAGCAGGAAAAGAAAGACCGGAATAATGTCAGGGGAGGACTGGAGTCTTCATCATCAGACTCGCGAGGTTATTGATGCAAACAGAAACGCAGATGGCTTTTTAAGGCCACTTGGATGACTGTATTATGAAAATTGGGCACTGCGGAGCAATGAAATTTGGTACGCATTCAAATGGGGCCGCTGAGAGACAGTTCCCATGTATGTAGAAAATAGCATTGCCAGGGGAGCATATTATCAGAAGGAGCGGGCCGATATGAAGGAGCGCTTTCCAGGAAGCGACATGATGAACGCGGAGCGAGACCTTCGCGAAGCAGCCAGCCTGAACACTGTCCTGGGTGGCGTGCGACCACGACTGTGATCGAGTGACTGCACCCTGGAGTCTTTTATTGCCTTGACGCGAAGTGATGAGCAGTAAAGAATGCTATCATTTGCTAGCATCAATTTATGTTGCTCGCGGTCTCTGTGCATTGGCAGATGGACGGTAAGTATGGAGGCAGCTGAGGAGAGACAGCTGCCAAGAGATGAAGGAAGGAAAAAGCTTTAACATAGGCTCTTGTTCAGTGCAATGGCTAATATATTTGCAGTGTACACATTCCACTACACATTTCACAACTGCTAAAACAGCATTTTGCTCTTCTTATATGTTCCTAAATCTTATGTCGGTAACTCCACCTGTAGAGAAAGAAACAGTCCTAACAGATTAACAGCTAGACCTGGACACTTACATTTTCTGGGAGGACAGGCGTCCTGGTAAAGAGGACACAGAGAATTCTGCTTTCATCTTGCTCTTGGCCCCGAGCTTTTTCTTCTGGATTTCACCAGACTTCTCCTTCCCGGAGCTCTTGCTGGGATTTTTTCCCTCCGCTTTCCTAAAATGATGTGAAAGTAAGAGTCATTATGCCTGCTTCTATTTTGAAAACGGTTATTTTTCTAACATAATCATTATTTAACAACTCAAGACAAGAGGTTCAGTGGGCACTTTCTTTTGAGACACTTTTATCACGAGCCAGTTTCTCCTCAAATGGGTATAGTTATCACAAGGTACAGCTGCAACAGCTCAGCCTTGCTAGATCTATCAATCAAAGACCATATGTGATAGATCTTTTGGGATTTTTTCTCCGACTTTCTTCCCAACATTTCTGCCGGTAATTGGGTAGAAAGGGTTTCCACACTGTGAACGTATTTATTAAGTCAGATCTTGGTGTAATCAGAAATATTTGCACTTGCCCCAAAATTCAGAAACCATAACACCATCTCTTTTCTAATGTGGGACAGCTGGGCGAACGCACTTAGCGCATGTGACGAACGCTCGACACCAAAAGCTAATCTTTTCTACAAGCGGGATCCCCGGCGCGCAAGTTACGTCGCAGCCCGAAGATATTTCAGGACACATCTAATCACATACCCACATGGAGACACGAGACCGAGATTCTTCCATCTCGTATATGGTTCATATTTCTTCTCGCCGCCTGCCTTGTTCGGCGTGTGCTGTTGTCCCGCCTTCTCATGCACATTCTTTTCCTGTTGCTCGCAAGACCTCTGGGGTTGGCCTTGTTCCTCTGCGTCAACCGATTCCACATGCTGGATCTTTTGTGTTGATGGAAGCTCTTGAACTGCAAAATCCTGTCAGTAAGTGGAAAAAGACAAAGTCTGGAGAGTGAGGAAAAAGACCTCTCTCAATTTTCACCAGAATCACAGGGATATACAATAAATTGCGTTTTGCAAAACAGTATGCGCTCGAGTTGTGAATTCCTCTGGACGATGCTTTTTAAAACAAAATAGCCGTTCTGGTGATTCTTGCGAAGCTGTGTGCCACATTTTCCTCTCATCTGACGCGATGCCATTATTTGAGCCACATTACGTTTCAATGTCTGACAAAGTGTTTACTCCGAGGAGAGCGCATAAACGCAACAGAACAGTATCAGTGACACATGAAAAACATAAAATTCACGTAAAAGAACGTTCCCAACAATATGTAGACCTGCATTACAATCCAGTCTTTATTGAGGCGCTGGAATAAAATAACACTTTCCTAAAGCTTTACATAAAGGAGGTCCCCCTCTGTTAATAAGCTGAACAATATCAAAAAGTTTATTGTTTCTGTACATTCCTCCCCCTAAAGCCTCGCAGCTTGGCACAGACAAAGTAACGCCTTTGTGTCACTGTTATTCGGTTAAGATTTTCTTTTTTTTTTTAACTTTTGAAGGTCTTTATACCGAACTTTACAACCTATACACGAATGCCAATAAGACACATGAATGGTTTGCAGGCAGGAGAGTTTTAATCGCAGACACCTGCTCTGCTGAAATAGCTCAGACTGTCATTGTTTGTTAGGGGCTTAACATTTTTAGGGGCAGGGAAAAAGAATTAAGATGTATTTCTATGGCTTGTGTTCACGCATAAGCCGGTGCCAAGCATGCCTGATCGCTTTTCCAAAGACTTGTTTTTCATAAAACACAAAGTGACCTGCTATTGGAAACATACAAGTCAATTTACCCAACCACAGACCCACAGTCTGACTTTATTAGGCTAACCAACCTTCTTTAATTCTATTATATGTAAAATGGACAGAGTCCATGCTTACAGAGGGGAAAGCTACAAATTCCCTGACATGCCACAGGAAAAAGTCATACTGCAGGTGCCACTCTGCATCTGAAAACACTACAAACCTGGAGACAAATAAACCAGACTGTCGCCTGCAGTCTTTTTAATAGCGGGTGACATTCAATCATTAGTACTTTTCTTTTCCTTTGTTGTCTTTTTTCGTACCATTTAGCGACCTTAACTCCAACTTTTAACATGTGTTTGGAGTCGATGTGTATCTCATTACTTGATCCATACTGATGGAAAATCAGCAGGGCGGCAAATCTGAAGCCACTGGCCATAAAACATCTGTCAGTGGCAGGATTCTCGCAGTCTCTGCTGACTGATTGTGACAGTGAGGCAGTCTAGATCAATTTCAGGATGAGAATAACAAAAACAAATCTACAACCCAGGGAGTTTTTTTGTGCTTTTCGCTGAGCGTCCTGTGCATGCAAATACACAGCATGTCCAATTTCCAATCACGCTGTGATGTCAAAACGAATCCACAACACTGAACAGAAGAGGCGAGTCTGCTTCCTCCCTGTGTTGCAGACCTCGTCCCCTTTGGCTGCCTCTGCTCGATTGATTGAGGCTGTCTCATCTAATACAACTGTTAAAAAAGACCTGCTTCCTCACATTGGGAACACGCAGATATGTTTGGAGATTAGGCGCTGTTATCTTTGGCTGTCGCCTGTCGAGTTCGAGCTCCCTGTGTTGCAATCAGGGAACTGAACCGCGATCGTGTTTCTGACAGACACTGCTGCTCTTGCTTACTCAAATTACAACTGGACTGGATCGAGTCGACAAGAATGACCGCAATTACTTAATATCTCAGACACAGGATCCACACTACACGATTTGATTGCCGCTTCAGAAATCAATCAAATGAAATTTCAAAGCCAACGCGTTTTTTAAAACGACCCTATCATATGAAGGTGATTAGCTCAAGCAGAGGCAGACAGAGAGTCTTCAGCAGTGAGAGTGAAGCTGAAGTTACAGGACACTGCGAGGCGTATATCAAAGGAGTTCAAGAATCCAGAAGAAAAAGACCCTGACAGTGATTTGTGCCTCCACACACTCATTCACAGCATTTTTTACTGCTGCTGTCCATCACTTTTAGATCGTTCAGACGTTAAGCATCAGTCTTCACACAGGAGTCATAAAACATAAAAGCCTGAATGTCTGTTTTTTTTTTTTTTCACACAGTTCAGCCTGGCACTACTCATTGGTTTATTTAAGTCTTGATTAACCCCATTCCAGCTTACTACTCTGGCACCTTTAGATCGATCATCTACTGCAAAAAAGTCATGCGGACCAATGAATCAACCAATTTCACAGATTTAATTTTGATTTGCACTATTGTAAAGGTTTCTAATCTTTTCTTTTTTTATTTAGACTATGATTGTGTCTGAAATAGTCCCTCATCCACTATTAAGTATAAGTACTAAATACTCAATAATGTACTACATGCCATGGACACTATTTTTTCCTGTCGATTGTGGGAGTTTTGGACTATATGGTACATACATTTCAAACAACTTGGGGCAATCGAAAAACAGCATGGGGTGAGGAAACATGATGCACTACACAGTAAATATGGAGTCATTTCTGACAGTCTAACAGCTGAGACACATATCCTGCATAAGCGGCAGGTGTGCATGGTGGAATGTGTTGCTTTTCAATTCAGCACCTATGTAAACAGGTTGGAGCAGCCACAGAGCCGGCGTGAGCAACATTGCTCACTTGCGTGTTATGCGAGCGCAACATCCAGAGATTCATAGTCTCGCCTAATTGTTCTGCGACATGTGTGCTGTTCTCTGCAAAAACAGGTCTGAAAGTGACCTGTAAACATCATACCAGTGTCTCACAACAGTTTTAATGACTGTATCTGTATGTGATAGACATGAAAACACTATACGCAACAGTTGAAGGGCAGTTATAGTCCGGTGCGTTCTCTTTTTCTTTCTCTCCCTAACCCTCTCCCTCTTTCTCTCCCACTCTGTCTCTCTTTCAACGAAGGTAAAGGGAAATCACATCGTCATCTTGATTGATAATTATCAAAGGCACGCTCCATGCTGAAGGATAAGTCTGGCAGTAGCAGCGCTGCAGGAGCAATGTGAGCCGCAGCAGTTCAGCACATTCTTGAATTTATTTGGCCAGTTATTGTTGTCCTTGCACAGCAATGTAAAACCGGAGACATATTTCTTGTATGTGTACATATACTTGGCCAATAAAGCCAAAAAACAAACAGAAATTCTTCACATTTGTAAGTTTACTATACTGTATACTGTTGTTATGTGTAACTATACATTAGTTCTTCTAAAAAAGAACATACATATTGCCTGTTACTCTGACAAAGAACAGAGGTCCAGACAGTGGGCAACAAGTGGTCTTTAAAGGCTTTGATGAGCCTGTGATGATGCCACATTTTCCATCAGACAGTGCGAGTGAGAAAAAAAAAATAAGTTTCATATTTTTAAATGATTACCAGATTTTTTGGGTACAGCTGGAGTCTATTATTGAGGCGATTTGTTATGTCGTCAAATTACTAAAGCAGGAAATAGCACTTCGGGAATAAATCGAGTGCGTGTCTGTCTGTCTGTGTGTGTGTTTGTGTTGAGGGGGTGGACGGTGGGTGGGATGGAGCTGTGCTGTTTTGAACGGGGAACAGGGAGGAGGTCCCTTCAGAAATTTTTCAACACAGTGACAACCAGACACTAGCTCACTAGCGCGGAGCAGCACAGACACTGATTACACAATCCTAACTCTGTTTATGAATATGAGTCACACAGCATCGGGGATCAAATCAGATGACAGAAGGATGTTGTTCGAGGGACAAAGAGGCGTTTCAACACCCACACATCTCCGCTTCGAGGGCTAAAATTCAAGGCTGCAAAAGGGATGACATATTGCGTTGATGATAATTGCATCTGCCTGTAATTCACTGTACCTGCTTGTTTATGTTCTCAGCGAAATGTGGAGATCTGCTATTCAGAAGTGTTACCAGGTCTTGGTACATAACACTCGTTCGCTCATAGCCACTCTCCTCTCCATCCTGTTTTATGCCCTGTGAAAACAAAGTGAAAAACAGCTTCATTAATTCTCAAAAACCACAATTATAATGTGACCCACATGTCAATTGGAATAGCTGAGGTTAGAGTGCTGCCAGGCAGCCTCACAGAGGAAGTGTAAGACCATGTAAAACCGCTAAACTATACCACTCTTTGATGTTTCCTTTGCATCAATGTCACCCATTTGGTTTGGGGTTGCAGTTTTTCACCTTGGCTGAAATATTTCCAGGTGAAGAAACACGGGCAGGAAGCCTAGGGCTTGTCAGCAAAGTCAGTGGAAGAGTGAAAGGTGCTGCAGCACGCAAAAATCTCCCCTTAGAAATGACTGCAAACATATTCGGAGGGATTCCTGGCATTTAGCAAGTATCTGGAAGCTCTCTGGGTGATTTTTAATGTAAAGTTTTCAGGTATATTTATCAACGTAAATTAAAACTTGTTCAATATAGTTTGTATTACATCACCTGATCGTAATTAAAAACACAGGCCTGTTCTACGAGACTTTAAACAGCATCAGAAAACATTACTAATTAACTACTACTACTAATAACACTACTAATTTTTTGGTTGCATGTATTGAAATGTAATCTGATATCTTTTGTTTCAAACTTTTATGGATTATGGTGATTTGCTCTTGCCCAGTTCTATTACTGGGTGTGGTTATATTGCAGCCCACTGCGCTTTGTTTGAATACTCTGCCCCTTCCAGATGGAACAGTGTGCAGGAGCATTTATAAATGACAGGAGTAATTACTCTTGGTGAACTCAAGTCAGTCCTAAATGATCTGGAAAACAGCACTCCTGGTCAATGCCTCTGCTACTTAATGCTTTGTTTTTAACTGTATTTTGTGCATCTCAAAATGGCTTTTGTAGCGTATGATAATTTGATTGAAGGATCTCTGTGAAAGAGCCAGTGGCTCAAGGATTATAGACCAATGGCACTGACCACTCACTCTTAGTCTTTGTTAGTTTGTCTGTTTTTGTCATGAGTCTCCCGGGTTCCTGTTCCGGCTCCCCACGTCGGCCTTGTGTTCCTGCTTGTATGTCCACTGCTTCTTTGGTTTGTACTATATTTATTTATATTTTTGTTTTTTTCAGTTCTTTAGTTCTCCAATTTTTCCCTGCTTCTCGTGTCTTTTGATGCCTATATATATAGATATATACTCTATATATATATATGCAAAGTCGTCACATATTATATATATAGACTTATGTTCATTTTTGTTATTTTTATAATTTAGTACTTTACATATTTTATTCTTACCTATTCTACTCTTACTTATTGGGGAGGAGGATACACAGTAACTAAATTTATTGAGGTCTACGTCTTACATTCGAGATTTATGATTAAAGAAAAGTACTTAAAGCACTCGCAATAACTCTTTTCAGAATCACTTGAGCGCTGCATTCCAAACATAAATAGGTGAATTTGCTGCCACTTAACTGACTGTGCAGTGAAAAATTGGTCTATCAGAAATATGCCAGACAGTATCCTCCCTGAACATCGCAGAAAAAAGAAAACAACATTATGCTGACTGTTGCAGCTGATGCTTTATCTTCCTTGTCTTACCCCGTTGAGGAAAGCTCCAGCAGTGCTGCAGGTAATGTAGAGGGTCTCAGTGTCACAAGGCTCAATCACAAGATAACATATTTCACCCTGCACCTGTCTCCACGGAGGGGCACGACAGCCATTTGAAAATTCATAGTCTAAAAGGTAGAGAAAAAAAGAAAAGAAAACTTTATACTTTACTAGCCTGGTATCAAGTCACTACAAGTTTGTCTTCAGATGAAGGAAGACACAGTGGAAAACTGTGGAGCAAAATAAGGAACAATCACATATGCTTGGGCTGTGAAGAGGGTGACACAGTACTCCAAGCAGCACAGGTCCGAGACATGAGCCAAGGGGGGAGCAATAGTTTCACTTACAATATGAATCGTCCACTAAAAAAAAAAGAGCCACATGGTGACACTATCATATTTGAATGCTTGTTGGGAGAGATTTTCATATAAGGTTTTATTTCAACCTGAGAGAAGGACACAGTGTTTTATTGAAGGCATGTGAGCTACACTGCCATGAAGCAAAAAACAGGCCCTGACTATGACTTGGTAAGCTGCAATCTGGCCAATATAATGACTTCCATGTCTCTTGTGGCGGCAGAACACTGCCTTTTTTATATATTTTGGAATATCCAGCATTAGTGTTAACAGCAATTGCTTTCTTTGCAACCCAGTGAAATGTGGAGATAATTCAAACCTGATGTGTATCGAACCGACTTCAACACCCTCGTCTCCCCGTCGCTGCAGAACCGCCTCAACAGCTCAACTTCATTCTTCACTGCGGTGGGGTCAAGCCTGATTTGTCTGAGATGAAAATATAGGAAAGATAAAACATAACAAACATCCAGTCCAACTCATCTATTCGTGGTTACTTTTCTAAATCCAATGCCTTTTTCCAATAAAAAAAACACAACCACATGTTGAAGTAAAACTAGTTAGGTCTGAATGAAGGGTAGCCTAAAGAGAATGAATACTGAGAGAGCTGCAGATAGAAGAAACACCTACTGGGATATCTCTTTGAGGCACTTGCTGAGGAGCTGGGTATCCATATTTTGAAGCAACAGGAACAGTCTGACCTTGACCTCGGAGTCTTTGCCTTGATCTTCCTCCTTCACTTTGCCAATCAGACTTAGTTCATCAGTCTGGGCGCCTTCTTTCTCCAGGAGGCTGGCAAAGCTGGGACCAAGAATGTTTACAACGGGGTGTCTGTTTTCTGAAAAATTAAGAGAATAGTGTTATTGTTTGGGGTTTTAGTAGAGTAATTTCATGTTTTATGTTGAAAGAATATCGCCTTCTGTGAATTCAGATGTTTCCAAAAATGTTGATAAGTAAGTTGGGTTTATTTTTTAACTAACTATACAGCTAATTTACTTTTCCACATGGATTTCTTTTCAAAAACTAAGCCTACATTCCCTCTCTATGAAAAAAATCATAATACAGTCTGCTGTCCTACTAATACATATTACCTTTTTTCTTTTTGGCAGAGGCCCTAAAGTAAATACTTATCTGTTAAGAATTGCCAATGGCAGCAAAATTGGATGGCTGCAGAGAGTAACTAGGAAGACAAACAAATTAAGTCTGTGGGTTATGACGGTATGCTGGTGGCTGGACTGCTTAGGATGCAAATCTCATCCTGTGGTCATTGCGCTTACCTTCTAGACATGCTCGAAGCTCCTCCAGCTTCTTATCGTCTGCCAGATGAACAAATTTAGAGAGTTGGCTGAAGCTGCGTACGTAAACAGTGGGAGGGGAGAGCTGCAACAATGGACGCCCTTCACTGTCTTTCTCGTGGGACCTTACATCAGAGTCACTGAGGAGAAAAGAAGAAAAAAACACTGAAAACCTCAGTTTAATATCTGTTATGACTTGCATTAGATTATAAATGCCAATACACGTATTGCTTTTGTATTTCTCTGCTTCCCGGCTATTAGATAGAAACCTAACCACACACTGAAAGTAGATCAGAACTTCTGATGATATCAAATGGAATGTATTCAGTCTAAGTGAAGTTGAAAAACAAATTAATTATAGCCAACTGCTTTGAGTATAGCCAAGGTGAAATACATTTGGACACGATGGTGACAGCATATCCTGCACAGACACGTAATACTGAAAGCAGTGGCCAGCCAGCTGCAAGCCTCGTGATTAGGCCAACCTGATGTCATAGTCTGTTTTGAAATCAGATGCCACTAAAGTGGTACTCCACTGGAGCGGCTCCTTGAACACATGTTCTGCCTCCTGTGGGTGTTGGGAGCTGAACTGCTCCACAAAGTGCAGGATTTCTTTCAACAAGGACTTATTCATTGGCGTTAACTCCAGTGTGCCAGTGCCAGAGCTGGCTGTAGTCCACTGGGCTGCCCTGGACAGTGACACCCCCATCGCATGGGCTGGAATATTCTGAAAGTAAAGATATAAAAACAACACAATCATTAACACTGTGTGGCTTCTGAGGGTTGTTACTTTGCTTCACTTTACTATAATACATATCTTATCAACTTAGAGATTGGGGCCCTATGTAGAGATATTAATAAAAGGCTGTTTGAGATCTGTGAAATATTTTTAGGACATATTTTAGAGCTGAAACAATTAGTCAATTAAGTGATTTTATTTCTGATCAACAGAGAAATATATACATAAATAATAAATATAATAATACATAAAAAGATGGTCTTTTTTAAGATTTAATGGCACACAGTTCCCAGTTGCAGCTTCACAACTATGAGGATTTGCCTTTTTATGACTTACGTGATAGTAAACAGAACATCTCAAGGGAATTGTGATGGTCTTATTCCTCTAGTTTCTGACATTTTATAGCTTAAATGACTAATTTCTGGCCATAAGACATGATCATCAGATTAACTGATAATGAAAATAATTACAAGTTGCAGCCCTAATAAAAAATGTTTAATCAATATTAAACCACCTTTTTAACATGTCTGGAATAAAGCCTATTTAATTTATTATCAGCTTACTGCACCAGGCTGTAAAAGTATAATATAAAAGTATGTCAAAATAATATTCACATGACAACGTCATAACTGTAAATACCGTTAAGGTCATTAGAGTTAATGAGTTTGGGATAGGTTAAAGAGCCATGGAAACGTTAAGAACCCATACAATATATACTTAATCTGACTTTCATGTCACTCAAACACATTCTTACAAAACCAGCTATTAGCACACCTTTTTAAAGCTGAGTGACTTTTGTCAAACAACAGACAACACTGAAAATGTAATTTTCTCGAGCAAATTTCGCACACCTGTTTGTGGAATATGCATATACAGCATATTTCACACTGCATGTACTGCGTGAATGAATAATTTAAAAGGACGTGTTATTACTTTCAATAATGTCAAGAGGTTAACGGTATTTCTGTAAAGTGATTTTACCTAAATTTTATGTACCTAGGTAGGATACCTTCACACTTGATATCAAATCTGCATCAGTGGTGTATTATTTATCAATTTATCTTTATTAACATTGACTTTAAACGTTTAGAGAGAACGCTTACTAGAGTTAAGTACGAACTAAGCCAAGCCATAGTTTACGTTTCAGCCAGTTAACGTTAACAAAGCTGCTAACGTTATAACGGTCTTTAGTCTACCGAACTATAACAAGTTTTTTTTAGCCTTTTCTCGTCAATTAAACACATGTTACCTGTTTCTACCCTAACTGTAACTACTAGAGTCGCTGCTTTAAAGCAAACTTACCGTGTATTTAAAGTTTTTTCTCTATTTCAAAACTTTTACCGACGGTTTGCTGTCCATGGAAACCTCACGCTAACCTGTCGCCGTTACATCCGCCCCCCTTTGGTTGCTAGGATACATCCCAACACAACGGAGCGCGGATTGGGTCAAAAATCACCAAACCCGAAATGAACCTGCGTTACTCTCACAGATAACAACTCAGCGATCCGCACATGGGGTAAAAACCCATGGAGACTAACCGAGCATTGCCAGTGCATTGTAATACATTCAAGTCAGAAACTCTGAGTTATGAAAAAAGCATTTTATTTCAAAGATTTAGTTTCTAACATTCGCATACAATATGCATGCAGTGAAATGCAGGATGGCCACTCTTGAGGCTAAACAGGTCAAGTGGGCAATGAAAGACAAATAACAACTTTGGAAAAAGTTATATAAAATTAAACTATAAAACATGTATAGTAAGTCTAACATTGGATATGCAAGTGTTTTGACTTGCATGGCCAGAGACTCTAAAATGTCAAGTCAAATGTTGTCATCATAATAAAACCCATGTATGCTTTCCTTTTAGAGTGTCCACATGACCGCATATTTGAGAGCCTATTTCCTCTGTCACTACTGGTTTGGCACTGTCCTGCAGATAAACATCGGCGAGTGAAAACAGTCTATTTCTGTGGGCACTCTCCGGTTCAACACAGCAAGTTCACTCAGTTCAAAGTTATTAGGTAAATCAACACAGGCTGCTTATTCTTGACATGAAGACCCAAAGGTGAATAAACTCTTTTCAAGTGGAAAAGCCACTGATGTCAGCATTCTGCGTTTGAATTTGATATTTAATTCTGTTCTTTTTTTCTTAGCATATTACCTTCCACCAATTTAAAGTGAACTAGTGGAGCCACTTAAGATGGTGGTATATAATGAGAATGATTTGCAAGTTTGATATGGTCAAGAAAATAATACTTTGGACTCTTTTTATCTTACACGCTGAAAACCAGACTCAAAAGTGATTCAAAACAGTGAGAAGAATGCAGGGCTAAAATGATAGTCATCTCCATGGTAGTTCAAATATCCTCCAGACGCATGATTCATAAATGGGGTACAGACATGTTTCCATTCAATGTGATCAAACCCCTTTCCCTCTTTAAAGAACACATTTGTGTCCTTATTGTTTGGCAGCTGTCCAGCCAGGGGTGTCTCATGGCCGGTGAAACCACAGCTTTTCTCTGGTACTTGCCTTGTTTGGCACACTGTCCGCCAGGAGCACCTATAGTGCAGAGACTTAGTAGTAGCTCATCTCTAGTACCAAGAGAGTTCATGCTGGATGTTGCTGCTGGAAGAGTGGATTTATGGGTTTGCCTCCCCCTCCAGGTATTCTATTTGGAACAAGGGGAAAGCTGTCTAAATTAAGAACCGTTGAGAATCCGCAGTGGGGTGCTGGGGCGGCGGAGCTCAGACACGCGGCGAGCGAACTCAGACAGAGCTGACGTAAAGTGTGTGCAACTGTGTGTGTGTGTGTCTGAGTTTGCCTGACAGTGAGGCAGTAAGGGGGAAAAACAGAGCAAAGAAAGATGGAAGACTGAAAAGAAGCAAATGGGAAGAAAAGCAGGATGAATGAGGCTCTTAATATATCTCACCCGGGGTCTCATTAGCGAGCCTAATTGCCGTTCGTTAAAAGGGATTAAATGAAACCTCTGCCTGAGGTCAAACAAATACACTCGGGGCTCAGAAGCACCTGCTCGTTCTTGGATGTTCTCTTGCTGAAAACTTAATACAGCATAATAAACACAAGTGCTCTCCGTGCTTTTTCTCCAATGCATGAGTTCAGTCACTGATTGAACTGCATGGAAACACACTGATGACATGGAGAACGGTGCATCGGCCCAGACTCTTTGCGCACGGACATCATTACGGCAAGTGTTCAACCTCCACAGCACTCCATTAACACCGAGATTAAATTTAAACAAGAGCAGCGCGTGCATAGGAAGAGTGATGATGAGGATGTGTTGCCGACTACTGTTCCTGTTTCTGGTTTAAAAGGGAGCCACGGAGCGTATCTCCTCAATTTTCCTCCCTCTCGCTCTCAGGCACGGATTCACATCCTCCAAAGAGCTCTGATGTTTGTACAGGCTTCGTGTCAAGTCGAGTTCGGCTCCAGCTCGGCTCATGGCCGTGCGGTCGAAGCAGGAAAGGATGAGGGGTGACACTGGTCATTGTAATGAGCACCTATGACATATATGTTGCTAATCCATGTGAGGTTCCGAAATAGAAACAGTTAAAGCGACTCTAGCGGGAGGCTTCGACCACATCACCTGGTTGTAAAACGGTCCAAATTCTGGCCTGTTATTTCCCATAATCCTCTGTGTTTTTAGGCAGGGACAATACGGGCCAAGTGTCTTAAAATGGGATTCAGCATGGGTGATGGGTGATGTTAGCCTACAAGGAGCCTGGAGACCTGTGGTAGAACTTTTTTTTTCTTTTTTCATAGGAACAGTTTATGGCATCCATTTAATACACTATAGGGTCACTTCTAGCAAGGTTATCTTTGTTCTTCAACAACGATGAGATCATTTGGTCATAATAAGTCACTGACTGTTTAAATTGGCACTAGCATAAGAGGAGATTGGAAAATTGCATTAGGTCCTGCTCAAACTGTAAAGAGGGATATCAGAAGCAAAGGCAGCCGCGCCAAAGACAAATGAACATAATACAAATACACAGTCTGAAGAATATCTCGGCATTAACCCCTCTACGTCTTATGTTACCTATCAAAACAAGGGCAATCTCGCAATTGGTAATAACCAAAAACTGTAAAGACTGCGATATTTCACCAATAAAATGTGTTAAAGCTACGTTATGCAGGAATTGGTTTGTGCGATTTGGCCACCCCCTAGTTTCTGAGTGCAACACCACAGTGGTAAATACAAGTCCCTGGTCAGTACCGGGGCAGGTGTGGCTCAGGGATAGAGGCAGGGTCTTGTTATCTGAAGGTCACTGGTTCAATTCCCCTGGTCTGCATGTTGAAGTGTCCTTGGGCAAGATACTTATCCCCAAACTGCTCCTGATGTGCTGGTCGTCACCTTGTATGGCAGCCACCGCCATCAGTGTATGAATATGTCACTCAATGTAAGTCACTTTGGACAAAAGCATCTGATAAATGCCCTAAAAATGTAGATGGAAATGTTATTAGGTAGAATGTCTGATAAGCTAACTAGCTGACAGCAGTCAATTCTTTAGCAACAAATAAAGCTGTCTGTCATGAGAAAACACCGTAGATAACCAAGCACTGAGGCAGAGCAGCCTCAGAACATCATAGGGATTACCAAAATTAATATTATCTCCATAAAAAAACGATACAGCTTTATCAACAAAGTCATAATTGCGCGACACAGTGCAGTACAGCATGTCACAGTTCTCCTGGGGGATCCTACCAACCCACCCAAGTCAAAAGCAATCAGGTGCAGGGTGGAACAGAAACCATTCTCCCTCTTACAAGACAGCGTACAATCAAAATTATTTTAAGGCTGTTATTTCAAGACAAAATAGTTGCAAAATGTTGCTTTAAGTCGTCCTAAAAGTTGAACACATAATGCACACTACATATAAATTAATCTGTTCTATATGAGTCTCAGCAAACAAAACCTGATACTGTTGAGAATATACTTTTATGCAACAATATCACTGCTTAAACCTCTCGACATGGACATAAACCGGCAATTGTGGTTTTGCACACTGCACACAGCATGCTTTTCAAGTGGCGATCGCTTAGTGCCAGTGCTTTCTTTGGAGTGGATGGGCGCTTGTCAAATATAGAAGTAAGACAAGATTTATGGCCATAGTGCTTCAGAGGAAAACCAATGACAAGGTCTATATCTATAAGGCTTAAAACACATCTTGTTTCTCTTGGTTGCAGTTCCTGCATGGTGACACTTGGATCCTCTTGCAAAATCATCGAGGCACTTCACAAGCGCTCTTCATGCATTTCCAGAAAAAGATGAATGAGCGCACGCAACCACAAAACATACCTTAGAGAAAATCGTATCACCATAAACTTGAATGTTCCTAACTGATGGTGTTCTCTTCTTGTGCACAATGTCATTTTGTTTAAAAATAGGAAAATAAACATGGTAAATGGACTTGTGCTTCCAATAATGCTTTCTCCAGTCTACTGGACGCTCAAAGCGCTTTACAACACTTGTCACAATCACCCATTCACAAACTGATGGCAGAGGCGCAATGCAAGGTGCCATCAGCTCATCAGGAGCAATGTGGGGTTTAGTATCTCGCTCAAGGACACTACGACCCACGAGACGACCCACCCTACCTCCTGAGCTACAGTCGCCCCACAAGAAGCTATGTTTACTACATCGATGTCATGAGCAAATTTACCTCAGCGGAATTGATGTCTATAAAGAAAAGATTACATGCATGCATTTCACTTTATAAATGACTTGATTCTGATGCTGGTTGCCTAGCTTGTTATGTGTTTCAACCCGTACCTTAACGTGTTTCAATCACCCAATTGTTCGATATCACATTTTACTCAAAGTCAGGCGTGCTGGTGAGCTCAGTTGATTAGCACAGTGCTAACTCTTCCATGGTTGTAGCTGTGACCCCTGTATTGGTCAGAGTCAGTAATTGTTTCGGCTCCGTCAAAGGGGTTCTGTGGAACTTCTGTGTTTTGTCGGGATGGTTGTGTTAGTTTACGTTAGCGACCTCAATTTCTAAACTAACATGAGCTACCGTTGCTCTCTGTTAGCAGAGCAGAGAGCGGCACTGAGACGAGGCACTTAAGAATAAAGTCTGATCCTTTGGACTGTCGTGGAAAATTGGACCGAGAACCCTTCATAAAGAAATCCGCAGTCCAGAAGAATCAAACAACTTTTACAAACTGTCTACAGTCTTGTACAGGCAACCAAGACAGACAAGGAAAGTCTAATTTTTCATGTCATGTTAGAATCTGCTCACATGCGGCCAGTGAAAAAAGTGAATTTACCTTTGTTCAGTTGTGGTGTTGATGAGGTGAGGGAGAGTTATAATTTATAATTTTATGGGAAGATGCTGTGGGGAAGATAAAAGGGGGGTTCCATCATAAACTCACACTGCACATGTTTACTGCAACTTACTCTTGGTAATTCTGTAAATTATTATTAATCATATAAGTATTAGATGTAAACCCATCCTGTCCTGCCAAATGTGACCTCAGCCAAATACTTGTTGTTGGACCCCTTCCTGCTTCCCACCCACACTTCCTGCCTTGTGTACGTACCATGTCACCTCCATGGAATAACACTAGCCGGCCCCTGGTTTTCGAGTGTCAGTTGGTTTGAGGCTTCTTCGAGACATCTTACAAGTGGACTCCAGGGACCTCACTGCAGGACAAGATTAGGAGCCGATTTAGTTAATATCATACTTTCGAAAACACGCAGTGAAAACTGTAACTTCATGCAACGAGTGGTTTGTTACACAGAACCATCCAGAAAGTTGACCTTAGAGACTGAAAAAGGGCAGGCACTTTCAAAAAAAATACTTGGCAGGTGATTGGATTAACCCTCTATCCATCCCAGTGTATCATGGGCTGACAAGCAGAGCCAGCTGGTAATTTAAACTCTTTCCTAAGGCAGTCGGAAGAAGAGTGATGACATCTTTTCCATCAAGAAAAGCATTCTTGAGGTAAACCATTGTTGTTTTCAGTCACTTCTTCCGCTGTTGTGACATCTAAACCATGCCCATAGCTGTCAGTAGTTCCTTAAAGCATAATAACTGGTCTGAACCACTGTGGTTCGGCAAGACGCACGTAGCTTGCAGCCTGGCGAGATCGATTCACAAGATCACATGATAACATGGTCTCACCAATCCAGCTGCCTTGCAAGGTAAGTGAAACTAGGCATTTTGGACGACTGGGGTCCAGTCTGGGGCCACAGGCCAGGTGCCCACCTTCCTGATTATTAATCCAGCCTTGGGAAAATTAGATGCTGACCATGTACTTTAATAGCAACATGACCTGTTCAAGTTCAGTCAGGGACCATCTCTCTAATGTCTGCTATTAAAATGAAGTCTACGATGCCCAAATAACTATTTACAAAAACAAGCATAAGAGCTGTCTTTTGTCTGGTTCATGTGAGGATATGTTGACCCCACCCTCACCCGTTCACCAGATAAAAGGCATCTAAATACCCTTGAGCTGGCAAAAATCTGTTCTGCTCAACTGATCGCGTCGCCCGCGCTCCCCCTCTCCTCGCCCGGAGATTGCAGCTGGTTCTGTTCTTTCAAGACGTTAGCACACCGAAT
Source organism: Lagodon rhomboides (assembly GCA_039737535.1). NCBI lineage: Eukaryota > Metazoa > Chordata > Actinopteri > Spariformes > Sparidae > Lagodon > Lagodon rhomboides. The sequence goes on along the minus strand of CM077803.1, from coordinate 7,593,557 downwards.
AAAAAAAACACAGATCTTCCCTCGCTTTCTTTCTTCCTCCCTTCACCTCCTCGCTTCTCCGTCTCAGTCGCTTCATCCCTCACAGTGTAGTTATTATTTTGAAAGTGCGGTAAGGAGAGGCCGTCCTCAGCCACTAACGCTTGGAGAGCCGTAATGCAATTTGACTTTTTGCTTCAGAACCTCTCCAGGAAGACATCAGGGGCCCTTCGTTCCTTCCCTCCTCTGTCTCATGGTGAAGGGAGAGCTGAGGTCGCAGCCAAGAAACAGGAAAGCGGGCAAAGGCAAGAGGTAATAAAAATCAAAAGAGGGGAGGCGAAGGGAGTTGGTGAGTAAGTGGGAAAGAGAGTGAGAAGAAAACATGGATAAAAAATGGAGGTGGATGTTGAGTGGAGGATGGAAATGGAAAAGGTTTGGGAAGGGAAGAGAGAGTGAGGACGGACGAAGAGGGCACTTGTTAAGTGCAATGAGAGGTGAATGAGAGAGGAGGCCGGTCTGCTGTCCTCCCATCATTAGAGAGAAGGTGCTGCCGGAGACCTTTATGTTGGTGCGGCTCCAGCGTTGGCGCCGCGAGGCCAATCAGAAAAAGACGGAGACGAACGCTGCTCCTCGGAAATAATGACACATGCTCTTGAGAGGCATGAAAAGAAAAGAAAAAAAAGACTTCCCCGTGAACAGACGGAGAGGACTTTGCCTGGAGACAACTCTGTTGTTCATCACATCATTTATTTAAAGCACAGAACAGTACACCTCTTTCTTTACTCTGAATGGTCTTGTTATCCTTTTGTTATTCTTAAGAAATCCAATTGAAGTAAGTTTAAACTTCAACCCTCGTCTCTCTTTTTTGTATTTTTAACTGTATTTTAGCATCCCAGTTGCCAGAATAAATGTTGGCAATGTATGTTTCTGCAAACCGTGGATATGTTGAAACTTAACGTTGCTTTGGGTTCGCCTTCAATTCATTGTAGTGAAAATGCCGTGCTTGCGGTCGGGTTAGGTTCGGGCACTAATGGACTTGGTTAAGGTTCGGAAAAAGGTCATTATTTAGGTTAAAGCTGGAAATTGTCCGCACGGCTTAAAAATATCAGGTTCAGTTCCAACCAACACGACTGTAAATTGTGTCGACTCTCTAAAATATATAAGGTTCAGTTGCCAGAAACACACCTGGAAAAAAATACCTGGTTTAATGTTAAACAGTGGTAAATAAATAGTAGCCGATTTGTCCACCTGGTTCTTGCTCTCTGTCTTTCTCTTCTCCTCATTCCTTTTATGTGCTGTCAATTAAAAGGCACACTTAACAACGAGAGCATTTATAATATAATAAGAGGTAGGGAGAATCAATTTCTAACATTATTCTGATTTAATACTGGGTTACCGTGGGCAACACAGTCAGGTAACATCAAAACCTCACTCTGACCTGAAGCTGGCTGTTTCTGCTGAGAAAAAAACATCGTATGGGCGTGAGAGTGACAACTGCGGTCTGAAACTAGCAATGACACTTGTGCTGCGCTGTGCACCGCCTTGCGCCAAGCATAAGATAGAGCCCATTATGTAGTTGGACACTGGTCTGAGACAATGACGCGCTGGGCTCAAAGTACACAGCCCTCGAGCCAAAGAAATGAGCCGCTGCAGCACTGAGAGAGTTGTTCAGCTGCAAACCCATCTAAAGACCTGTCCCAGAAGCTACAGCTGGTCCCAAACCTCACTCTGGAAGTGACGGTGCAGGAGGAGAGGCCGTCAGAGGAGGTAAAACAGCAGGTTAACCAGCAGGAGAGCGGGCCTGCGCTATACAGGAGGTGGCAGCAACATAGAACAGCAGAGGCATGAAAATAATATCGTATATTGAGTGAAAGGGCAAAGACATTTGATAATAAAGCTGTCAAAACAGATAGGACAGTCAGAGAGTGACCATCTTCACAGCATCTTATGGAAGGTACTGTTTTAAGCATCTTCCTTTCAGGATCATTAGTGCATCAAAGATTCTCTGAAGGAAAGCCTCTGGAGACTGGAGGAAGTCGCAGTCTACATGGATGGCAACACTGTCCACAGCAGGGTCATGAGTCTGCACAATGAGAGGCTACATGAGTAGCGTCACAGCATCACAACCGAAGATGGACAACATCCGAGCTGAGACAGCAGCTGATGAGTAGCTCCAAGAGGTGATCAGGTAACCAAAAAGGGGGGTGGCCTGAACACATAGGACACACACATCCGTGCGAGGGAGTACTTTTCCAAGAGAAATGAACTATCTGTACATTATGGGGTGCTAACCAGGAGGAGTAGGATACTGATACCAGCCCACAACCCACAAGGGAATGGACATGCTGACAAGCGGTCCAAACGACCAAAGAAATACTGAAACAAAAGGATCCTTTACCAGCGCTCATGACCTACAGATCCTCTCCCCAGAGCAGCACTGGTCAGGGGAGAGGACCGAAATGACAGCACATCAGAGCTAGAGATGCTGTGGAGAAGAGAAATCTGGCCTGCGAGAACAGGCGTCCTGGTACGAGACCACGCTCTCACAAGGCTGGACAACCAAAAATCCTGGTTACACCTGCAGCAGTGGCAGGTAAAAGTAATGACACAGAGGTCACACCTCATTGAGACTGAAAAAAGAGCCCTGTACAAGGAAAAAACTGTCAGCATCTACAAGCAGAGCCTGCTGCAGGGTCTCCGGTCAAGACCACCAGAAATAACATACCAGACATTCAGGTGAGCCCAAGATGTCGCTCACCTGGTCCAAAGGTAACCACTGATGGACTGTTACAAACCAGGTCTGGTGAACTCTTTAAGCCTGTCCAGAGGCATGATCTGTGAAGGACAGTTTTGTTCAATTTGTTAAGTGACTCTTAAAACAAGGGGAAAAAATAAGTTTTGGTCTTTTCTTCTTTTTGTACTTGTAACTTAACATTCGGGGTGATCTTTACCCTCAGGTTTTGTCTGTTGGAGAGAACAACACATGGAGCAGAGAAGGTAAAGTCTACTTTTTTGCATCGCGACTGCTGGCATCATCAGCGTCGAGCTGCGAGTCGTTCACGGAGAGATAACATAAATGCCGACCGCAGATGTAAAAAAATATTGTGTGTTTTACTTCTGTGGAAGTAAAGCAAACTCTTCACGGGAAGAGTGTGTTTCACATAAAACCGAAAAGAAATCACTGGCAAACAGTAAAAGACACATTCAGATGCTGTAGTGTGATTCATCAGAGTGAAAAGTAGACTACAGCAAGTCTGCTGAAATATGTGTTTTGTTTGAGCTCGGGCCAATAAGTTGCAGATTTCAAGAGAGCAATATTTTGTTCGTCCGCTCGTTTATATTGTTCATTCAAGTTGTTGCAGGAAGTAAACAGTAATAAACTTGTACACTAAAAGTCACGTACAGAAGAGCTATTCGAGCACTATTTATATACGTGACACAAAGTATATGTTCAGGACCATTAAAAGCCTTGTATAAGTCAGTGTCTTGGCTGGGACATCCTCTTCCAGGCCTTTCACAACAGCGCGGAGGAGTCGCTGGAAGGTGCTGAGTTGGATGAAGTTTAATTTATGGAGCTTCACAGCAAGACAGTGTTGCAGCTTTCTCAAACGTCTGAAGTAGACCGAAAAAAAAAACATAAAAAAGGAAAAAGAAAAAACGGTTCTACAATCTCCAAGTCTGCATAGGCCTTCTCAAATTGATTTGAGTAGACGTCTTTTATGCACTTAAAGTCATTTTTATGTTTGGGTAAGCTTTTCCTTTCATGCAACAGACATAGCTCGAGCATCAGGTAATGCCATCGCTCGCCTATTGTTCACAAATAGCAGCCTTTCCAGTGCTCGGAGAAAAGGACGGCTGCCGCCCTGAGGGAGTAACCCACCAGCCACTTTGAAGCCTAGAAAACGCTCCGAAACACAATACGCTTCTAAGTTTTCAACGAGCCGAGGAGAGGTAGTCAAAGCCCGCGCCGTTCCAATATTAACAATGTAGCCTAATCACAAAGCTCGCAGGACTAATCAGTCTGTCTGTGGCCTGCGTGTGAGCTCTGCTGCCGCTCGGCTGCACAGACCGGGGGGAGGCTCGGTTCGGTTCTGCCTCGCGGCGGGAGCCTCTCTGGAGGACTGCGTAGCGGTCAGAGTGCCAGGCAGCCAGACTTTGGACTGTGGGCATTTCCTCCGTTCAGATGGCTTCAGTTAAAGGGGCGCTCCATTCTCTCGAACTCTGGCTCGCTGCACACCGGCCCCTGTGGAGCGTCACTCGTTAGGTCCTGTTGTCTGCAGCCAAAAAACCTCAACTGCTCCCCGGGCCGGCGCGGCACCACTCCCTGCCATCAACACCTGCTAACACATGACACGCCGGCTCCGGCGGACCGCTGGGAAGAGCTCCCTCCTGCCCGCTCGCCTCCAGATTCCGACTAACAAGGCCTCAGCATCTCTTTGTTTTCCCTGACACCTTGCTCGTCAGATTCCCCCGTCTGCTGCCATTTACTTTTATGGACCTCGAGCCGTGTTTCCTCACAATCGCAGAGTTCTGAAAGTCATCACACTTGAGGTTGAAAAACTGTTATTAGTTGGCAACGGTGAAACGCTTTATGGTTTGTTTGTCTTAGGCGCTGTCATATGGTTTCTTTCATGCGAGTCACGGCCTGCTTCGACAGTTTAACGTGTTGTGTAAAGCCGAACTTTTCACAGATCTGTCCTCCGTCCACAAAGGCCTGGCCCGGACACGACTTTGGTAGCCCAGACTCTTGTCTGCTCAACCCATAATATATTGGCATCCTCACCGGACCTATGGCTCTTTATTGGAAATTACATCACCTCGTAAAGGGATGTGACCCATTACAAAATCACACTGCTTTTTGTTATTCTTCCTCTGCAAAGAAGAGAGTCCTGCTCCCCTCTCTCGTTTGATCCCTTTTAATGGTTTCCACCTGATTTTTTTTGTTTGGTATCCTTCCCTTGGCTCATCCGAGTTCCCATCACATCTCCCAGGTGGGCAGGCAGGCCATCACAGCTTGAGCCGGGACTTTTTTTTACTGACTTTAGATTAGAAATGCAGCGTTCTTATGTGTGTATGCAGCCATTCTGTGTTCTTGCTCGTACCTAACCGTCCCAAAAAAAAAGGATGACAACATGTCAAAACATGGAGTGCGGAGTGTGTGGGTTCAGGGGCCAGGCCTTGGCTTTTAGGCTCTGGGAACAAGCTGAGCAGTACATCTGTGATTGTCATGATCAGGGCTGAACCTCTGTCAGCCCCGCACAGTGTTGATACAGAGGTGCCAAAAGCTCCTAACATGTCACCATGTTTCTCGGAACACGGCAATAACAACCTGATGTTACAAGGTCTTTGTGCGCGATGGGAACAGAAAGATATACACTTTGTCAACCTCTAGGGTTTCATGGGAGCGCGTGTTGCGTTCGCGAACACGCCGCTCGTCAAACGTAACTCTGTTTGTCTTAGAAAGCAGATTCATTATGCAATGATACGCTGCCTTTTGGAATTAAAGTATGTGAAATCAAACATGTCTTCACATTTCTGAGGGGATTCCAACATTTTCCTCCTTTCAGCTCACATCTGTCCTCTAAACCGTGACGACCATGTATGTATTTCATGTTATATTTGACAGTTAAAGCTATTGTGCAAAATCCATAAAGGCTACACACACGACCAGATATTAGATATAGAATAAATCACAAAAAACTATTTATATCACTAATTGGCAGACATAAACGTAGGATAAAATAGAGGTGCTATGATGTCATACAGATGTTACTTACTATAAAATGACTTAGCCTAACTATCATCAGAGAGAGGCATAATTTGTACAGGACCAATAATGCATGGCAACAAAGTCTCCCCACTTTAGTGTCTTTTGTGTCCTAAGTGTCCTCACTGGTTGGCCTGCCAGGTGTCCAGCCAGCTTTGTGAAATATTTGGTTAAAAGACGTTTGAACTACTTACGTTGCGCATGCACTCTATATGGTAGTAGCATGCTACCGATGTTAGCAAAACACGCGGTTGAACTTTTCACATAGAAAAATAGATATAAATAGAGCTGTGTTACTGTACATTAACAGTTTGCATTTAGTTTCAACACTAACATCCTTTGGCACATGTTGCACATGGTCCGTCTGAAAAATCCCACAGGCTTTTGGTGTTAGGTGAGCCAGGGTGACGCTAACTTCCAGGTTAATTGACAAAATGCTTCATCCCTGCTAGCTAGTATGCTATGTGGTCGCTATAAGTGGTACTAATGGTACTATAAGTTCACACAGTTAAATCAAATGACATATTTGTACCCTTGCCTCTTTTATGGAGCCATTTCTACTCCAACATAAGAGTTAAATAACAGTGAACGGTGCATCATGGCATTTTGGTCTCTTGGGCTCTCTGTTCCTTCAAGCGTTTGACCGCTCGTGTAATTTGCAAAACCGCTCATCACAGCCGTTCAAACGAACTGAAATGATTTTGCCATTCTAATTACTTGTGTGACCAGGCCTCGGCGGGCCACTGTGTATGGAAAATGATGCTACTGTTGAATCTTCTGTCATCAATGCTGAGAGCACCACATACAAAATTCCTTTCTCCTCGCAGACACAGAAACACCACAAACCTATAAAGCTGACAGTGGTGAGGTCATCACAGGCAGGGCTAAACTAAAGCCTACTTAATAATTAACTATTAATCCTAAAACAAAAACTGCCCACGCTGATCTCTTTTGATCGTCCTGAGGTCCCTTTCAATTTCAGCGAGCGGTGAGCTTCTCAGGTATCTTGGAGGTCCTGGGCTCGGTCCCTGTGGTGGAGCCGCTGCCATATGGAGGTAACTCTAGCGGACTCAATATTAATGACCAGTAACCAAGGCCTCCTTGTAATCCACTTACCATCATTACACAGGGCCAGCATGGCTACTGCTGCTGGGCTCTCATGCCCAAGCTGGATGCACTGCTACATTCCATTCGAGTGGTGTATGGTTTGGAAGATGGAGGAAACACTGTTTTGCTACTTACATTTGCATGTGTTTCACAAAGTCGCACAAATGACGGCGCTGCTGGAAACCTAAAAGGGCAACACAGGCTATTAAAAGACTGCCTCATTGCAATGGAAATAGACACATTTGGAGAACGGGTGATATTTGGTTTCATTCTTACTCACCCTGACTCGAGGAAATCAGGCAATGTTGAGACAACTCTGCATCGCGCACACGGGAGGTCCTGACCTTCAGAGCGCTCGCGTTAAAGATGACAGTTCAGAGGACTTTTAATTAAAACCGCTTCGCTAGGCCAACAAGACTCGGGGGAAGGCTGCGGAAAAAAGTTTAAGAAAATACAGGTGGACAGCTTCCACCTCCTTCTAACATAGTCAACGCCTTTGTGCGACCTCGGCCCCCTGTACCCTGCTTTAGCTCCACATGTGTCGGAGGAATTTTCAGCGGGGAACCCTCCAGATGAACCTTTACCCTTTCGTCTGATTTCCAAACACACAGACAGAGTTGAGTTACCGTGCGCAGCCCCACAAGGCAGCGTATACACACACCACCCCGCGTTAATGAGCAACTGCGCTACGGCTATTAGGCCGAGCGCAGTTGTTATGATTTCCACACATTCTCATCAGGGCGAGGAGGTGTTTTTCAGGCCGTGGAGGAATAAAGGGCGTCCCCTGTTCACTCCTCGGTCCCCATCCCTCGGTTCCTAAAGTCCTGTAATTGAGAAATACGGCTCAAGGTAACATGCCCCGAAGACCTTTGCCTACAGACATGAGGTAATGGTGAGGCTAATTAGGCCGAGGAGACAGAGTGGGCAGAAGCTCCTGGCCTAAAGCCCCGTTAGTCTACAGAGCAGTCTCCCGATGGTCAAGGGCATTTACCCTGGGATTAGGAAAACAGAGCGGCATAGCTGGCTGGCTCCTGCAGTAAACCCATGGCAGCGGATTGGGTTGCCACATGAAAGGCTGGACGAAGGCAGGACAGTGGAAAGCCGAAGAAAGAGAAGCGAGGGACTGACAAAGAAAGGCTCATTCAGGACCAACACTTATGAAAGAGACGAGAGATCTCAGCAGGAGCCTGAGTCTGCCTCCGTCTTAAGCTACCTCTGATGCTCATGATGGACAATTTGTCTTCTACAAAGCGGGGGACTTATCACATTGAGCCCTGTTTCAGGATACCGGCCCCGATGCTGTGCTTTTAACACAGTAAATCAAGTAATTGCAGTGTATGTCGTGACACGAAGCGTGGACATTTTGCTCTAATGGTTTCCAAAATGCTTCATAGGGACATTTAAGGAAACCCTCTGACATGTTGCTGGACCCGGGATAGGACGAGCTTTTTGACATCTCCATTATTTAATCATCTGCTTAAATGGCTCACTCCTGCCTTCTCCTTGCCCTCATCTACTAAACAATGGGTTCAGTCAATCCACGGATTTACGGACATGAGAATAAATGCATAGGAAGGGCAAGAAAGAGAGCGATTCATGAGACGTTGCTGCAGCACAACGTTAATCTCCCGGATCAGAGATAAAAGCTGAACTTTACTCACTATAAATCCTTAGATTCCCAATACGTTCTGTTAAAATATTACAGTCAACAGAGTGACAGGGGAGCGGACGCAGTGCAGGTCTTTGATTTGGCCAGCGTTAATGTCTGAGCTGGGGAAGCCATTGTCGGTCATTTCCTCACATGGCAGCTCACTTATCAAGGGTCTGACGGAGAAAGACCACTGATGATGCCGAGAGATTTGTTATCTTAAATCAGTCGAGGGCTGCAGGCGGACTATGTGAAGATTTATGAAAGCTTCTCATTTCTTTGGATGGCATTGCCCAACAGTAAGTCGTAGCGCTGCTCCGTTTCTTGATCATACACACAGACCCAATTTACACACATCGTATTTTTTCGGTATTACATCATGACTCATATAAAGTACCTTCACATATGTGGCTGATTCCTGGCCCTTCGTTATCCAGGGGAAACCTAATCGGCAAACACGTGTTTCTGTTGTCTTCGGTTAAGAGAGAATAAGGCGCAGCATCCGGGCTGATGCAGCACTCCCATCACTCTGACGACGGCTGGGCTCCTTGAGGTGCAGGCTGATGGCACGTCAAGAAAAAAAAACAGTACGTCTATCGCTACCTTTGACGACGCTGAATCAGTCGCTCGTCGTTTGTCACAGAAAAACGTCTTGTGAGTCCCAGGAAGGGTTGGGGTTACTCCCTACTAGGGGAACTGAAGTGCTATCAAAACACCCCTTGACACCTCCGAGAACATGTGAGAAAACAACCTGCAGGAGATGAGATAGTAGGTGAACGAAGACACGAGCTCGAGTGTAACGGGTAGAACACCGAAGTGAAAAAAGAATGGACAGAGGAGACATGGCACAGGCTGCGTTGGCTCGGACACGTTCAATCGTGACATTCTTGCATTGCAACATGGGAGGAAGTAAGGTCAATTTACACTCACTTAGAACCTCCAGAATGTCCCCTGTCCAAGCACTCCCTTAACAGCCCAACTCCCCGGGACAATGCAGGGTGGCATTTGTCTCGTGTTAAACAGGGATCACTGAGCTTGATGACTTTTGGCGGGGGAAAACTTTGCTCACTCACCTACTCACTCACTTACCCTGCCTTAGGTCATGTTCCTGTGACATAAAGCCAGCAGCCGGCAGAGTCTATCTCCGTCACTCTGTTATCCTAATTAAGAAGACGGACAGAGTGAGAGAAAGACGTGGAGCGAGCAAGACGTGGAATAACTGGTGACTCCCTTTGGCCTGAATGTGTTAACTCCTCCTGACTTTCCCTACCACCTCCTCCTCCTCCTCCTCCTCCTCCTCCTCCTCACTGCGTCCTCATCCACCTTGGCTGTAAACCCCGCTGCACGCAGCCATCAAAGTGAGCACTGTGGAAAAGAGGAAATGTGAAGGTTAGGCGACCTGATTTGGACCGGTGGGGGATGTTTTTTGGGAATTTCATCAAGCGGAGGCCTGCAGAATCCTCCAGTGGGCTGCCGGGCGGAGGACGGACTTCTCAAGAGCCCCCTGTTCCCACCCCCACTGCCTCCCCCATGTTCACGGAGCCACTGTTTTCAAAGATCCAGTGACATCTGAGTTAGCAATTTGGCAAACATCTGTAGCAGGACACGAGGGTTTAATTGGGCTGTGCTGCTCTGGTGGTTTCAGCAGACCCCTCGCTTCAATCTCTGATCCAACATCTCGTCTCTATTAGGAGCTCGAACTCCACCTACTTTTACGTGAAGTATTAAATTGCGCATCCAAAAAAAGTTTTTTGTAAAAAGGTGGAAAAGCCAAAAATCTGAGAGAATCAGAAATATGTTTTTCTTTTGATATTATCATGGCTAATTGGTGAGAAAAACAAAACGGCGATTGACATTAATTACTTTCTCGAGCTCTCATATACAAGATGAAAGGTCTGTTCACACAACCTTGCACTCTGGAGCAAACTCCTACGGTGCAGCTGAAAGGAGAGGAATATTTTTTCTCAAAATTGAGGAAAGGTCGATGTGAATGGCCCAAATCCCACAAACACTGGAATATGTTTTTTTTTAAACACCTTGGAAACACAAAGTCTAGTTGGATTTTCTTTAATATAAAATGCAGCAGTTATCAAGAATAATGTAAATTCATACAACTTGCCTCATAAACAGCATTTCATTTACAGCAAGAAATTAAAAATATTTTCTGGAGACTATACAAATCTGATTCTGAACAATAAAATAAAGGACAGAGGGGTAAGAGGTGAAGAAGTGAAGGAATACAGTAGATGGAGAGTGAAAACCAGGATACGACTGACACCGTTTTATTAACGGTTACGATAAAAACAAGAAGTTGTAATGTAACTTTTAATAAAATAGTGTTAGTTGTATCCTGGTGTGCTTGAAACTTGATTTATTGATGTACTGTGGTTTTCCCTGTGCCGGCTGCACCTCGAGGCGACGTGCTGCTGTGCACATCTTCCGTTTTTTATATGAAAAGGGAAGTTAATGTGATATAAAAATGAATTTAAAACTACAGGCAAAGTAAAGTGTTGAGGTGTGTAAAGATCCCTTTAAAATGTGTATTATCATTATTGCCCCAGCATAAACAATTACATCACCCTTTTTAAAAAATGGACAGAAAATCAACAGTAGGTGGAAAATATGAAAGCGGACAACCACCGTACAGTAGGTGCAGTTATTTTTCAAAAGGCTGTTATTTCCAGATCACAAGTTAAGTACTGCGGTTTACCTCTTTATCTCGAGATTGGGAATCTCATTTATTAATTTTTTTCCATTGTCAATGTTTCCCTGCATCGTTGTGTATCATTTGTAAAAGCTATAAATAAAGTTATACATCTACAATCTACAAAATATATACATCTTGTTATCACCAGAAATTAGCTGTTAAAATAGAGCGAGACAATGACACAAGTTAACTCATTCTCACAGGAAGGGCTTATCTTGATAACAAAATAATAACAGCGTTGAAAAAAATAACTCCACCTACGGCCTGTTTTGGGTTCCATAGAAAAAGGTTGAATAAATGAACATGAAAAAAATGGGGCAATGCAACCTGAGCTAGTGTATATGCACAATGCAAAAGAAGATTTGTACAGTACGGTGGCCAATTGTTAAAAACTGAAAAGAAAAAAAAAGACAAAACAAAAACAAACAAACCAAAAAATTGGGATTTGTGCAAAATAATATTGGCTTTCTTGCTAAGACTTAAATGAGAAGATTTTTTATCACACTAACATCTGTAGGTTAAATATTAAGCTAGAGCCAGAAGGTTAGAAGCTTATAGGCATTAAGACTGGAAGCAGGGGAAACGACTACTCTGGCTCTCTCAACGTAAACTTAAAGTTAAGAAATATAAGTAGCAGCACCTTTAACACCTACAAATAAAGAAATATCTGGTTCACAAACACTAAGTTTGACAACAACCTCATAAAACCACAACTTTTTTGCTAACGAGCATACTTTTTAAAAAAATTTGGACTGGGCCAGGCTGATAACTACTACCCGTTTCCATTCTTTATGGTATGCTAGGCTAATTTCATCTCGGCTCCATACCTAATATAAAAACCTGAAAGCGGTGTCCATCTTCTCATCTCACACTCGGCAAGAAACCCCCCCAAAAAACGAATTCTTTAAAATGTAAAACATTTATCAGGCTTTGCTACATTGGCAGCAAATAAACCAGGATCTTCCAAAGCTATTGGTTGTACGTTGTTAATGATAATAACACAGCCAGAAAATGATGTGTACCACAACTTACTGTGAAGTATCTCTAAAAAAAACACTAAAAGTACTGAGTGAAAAATGAGTAAGATAGACTGGGAATGGGAGACTCAAAATAGCAATAAACTTCTAATGCTCATAAAGTCAGGAGCGGCTACTTACCATTTGTCTGATTTGAAATCCTGGAAGTGTGCTGTGGACCCTCTATTAGCAGCCTCGCTGAAGCCATTTTTATGTGAATAAAAATAAAGACTCCACCCTAATAAAACACAATTGTGAACATTTTCTTCTAGCAAGCGGCCAAAAGTGTCCAGTTCTGGGACTTTAAAATGGCAAAGCTGTTATGCTGGGCACCTTCGCATGAAGAGTGGCTTTTTCAGAATGCTCCTAAAAGGAATATATAACACCTAAATAAAATGGCTCTCTATGTGCTTTGTAGAGGGAAAACTAGACCGGGGTGATGAAATCAAAACACTTGACTGAAAGAAGAGAGGCCTCGGTAAAAGCCGTGGCTACCGTGGCTTGAGATCAGGTTGCGCTTAAAGTCCAGATATATATATATAAAAAGTTATGCAAAAAAACAACCGGACGATATTAGAATATATACATTTCTCTTACATAAAATTACACTTACTGTACTTTTCTTGAGCGTGTACCTGACAATGTTTTGTTTGGACTAACAGTCATGGAAGCATTATAGAAGCATAGAAATATAGTGAGACAGAAAGCCCCCCCCCCCCCGAAAAGGTTCTTTTACAGACATATGCATGTAAGTTGTGCACCAAGAAGAAATATGTCAATCCCTTTGTTTTCTAATGGTGTAATGTTACACATACACTCGAGACAGTTGGCATGATGTGCTGGCAGGACTGCTGGTGCTGTGATGGTCCAGGCTCGTTCCACATTCTGGTTTGGACCAAAGAGCTCAAACTCGTGGCCAAATGTATGGGGGGACCCAGACTGAGTCCTGGATCAATGTCCAAGGCTCGTTATTCTGGACAGGTGTCCTGAGCCTCACCCCCGTCAGATCTGGGCGGACCTGGAGAACCACGTCCAGACGACCACTAAGGATGAAATCCAACCTAATCCCAAGCAAAAGCTTATTTTTAGCTCTGTGCAGTTCAGGTATGGTGGCACAGCCGTCTGGTGCCGTCTTGCTTTATTCCCGTTACCCCCCCAATACCAGCCACAGCAGACATAGAAAGATAAAAATAAACCCTGCATATTTTCTGTCAAATCCCTTTTTTCCCATGATACAGTTTGTTGATCTCAGGAGTGAGTCCAGCTGACTGGAACCCAGTGAGACTCCGTCTCCACTTTCTTCAGCGCCGACCGCAGCTCGCTGAAGGCGGCCGAAAGGTCATCGTTGACTATGACCTTCTCAAAAAGATGGCCGTATTGAGTCTCCATCAGCTGGCCAGTCGTCACCATTTCCTGAAAGTCCTCCTCCTGCGGCGTAAGTGAGAAAGAGGGGAGAAGAAGATACGGATTAAAAAAGACAAAAAGCAGATATTTCAGCAAAAACCGAAGACCAACCAGTTAATTTCAGGCTGCCTATCTGCTGCTTAGAAGGAACACCAGCCACAGTCAACAAGAGCGGAGATAAATTCACATACTGTAAACACAAATTACATGGCCTTGAACACGCAAATAAACACAAAGTGGCCCGTACGGAGCCCGTTATAACCTCCCGGAGACATGGCACACACACACACGGACCGGGGCACTGACCACGCACTAAAAGCTCTCCATACAACAACCTGACCTCAAGGAATTTTCATAATTTCCTGCAGCGAATACACACGGTTATCCAATTCACAAAGAAAAGAAAATATCCTCAAAATAGGAAGAGGACAAAACATAACAATAATTTCCAAAAGGCAGACCCGTAAAACATACATTATTGCCGGTCTGGATTTTATATGTGCGATGGGGAAATGACAGCTTGCGGCAAACACTGTTCCGCCGTCAGAGCCGAGAGCTGTGACCGTGTGAACCCTCTGCGCGACCAGATGAATCGGCTGGAAATGATGCTGAAGTAGTTACAGTGGACACGAGCTCTGGAGGCAATGATCATACAGTTTCAAGTGAACTTGAAACTAATGGGGCAGAGTCAAGAATGTGAATTCAAGTCGCAGTTTGATTTGAGTCAGACTGGAACAATTAATCTGACAATTTTATACTCTCAAAAAGCAACTTAACTTTACCAACAGTGACCCATGATGATATCATTGGAACATTAGCATTTTAAATTGGAATGATTTGACATCCTCCACAAGATCAAAGATGAAAGATGATATTGGGGATTGAGGCTTAAGATGTAGCCAATCAAGTCATCAACGATTTTTTTTAACAATGGATGAACTCTGAATTAAACGGCCGATGAGATGGCACAAGCGGGAGGGAAATTGTGCAGTGCAGATACAATGGGTTATCACATTTAGATGTAAAGACAGTTCAGTCAGGAACGCTCTCGTCATAGCTTTAACCATTTAAAACTGTTCTTTAAGCTTGAGCCCTGATAGAAAAAAAAGGTGGAGGCTGGGGTGGTGGCGACAAGCTTTCCAGCAGCACATACTGCGGCAGCTTTTAAATACGAGCGGTTATGAGAGAGGAGGGAGCCATATTAAAATTGACCGCCTTGTGGTGAGACTAGCTCTGATTGGTTTGAGACTGATTGGTAACGAAGATTCAATCGGCAGGCTGTCAGCTGATAACAGCTGGGGCGTATGACCCCCGTGTCCTGCATGAATACAGGAGCCCCAGATAGGCAGTGTTTACTCCCAGCCTAATAAAAATATGTTGTTTGGCTGATCCCTCACAGTTAGCACGTAGTCATTAGCATCATCAGTCAACAAAAAATGCGCTGCGACATACACATTACACATTATTTAATGTGTAATGACTTTTGTAGGGCTCAAAACACAAAGTTAAGGACTTCACTCTGAACTGCTTAGCCAAACCGAGAAAAACAAACTGCTGGATAATAATGACAGATAATCTGGACCGACAGACTGACACTGCAATACTTTGTGCCATGTAGTTCACATTACTAAAAAGCTTTGGTCCATTCAGAGGTAAAACAATACATGCAGTAATGCCTGATTTTTTCCGCTCTGTAATGTAATGCTGCGTTCCAAACAACTTGGATATTTCTGCCCTTCAACAAGTTCAATGATACTAACCCTTACGTCTAATGTACACATACATAATATACACATTTTATAACTTTTTAATAAGTTGTATAAATAACAATGACTGAGTGATTAGAGAAGACAATCTAAAAAGGGTCTTCTAAATGGCCATCAATTAGCTCACATAAAAGAGGAATGCAACAGCAAGAAATCCAAACTATAAACACTCCCGCAACATTATTTTGTGGGAAAATGTCCCCAAAATCAGGCAAATTGATGAATAGAATGGCCCTGTGGATCCAGCATGCTAACATGGAGGCTTGAACAGGGGTCGTCCAGGGGGACTAAGTGTTTTCTAAGCCATTATGCAAATTGGTTGCCCAGTGTAAAGAATAAAACCACGTGCTAACTGTGAGGGATGGCCAAATAACATATTTTTATTGGGTTGGGAGTAAACACTGCCTATCTGGGGCTCCTGTATTCATAGATTCACAGAGCCCAGGTATCTCTACGCAAGGGTCCCTCAGCGTCTCAGCTGTGTGGGCCCTGGCTGGTCCTGGCCTCGTTGCACCGGCAGGTCCAAAGTGGCTGCACTGATTTAGCCTATGTTTTTACAGTCAACTTTAGATTTCTAGACAGATATGGTTTTATAGTTACCCCCCTTTGCCAAACACACAATTATAAATACACACAGATGCACATTCATGCACAAAAACTTAAACACACACACACACACACACGCACGAGCACACTCACATATGCTCCCGCACCCACAAACGGGCAGATTCAAGCCGAGTGTGTGCATACGACGTGTACGCACATAAACATGGCCTCGTTAAAGTTGAAAACTCCTAAACGGCTCAATTTTTAGAGACGCTCCTTCCAGCCAGGAGTTACTTCAGAATGTTTCTGGTGGTTTTCCGCTTCATAATGGATTAGCTGTGCAGCTAAATATAAACGCTCACTCGCTGTGACACTCCGCAAAAGCACCGTCTGCTTTTTTGCCCGGCTGTCTTGCATGTATCCACCTTACAAAAAAAAAAAAAACACACCCTCACGCTCTATCGTCTTTTGCGAGGAGGGCGTGATGGTTTTATCAGCCTGTGCCTTGAAGGATGACAGGAAGAGGACGGGCCGAGACGAAAAAGACAACTCGGGGCGAGGCAGAAGGTTTGTTGGCCGGCAAAGGGAAACTGTTCCAGAGGGGGGACTCTATTCTCTGTCATCTGGACCCAAGCCCCCACAGGACTTCCACTGTTGGACCGAGATTTACAGATGACCACTGCGTCCAGTGCCAGGAAGACAACCACTCTGATCTGTCCTGGGAAATAAATGAACCCGAACTGTGCGCTGTTTTCAGTGTGTGATGTTTCCTCGTCCACCAGCGAGTCTCTGCGTCTGTCTCTCGTTAGGCCATTTAAGGTAAAAAGAACATTAATCACAGTGGAAAGCCACTAAAGGGACGGCTGGTTAAAGAGATGGAAAGAGAGGAAAAAATAATAAGATAGATGTAGAATGAAATGAAAGGGGCAGAGAGGTGAAAACAATGAAGGCAAAAGAGGCAAATGGAAAGCAAGTAGGAGCGAGCGGATATTCTTTGGCGTCCAGAAATCGATGCCCGATCCATCTCCTCAGACGGCAGTTTGAGCTGATGCCACTACTTGAGAAGAAAATCACCAATGACTAGTTCATCCCCACTGCCATTAGACTGCTTTATTTTCACATGAAATGATGTAGGTCTTGTGCCTGTTTAAGCACGGAGAAATGCCTGTATTAATTGCAAAAAATGAGGTTACTGACTCTTAGTTTTTACCGCTGACGGATCTCCGTGTTAGGTTTAACTGGAGTGATGTTTTAAAGGCTTGTATTTTTATTGTTGTCTCTGTTGTAGTTTTATATTTGTGATTTTATTGTGTCAGTTTTAGGAAAATCCTACCATGACCCTATAAAGTTTTTCATCACCTAAGAGGCACAAAACAGCATGTGTCGGCCTCAGGTGTCATCTTTTACAACCGCCGCACACACCCAGTCCTCAGCGGGAAACCTGCTTTATTGATCCCGTTAAAACAAACCTGTCTTCTCCCTCTAAATAAGCCTCAAAAACCAAACCAATCTTCACAAATCAGCTTTAAAAGTTTGTGGTAATTACGTTTAATGTGCCATTCTCTGCACTAACCGCATTACAGCCTGATTTTTATGCATTACATCGGCCTGTTTTTGCTTGTTTCTGCTTAACGCTTCAGTTCCTCTTTTGAAAAACCTATTCTGAATCGTCTCCAGCACAAACAATGGGGCTAAAGTCAGAGCGCTCTGCTGGAACAATGAGTCGACTGTTCCTCAACCTTTATCATTAAAGCAGACCTGTCTCTCCAACGGAGAAATACAGCTGGCGGTAGACAGAGTATGTCTGAGATGACTCAACCAATGACAGCTTCTCTTTCAGAGCCTTTTAATAGTCAATCTGAGGTGGCTTACTGTCAATGCACATGAACATTTACACACAACCTCGTTTGTTACCTGGCTGAAATATGCCTCCTTCTCACAGTTTTATAGAGGTGTATTACTTGAGAGAACAGCAGAAGCTAATACAGGGACAGTGAGTAATAACAGCAATAGCATGCATTGTGAGCAATCATCCTGTTTCTGACAACTAAAGCTCATTGTTCTCTGGACCCCTGCTGGGAAGCAGACGGCGGCAAACCGATATTTTACTGTGTGACTAATGAAGGCTGACTTTGTGTCCCTATCAAGGTTTTAAAGGTTTGACAGGGAAGTAAAATATCTAGGGGATGTTCTGGTCTGAGCTGACCTTCAAATGTGATCTGTCTGCACACTGTACGGTGTGTGTTTCACTGAGAATGGATAGAAACCCAAAGAACTGTGCGGTTAGCTCAATTATAGTCAATCAATAAGAAAAATACATGTATAATTTTACTCAATAGTTTAAGGGGTTGCAATGTTACCCTTCTTGTTAGGGTTGCCATGGTGGGTTTAGTTTATTATAAAGGTCAACATGCACTGTTTTAAGGTTTCCTGAAGTCAAATCAGTATTTCCTTAATGTACTACAACTACTGTTGAAAAGTGATGCTGGGCTAGGAAAATTGGCAGTGAAAGATCAATGAATGAGTCCCCAACCCTAACACAGAACAGTAGAGGATATTCCCTTACTTCCAAGTATCCAGGTCTGAATTCAATTCAGTCTTATCAGGGCATGGTTCTGTTGTATTGCTGTGGGCCTTGTGCCCATTTATCAAGCCCTTTTTGAATTAGGTCTGACTGTCGTTGGGTAAGATTGTCTTTTAAGCATGTTGGGATTGGGTTTCCCATGGGTGCATTTTGGTTTGGGTCCAAAATTTGGGAAGGCTGCCAGGATAGGGACACATCTTCCCCACCCAGCCACCGACAGGTATGGGCTGGTCAATTGTGATGTCTATCAAAATATAGCTGGCTGTTGTTACTACTGTTGTTGCTACTGTAGCAAGGAGTAAATTGTAATACCTTTTTTCAGTTCTGATTTGATTGTGAAACCTGAATTTGAATATCTGCCCATCCCAATACGAAATTGTTGTCTTGCTTTTCTGTGTTCCCTGACTTAAATATCTCCAAACTTAAGACCTGCTGAGTCAGCCAACTGGTCCTAGCTGTCTCAGTTGAAGTCTCATGTTATTTTATTGTGGGTTCATGGTCCTCCACAAGCACCACCTTTATAGAATTCTGGGAGACAAAAAATATGGAGACTGCTGGATGTCTTTGATGAACTGTTTCATCATTAATTAATTATTTGTGATTCAACTTGGGGCTTATAACTGCATTGTTACATATCTATAATTCTGGATTGGTACATGGATCACTGACGTCATTATGATATCTGTTGAGTGAATCACATCAGTATCAACACCCGATGCATCTCTTAGGAGCTGCATCTTGTTTGGAGTGTTATTTCTAGAGAAAATAAGCTGCAATAAGTAAATGACATGGTCAATCTCAGGCATGATTGATTACCATCAGCTGTTTTTCAGCCTCTTCCAGATCACAGTACATGTATTTGAACTTTGCCTCGCTGGCTGCTTGCCCGTCTCACATCACAGGCTATCCCATCATGCTCCTTGCGGGGGACTGCTGCTTCCTAAAACAACGGGAGCCGACAGCCCCATCCGGCTGGTGTTAACCAAGTTTAGTTATGCAGTGAATGGCAGATTGATTTAATAGAAAGACAAGAAAGGCAGTCGAAGAAAGCCAGGAATGTTGAAAAAAAAGTTGTGGTGACTTTCATGGACTTTTTCTTGCAATGTGAGGTCACAAATGAAGATGCAACACTCATCAGGAGTTTTGTTTGAGGAAATTCATGTGCTGTTTTTATTATGCCTTCGAGATGCTAACCATCCGATAGCGATGAAAAAAAAAATCACCTGATTTTTAGGAGTCTTAAAATACAAATGTCATTAATTAATTTATGTGAAATCTGCGTTTCATGCCAACTACATCTGTAGACTTTAAGTAGCCTGAGTGTAAGGGTTGAAGGACAGTGGAAAGTAAGCAGGAGTTGGGCTATATTACAAGCAGTAAAACATTATGGTACGCGTAAAATTTGAGGTGTCTGTCTATGTCATTTGCGTATGTTTTCAATAAAGACTTATATAAAACATAAATGAAACCCCACCATGTTGGATGTACACCTGCAGAGCCCAGTTCACACCCCATCACCTCCTCCACTGTTCCCTTTCTTCACTCCTCCTCATGCTGCATATTCTTGCGGTCAGTCAGCCTCCATTCTCTTTCCCAGCCTCCCAATTCCTCATATTTCTTACCTCCTGGTGTCCCATCAGGCCGTGTCTGGTGTGTTGCTGACTGGGATCATGACCTTAATACTGCCTGTGGCGAGAGAGACACGCGAGCGAGCGCTGGGCCCTGATGGGGCTGGGAAAACCATCATCCACCCTCATCCCCCCATCCCCAGCTAGCTCCCCCACCCTGCAACTTCACAGCGGTACCGAGCACCAGCTAATTGGTTTCATGTGGGTCCCCACTGGGCTGGGATAAAGGTGTGTAAGGGATGACCTCATCACTCACACACACATACTGTACACACAGGGTTCAGATAGCGATCCTGTTATTTCTTCTGCTGGTAATCTGTTTCAATGTGTTTGGAGAACACCATCACATTATTGGACTGTGTGTTCAGTGTGTTTCAACAGCTACATCCTTCTTGTGACTGATCTTCTGACAACATACAGATGACACTTTATACAGTCAAGATCACAGTTGATCTGCTGTAAATTTGCTCTCTGGCTGTATGTTTGATGTCCCCCTTTTATCGTTACTTAATGTATATCCAATTAGCTGTATCCTGTATCTACTCTGCTCTAGTGATCCAGTTTCCTCACAGAGGTCTTTAAACCTTCATTTAACTTAATCTAATCTGAATAACATTTACAAACATCATTGAGTTTGGGAGCATCAGTTGAGGTGTTAGCTACACACTGAAAAGTACATTAAATTGACTTCCTGTGATTGTCTAAATCAAGGCAAACCTAATCCCTCCGGTACTTAAAGCTGTTTCAATGTAAACCTTACACAACATATGTCAATCAGTGTCTAATTCAGTGTGAGAAATAAACTCTCTCATCACTCTCTCTTACCGTGAATGGCTTGGCAGATCCCTTGTCATCCTTGCCTGATATGATTTTGGCGTTTTGTCTGGTCTCCCTCAATCTTTCAATCGTGGGAGGCTTCACAAACACTACAAAGGGTTTAAATTCTGCTGTCCGCAGGTGCTTTATTGTCTGAACAGAGAAAAAAAAGGAAACCAAAAATGAATGTCAATGCATAGAAAGAGTGTAAGACAATACCACTGAGCAACAAGAGGGTAGGAAAACATTAAAAGTAGAATGCAAAAGTTATTCAATAAAAATGTATCAATCTCAAACTTAAAGGTGCGTAAAAGGAGACAGATCAGCAGCAAATTTGATGCAGTGGCTTCCAAACGAGAGGTTGGGACTTCTGGAGGTGTCGCACATATGAGGGGTCATGCAAGATATAGCAGGCCAAGAGGATCTGGCACCTTGTGGTCCTTACAGGGCGGCTGTGGCTGAGGTCTCTGGAGATTATTCAAATCAATTTGAAACAGAAACATTTGGCTAAGTGGTCATATATTATGACAACTGGTTGCTACCTTTTCAGGGATCACAAGCCAAGACAGTTGGAAACCATTGGTTTAACGTATGGGTGGATGAAACAAAAACCAAGCCTTTAGTTATCTAGTGCCTGTGGTTCTCTTAGAAGACAGTGGAGGATTCATTTCTCTGTATCTGCCTGGCTTTCCTGTTTCTTCTTTCTTGTTGCAAACGCATGAAACAGTGCCACCAATCTGGTTCCCAAGAGGTAGAAGAGAGTTCAGAGTTGGTTAGTGGTGGCGTCAGGCTTCAGTCTTTCCCTCTGGCTCTGGCACCGCGATTGGGGCTTCTCACTGTGCTAATAGGCAGTGGGTCCAAACCCACAACTGATAGGAAGATGGATAAAAACCCAAAGGAGGGGCAGGAGAAGAACCACTGGGAAGCACTGATTGGAGCTCTCATTAAGTCAGCATGGGAGCAATAACATGCTTTGCCACTCATCTGATCCATGAGTCATGTTGGACCCATAAGGAAAGGTAAGAGGAATGCAAAGCACGACAAAAACAAGTTAAATATACATACACGTACATGAGCTTCCACAGACTCTTTCTCTCACACTAGCTGATGAATGACTCCGATTGCTTCTCAGGCCAGGTTAAGGGTTTGGGTTTGAGAACATGCTAGGCTAATCTATATAATGTTGTTCTAAGTTCTATATCATAGGCAACTGGACTCATTTCAGTTTCTATGGGTTGCTTGGGCTAGGTGAGGACAGATTTGAATGTACCAGGTGTGAATGGTATTTCACACCTGGTACATTCATATCTGTGCTCACCTAGCCCTAGCAACCCACATGAGGGCCGGTTGGGTCAATGACCCACAAGTGGCCCTAACGACTCTGAAACGCAGAGTTCACACGAGTCCTTAACGACTCTGTAAGGACACTCCTTCACAGGGTTTAAAGCCTGCAACTCCCCTCCAGTTATTTACAACTGAAGAAGACTCTTGGATGAGAGATGAAACATCACCAACCATCAATATATAATGTTAAATTTGCCTGTGTGAGGAGCTGGTGAGGACGGGGATGACCGATACAGGCCTGGCCCTGGATTCATTGGAATAGCGTTCAGGGGTTTGCTGGGGCACTGTGACAAACCAGCCATTTGTGTCGGGTCTGATCGCCACCACCCAAGAAACAAGCCAAAGAGGAACTTTTCAAATAGAGGAAATTAGCAAAGCCCCTGCTTTGGTAATCCATTAAGCAGCCAAGACCTCAGGGAAGACCAAGCAGGACAGAGATCTGCCTCTGAGATAGGTAGGTGCAGTGCTGGAAAGGGACAGAAATACAGGGAAGAAAGGGATGGTAAAATTAGAATTGGATGAAGAGGACTCACATGAGGCTGAACATCCAATAAGCACACTTTGTTCTTGGAGAGGACGGAGCGTATCGAGTCTAAAGTCGTCCCGTAGTAATTCCCTTTGTACTCGCCATACTCGATGAACCTGACAGGTGAGATGGAAAGAGATTGAGAAGAGATAAATAGATTGTTGAGCAGGGATTAGTATTTAATGCAACACTAATGTCCCTTTGGAGTAACATCAGAATCTTGTCCTAATCTGGTCCACTGCGTCTGCACACTCCTGAGATTCGTCTGAGAAAAAATGATGTATAAAAACCCTACAAATCCACAGAGACAGGATTACTCTTTCAACCGCTGACAGATCTGAAGATAGTATTCTCTTGCACAATTTGAAAACCAGACGTTTTGGCCCAGCATGTTTTTATATAATCTCCTGTGCTACCCTTTCAATCAGTAACACCTGTTTGTTCCAGAGAGACCACAAAGCCCCTGAATGCCAAAACCCTCCCTTCTTTAATCCACAAGGATTTCTGAGCTGCACGGACACAAGCAAACAAACACTTTTCTACCAGATAATCTCCCCCCTTTCACACCAATCAGCTGTCATGAAATAAAAAAAAGCCACTAGTGTATTTTTAGCTGAAAACGAGAGAGCTGGAGAGAGCAGCTAATCGGACTGTGTGGTATGCTCCCAGTCTGCTCATGATGAGTGTCGGACAAAATGACTGCCTTAGTGTGACTGATGCCATGTAAAAACACATTTTTATTGTAATTGCCCATGTAAGAAAGTTTTACTGAGCATTTTTTATTAAAAAGTGAGACTTTTTTTAAAAATTAATTGAAGAGCTTACAGTAGCCTGTGTTTAAAAACTCATACCTTGCAGCGTGCTCCGCTGTTTATCGTCAGAGGAGAAGGTATATAGATTAGAGGAAGGCATGCCAGTGGACGTTCGGCTATATTGAGATAATGGATTGTTGCCATTTTGACACAGAACAAGGCTTCCCTTGGGAAAGTTGTTCAAGCTAAACGCACGTCGTTGTGGCCTCAATTCAGAACCCTTTTATTTCTGCGCATTGTTTCTGTCGCATGCAACGAGGCATAACACAAACAAGATCATCTCACTCCTTGTCTACTTTCCTGCCTTGTAATTTCAGCGTGGACTGTCCCACGCATCCATCCCACATCACAGCTCTGTCACTCACCCCTCCGACTCACTGAAAAACATTGCATGCCTCGACCTCCACCGCAACACGGCCTAAATATACAGCCCCCCTTTGCCTTCTCTTCTCTGCGTGCTCTGACACTCTATATGCACTCACCACCACAGGCTTCCCTCTGTGTCATAGGGAGTGTGTGTGTGTGTTTGCGTGAGTAAATGTTTTGCATGTGCACCCTACAGTATATCCCACCCCCCTGCTTCCGGCTTGTGTGAAACCAGCAGAGAGGCATCAATCATTCTTATGACTATTACAACTTGCATTTCAATTTGTTGGCCACAAATGTCAAGGCGGGCCGTGGTGTGGCATTCAGAGAGAGCGCCTGAGGAAAGGCAGAGGCAGAGACAAGAGACCTCGGGGCCACTGTCTGGAGATCCGTTACCAAAACAGGGCCTGGCCCTGTCAACACCGGCTCACACTCAGTTACAGAGAAACACAGACGACAGCGGGGAGGATGTGTTTGAGCAGTGGCAGCAAGTGCCGAAGCAGTCAGACTGCTGCTTTCACTGCTGCGCCGTCTCCCAGTGGAGCAGAGCACAGATAGAGAAGGATTCTGTTGTTTTCATTAGGGCGAGGAGTTTCAAATATCACATACTTTGAACACAGTTATTTTCATTAAACTTTGAACTACTATAAACGTTGTACAAATAACTGAAATGATTAAATTCCTTCAAACATGATCAGGGCTCAGAGATTACACTGTTAAGGTCAGACACCACAGGTAAAAATACAAATATATATTTTTGTCAATTTTAGATTTTTGGCTATTTTGACTCCATAACATGACTAGTGGAAAGAAAATGCCCGAAATAAGAATAATTTTAGTGTTTATTTTCATTTATATTTCTGTTCTGGACAATTCTGCAAATTAGCACATTTGATTGGATCATTTATGTATGATAATATGATAATCAACTGTTGGTTTAACTAATAAAGATAGCAAAAATGACATATACAGTTTGCTTACCTGTTTAACAATTTATCAACAAAACAAAAACAATACTTTTTAAAAACTACCTGAAACCAGAATGATTTAGTATTAGGGCACCTGCAATGGTAAAACACTGAATGTGAAATTGAAATGTTATGTTACAGGTATTCTAATAAAAAAACTAATCGGAAAATAGTCATGATTCTAACAGAATGAAATAACTAACATTTCAAGGATAAATTAGGGGATATTTCCATCAGTGGAAACAGTTTACACGCAAATTGAGCTTAAATGGAAAATTGGTGACATGAAGTTAAACATTTTAACAATAAGCATCATATTATTGGAGAGTTGAGGATGTTTAAATGAAATTAAACTATAGTATTTGCGTGATGTCTGAGTTGTGTAGTTTTTAAGCAGCAGCTGGAACACAGTGGGGACTGCACAGGGATTAACACATGTTCAAGACTTTAACTTTGCTGTGTGAACCTTGTCTTAATTGGATATGCCTTCTTCACAACAAGTGAATTTCCCCATTGTGGGATGAATAAAGCCCATCTAATCTAATCTAATGTGCTGCAGACTGAGGCAGGTCATGAGTGTCTGTAGTCGATGTTCACTGTTTAAAGTTCAGTGTTAATCTAAAAGTTTAACAGTGTGTTGGGTGTTTTTTCATTTTTCCTCGGTGGTGCCTGCAGTGCCTACTTGTTGTTGTGGATATCCGTCTCAAAGAGGTGTTTGGAAATGAAGTGGTACTCCACGCCGTCGGTCTCCTGGCTCCTCTTGGCCCGACTGGTGTCTGAGAGAGAGGAGAGGAGAGGTTGTGATTACCTCAAACCCAGACTGTCTGACTCACTGTTGGGCCTGAAAGCATCTGAAGTGAGCCCTTTATTAACATCGCTGGAAGTCTGAAACACAGCATGTGGGCCGTGCCAACCCTTGTATATATTATTGTGTAATAGCGCTATAAAATACACAACCTGTAGCGCTGCAGCACTAAACTCAGACACTTTACTGACATTCAGCAGAGGTTTACTGTGTCTTATTAAATTTGTCTCTTGTAATGTGGCTGCAAAGCTTGTAGAAACAGAAGCCTGAGCATTAGCCGCCAGTGTTAGCCACTGCAAGGTAATTGAGTTTGGGAGCTCTCATTAACATCAAGTCTCTACATTTACTTGGCAATAAACCATGAAGCCTCATTGTAAAATGGGCGGCAGGGGCGGCACGTGGAGGGAACGTGAGCACACGGCGCTGGTGGATTTGTAAGGGTCAAGGGGTCGACTCACACTCCGGCTCGTTTCGGGAGTGCTTCAAAAGGTCAGAGGGGAGAGTTGTACGCCCGTCACACACTTCGACCAGCTCCAAAACAAACTATTAAACTTTTATCACCTGCAACCAAAAGTGCCAAGTTCTGCTCTACTCTCCTCTGGGTTGTTCTTTTTCGTCAGCGTGTGTTGAGGCTGTGCCCTGGTAGTGGACCAGTGCCTTTCCTTTATACGGTCCAGACTGATCTACAGGGTTCATGGAAAACCGGCGGTGTGATTTATACAACGTGTCACTCGCTTGAGGAGGAGAGACGGCCGTAAATCCGACTGTGGTGAAGAAGACACTGAGGAAGATCAATGACTTTCTGTCATCAGCCACAGACAACAGTCGGAAAAACACGAGGGCAAGGCCAAAACAGCCTTGTCACAAGATAACATATACTTATACCTCCCATTCAGACATGTGGAAGAGAAAGTGCCAACAGCCTGTCGGTAGTCAGACCAACACCATCCACCATGCCTTATTTTGGCGTCTGTTTTGTGGCGCAGAAAATAATTACAGAGCAACAAAAGAATGTGCATCCGTTCAATCCCGAATCATGGAAAATATCAGTAAACTTGGACTGGAATCAAAATGTTTAACCCCCTACTCTAATGGCTTCTTTTAATGCTCCTTGTGTTTCTTAGACGGCTGGTTTACATTTTACAGCGACAAGCGCAGAGAGAAAGAGAGAAAAAAAAAAGTCTTAACCAGGGCCACAAGCCGGTGGTCTCCAAAGCTCTGGTTTTCAAATTAACAAAAAGGGGTAACATTTTTGGGCTTAATCTGAAACAACAGCAAGTGTTAAACACATCCATGTGTCCATTGGCAGCAATCAAACATTAAAAAAGAGGGAGACGAGATACTTTTCCGAGTCTCTTTCCTCTCAATGAGAGCCAGGACTTGTGCCATATGTCTTCTATATGGGTCAGAATTAGAGTGTCTGGGCTCTATTAAAACACAGCATCACAGGTCACATTTGAGAACAATTAACATGCCTTGTGGAAATAAAGGCCCCACTGATGGGATTTTAATACCGGGGACATTTCAAGTGTCAGACTCAGCCTGGACACATCCATTATGCCACACAGCATGTAACAAACACAGCCGAATTATCAGCAGTCGTCACATTTCCTCAAACTCGTGTTGCAGTTTCCCTCTAAGCCCCAGACGGTAACTATGCAATTGCTAATGCCACTGCCCTGTTTAAATTCATAAATCAAAAAGATTTATTTGTCCCAACATGCTGGCTTTGGGACGTCAGGACTGCGAAAAACTGAAAAAGCTTGCCGTTTGCAGCAGAGCTGGAAGGCATTCAGAATTATGGCGAGCTGTTGCACGGTCCTTATACGAGAGAAAAAGGGTGAGGCAGCAGGGGGAAAAAGACAGAAAAAGACCGAAAGAAAGCGAGAAATAAACTGAGAAAAAAAGGAGGCTGGGCAGCTCGGTGCCAACTGCTGAAGCAGTGGAATGGCATATCGTCAGGAGGTAGAAAAACGCAGTTTCTTCAGTCATTGGGAGCTTGTCAGGCAGACTGTGAAAAGCTGACAATTGCAGAGGAGGAGAAACGAGCGTCTGGGCCTTGCTGCCCAAGAGCTTCTACTGACTGCCTTTGGGTGTGTGTCAGACTGTCAGACTGGACCTTCACGGCTCAGACAGCACAAGAAAGCTAAACATCCAGATAACAGATTTTTCTTTTTAAAGATTTGTTTGGGGCCTTTTCATTGGTTAGGGACAGAGGCAGACAGGTGATAGGGGAGAGACAGGAGTTGCAGCCAAGGTTGCCAACTGGAATCGAACTAGTGATGACTGTGACAATGCTGCCCTGTAACCATTCAGCTACCAAAACACTCTAAACAGCAGCTTCTACTCGTTGTTTGCTTATTTCGCCTCTCTGAGGATCCTGATTGTTACAGTAAGTGGCCCTGAGGTTGCACATCAGTTACACTGAAAGCTCACTGACAGCAAGGCATGTTCGCTTTTACCTCAAGAACAAGCCAAACTCCAGCTACAGCAGAGAAAGAAAGCTTTCTGATAAAAGATGTTGCTTGTTAAGATGCATGCAGACGTCCCTGGTCCTCTCCCCAGTTCCCTGTCTATATATCTACTCACTATCAATATAAAAGGCAAAAAACTAACATTTAAAAAACTTGAAAAAAGCTTCAATGCATGAAATGGCACATTTTGGATATGGTACAGCTGATTCCCAGACTAGAGTAAAATTCTATGCAAAATACATATACCATGAAACATTATTAAACATTTTACAATACAGTGCAATCTAAAACCTTTTTATTGTAAGCTGTTCTGTTGTGCTATGTGCGCTGTTTAAACAATGACATTTGACAAAATGGTCTGTGAGAGAAAAAAAGAAAGAAAGACGAGGAAAGGAAATACTGGAAGACTAATGGAATCTACTGGACGATGCTCAACTAATGTTGGATTTGACCATGGACAGGGACTGACCCAACGTCAGAGGACAGAACTTACGTGGGATGGTTACGCTGAAGTGCTGCGGGTCTGAGATCAACAGTTTCCTCTTGAGCTCATTCGTGCCAACACCCGTGGGTCCTGCACAGACACAAACAAGCGAGCACAGCATGACAATGACAGAAGTCATCAAATCTTTCAAGAGGTCTCTGCAGTCAGATAAGAGAGAGGTGCTACCATCAGAATGTTTCCCCCCTTCATTGAATGTAGAAAAGGCAAAGTCAACACTAATGTGACAAATTTAGTGTTTTATTTCCCTGAATTTGAGGGACTAAAACAGATTAAAAAGGCTGTTTACAGGTGAATGTCATTGGTCAAAACTGAAGCAGTGGAGGCCGAGATATCCTGACTTTCAGTCCACAGTGTGGGTCAAGCTCCAAAAATACTTGATCCTCCTGTTTCCATAATACAACTTACGAAACCCACGAAAATCACCTTAAGAAATAACCATAATAATTTATATATATTTACATTTAAACCCCACACTTAAAACTCCCCTCTACCTACTCCCCACTTGTTCCTCCCACTCAACCAAGCAGAACCAATAAAAGGTGTCCGCACCCCCAGGGGACTCTTTTGTCTGGACACACCCCGGGAGGAAAAGAAGATCTTACGCCTCTCCACATACTGCAACAGTGCCTCGCTAATCACTGGCTTTCTCTTCTCACAGGTGAACTTTGATGACATATACACATTTCCAATTAATCCAAATCCCGTCAGCTGACTTATTACCGACGTAACAGCAGTCCGTCGTTACATGGACAAAAGAAGCAATCTGACAATGTCACTTTGCACTCTGGGAAGTTGTGATGAGTATTCTTTTTATCAGTTTTCTCATTTTATTTATTCTAATCAAACAGTTCTCTATCTGTTTTCTTACCTCTTGTCTGTCTCTGTTCAGATGCAATGTTAATTTTCCTACTGGCATCAATACAGTTTCTATCTTTTCTTATTTAAACTCTACTTTCTATTACAGCGCCTGTGCTCAGTGTACTTCCTGACCAGTCTCACTGTTTATTCTCAAAGAAATGGGAACTCTTTCAGTGTTTCTTTTACGTAACATTAAATCGATTTGCCACAGTGTGAATTTAATTTCATCAGTTCTATTGAAATAAAATCAACCCAGCCTTTCAAGCAAATATAATTGATTTGATATGACAATGCAGCAGAAATTCAACAGTTGCAGGCAGTTTTTAACCAGTTCCTCACTGAAGTTTGACAAAACATTCATCTTCCAAAATACAGTAGAGGTCAGGAAGCTTTTTCCCGTATTGTCAAAAGTCATCTGGATTTTGCATCCCATCCTAAGTGGGAGAACTGAGGCAACGAGTTGGAGAGGGGAAGACAGGAGGGACTATTGGAGTACTGATTATGAATTCTTCTGTGGGTCCAAAAGCTGAGCGTCCTTCCAGCATTTAATAGCCAACTGCCCAACACGTCGAGATGGGAAAGTCCCGTCAAACAAATTCGTTACACACGCAGCTTCGGAAACTGTTTTGAACGGACATCACAACATGCGGTACGTGGAACACATCCTAATTTCATGTGAAAATAGCTAATTAGTTAGCATCTGTAAATATACTGTATAGATGTGTATTTTTTAACTTTCTGTTTAAATCTAATGCCCTGTTCTTCCACTGGTTTTGGTTTGGTGGAAGTCTTTTGCAGTTTTTGCCTCTGTCTCGTATTCTTCTCCAGTATTTTGGTGCTTGTTACCAGGCTACTACATCATCCTAATTTGAAGCGAATGGCATCAACGTCTCCAACATACTGGACAAGAAATCAGTTTCGGAGTTACAAGTGCATGGCTCAAGGTTTCAGTGTTTCACCGCAGCGCTGCAGTGTGTGGACAGTCAGAGACGGCGCTTGATCCTGGCTCGAGATTCCTCACATGCCTGACGTTCTGGGCAGGCACTACAATCGCATCAGACCCTATTGGAAATTCGTTTCTCCAGGCAAATGTGTTTAGCAGGCCAGTCCTCTAAAACAAACAGACAATGAGTTCACTCAGCAATGCGGATTAGGTGGAAAGAGAGTCAGAGAGAGGGAGAAAAAAATGTGGAAAAAGACAAGCTCTGTAATCCTGAGAGAAAGAGCGCTCCTGTTTCCTCACATGCTATCTGGGCCGGTCCTCTACATTTCATCTGGTGCGGAGCAGGAAAGTTTTCAAGACATCCACAACTTGATAAATAGGTGTGGACAACAAGGCTCTTTTTTAAGCATGATCTCTGAACACTGGCAGCCTTCACACAGAGACAAATTCACACCCAGCGTTTTCCCTTTACTTCTGCACCCAGCAACACATGGTTTGGGTCCCATTGTGTCTGACTGCTGAAAGTGATAAAAGCTGTTTCCTCAGCACACTCGCACACTCTACTATGAATTCAAAAAGAGAAAAAAAAAATAGAGAAAAATACCTTGACCCTCTTTGGACAGATGGCGCAAGGCGTTCTGTGGTTACCGCTTCGCATAAACAAGCACATGGCCGACATGAAGACAGCAATCAATCTTAGCCGGGGAGAGTTTTTCAGCGAGGAGGAAAAAGTCACAGAACCTGGGGGCTGAGAGCCGCTGATTTATTAAGATGAGGAAATGGAGTTCGTTTTGAATTTGTTTCGGGAGCGCGGTGTGGAATGCAGCAGTGACTGTTTGAACAAGGCCGTGCACCAGTGTTGTTGTAGGTGCTGATGATGGCACAGGGCGGTAATAGAGGCTCTTTTACGAGCCTTATCACAGTGGTGCGGACAGTCCTCCCAGCAGGCCACAAACCTCCACAGAAGCGTGTTTACTTGAGTCTGAACATGGATATCGAGGTCCGCGCACGGGGGACCACAGTCATTTGTGCTTCCCTTGGTACGACTAACGGCCCCACTTCTGCATGCCCATAAAACCATTTTCACCTTGTACATCGCTCCCTTGCTTGCCACTTGTGATATCAATGATGCATGGCAGCAGGCCTTCATCGGAATACCTCAGGTGGCGATTAAAGCATATTCCAGCTGCACCACAGCCTGCCAAGGGGGCCCAACAGGCCCACCACCAGGTCTTTTACAAGCAGGAGCAGTGCCCTGTGGTCCTGTTCCACCGTCTGACCTTAAACGTGCCACTTCTTTGTGCATTGTTTGAAACAAACAATGCCCCAATACAGCAGCAACATTATAAATCTGAATGCCACAATAAAAAAAAGCCCAACTCTTCTAAATGTTCTGGACTCCGCTGCAGTATTTACATTATGTTTATGTGAGTTTCTCTGCCTCCGTTTGTCTCTCTCGCCGGCCCTCTTGTGGCACCCCTGGCCTTGCAGATTGCTGCGCTAGTAAAAGTGTCAGACTTCATTACCGCACTCATTAGAGAAGTTGCTTTTAATATCGCAAGCTTAATAACTTCCAGGCCACGCACGGAGCACATCGCATGCAGTCTGTGCCGACAGGCCGAGGCCAGGCCCGACGAGGCCCGGCTCTGGGCCCCAGAGCCTTAACCCAGCCTCAAACCTCCCCGCCTCCCCCGCATTCAGGGCATGGTGTATTACAGCACTGCACACCGAGCTGGCTGTGCTGCGACCACATTTTAAAGGATGACAGTGGTGTAATGTGGTGACCACAGGTCATTTATAATGCACTGCTACTACATTTTCAACAGGAGGGATGTCTTCAAATAGAGTTATAATGTTATATATTTGGATACCACATAAACATTAATTTAGGCATCAGTGCACTTAAAACATGTGAGGGCTAAACCCCGAACAAAAAACTTTCAATTCATCATATTCTTTCTGTAAGTTCAGTGTGTCAAGTTACAAGAAAATGTGGATATCAAAACCTCATTTTGTCAGGTTAAATAACCATGTTTCTTTCAAAACATCATCAGCGGTTCAGTCACTACGCACGCAGGATGTAAAAATACATTTTCATTGGCAGTCTGATTTGAAATGTATAAAGACAAAGGTAAGCATCTCTAGTTGTCTTTGAAACTGATCTCAGACTATGTGCTGCATGGAAGTGCAAGAGGTGGGCAGCAGGTCCTTCATTAGTGGGCACTGTGGACCTGTGCGTCCACATTAATGAAGAAACGCCTTGAGGCATTCCTGGAAAGATTTCTCCATCTGATAAAGGCTGCCAATGGGCTGTGGGAAGAGCAAGCCGCGTGGACAGTTGTCTCTTTTAACCTTTTAAAACCAAAAACACAAGAACAAATGGATTTTTGTGTGTTTATCTGCTCTGAAATAAGCTACAGGCATTAGCATGTTGGGCTTCTACCTTCTATAGTAAACAGGCTATTTCCAGTGCCAAGCAGAATATCATTAGCTAGCTATAGTATTATGTGGGGTGGCCAATTCATGTTAGAAAAGAAAAACCCTTTTCACCACCAGCACATCCACAGCATAGTATCTAAAGCCAGCCTGTAAAGCCTGCTTTTGTCTACGTCTGACATTAAGGACCCATTGTTTCAAAATCTACGAAGAACTTTGAGGGGTAAATTTGTATTATAGTAAACTGGATATGTGGCATGAAAGGTCAACTGCTGGGATTGAAAAAGGCCAGAGAACAGGTCTGAAGCTGGGGAAGTTGATGTAGCACGGACTCATAACTAAGACTGAGTTTTTCTTGCTTTTATAGATTCACTGAAGCGCAGACACTTTTAGTGGAAAGTGATGAAAACACACATCCTTACATTGAGAAAAAATGTGTTGCACCCCTGAACAGAAAAGCACAAGAGAATTCGCAGAAAAGACTTTTTAACAAGAAAAATCAAGAGACTCCGGGGAGAGGAAGGAGGGAGGCTGAGGAACATAAAGCAGATCTTTCCTTGGCCCTCCGCTTTTTTTTCATGCGTGAAATGGTCCATGGGTTGTCCTCCAAATTATGGAAGTTAATTGAAAATATTTACATTAGCATGACAGGTGGGAGAGGCTCAGCATCCTCTGTGTAAGGCTGTGTCGTGCTGGCAGGAAAATGGGCTCGCTAATTAGCGACACGTCTGATGAAGTCCATGCTCTGTGTGCTGTGTTTAAGTGAATGAAGGCCTGGTCAATCAGACGAGGAGCACACCTCTGCACAGAGCATGTGTGAATAAAAAAAAGAAGAGAAGACCTTGAGACATAGACCTCATAGACCTTGGCAGTGGTTTTCATCTTTTAGATTAACTTCACGAATGTTTTAAAACCGCTGTTGGGATGTCTGAAGCAAAAAGATGAAGACCGGAACGGACTTGTGTGTTCCCATTCCTTGATGACTGAATGTTGGTTGGAAGAAATCACGCTGAAAAGTCGGGGGAATGTTTTGTTTCATCTGCGTCTGGGACATTCTTGTCAATTTTTGTTACAAGCAACAAACCTAAAAAGAAAAAAACATGTGGAAAAAGCTACAACTCACTGATGGTGCAGCTTGATCCTAAGTAAGATTTAAGTCTTTACTGTTGCACCTGGCTTAGCATATTGTTCCACCATTCGCTGGCATCGCTCGTCTTCTAAACCACAAACACAGAATGAGAAACCGCTAAATTCATTTCAAGACCTTGGCACGTTGTAAAGGTCTTTGCAGGGGCTTTGTAACACGCGCTCCTCCAGGCAAGTGTTAACAATTCCATTGGCTCGAAAAAAAATTGAAAGGACACTGAGAGTGAGGTGCTGTGAATGAAAGCACTAAATGTGACTGATTAATATTGGGTCTGCTGCGTCGATTCCACTGAGTGCTAAAAGTCAAAATTAATGAGGCCCAGGATTACTACCAGCGAGTCCCCGCGTCGGGATGCTCATTTCTGGGTTGGGGGGTCGTGGGAGGGCAAGGCCAAGCCACCCGGGGCTTCTGGAGCTGCAGAACTCTGAGTCACATCGCTGTTCTTGTGATCTGTATGTGTCACCCTGCTGGCTTTTATTAAAATTTATATTGCCAAGTTTAACAGAAGTAGAGCCCCCCCACAAAATTTAAATATGAAGTCTTAGGTAAGGAATGACATCAGAGTTTGACATCAGTGGCGTTTCTTGATAAGGGTTTCTGTTCCACTACTCACCCACGATGACCACCAGCCTGTGTTTAGCTCCACTCTGCCGTCGGTACGACGTGACCTCCTCATACGTCGGCACGTCAGCCATATCATACATTTCACTCTTCTTGCACTCGTACATGGACTTGTTGGTCTTTTTGTCTCTCCTGCTGAGGCGAAAGCTTCTCCTGAACCCAGCTGTAAAAGGGAAAAAAAAAAGGTTTGTGTCAGTGTCTACATTCAGACACGAGTGCATGCACACTTAAACCTGCAGCTGTGCAACTCGATTTATGGTCAATTCAGTGTCTTGGCAAACACCTCCGCGGCTCCATGTCCAATACCTCATATTGTATTGTGCAGCTCGGTTTTATGAAAGCTGTCTTTGCTGTAGGTGAAAGCAGAACAGAGCAGCGCTCGGCCAAACAGTTTCCCTGGATATCACACTCACGCTTGATTCACATTTTCCCCTGGTGACATGTAGTATGTTTTAATTGTCTTCATCTGTGGACAGGATACACATATCTCTCGAAGAAGGTTGTGAGGTCTTTAATCAAGCTATGAGTGACTCCTTAGTGTCTTTTTTTTTTTTTACACGTGTCTTGATTCTTATGGTCTCTTAACACAAAGTGCATAAATTCTGCCACTACGGGTTTCTCAATCGAAACAAAACAAAAGATGGAAGAAGCGTGGGTGCATGGGAGTTGCTGGTGAAAACAGTCTACATGACTCTGGCAGAAAAGTTCACAGACAGGGTACCGTTTTAAAGTTTTATTCACATTATGTTTAGTCTTGTTTGCCGACTTCCTTCCTCATTCTCTGACTTTCTCCAAGAAGTTATCGTAACAGGCAATTTATGTTACATTGTTATCGTGATCTGAGACTCTATATCTTCTTAGATTTTAGATATCCTTATATTGTGATATATCGTAAGTGTTGTGTTTTCCTGGTATTAAAGGCAAGTGGTGTGATTTTCTAAACTTACCAGACTGTTCTACTTGTCGTAATACTTGTCTTTACCCACTTAGTCATTATATCCACATTACTGATGATTATTTATCAAAGATCTCATTGTGTTAAGATTTTGCGAAAGTACCAATATACAATACTGCTGTAATGTCAATATTAAGGTGTTTGGTCTAAAGTATCCTGATGTTTGATTTTGTTGCCTGGTATTTTCCTAGTATTTCTGTGTGCTTTGAGGAGATCTCAAACTTTCGAGATAGATATTGTGCATCGCGATATAGCTTAAAATGATTGCAATCCTATTAAGCTAGCTGTTTTCTGCAAAAAAAACCCACTTTTTTTGGTCTGAACATCATTTGAGTTGTACGATGATCCTAGTGTTAGATCCGGGTTGAGGAGGTTCATGCAGATACGTTGCATTTTATATCTTAACGCCAGATTTCCGCTAAGAACTCATTGTGTGAAGTGGAAGAAACTTGATGTTCTTTTTTTCGTGTAATTGTCTGCTACAGGATGTGAATTTACTGCTCGTTGGTTATTGGTCGTTCACATAACTGTCAGGCTATGATTTGCAAGTCATCACATTGCAATTTTAGATAGCGGTGTGTGCATGTGTGTATATTTTAGTGTTCTTTGGACGGCCATACGGGTCATTTTACAACGGCTGTCATCTTTGATTGGTTTATGATGCGCGCCGCGTCCTCAGACTGCCATCACAAGTGAATACAAGAGTATGCACACCTTGTTCTGATAATCTATGAAAGCGTCAAAAAGAGACATTCAGCCCTAATTTGAGGACCCCGGCTGCATATATATGACAGATGTTGGTTGAAAGTAGAAGTAGATAATTCTCCAGAACACAGGATGTCTAATATCCCATTTCTGCATACGGTCATGGCTTGTTTTCAGCCTTCTCCTCCATTATTTTAGTTTTTAAATTAGTAATTAATGAACTCAAAGATTTGATGCCAGGGTGCAATTAAGGCAGCATGAAAATGATGGACCAAAAGAAGAATCAGGAGTCGACACAGCTCCTGATACCCGCCCTTTAATGCTTTCCACAACATCTTCAAAAAACTGTGGGGCTGTGCAGACAAGCAGCGAAGAGAAAGAGTCTGCATTCCTGTCAGCTTGTTCTTTTCCAAACAGTCTCTTAATCAGGGATGGAGCTACGGACCTCTGCTGAGTTACAAATGAAACACACTGTAAGTCATCGGAGCAGAATAATAATATTTTTGCATGGGCTCGTGTATAAGTACGAGCGTGCACATGTGGCCGAGCACTGAATATAGAGTTACACTGAACATTTAGGGCAGACTTAGTTCCACTGTGGGCAACTTGCGGCTTGCGTTGCCTGTGCCATTCCTCCTGTGGTTAATCTACTCATACAGCACCCTCACCCCCTCCAATCCTACCCATGGAGTATTAGCCTCTGCCACACAGTGGAAAAAACACACCGCTCATCTGCATCTCTTCTGTAAAGCAACAGACTGAAACCTACATTCACAAGGGCTGACATCATTACAATAAACATTCAAAGTATAATGTTAATGATATCCTTTTGAAAACAAACAATTTTCTGCAAGTTCAAACCCCAAAAACAACTCTGCTCAGGCATTTATCACAATGCAAACACACTACTGACTAATTTGGCTTTAACATTACTAATTTAGTAATTCTATGAAAGTCTAGACTATGACAAGCTGTCATCTCATTAGCTCAGGCCAAGGGCAATCTCTGCTGCTTTCCACAGGGCAGACAGGTGCACGGGGTTTCACAACGAGGCTCTGCACTTGATGTGCCTAGATCTCTTAAATCTTTCTAGACAGCTTCATCCAAACAATGGGGAGAATCCTCCAGAGCTCCCCTCTAGCGCTGTCTAAGGGATAATACATTAAAGCCTCACGCAGCAGTGAGCAGCACCCCGTCCCTTACCAAAACCTCTCCACTAATCTTCTCATATTCAGCGCTGATGGAGACTGAAATAGACGGAGGGGATTGGATTTGATTTTATCCAGAATTAAGGAGTGATCCAAGTCCCGTTCAAATAAAGAGAGCCTGCCCGTTTGTCATGAAAAGCTTCGAGTATGTTGGAACACCAACATGTTTGTCACAGGAAGATCCAAGGCTTAGTCGTTGAAAAGGAATGTATGAAATGTGTGGTACCAAGATCTTTCAATAGTTTGACAGGTCAAATCAAATTTGTTGACAATAGTTCTGTTTTGAATTTCCCTGGAATGAGAGCTGAGGAGTGGCAGTGTCCTTGTGTGGTGTGTGTTGGGGTATTGAGTTAAACTTTCCTTGCTCAAGTCTCACACACACACACGCATGCACCTCCTCAAAGTGTGCACCAGGCTGTGACTGGGTTATGGCCAAAACTGCAAATGAACACTTGCGTGTAAGCACACACACAGTACAGGCACAGTCTTTCGGTATAATAGAAACTAAATGAAAAAAGTGGAGGAAAACAAAGATGAGTACATTAGACACAATGTAAACATAAGCTGTGACTACGCACACACACAGACATACACACACAAATGCTTGGAATTGCTAGCAGTTGTGCAAGCTCATTTTCCAGTGTGATAATATCTAACAGCCACGTAGGAAACACAGCACAAGCCTAAAGAAAGCACCCGGAAGCCTCTGCAAACTGTGAATACAAACTGCCCACTCGGACACTGACATCCTGTGAATAGCTAAAACCCTGCACCTGTAAAATAAATGGCTACAACTATAACAGAAAAAAAAATTACAAGGTAGAAAGACAAATGTTCATAAAAACTCATGTAGTTGCCAATGGGTGTCTGAAAGTAGAGACGCCTGAGAACAATACAAGCAGCAGGTCTTCCAGACATCACAGGTAGGCAAACAGCGTGATGACAACAGGGAGATGAAGAGAAAACAATTATTGCCATCTTCCCTCCAATCATTTTCTGATGAGAGAAAAGGGTGAAGAGAATGGGAGAGAGAAAACGTGTGGTGAAGCTAAGATGAAGAGGCTCATAGTGAAAGCACCTGTTGTGAGGCCCTGGTGCATTAAGGGCTCTAGGGCCCGTGGCCTAAATACAGGAGACGTGCTGAAAGCTCCAGTGCCATCCCGGCTCTCCCAAAGGGGGCCCTCTCTCCTCTGGACTAATGGAGATGACATGTATGGAATTAACCAGGCTTGGCAGCTGGGGATTAAGTGAATATTACGCTCTCGGCTCGAGGCCGCACGCTGCGGTTTAACGCTGTAACACTTAGTCCTGTTCGTGGGCACCGAATGTGGGAAGCATTACCAAGTCTCTCCAACTCATTATGCATGCCCATTACTGGCTTGGTTGGAAGGGATGAAGAAGGCGCATGGTAGGCAGCTAGGGAGGTGAGGGAGGAAGCTTTCCACACTGTCAGCCATTATTACTCCAACAGTAAATATAAGGAAGAGGAGCATTGGTGCTCATAACGACAAAAATACGAAAGGACTGGACAGGATCTAAAGACACAAGTTGAGCCATGTCACTGGGCCAACATAATGTAATGTAAAATGCCCCCAGAGGATGCAAAAAGGTTTTGTGGAGAAGTGAGGAATTGGGAGAGGAAATGAAGCCTCTAGGTTGGTTGGTCATGTCGGCCACCAAATCAAAGCATCAGTATTTGACAAGTTGGGAATGAGACTCGCTGAAACTCGCTTACAAATTGCATTTTTAATAGATCCATGGGGGAAATGAGATTAATCAAGAAAATTAAGGAATCAGGACATGAATCTGAAGGTGGCAAGAGGGAAGTGGACATATCCACATATGTGGGTGTGTGTCCTTCAAATGCAAACAGGCATCTGTGAAAGTGATCAGTAGTAAAGTGGGCTCTGTGGCTAATCTTAGCGTATCTGATTGTATAAAATGCCTTAATATTTCTGGACAAAAGTATGCATGTACAGAACCTGATCCAGCTTCTGGACCTTAGGGACGTTAACAAAGAAAGTGTACTTCGCTCCTTTACAAACAAACACAATGAAAGCAAATGTCAAAGTTTGTTTGATGTGCGTGTAGCAGCCCAACATGGTGAATTTAGAGTGGAGAACACATTCTAGGAGTCGTTTTCACAGTGCCCGCATGAGCATTTGGAAAGTGGTACCCAACCCAAGTGTTACAGGCTTAAATGGTGGAATAGGGCTCCAGACCTTTGGCTGCAAGAGGTCCATTTCTGTCTAGCACCATTTGTTTTTCCCCTCTGTCTTATCCCACAGCTCTTTGGTCTCAGGAATGTCTTGCCACAAGTGATGCCTGATGCCTTTTGTGTTGGCAAAAAAAAAAAAACTCACAAGCATACACAGAAGTACTTCTGCTTCCACTAAAGTCCTTGAAGCCACTATCAACATGCCAAAAGGGGCCTCTTAGTGCCATTAGTATTGAGGCTAAATGCCAGCTTTTACTGTTTGTCTGAGTCTGATGTTCAGACAGAGAAGATGATCAATTACAAAGCCACAGCCAAAGAAATTCCATGTCTCTTTTACAAGTCTTTAAACAACTAGAGAGGTTGGTTGCTAATGCTGATAAAACCACACCTGTCAACCA
The DNA here is from genome assembly GCA_039737535.1 of Lagodon rhomboides. NCBI lineage: Eukaryota > Metazoa > Chordata > Actinopteri > Spariformes > Sparidae > Lagodon > Lagodon rhomboides. Next base: position 7,553,303 of record CM077803.1, on the reverse strand, counting down.
GTGCATATACACCCATCAGCCAAAACATTAAAACCACTGACTGGTGAACTGAGTATCCTTGACCTGAATATCACTGACTACAATGTTCTGCTAGGAAACCGTGTGTCCTGGCATTCATGTGGATGTCCTCTGACCCATATCACCCACTCAAAAACTGCTGCAGACCGAGTAAACCCGCCCATGGCTACAGCTTTACCTAACGGCAGTGCCCCCCCAGCAGAACAATGCATCAGTCACAAAATCGTTTTAATGTTGTCATTGATTTGGGTCTCGCTGGTTGTGAGGAGGGGCCTCCATGGATCTGACTTGTTTAAGTGGATGTTTCATCAGATTTGGATCTAGGGAGTCTGAGGGCCACACTGGCACCTTGAGCTCCTTGTCATGTTACTCGGCCCCTTAAGAGGGCCACTGCCATCAGTTAAAGCCATAGCTATTAGGGGGCGTACTTGGTCTGCAGTAGTGTTTAGATGGGTGTTATGTGTCAAAGAACATCCACCAGGACCCAAGGTTTTCCGAAAGATAATTGCTTGTAAAGAGATGATCGATGATATTCAGTTCACCTGTCAGTGGTTTTTAATGTTTTGGCCCATTGGTGTACATGCTCTGATTGTATGTAACTGCTGGGTTGGAAATGCATCATTTCAGTTAAAAAAAAAAGTAAATGTACTCACTGTTTGGACCCATAATAGGGGAAATATTCAGAAATCCAGATGTATTGGCTCCTGCATGTCGACATCATTTGAACCTACAGTCTGATGAACTCATCTCATTTTGGAAATGGAGCATTTTTTAAAATTTCAGTTTATGACATACTCCAACTTGGATATAATTGGACAGTCCCCGTTTATTCAGCTTTTAACTGATTTGGAGGCTCTTGCTCGGCCTCCATCCATTTACTTGCCTTTTTCTCTGGATGTTCAGTGTGGGAATATTTAATTCAAAGTGTCACCATTCTATTTAACAGTGTAAGTGTATGGATTTTCTGGTTGTGACTCAAATTGAGTGCACTTATGGATCACCTGAAAAACAAATCTGTCGGGGCATCTTATACACCATAAAATGGACTCTGGTGTACAGAAATTGAAGTCTTTAAGCTCTTCTTCCAAGAAAGACCTGAGATGAAGGCATATTTCCTCCTTGTGCTTGAGGATTGCTTTTTGCAAATGGACTTACAGATGTTGCATCATTAACAGAGGCATGAAGGGAAAAACAAAAGCAAAAACTAAGGACAACATATGCCTGCCCCCTCTCACCGCCTCCTTTATTTTCCCGTGCAACCTCAGTAGCATTGCAAAAGCATCTGTGAGTTCTAGGATTTCAAACTTTTAGGGACGGGCCAACTCTAAATCATACAACCACATCCAACAGGCTGAAAAGCCATGCAGCAAGTACTCTCATAGAGGAGATGTTATTATAACTCACAGTTTTTTTCTCCTTCTCCTCCTCCTGAGGTTCTCTCATTTCAGTTATACCTCGTTCTGGGCTACTGGAGTCCAGAAAATGCTGCTAACCCGCTAGAGTTCTGGATGTTGTTTGGGTACCAAAGAGGAAGAGGAGAGGCTGAGGTCATTGACCTCATGGAAGAGGCAGGGTGACAGTAAGGGCAAGCCTGAAGGGGACAGAGTGGAGTGGAAAAAACGGACTGGTGTTTGGCATAGTTCAGCCTTGGGAAGTGACCCTGATTGAGCTTGGCAGACATGGCTCAAACTCTGTATTTATAAACTCACATGTGTACTGGATATCCTGTGAAATCAGGAGTCTAAACAGTGTAGTGTGCAGGGAGAGCTCTGAGGCCAGTTCACCTCTTGACCTTCACATCTGAATATAGACAGAATTGGATAGGGAGAGGAAGAGAGACACAGAAATCAAAGAAAAAGGGAGATGGATGGAGAGGATTTGTGTACAAGCCAGCTAGTTCGGCCTGTGGTCCCCAAGAGGAACGATACCTTATGATTTGTCAGGAAAATGACAGTGGTAATAAAAACATGATGGGGAACATTTTCTGTACAAGACAGAAAATTGGAAGCAGCTCTCTGGAAAGGGCTGCAGAAACAAAGCGGGCCACGGTAATTGTCATTAAGTCTGACCGGGACCACATCAATGAGACCGGTGCTCAGCTGGACCTCCGGTACAAAGCGTGGAAAACAAGCCGTCCTTTAAACCCAAATCTATCCAGAACCATTCTCAGAGATTTCTTCAGACCCACAGCAGAGGCAGAACAGGATAAGTACTACATTCTGCAAATCCATGACATGATCTGCCAGTGCACTCATGCTGTCAGCAAGGGAGCAGAAATAGCTCATCGTAGGCTAGTGAACCACTACAGAACCATTCTTTGTGTTTTTACATGGAGTCCAAGTTGAACCAGTTCAACCAAAAACACTCTGGGATTTGAAAGAATATGTCAAGCACATTATGAAAAGCAGTGCACTATTTCTCTGTGTAACATGGCAAGGACTACAAAGTGTGATCTATGAAGGAAGAGCTAAAGGATCATAGAAGCAGTGAATGGATAGGACATGTATCAATCTAACACAGTCTTGGCTACTGTCTTCACTACATCAATGAAACGGCCACAGGACAAAAGGCAGAGAAGAAGACAACATCTCTCACCTATTTGGAATCCACTACTATGGCCAGTGACCTCTGCTGATAAGAGGAGAAAGAAAGGAGAAGCCAAAAGAAAGGTACAACATCAAGTTAAAGAGAAAAGTCAGACATGAAATCAACAGGCACCTGCACCAGAAAAACATACAGGTAACGTTAACAAGACATAAATCAGATTAGATTTTTGGGTTATTCATGTTAATTGGGTTTCAGTTAATTATGTACACTTTGTCCAGAGTGATAGCCATTGATGGAGTGGGAGGTGTACGATGACCCTCAGCCAGTGATAATCAATAAGTGAATGACTACCAACATAAATAAAAATGTTCTTTTTTACTCTTCCTTAGAAAAATAATAGATTGAATTACTTCAACAAAACTTAGGCCACCTCAAAATGGGAATAAATCCTATTAAAATGAATTTATGTTTACATTCCACGACATCCCTGGCCATTGCTTTGGATGTTTTTTGGAAGTCTATGAACCATTTCATATTATGGGTGAGTTTGGCAGCACAAGATTATTGGAGGTGTACATGTGAAGGAATGATTCTCCAAATGATGTCCACTCTAATGAAAATGACAAGTCAGCTGGTAAAATATGATACTATATACAATGGAAGAGCCAAACCCTCCGCATTATTCAGAGGAGAAATTGACGGTGTCGTCTGATGTTCCCCATTTAAGGGCAATTAGCTTTGACATAAGAAGAAAGGGCAAATGAAAACAAGAAGGACAGGGAGCAGAAGTGAGAGATAGATCTTTCATAACACACAAAAATGAATAAGGGGGACCAATTACAGATGGTTTCACAATTTGTGTGTTGCAACACTATCGGTGAGTGTCCTCACACAAAAGTCCAATTCAATGGGAAATGTCAGACAAGTAAGCAGTACCTTCCATCTCCTCAGCTGTGAGTGCAGTAGAAGCAAGGGATGGAAATGACTCAGTTAAGGAAGATGGTTTGTTGGTGTTTGGATTACAAGAGTAGCAATGAGAGAATAAGAAGAAGAAACCTACCAAACTCTACAGCCACATCATCTTGAAAAAGCAAAAAAATGACAAACAAATGACAAAGAGAAGAGTCAATCTTAATCTCATATGTCAGAATCTCTAATTTGAGATACAGTAAAGGTGGTTTGTTTCTCTATGTTACAAAGTACACTAGTACACGATACTGTGAAAAATCCATTTTAAACTATGGCTTTGAGCTGAGTCACTTTTCATAAAAATTCAAATAGCCCACAATTCTATTTCAATATGTAATCTTTGTGAAAAACGCTCAGCTCCATTGATACACAATTACTTCAATGAATCTGCAGTTATTGCTACTGAATCTATAAGTAAAACTACTGTGTTAATTTGACAACAAAACAAAAAAAAACCATAAGGACCAACTATCTTGGACAACTAGCTTTTTCCAAAGCTTTCAACTGCAACTCAAGGTCATTTTGGGGTAAAGTTTGGCATGAGAGGTAATGGCTGTTATCAAATGAACAAAGTATAGACCTTCTGAGGCAGGTCATAACCCCAGACCTAAATTCTATACAGGTTATATGATGGCATTCTGAGTAAAGTCGTGATGCAGTTGAAATCTCAAAAAAAGCTAGAAAATGGGCCTAAGTTCCAATATTCTTTAGCACTTACTGTAATTAAAGGTGCAGCAAGTGATTCTGTAGAAAGGTCTTTTGGTAAACCTAAAATACCATTGTTATAAGCATTTATATTCGATGACCTGGGAATGAAACTCAACAATTATCTTTCTCCAGCATTGCCTTCTGCACCTTTAACTGTAAGACTGGACTTCTACATTCTACTAAAGAACACTTCTACTGTTTCTATTTTAGACATTTAACATCTATTAAAGGACATTTGTATACATCATTACCAAGTGAGACACAGTCTGTTGTACATGTCTGTGGTGCATCCACTGTGACTTCACAGAAAGAAACAGATTTAGATTCAAAAGCCTCTAAAGGGTGTTATTGATATATCGCTCTGGAGTTCAGGCCAAAATATTAAAAAGGGACCATTCTAACCAACATTTTTTTATAGGGTGTGCTATATAGTAAGGTAGCTTTTTAAATGATTGCAGATGTTTAAGGGTGCCATCCAAACAGCTATAAAATGATGGTTGTGTGTTTGGTTTAAACTGCCGTGAACATTTGGAGGCACTTAGAGATGCTTCCTCCCCTCAACATGTTCCCATTTTGGCCAAACAAGGTTAAATCAAAACATTTATAACACCATCTACCACAGCATGGGGCTCTACTTACAGCACCGTGATCATTTCCCAGAGCGCACCACAGCTCAGTTAGATGTTACGTCACGGGTGGAGTTAATGACCAGCCAAAACAGCAGTCAGGACCGATAACTGCAAAGGTTGTGTTTCATGTAAGAGACATCAGGCCTGAGAGCGGTGACTGTTTTGAAGTGTGGAGCCAAATGTGTCCGCCTTTATCTGACATCTTGTTTCACATGTTAGTGTTCACGGCAATGTTCCTACTGATGTTGCCCTCCTCCCGTCGTAATGTGACAGTTTAAGTTGAACCAGCACCTAAACCACATTCTGAGTTGGGTGAGAGGTAATTGCAGAGGGGAGGACAGAGGCAAACTTAAAGAGGAAACAAGGACAATATGAGAAAAATGAAGATATTTAAAATCCTTCCAAGTGCTGCTCTTATTACACTCTGGAAGGCTTTCATCTGGTGCCTATCTGCCACAGGAATGGTTTGCATAGCTTAATGGCCTTGTAGCACTCCAACATTCCTAGTCTAATGAAACTTAAACGCTTGAAGCAAAATCTTGACTTTCCCTTTTCTGAGCATGCATATCAGCCGCCAGCCCATTGAAACATTTTGAGAGCGGTGAGAATGAGCTAAGGTCATGATCTGATGTGAGTACATGTGGATGGCCAGGCCAAGCCTATTATTTACTGAATGCAGGGGAGCAATGGACGCCTAGATTGCGGCCGCCGACTTTCGCATGAATTCTTAGTGTTCAATCATCCAGTCTGCCACCAGTCAGCTAACCAGCCTTGCTGATGCTTCATGTCCCATTCACCCCCTGGAAAGGGACAGAGGCTTAGGGGTATATCACATGTCGCCCACATACCAGAGATTCACCACAGAGGATGACAGAAGGGGTGAGACAAGGGTAGTGTTGGAATGAAGGGGAAAAAAAGAGACATGTGCGGAGCTACTCTTTGTTAAAGGGTCATTCCAGTGCATTAACAAGGTCTTATTTTTGTCGTTTTATTGATTATAATAACATTGTACTCATAATGAAAGTATCTAACAGTTAGAAGTTGATGAAGGTTTTCAGTCATCAAGGTCATGGTAATACTGAGTGCTGAGTTTCTTCAAGAAAATGAAACAAGTTCAGTCACCTACTATATAGCACTTAAAAATAACTGTAGGAAGTGACAGGCAGTGGTTTCAACTTTCTTATTGTCTACATTTTACAGGTTCAGGTGATTGCTGCTGTGTGCAAACACTAAATTTGGGAAAACTTGGTTTATCATTTGTGCTACACACACTTGAAACATTTTACACACTTTTAACACACATTAAAACACAATCGTACCAATAGATCAATTTGAAACAATGATCAAGTCCATTTACCTAAGCCTTCATTGCACAGGAAAACTACATGTATAACTATGGTAAGTATGATAAGTCCAAGTCGAACAGGGAGTCGAATCGAGTTCTGGGTCTGCTGGGTCTGCACCCAGTTGGTGCTTGGAAAAACCTCCAAAGGGAGGTGCCAAGGAATCACCTCAGCGGAGTCCTTTCCAAGCAAAGTAGCAGCACCTCTAATTTCAGCTCCCTCTTGACGTTGTAGCTCCTCAACTTATCTCTAAGCCTAGCCTATGAGGGAACTTATTTCAGCCGCTTGTGTCCGCGATCTCATTCTTTCCGATGCTGCGCCTTAGGCAAGTGTTTAATAGTAGGTCATGATCAAAACCACCCTCACTGTCCTCGTCATCAACACCCATGAGTGTTAATGATCATCCAATTTGGCAACTTGAGGCACGTCATAAGTCATATTATCTATTACATGATTACATTTGCTTTGGAGCGGTACGGATAATAACTGGCACTGTCAATCTGCACGGCAGCTAGAAAAATCTTCCAGCTAACTCTTTACAAGGGAAGAATAGACAAAGGACTGACCCCTAGTCAGCACCCTGTAAATGGCCTTGAGTTATGAGCTGATGTCATCCTTACCACCAGCCAGCATACAGATGGCCTTCTCCTTGCACAAATTGGATGCTGCAAACTTTTCTTGCTTGTATTTTCTCTCTGTTTTTAAAAGTACGAAAATGAGACCATCCAATGGAGTTTTCCGGATGACATAAAATTTGATTTTTGTCATGCATCTTTTGGCATTCAAATAAAGAGCTCAATATTCACAGTAAGGATAAGGAAGTGAGTAGAAGACAGAACGGGGATGGACTGTTTTAAAAAGCTGACAAAATGTGACTCGGAACTGGGATCCGGACAATGAACCAAAATGCAGGGAGTTTTAATGCGAAGGGAAAAAATCAAAACTTGATCTATAAAACTTTAAGGGTGGTCTCCAAGGGAGTCATCTGACGCTAACCTTTGAGAATTAAATTTAACTTTTCACCTGCACCGATTGCACTTCTAAATCTACTGCTGCATCTATAAGTTGAACAATGAAATGGACGGATGAACATGGGGCCAGGTTCAGGGTCACTTAAGCACTATTTGGAGTGCCATTTCAAAATGGTTCAGTCACTCACTGGAGATGGAGCGATAGTAAGAGGGATAGCATCATAATGTATGGAGAGAGATATATAAAGACCCTAAGGTGAGCAATAAGTGTGTCCACGTGTTTGGCAGAGTGCGAACCAAACCAAACAATCAGACAGTGGAGAGGGTTTGCATGTCAGACGGATGAACAGACATGCCGTATGAAAGCCCAGAGAGACGGTAGTATGTTCAGAGAGAACAGATGGGAAGGCTGGAGGAGAGCCAGGTATCAATCGAAGGAGGTGCGTGGTAAAAAGATGGATGCAGGCAGGCCAGGTTGACAACTACGGATGTAAAATAGTTGATCTAACCCGTCTACCCGATTAAATAGTTGGCTTAGACGGGACAACTGATGGCATTTTAAACACCAGTTTCATAACCGAGGAATGCATCCACAAAAGCGCAACAGTGAGGAAAGGGAATATTTATATCTTGCAAATGTTGAACACAGTTAAGCGATGCTTGCCGAAGCCCCTCGCCAAGACCAATATTGTTCCAGCCGACGGAGCTCCCGGGCTGGAAATAGAGAGAGAAAGGGACCCCCTCCTCAATCACCACCTCCGTCCTCTGCTCTGTAACAGCGGGGTCTCCAAAGTATCCTTCAATTAGATGGTAGTTTATGGCCTCAGGGCCTAGCTGGTCCAGTGTGTATCGGGGCCAGGATCCAAGCTATGTCTCCCTCCATCTCTCTTGACCCAGCCACCACCACTCCACAGGGGCCACATCTGCTACTGAACGTGACCCCTCGACCGCTTCGTTTTCCATCTTTTCTGCGTTTCGGCTTGGACTTTCTTTTACACCCTTCACTTTTATTCATTGAACCCATTGCTTACTCTCCAACTCGATCCAACATTTTTCTCTAATTGAGTTTTTTTTAAATGTATTTTCATAAATGTGCGTGTGCGTCTCTGCAAGAACAGAGAGTGAACTGTTATCACTCCTCAGTTATTCATCTAGTCCTCAAGGGGCCATGTCAAGGGACTTCCTACTACTGCTGCTGCTGCAAACACAGTTAATCCTTACAGTGTGTATGACATTAGGGAGAAAGTATTGCTACAGTCAAAAGAGGACTTATGTTTCTTCGGTAGGGGCCACAGTAGACTCCGCTACATTTTACACCTGCCCTCTGTGCATAGAGAGGAGGGGCTGGGGTTATAAATCCCATAACTCATAGGAGGAACTGGGCCATTAAAATGAAATAGTAAGGGAACAGTACAGCACTGTCTGTCTCTAACTTTTTAGCAGGCTATTTTTGGCCATCCTGCACCATGTATGCCAGTATGTGGTTGAACATAACCAGGAAATGACAACATCCATAATTCACTATGAATCTGAGGAGCCTAATGCTAAGTTTGGAGGTGGTCAGCGTAGCTCTGTTGGTAATTTCAGAGCTACATATTGAAAGAGTCACATTACATTAAGGGCTCACCGCCATGTCATAGCAACAAGTAGTAAAATGGACATGTCCATCTAAAAGTGGTAATCTACAGTGAAAATAAGGCCAATAAGAACCAGCTTTTGGTTCAAAGGGGTCATTGTAAGACCAGAGCAGGCATTTAAAACCCTGTTTAAGTGTAGTGTGCTTCCTGAGGGATTGTATGTTTTTGGAAATGCAGAATGGAAGGAGGAAGAAAAACTGTATATTGCAGCAGACTATGTATGTGTTTTCATTAGGCCTAAATTTGTTGTTATGAATATGAAGATATAGACGAAGACATGAAAGGTATGTAGACTTTTGTAAATGCAAATAAGCTTGTAGCTTGTAGCTAATGCATAATGTTTTAGCTTTTACTTTTGTATTAAAGCTGGGTGAAAGAAAGGGTTGGCCCTAACTTGCATAAGGGACAACTTTTGTAACCTTTTTGATTTTTTTTTTTTTTAATTTACAGTTTTAAAGGTTGCAAAACTACAAACATCACATAAATTGCACAGTGTGAATGCAGACTGTGTGGAGCAGGCTGGCCCTCAAACTGCAGAATGCACAGCAGATATTGGCAGCATGGTTTTTTTCCCCCCCTTTATGGCTACAGGCAGGCACATGCAGTCATATTGTAATGCACAGTCACGGTGCCAGCTGGACAGCCTTCCGTTCATGCACTGTAGCTCTCTATATACAAACCAAATTGCTATTTGGAAACTGTTTGTAAATCATTGCTGATGTCTTTGTCATTTTGAGCCTCCATGTCAGGGAATCTGTTATACAGCTTTTCAGTCAGGTGTGGATGAAAAGTCCTGCTGTGGCCGCAAACGGCTGTGGCATAAAAAGCAGCCTGAGCAGGTGTGGACTGGCTTTCAAGTGCTCCAGTGCTCTGCAGACGACCACTACATACATCTCACCCCCACATATCTTTCCAGTGGCAGAAAATAATTTACTGCAAAGTTTTTCATGTTAAGTCAATTAATGCCGACCTATACATAAACCTTATGTGTTTATTCAATTATTACATATAGATTTAAGGGGAGCTTTTACATAAACGTGTTTTTCAAGTGTTTATCATGATACAGTATTATACATAAAAGTAAGGCATTTCAAATTGGTTCATCAAAATCACACATCTAGTCATTTCATTTATTTACACTGACTCCACATGACGGACATAACTTTGCATTAAATGAGACCCTTTAGATTGAACTCACGTACTAGAATAAGAAGAACATTTTCCATGTAATTTCAATACTTAAAGTCACTGCTTTTTAGAAAATAACTTCTTAGGAAAAATTCTTGTTGATGGAGCAGCTGCAGGCTTCTTTTTGGAGTCAGTTATGGACGTTGACTGAGTAGTTGGATCCTAAATATTAGTGAGATTTTACATCGAAAAGCCACGAGGAAATCCAAGGCAAAAGAGGACTATTTTAAACATTCTCAGCTGCATTTTTATTCAGTCTTTAAAAACTGATTCTGTTGCTAGTAGCACAATAAATCAACACTGAATTTGGTCATGCTAAACCTGACAATAAAGTTCATCCACACCATAACAATCACGAGCCCTGTTTGGAATTGTCCAGGCAGGCTGACTCAAAGTTGGATTAACATCCTGTGTGTAAAGTTCTGTATAAATAAATAAAGTTGAGTTGGTAAAGTTCCGAAGCTCTATTCTAGTCTTAAACTTAAAAGCAGGATCTGTCCCTGATTGTTTCTGCTGCTGTCGTTTTCTTGTGTAACATTGTTTATGTCTTCCATCTTCATTATGAAGCAATCAGTAATGTTTGATTAATAAGGGTAATTTAGCCATAATCCCTCCATTTCCTGATGCCCTACAATACATCCAGACTTCATATAGCACATTTCTGCTACAGTAAGTACTCCTGCTGATGCATTCTCCCCAGCGTTGCTGCACTGACTGGCCTGGGTGAGTTTTACTGTCCAGGCTTGCACCATAAGGTACATTAAAGTGCTCCAGAGAGCAGTGTTTAGCCTCCATCACATCTGTAGATCCGTATCAGCTCATTAATCCATCATTACGTTCTGTGAGATGTGGAGAGGTGAGCTGGATGAGTAGGACGGAGTGTTTTTTGGCTGGAAGGTGTAAAGTCTCAAAGAGGTTTTCCAGAGGGCAAAACCTCCGCGTTCTTCGCATTTAAGCTCCTGCATGACTTACACCACATCAACACATGGAAGGCGAGAGGGGGACGGAGGCAAGAGAGTCTGGCAGACGGGAAAAAAAGGAAGGGAGGTAAATCCAGACAACACTTCCTCTGATGACAGGCGTGAAGCAGTGCAACTGTACCTCAGGTTCAGCTGCAGCCTCACAGTGCAGAGATGGACCACATCCCTAACTTGAGACACTAGCTACCAAGTATCCCTTCCTCTGCATGGCCTCTCACAGCCCACCCACCTGTTCTGGTTTGTTAGAGCCTATCACAGCAGATGATATATGCTTACATGATCGTCGGCTAGAGGTCCTCTGGAACGGGAGAGTCGCAGCAGGTCGCCGCAGAGCAAATCTCCTTGAATAAGATAGAGGAGGATAAAGAAAAGAGAAAGAAAAAGGCACAATAAAACCATCAGTTTCCATGACCGCATAGGGAATAATAAACACGCCCTGCTAGGCAACAGAGAACCCACTCCTCAATATGAACCGGTTTCATTCCGTCAGCTGAGACTGGTGAAAGAGGCGAAGGAGGAACGAGGTGAAGGAAAAACACACTTGCTATTGACAAAATTGCAATTTTAGATCTGAATGTTTGTCAATTGTTTTCTCTCTTCTTTCACTTCCCTCCCTCTTTCTTTCTGTGTGTGTGTGTGTGTTGTTTTTCTCCTTCTTGTCCAAGAAACCACCCCGGCCTACTGAGCTCTGTGTTGCACATCAAGTGCGGCTGTCCGAGCGCACATTGATGTGCGATTTTCCATCCACTTACCGTCCAAAGTGGATCGGTACCAGCGCTATCATTTTCTGTCATTACTCATTTCAGGCCAGACATTGTGTGGAAATCCAGACTATTTTGGCAGTGTGAAGCAAGAAAAGAGTTAGAGAAAAGAGAGAGAAAAAGAGAGAGAAACGTGTGCGACTGTGACAGCAGTAAGACAATTGGGCCAGCCTTGTTAAGAGGCAAAGGCAGACATGACAGGCTGATCTAGCAGGGGTGGTTTCTTACCTCTCCTGGAATTGTTTGGACGGGATAAGGCCGGCACGGGGATTGGCTTCCCCCTCCACTTTGGCCTGCCACCAGGTTGCATCATCTTGGCTCATGATCTGAAGGATGGAGCCTTTCTTAAAGGCCAGTCCAGCCTCCTTACATGGGATGGCTTTGTCCTCCTTAGGATCGTAGTCAAAGAGTGCCTTCATAAACACCTGGACGTACAGCAGAGGAGGGGAAGACAACAGAATGCTGGATTGAGTGCACAACTGGAAAAAGCAACTGTAAAAAAAAATACCTTTCCTTCCATTGCGTAGAGTGTGAACGCTAAAAGTAAACCGTTACGGTAAAAAACAGTAGGTGCTTCACCATTGCTTAGGGAAATTATTCCGGAAAGGTCATTGCAATCAGAAGCTGAAAGCTGCCACTGTTGACCAAGTTAGTCTCTCCGTGTTGTTCCATCAACACTTAGAATGGCCTAAGCCCTGTCACCATCTTCCAAGTGTGGTGAGACTTAACATCTCCAGAGTCAGAGACTCCAGTTGGAAGTGCTCCATTCCATACACTGATGAACTGTAAACACAAACTAAGATCAGGCATCTTTCCATATGAAAGGGACAATTCACCCCAATAATACATATTTTATCTCATACCTATAGTGCTAATTATCCATCTTCATCATTTTGGTGTGAGTTGCAAAGCTTTGGAGATATCAGCCACAGATATGTCTGCCTGGCCCCCCCAAAAAATATATATATATATATAAAAATGGATGCAAAAAATAGTTGTTTTCTTTCTTTTTTAAGGAGTTGAGCCTTATTTGCTTCGACGGTGGGGGCGGGACATGCCTCATCAACACATAGGAGGTTGGACCTAACAGTGGAAAAATCTCAGACATCTTTTCCCACTAGTGCGACCTAAAGCATCTTGCTGTATCTTCTGTCCAAATTGAGGTCTGTCACGATGAGTTAGCACTCAGTACATGTGGAAAGAGAAATGAGAGGCAAGGAAAGTGTGTATTTGTGAAAGAGAGGGAAAACAAGGGAAACGGAGGGAGAGATTAAATTCTTCGATGTCCTATTGATTTAAAGAGTGCCTTGTGCCATGTAGAAAAGTTATGTTTCAGACAGAGATGTTTTGTTTGGGTCATAACAGCTGCTTTGGCTGCGAAACCCTCCGGCAGAAAACACTCATACATCTACAGACTAAAATCTCCTGCCTTTCTTTCTGGCTCAGTATTTTTGGCCTGCACATGTTCAGCCACTTAGCTGCCCTTTGATACATCTACACTACCTCCTGTAAGAGTGCAGGCAACTCTCATGAAGGCCTAGCTGGATGTTTGGCACTGATGGGCTATTCATCAGATAGGTTTCTTAAAGAGCCAGCAGGGTTTAACCATTACACGATGAGAGAGGATGTGGCCCACCCTGTCCTGTACACCTCTGTTACACATAGACAGTCGGCTGTGTTGTGAAAAATGATAAATTGCCTTTCGACCTCTGGAGTTTATAACCAGGGAGTGGATCCAGCCTCTGTCTGCTATTGATAGATTAGCATGTGAGATGATGTATTAACAACCCAGTGGGTAACAATGATGGTTTGCTGGTTGGAATGACAGTTAGACCACCCTCAAAATGAATGGCTACAAGCTACCGTTGTCCGCAAGAAAGGAGATAATGTTGTCCTACATTTGGTACCAACAGAAATGTGTCTTTGGGCTTCTCTCTTCTTTGCAGTCTTGACCTATTCTTTGAAAAAAGTCTTAAGAGTTCTTGTATAGCAACAAAAGTTCAAACAACATTTGAAATGTAACTCCTTTGTAAATTTTTGTCAAAAGCTATGACAAAATCTATTGGCACTATCATCAATGAATAAAAACCTCATTAAATGGGAGGGACCAGTTGGGAAGATGTTTAATCAGAACCAATATTTTTGTGTGGTAGGTTTGATACACACAGTTGGACAGTACTGATCTACCTGGGGATGTCAACTTGCATGCACTGGCACCTTGTCTCATAAATTGCACATAAATGCCAAAGTTTGAAAGAGAAAAAGAAGACTTTGGGCCATGTGGGGCTACAATCACTTGTAAAAACACAATCAATTGTCTGTAAGCACCTTCAATCTACCTCTGTGTGTGACTACACTATGTTTGGTATACCGTCACCGTTTATATTGCCAATCCATCATTGTCTCAGTCTATAATACTGTAGTTATTTGCAACTACTACTGCTTCAACTACTACTACTACTTTTGATCAGAGTTATAGTCTTTGAGGCAAATTTGCATCCTTCACAACTCCTATTTACAGTCCTTATTCTCTTGCACTCTATTGCCTCTACTACATCTGCCAAGGCCTTGCTAAGACAAGCTTAGCCAAGCCAAGCCATCCTAGCAGTTCAAACAACTCTGAACCAGACTGTCATGAGCTGTATGTGGGGGTGGGAGAACTGTTTTTGAAGTCCTCTGCTTTTCACATCATCCTATAAAAATGACAATTTGGGTTGCACGAACGAAGATGCTTGCGTACACATTAAGCCAAGAGTTAGGTACTACAATTCTGTAAAATGTTGGACAACTGACAGCTTTATCATCTACACGTCGACATAGCTAAAATGCATTCAATGTAAACAGTTAGGGGAAAAGATAGAGGGATGCATGAGCAACTGAGGCTTAAAAACAATGCTCTGCATCCAACTAAAGATATCACGCTGGACCAGAGAAGCTCTCTCTGTTTTAAAGTCCTTTGAGTGTAACCAAATCAACTAATGATAAAGCCAGGACAAGACCTACCTTTGGCTCCTTGGACGGTGCCTCCTCCTTGATGCCAGGGACAACTTTAAAGGTAATGGCTCCTTGCGACTGGGCCTGAATATTGGAAGAAACAAGATAGTTACAGTTGCTTAGTACAAATGCAGGGATGGAAACAGCAGTCGTTTGTCCTGCAAAAATTCACAAAGCACCTCGTTCAAAAAAGTCGCATAATGTTTGACTTGTCAACAATGGATGGGTTATTAGGATTAGATGACTTTACTTGGCAGGGATAGGGTGTGTGTGTGTGTGTGGGGGTAAAAAGGAGGAGTGTTGAGAGCTGTCGTCTGCTTAGGAGGCCGTTGTGTCTGAGACAGCCACCAGGCCTCTCTCTCTTTCCTCTCCAGTTGCTCCCCCTGGCAGAGTTCGGGCCCATGACGGAGCTTATTTGAGGCCTGCGGCGCAGCCTGCTTGGAGGGACTACTAAGCATCAATCTCATCCAGGGGGACCATGTGCCTCGATGCATGTGGTTGGGAGACTTGTAGAGAAAAGCCAGTGTTTTATTTTCAGCACACCGATGGGAGGCATCGGGTCCCGGATGAGTTAGGGGAGGTTTTTGTCATCACAAACAAGGAATGTAATTCTCGCCAAGGGAGCGGAGCACACGGGAAACCCTTGAAAAGCACACACACATACAGTGTATATATACAGTGACACACAAACAGATGAGGCTTACAAGAATACGAATGATCTCCTCTGGTTTCTTGTCATCCACAGGGATTCCGTTGACCTCCTTCAGTTCATCTCCAACATGAATCAGTCCTACCAAACAGAAACACAAACTTTGCATATCTACAATCGCTCTGATATTCCTTTATTCTAATGCGACAATATAAGCGGGCTACTGTGTAAAAGTCCGGCGCTTGCAAAGCCCGGGGATGTGTACAGTACACCAGATTAGTGTTGATCGTCATGGTGGCATTTGAGATTGGAAAAGAATCAAAACACTATTGCTGACACATGTGGAAATTTGCCTTTGGCTTCACTGTGGCAGGCCTGAAAAACAGACTGGACACAATGGATACAAAATCAAACAGAAAACATGTGGGCAACAAGCAGAGCTTCCCGGCATACTTGTCATTCATGTTCATATTTACAACCTGACCTGATACAAGGGTAACTCCTGAATACATTCCTTCTTTGTTTCAAACTGAATGTAATCCCGTTGTAATGCAAATATCTTATTACTTAACGCCACGCTGTAGAGTCACATACAAACGTTTTGGTGGCTTTACATGCATGCACACACGGTTCGACCCAGAAAAGAGAGAAAAGGAGGTGAGACTGACCGCTTCTGTCGGCTGCGCCTCCTCTCATGATCCGGGCCACGATGACGGCTCCTGTGTGTTCGTCACGCCTTATTGTGGCTCCCTGCAAAGCAATCAAAGAGGATCATTAAAAATGAGACAAACTGCACTGTATTTCCTCTATATTTAAAGTTGTGTTTTTCTGTTTGGATTGGACATATCACAGTTAGGACTCATTTTGAGCCATGAAACTGGGAAAAAGATGAAAGCTGTGTTTACATCTTCAGTATAGTACTTGGTAAATTGTACTTAGTTACAACTTGACTACTAATAATGGGTATCAGTATCAGCCCTGCAACAACCATATCAGTCGATCCCAAATGTTAAATAAATGATCCAACAGCTGCACACTTAATGATCTAAAAGGATGGGTGGACTATAATGAGAATTGCTCTGTTTTAATCATTCTGAAGCAGTAGCCTCTGCTGTAGTAGGGGCAGGAGGGATCAATGTCTTAACAAAAACAGCTGGAGTAGACAGTAAAGGGTGAGGGCCAGACAGGCACGAGGTAGTGGACTCAGGACACACACACACACACACAAAAACACACACGGTTGCTCAAACCCTCTCAGTCCTCCTTTATGGACTTGGTGCTCAGCCAGAAAGACACACAGAGGACAGTGTTTCCAACTTTCTGATTTGAAATGACAGTGTTGAAAGTCGTCCTGCATTATTTGAGTAAGTTGTTAATTTGTTATAGTTATTGCTGTTTTTTTATGGTAAATAAGTTATTGATTTGATTGGATAACAACAGATTAGATTTATGACTTTGTTTCCTCATTGTTTTCCTTTGCCTTCTAGCCTTTAAATTATCTGTCCGTCAGCTACCTTGTGAACGGCTCTCATCTCTGCTTTAATGGGTGTGCCAATGCAGAAGCACTTTAAGTAACCCAGCTACCCAGCTAACACACAGTCCAGTCTTTACACAGTGTTCAGCTGTGATGCATTTACTAGTAAACCATTTACCGGTAAACCCAAAAAAGCCGTTTCCTTTGACAATAAAACATGGAACAGGACAGCAAACTGATACCCAGTGTGTGGCGTCACCCTCGCTCGAACCACACAGATGAGCCGTCCAGTCCACACATAGTTTGTCGTGGCTGCAACTCATCCTTCCACCCACTCCAAGCTCATATTCCCATCATCCCTAATGATTGATGTCATTTCTGTTGCAAAAAAAAGGTGCAGGCTTGAAACCGTCCTCGCCCCCAGTTGTGTTTTGTTTCAGCTGTCCTAATCCATTGCCGTGCAGGTCGAGCGCAATAACAGCTTTCAATGTGTCATGCTACCTCGGTTTGTGTCATTTTCCTGTTTGCCTTTCTCCGACTGGCCCAAGTAGTTCAAGCTACTACGATCAATGGGAAGCAAATAAGGAGATAGTAAAAAAAACAGCTCCTTAAAGACCAAAAGGAGGCTCTGGTTTGTGCCACTTCGCCCGTACCATTAGCATGTCATCTTGGTTGTTTTCACGACCTATTCACACCTAATGGTTTTCCTCCTAGATAATGGTTTCCTCAAGGCCTTCGGGGTACGAGATGGAAACAGGAAACGACACGAAGATAAGACAGTGTGAGAGTCTACAAAGAGTTGACCTAATAGAATAATTGGGCTAATTAAGGAAACCCGAGAGGCTGCGGTAGGAGAGGGCTCAGCGAAGCAGGTCAGTGAGAGGGGAAGGCGCTGTTCGACAGCAGTGTCAGGGTCACACATAACCCCCGAGTGTGACTTAAAGCAGCTGTCTGTGATGCAATGGCCCCCAGACAGACGGGGAGAGAGACCTTTTGTGCGTGCGTCTGAAAGAATAGAGCGCGGAGGGGAAAGAGTCGGACTGTGACAGACAATGGGGGTGAGCTGGGGAGTCTGCAGGAAATCTCGCAGGAGCATTCAGACATGTGGTCATTAACTTCTCTCTTTTTCAGGCTGGCTGATGGCCAGTGGAATGATGGATGTTTTTATTGTGTCCCCGAGGGTCCTTGGTGGCAGTCTAAAGGCTAACCAAACAGCAGAGAGACAGCCTTGGACCCTGTAATGACAATAAGTTGTCTGCACAAACTCCACAGACGTACTCTACACCGCATGCCTATGGCTATCTATGGACTGTGCTCACATATGGTGAGTAGACTTAAATCGTGTTTTGACAAATGGCTTAAATCACATATAGAAACCATTTAGAGGCACCACTTTCACGACTTTTACTGCAATTGGCGATGGTGATTATAGAGCAGCACGTTTAGCATGTAAATATGAATGGATGGGATCGTGAACCCAAATCTCTGGGGAGCAGGGAGACCATTCTATCCTCATTCAAACGACCATTCTTTATGTGCTTTCACACCAGTAGAAAAGCAAAGTCAGATATCAATGGACAAATTTTCTCTTGCTTATTTTCTTTGTATGCTTCACCGACTCTTTACGAGGAGTAACTCGAAGCTGCAATCGTTTTAAAGCCTTTATTCTATGCGATTCTCATCTGACCTACTGCCCTTCAGCGTGATGGGCCTGCGCAGGCCAGCTAAACCAGCAGCGAGGGAGTTGGGGATTTATAAAGGCCTCCCTTCATAATCTGGACAGCCCCAGTCTGAACTCAGCCCTGCGACGGTAGCCAAATGAGCTCTGGTCTGATAAGAAAAGTGGAGAGAGGCCAAAACGCTCCAGTGGCAGCGCGAGCGAGCCAGACCGGAGAGTAAGTGGAAGAGCAGAGTCAGGACTGACAAGTTGACTGGGACGGAGGTGAAGGAGATAGACAGAGGGTGAATGAGTGGGGGTCGGTGTTGAATGTAAGAGTGTGTGTGAATGAGTGACTGAATAAGAAGAAAATCTAACATAAAGGGATGTAATGGGAGATCAAGATAATAGAAAGAAATAAAGACTGGAAGAGGGATTGAGATGAACAAAGAAAACGAAAGGGATTGAGATAGAAAACACATAAATACTGGCCTTGTTTGAACAGAGATTTTGACGAGAACAAATACCCATCTCAACAAGTCCTTTACACTGATATTACATTTTTTTTTTACCTATACAAGTGAAAAACTTAACCTATCTTCCTGGGCTTATCAGTGGCAAGAATGTAGGCAGTAAAACTGTCCCTCAGACAACAAATGATTCATCCCAACTGGTAGATTTATCTGACTGTCGGATTTAAGATTATAAGAGTAAAATTTCTCATAAAAATACAAAAATGGATATCATTTGGTTATGCATAGATAGCTTTGCTTTTTGAAGGGCTGGAACACGCTTCTCCAGGCTGCGCGCAGGTGAATCAGTTGAAATTTTGGGAGATGTGTGTGTGTTGGCTCCTCTGCAAGCCTCTCTCAACTTTTGCTGCGTAGGTTCGCAAATGATTAACGTTAAGGCACAACACCAGCTTTAAGTGAAAAACAAAAGAGCAAGACATCAATTAGAAGCAAAAACGGAAAAGAAAAGTTCTTGTGCAGAATCCACTGGCCTCACTATTCTGTAAAAGTTATTTGTTATGGCTCCAGGTGAAAATGGCCAACGTGATTAGTAATTGTTGAGGGCAGAGGTCACGCTTAGCGCGGGTCTCGTCCAGTTGGTGCTTCCCAGCAAGTTCATATAATCTGACATGCACCCTGAGATCTCCGTTTTAAAAAATATGAGGTGAGTTTTTTCTTTGTCACTCGGAGATGATCTCTGCCTCTCTCCGATATACCTCCTACATTAGTAATGTTAGCCGAATGTCTGCCCACAATTCAAAGCATGGGAGCAACACTGCAATGTAACTTCACTGTCCAGCTGAGGCCATACAATCAACAATCAACATAAGCTACAGACTATAGATTATGATGTATCTCTGCACCAATTCAAGTCAAGTGAGTTTGTGGTCAAGTCAATGACCACAAACTGTTGGAATAAAAACTCCTCACATATTCATATCTTTCTTTCACAATTCCCAACTTGGATAAGGCCCCCCTTTTCCCTATCCTATATAATTACGAGGGCGCCACAGTTTCCCCTCCACCTTATTACAATCTATAGTAAGCCTTGATTCTCTCAATCCTCCAGGGGTGCATCAGCCTCTCCTGGAGGCCTGACGAATGCCTTGGAAACACTAAGAGGCATCTGGAACAAGGTGCGCAAATCCAACCTCCTGAACTCACCATCACCCACCCCCCCGTGCCTTGATACCCTATGGGTGCTATCATCAGCATCCAGCCATGCATGGCCACTAATGAGGAGTCCTTGCTCTGTTAAACAAATACATAAACAGTCAGGCTACAACCTAAATAAGCTCCATGATGTGTGTATGTGTGTGAGCGTGTGTGTGTGGGGGGTACATAGGGGAGAAACACGGTAGGTAAAAACCCTCAAGCACCGCAATGTGCTTCCTGGTGTAGCAGCTAAGCTTTAGCACGAACTGATGGCTAGGTTTACACCGACGCTTCAACTCCCACTGGCACATGGAAGCCATGTCAGAAATCAAAAGGGGAACGTCTGCGTCTGTCAAAGCACATACACGCATGAGTGGCAGCACATGTAGGTGTGTTTTTGTGTGCACGCAAGCATGTCTGCGTGTGTGTAGCCACGGGCTCCTACCTGAAGTCAGGCCAAACAGGCCCGAGAGAAACCTAAAAAGACTGGATGATTGATGCTGGACAGCCACTGAGCCTGATGAATGGGCTACTTAACCATCAGTCGAGTGGCTCAACTATGCTACGTGCTCAAAAAAATATAGCATGGAGAGAAGAAAAACAGGTAGAAAGTGTTTCTTGGATGTTAGGGACCGATCATCTCTTACCGCTGCAACTACTGCCGCAGTTTTTCCTTTAGATGACTGTAAAAAAGAGACCCAAAAGAGCAAGTCTCGCTAGAAATGTAACATCGAAGGACAAAAGTCAACAACAGAGACAAGAGGGGGGTCATCTTGGACTGAGGTGGGCCTTCTAGCTGTGGTCAATTAGTCACCAGTAAGGCGATCCGAAGCCTCGACTCCTTACGTGATCAGCTCCATATGCAGCAGCTGCTTCCAGCTCTATCCCTCCATTTTTAACACATATATGCCTCTGATTGTTATTGCTGGGCTGGCCAGAACGCAATGGCTTCGTCTCTGCTGTGTGATGAGGAGAACTGGAGCAACGCTCGTCTGGATCAAGCCACGACCCCTCCCAGCGCGAGCACTGGAGCACACACGCTCAAATGGCAGCCACATTAAGTATGTGATGACAAATGGCTCACACCTCATACGGTGCAGAAGAAAAAAAGAGACAATATGGACTGAGATTTGGATCCCGGGAGACTTGGAACCCCTCATGTATGAGAGTGTGTGTTTATTTGAGGGAATGGAATGGAGGCAAGGTTGTCCAGAGAACTGTCAGCGCACAGCAGCGCCATGAAACTTCAGCAGATAAGAAGAGAAAGACAAGCCGAATGTTGGATGTCTCATCACAGTAGCTTGGCTTGGACTGGCCGCAATGAGTTTCTGGCAAGCGGAGTCTTTATGGGGCAATTACGGTGCCCTCTGGCTGATGGACTGGATGGATGGCTGGATGGCTGGATGACATGATGGAAGCTGGCTTTATGGATGATGAGAAGGCTGGCGAGGGGTTGGCCTGGCTCATCACACGTCTCGGCATCTAGGTTAGGCTATGTGTGGCCTGTCTACAGTGGAAAGGAAGGGTCCAAGGATCGCCTTACCTTCGCCACGGCCACAACTAAAGCCACACCACGACTCCTATCCCGCCAGGGAAAACAAGCACGGCGCTCCGGCCCGTAACAACTACTCAAAACATCACCCCGCGAACCGAACCGAACACTGTGGCATTTGACAAACATTATTCCTCCCTCAAAATTGAGAGTGACAAGGGAAAACAAACGGCGAGTGGCCCGGGCAGAGAAGGCCAACGTGTTTTGACATGATGTCACTTAACAGCAAAAGTGTAACGACAATAAACTCCTGCCAACTGCTGTGTTGACTGCTATGTTTAGAGGTATAAATACAAGTGTAGTGGAAACACATGCTGGTGTTCTTCACACCAGATGTTGACCGTGGAAAAAACCAAATACAAAGTGGGAACGGGCCTCCTGGACATTAAAATACAATTACCTCCAATCATATCTGGTGTTGGAGTGTGTCATTTCATCTTACCTCACTGCGATGGCACAGAGCCCCCGCGCACATAACACACATGACCGCTCCACACACCCGAGGTCAGCGTATTTATGAGTTCTTGCATACTTCCTCAAACGCCAAACCCTCCGCCGCTGCTCCGAAAGAGTAAAATCATGTAATATTAGTGTGCTCAGTCATGATCAGAAAATCCATTTACTGTTACGGGCACCTATAAAGATTAATACAGCGCTGTAAAGAATTAGCAGGAGCCCAGATGAAAACGTATATTAACGTTGCGTAGAGGGGGAAAAGAGAAAGAAGCTGGAGAGTTGTGAAAGGTGCCCGAGGTTTTATGTCAAATGATTTTTCGAGCTGATGCAACAGAGCTCCCGCTGCAGAGCAGCCCCCTCTGGGTGACCTGTTGCCTGCCTTTCCACCTGTTTTATGAAAAGACTTGTGAATGCAACTAATAAAAGATGCTACCCCCACCCTGCCTGGTCTCCGTCTCGCACTAAAGCAGGCTCTGGTTTCCCCTTTATTTCCTTAACCCCGGTCTTGACCTAAAGTCGTAATTAACAAGTACACTGAGAAAAAGGAAAATTGCAGGTCATTATTATGATAATTATGCCGAGCAGGAGCGATTCCAGGGGAAGCTGCCAGGTAATATAATGCAGAGGGCCCTGTGATGGACCGGCTTACCTTCATTTTTCTTCCTCCACCCCCTCTTTCCTTTTCCTCCTCTGTCTCTTTAAACCTTAATGTTAGAGCAAGTCATTACCCGGTTGCTATGAAAACACACTTAAGAGCCCACCTCAACCCCTTCAGACAGGTGCTGGTGATTTTGGGTGTGTGAACCTGTGAGGCTATCTCTACAAATGCGGGTATTTGTTTCCATACTGTCCGCATGAATCACCACGCAGACTGAGAGGAATCGCCGTCTCCTCGCTATAAGCTTGACATTGCCAGATATTTAGTCATTATGTGCTGTATGTGTGTGTGTGTGTGTCATCTCAGCGCCCTGCATGAGCTGTGCGAGCGCACACAAAGAGACAGTTGTGTCACAGAGAGAGGCCTATCGCCGCTCCGGGGTTGTTTAGTGTTTTCCCTGTCGTTATTCAAGTAAAGAAAACAGCACTTTCACATGTCACTTCTCATTTCCAAAGTGCGCTAGGGAAGCAGGGCCGCCGAGGAGCGCCCGGCCCGATGGGCAACAATGGCTGCATTCAGAGTCCCGGAGCTCTCCGGCTGTTGGAGACGCCAAGAGGAAAAGAGCAGGAGTGCCAGGATGTGTGTCCACGTTTATGATTACACATGATAGGAGGAAGACGTTTTATTTAAGAGCGCTGTGAGATTAAGATCTGGAAATGTCTCAGATGTGGCTTTGGAAGCCGTGTGTGTTTTCACATTCACAACTCAACAGGCTGCGAGGGTGGTGTAACAGCCGCTGGACTGAGTGTTGTACAAGCACAAGCACATGAACAAGAACCAGGGGTTTTCCATGTCTACAAATCGGTCATGATTTCTGCATCAATGGAATGACGTATTGGTTTGCAATACATTTAATATTGTGTTCATGTCAACTTAATTAATACATAATTACATATTGTCCTATACATAGCTACATAAAACAGCACTCAGCTGCTCGGTCACATTCAGCTGCAGCACAACACAAAGCTGTTCCACGATAACCTGCGACAGACTTGATAGCGATGGTGGAATGAAGGAGAAAAATGTAAAAACTGATGCTTTTAAGAACACTTTTGAGCAGTTTTCATTTATGAGGTTAGGAAGGGTGCAACAGACCAGAATGGAAAGGCTTATTTGCGTGTATATATTTTTTGTCTTAATGGCGAGGCCAAAATGCACCCTGTTACTTTGCATCTCGTTTTACAATGGCTATTTTACTGGTGTTCAGCGACTTATAACTTAAACCCAATAAAAGCCTTATAAATTACATCACCCTTTCAGCAAGTGTCTCCGTCAGCGAGGAGTCCAAATAGTCTTTCTACTCCCTGCTTGAGGTTTTGACACAATTCTGGCTCTGACTTGTTCGCTAGTGACTGGCCAGTAGCCTTAAGGTTAGAGAATTAAAAAAGAACTACAATAACCAATATGGAATAAAACATTTGCTAAACTTTTAAAAATGCAACATATATGTTTAACTAATTGCATAAATGCAGGCTAGGATATATATTACTAGCATTTAGGGTCTGTGTGTAAAATACATTATTGCCAAAGTTAGACATGCTATACATGCATATTTATAATACAATATTTTGATATAATATATGTGTATACAATATGTGTTTCTGCCTTAGCAGTTTTTAAATTTGATAACTCACTATATACAACTACTACACACTATATATTCTGCAGAGGCATGCATAACACAGTCTGTGGTCACAAATTCCCCCTCTGGAGACAAAAACATTAATGTTTTTGTGTCTTTAAAAGGTGCAATATGTAAGAATCTTAAGTTAAAAACATTCGAAAAATCTACTAAAATTATCAATGGAATGTTAGGAAATAACCGTTTTGATGAACCAGGCCTGAAAACCTCTTTCTCCAAGTAGTCCAAAGCTCCTGTGCTAGTGGTGCAAACAGAAACGCCACCCTGGTAGTCCAGCTAGCTGCAGGGCGAAGTGAGCTGGAAATCTTGAGCTCCAATGATTTCTACAACTCTCATTTTTCTGTGATGGAACGAGTGAAACACACTAGTTTGTCAGAAAAGAAACATTCATGAAGTTTGGTTGGCTGCAGAAAGAGCTAACAGAACAGAGTACAAGTATCACAAAGTGACTTGAATGACAAACTTAATAACACAAAATACTTACTTCATTTCATCCGTCACTATTCAGCAACTGGCCCAACAAAATCCAACCCATACTGAGGATACGAAATTGCAAAACTGTAACAACATCAGTTTGTATATAATGTGTTTTTATATTACATTCAATTAAACATTATAACAATTATAAAACACAGACTATCCAAAAACATTAAATAAATAAATGTGAATAATGTCCATACAGTAATATCAAGCAGTGGGCAGTCGACCCTGGTGATGTATGCACACACAACATGACCCAGTGAAGCCAGTCAACACCAGCAGTGCTCCCGCTTGTCCATATGTTTTCGAGCATGATGCTCCATCTTCCCGCTGCGCTTCCAAGACACTGCAGCCTAATCCATCAAGTGAACGATGTATTGCTTTTAAAGCATATACGTCTATCTGTAAAACACAAACACATGTGCTGTCGGCTTTAATCTAATTAGCTGCTCCATTAATTCCCAGCCGGTGTCATTATTTTCCCCTTGCTTCCCTCATTCGGATGTAAACAGACAATAAAAAAAGTCCCTTCTTCAAAAACACATACATCTATTTAGTCTCTTCCTTTGATAACTGTCTCAATCGAGAACTCTTCTCCAAGCTTCTCAGCAATACTTGGCGTTTGTATACATTCACACCAAAACAGTTTAAATACGTAATCATGTGAAGGTATTCAGCTCAGTTGAGAGAGAAAGTGACTGCAACTATCTGGATGAATGTGTTTTGTGAAGGCTTCCAGAGAAATGGAATCGGAGCAGCAGTGATCCGACCGTCCTAATTGTGTCAAAGAGGAGAGGAGGTCCAACGGCTGCAGATGAGAAAAGCATGGCATGTCAGATTGCCAGTAGCTCATACCAGCAACTGCCATTCATGGAAAACTAACGTCGTCACAAACTGAATCGATCACAAGACTTTCCTGTCTCATCGCAATTATCGACTCCCTTATTAAGTCAAGGAAATCCACCAGCATCAATCATGAAGTTGGAACTTTTACAAAAACAATGTTGGACATGCCATCTATCTTTGTCTGTGCAGCAACTGCTATAGCTCTTCAGCTGTGGGTCTGTAATAAGAAGTCCAGCCGATCCACAGGTATCCAGTGACTGGGACTGCTAGGTGCCCTGCTCAAGTTGTGGTACCGCCACATTGGAAGCTGGTGCGAGGGAGTTTGCTGTGTAGGCTGGCACTGAGAACTGGGTGGCACCGACACTTCAGTCGGCAGTTTCCATTTTTTTGCCTCCAGTGACACCCACTGACGGTGGGAAAAACAATTCTATGTGTGCAACAATTACACAGAAAAGAGAGAAAAAAACTGAGGAGAGGCGGGAGAGTGATAGAGGCTGACACGGATCCTGTCACATTCCTGGCAGCGGCAGTTTTATAGCTGCTAATGATGCCTAACAAGCTGTGATGGAAGAACTGAGGGAGAAAGGGATGGACAGAACATCAATTTTGCATCAGCGAGAAATTTGCACAAATGCGCAACAGGAATGTGAAAAGGTGCAGGAAAATCTGTACTCTGACATCAACAGGTATCCATGTAGACACAGCAGAGAAGGGAGAAGGGATGAAACATTACTTGAAGGGCAATGAAATGCATTATAATTTAAATGCACCTTTTCATCACCTCAAATAAGGGTGTAGTCAAATTAATAGTAATACACAAGAATGACCAGAGAAATGGGTATGATAGCAGCAGGAGGACAGCTAAGATGAACTGAGTGGAAGAGGTGAATGAATGGTACTCTCACAGCAATGAGAGCTGACATCAACAGAGTGGCAGCGAGCAAGCCGGCAACTGCTGCTGAAAAAAAAAAATGAACGAGAAAACAGCGGGGCACACACGGCCAGCATCCCCGAGTCTGCTATTTACATCTGCGTCGCTGGATTTCGAGAACATCCAAATGACGGGAACAGCGCAAGCCACAGCCTCTAATGTTCTCACATCATAGTGATGGTCACCCCGAGCAGTTGTGGTGTACCCTTCTGTGGGCGCCGGACGTCATCTTTTGCTTTTTAACACATTTTGTGTATGTGAGGATTGGGATTTTCCAGAATGCTTCGAGATGACGCTGTGGCTCCTTCACAGCAAAGAAATCTCACTCAACAAGTTCTTTATCCGTTAAATTCATGCAAGGATGATTACAAATAAGTGATTTTCTTAGTAATAAGAAAATGACACCTAAATCTAGACAAATTGGTGATTAAATGTTTCATTAACAAAAATAAAAGGTGACACTTCATAACTTTATAAAGTGGACATATTTGTAGCTCATGCTTTGGGCCTCGCTCGCTCCTCCAAGTCTTTTCTTTCTGGCTGGGGGACATGAGTTGTGTAACACCAGAGCATTATGGTTTCCTCCAAATTTTTGTCTACAGTTCTCCTATTAGTCAGTCTGCACTCGAGCCCTTTATCACCGGAGGCTGAAACTTCACCCGTATATCAGCTACAACGCCACTGACGCAACCCCCTTAACATTTAAATTCAGACCCCCACCAAAACTGTTCTGACACCTTATCCAAAATAACACGCTCTTTCAATAAAAAGAGAAGGCCAGGTTGATGTTTCTGTCTGCGCGCACATGTTTATTCGGAACCCAATTATTTAATTGTCCCAACACTTGAGCTAATAAATCAGACGGATTGGAAGAGCAGCGTGAGAGCTAGCCTGTGAGGATAACAGAAAGCGAAAGGGGAAAAAAGACGGAGAAGAGGGAGGGAGATAGTTTTCACAGTTTCGCTGAAATGTGGCATGAAGTCACACTCGGAGAAAGGATAGCAATTCATCATAGCTACTGAATGCAATCCACTCAATTAATGACAATTTACCTAACCGATGACTCACAAGGAAAAAGGGGCCTGATGCTAACTACAGCCCGGTCCCCAAAATGTCCAGAACTACAGAAAGAGACAAAGGACCAAAGAGAAAATGAAAGAGAGGGGGAGACCAAAAGGAAATTAAATATCGTACAGCTGCATTGTTATGCTGTCAAGGCTCAGACTTCATGCTGATTATAGGAAATTGCCAAATAAAGGGCCCATCCGAAATCAATTGCAGCGATGCACAATTAGAGGGTTTTCTGCTGGTTTGTGGAGCAGCTGTGACTTCACCACGAGCATCCGACACTCAGGTGGGTTACTCAAGGTAGGATTTAACTTCGTTAGGGTCAGTTTTCATTCAAGCATGTACAGGATGGCAGTTGTCAAGGGCCAGAGGTAAAAGCAGAACCTTCAGATTTACTCTCTAATTAGAGGGTCAGAAACGCAAAGAAACTGCAGCTCCACGAATGAAAAATTAGCT
The DNA here is from genome assembly GCA_039737535.1 of Lagodon rhomboides. Lineage (NCBI taxonomy): Eukaryota > Metazoa > Chordata > Actinopteri > Spariformes > Sparidae > Lagodon > Lagodon rhomboides. Next base: position 7,525,022 of record CM077803.1, on the reverse strand, counting down.
ATTTATAACTAATAAGTCCATTTCACACTAAGTGCAACATTTCAAAGTTAGTGCCATGTCAGCACATTTAATATAGTTGCAGTAGTGTGTGCATGTGGTGTTACACTGTTGGAACACTAAGTTTTATTTTTATTCAGAGCCAGTTTGATTTTTATGTTGCTCCTGTGTTAAAAAACCTAACGATCAATAAAGACGTGAGCTAATTTACACAGCAGCCAAATGTTGATGAATCCAAAACAAACTTCTTTTTCTTTTTTTGTCCAAAAGGTTGTTTGCGAAGCAGGTTCAGAAGTGAAAAAATGGAAAAAGGTTTATAAAGAAAAATACAAGAAACAAAAACTGAAGCGTATGATGATGCTGGTGCACTGCTGTTGATGCTGTCTAGCCTCTAGTTTTTCTTTTGTGGTGGAGTCGGTAAAAGTTTGAGAAGAAATAGCGGTGTGTATCAGGAGAAAAAGAGAGCTGCGTAATGCTAAATGGTAAGAACAGAGATACATGAAGGCCGTGGAGTGAAGTATGTTCACGTTTTACTGCAAATCTTGTTTTTTTTAATTGCAGCTGACAAAATGTGAAAGGTTAATGGGTTTTAAAATTATTACAGAGCATAAATTCTGAAAAGGCTTTTAGTCTAGCCACAGTAGAATACTTAGCCACTGCAGAAGTCCTGTTGCACGCTGCAGACTGTCTACAATTCCCGCAGGAGCTATTTGACAAATGAGAGCCTTACTCTCCGGGGACACATTCATTCTCGAGTGGTCACAAGTCAGACAAGAGTCATAGGTTCTGACCGAAGATGTGCAGATGTAAATAGGATGATGGAGGGAGCGAACATAAGCCTCGTCTCCACCAAGCAGACCAGTTTAAGTTCAGCTTTTAGTTTGTTATTTTGGTTATTTTTGCTGTTCCACTATCATATGATTCAAGTTGCCCTTCTCTTTGTGTCTACAGTACAAATATAAGACCACCACACATGACATATTTGACATTTCCAACTGCCACAATAGCTTCACTTTAGCATTCATTGTTTTCTTTCATGGACACACAGAGGAAAATATGGCCTGCGTAAGAAATCCTAGTGTTGTCCACACCACAGTCAGGCCTAAATTATAGCCGTGAGAGATTATGGGCGGCAGTTGTGCCCTGCAGGTCCTAAGGGTGGTCAGAGGAGAGCAAACATGGAAGGAAGTGCTCTTTAACAACAGGCTGGAACTTTCTTCCCACTACTCAAATGCTTAATATCTCCTTCTATAATCGAATTTGGTTTTCACTGCTGCAAGACGATGCAATGGCAAATTTAGATGAATAAAATGTGTTGTCAAATGCAAGTTGGACGCCATCATGACTTCAATTTTTATAATTCTGAATGCATCAAAGCCAGAAAGGAGTGAACATAATTTAATATACTGGTAGAGAACTTGGCTGCCATTGGAAGAGTACTGCGGTGATAGTGATGATATATTGTAGTCAAAGAGCCACATGAAATGAAACCTCTTTTAAATTGGAGCAGTATTTATAAAACTGACCTTGTATTGAACCCTGAAAGAAAACTGGAGGCCCGGCACCTTCTCTATTTAGATCCAGTCTCTTTGAACGTGTGCACCCAAACCTCTAAACTAAAACTGAACCACTATACCATAACAAAAATATATTCTACATAATTAACACCTTGAATATTGCATATCATACACAATGTCACACATCATAAATGTGCGTGTGAGATGTTCTCAGGAGCCAAATCACTGAGACAAAAAAAGACTCCAGTCGTGTAATGGAATAACACCAGCCGGATGATTAGGCTGAAACGTGTAAATCACATCATGGTTTCAAGGAATGTGATCCAACATCAGACTTGGGGGAGTGCCGGCGCAGGAAGCGCCCGCGACAATGTGCGCCGAGAGAGGGAGCGCGAATTCCTCCAAGCCACATTATTACGTCCAGCAGCTCGACAGAACATGCAACAGGGCAGGAACCCAAAAATGGCTTAGGTGTGTTCCTCCTTCCCTCGGGGTGTGGTGAGAGGAGTGCGCCGGCCTGGAGCCAAGACGGTGGTCAGGGAGAAAAACCACAAAGTGAAAATAGAGGCGGCAGGGGCCAGGACACGTCCAGCGCAGATCAAAGATGGGCGGGGCCTCAGCACACAACAAAGTGCTGTGATGACAGATGGAGGTCTTTGACAAGCCGTGGAGGACTTGAGTAGTGGAGTGTTTATGTGTTGCAGAAAACCAAGGTCAGTCGAGAGAATTCAGGAATCACATCATGGGAAAAACAAAGATAATCATGCAGCGAAGCTCAACAGATAAAGGTATGTGGTGCAACCACAACCAGCACTAATTAGGTTTGGTGGGGTTGCAGAAGCTAATTCCCAAATGTACCTCGCTAGCTGACAAGACTGGGGGAATTCATGGAACAACATCCATCAGACAAGGCATGCAAACACCCAGGGTGCTCAGGGGTGGAGGGAAAATGAGAATGCCAGCGAAGACGTTGCTTCCATTTAGTTTTGAGCTCGTGATCCAGACATATGGGTGGTTGTTGTCGTCTGGGACGACGTCTGAAGAGCGCGGACGTGAGAGGCATGTTACAGCGAGGGAGTAAAACTGACCATGATAGAGCCGTTCGCAGACACTGAGCCTTGACTGGCTGAAAATACTCTCGGCCAAGAGCAGGGTAATTGTGGTTACTTTTGGTGTGCTTACAACTTCAAGGTTGCGGGTTGGATTTCCACAGGCCCGTACTTCAAAAACATGTATGGTATTGGCTTGACCTCTAGTGTGGATAAAGCTTTGATACAGGAGGTATTTGGACATTTTTAGTGAACAAAGCCTAGATAGCAGGGTTTTTATGGAATGAGAATGTTAACCTGGTGATAGATTTATATTGGAGACATAATATGTTCAGGTATTTTTATACCTTCAATGAAAGCCAGCAGTAGAAGAAAGAGATGGGGTTCAAAATGCAACTCAGTCCAGGGATTTTGTGGCCTTTACACCAACATCCTTTTCAACAAACTTAACTTCCCAAAACCATCATCTCTCAAACTTCTAGGAGCTGCTGAAAACCACTTTGTGCAAATCAAATAAACGATCTCTCAAAATGTCGGGCAAAGTTACTTACGAGAGGCTCCTTGTTTTTGACGAGTCTTATGATTTTCACCGAATCCTCATCGTCGTCGATGTCTTCAGGCAGTGGAGGTAGTTCGGGGTCGTAATTCTTCTGGGCGACAGAGTCGTGGACCGACAGTAGGCTCTAGAGGAAGGAGAGGCATAGAGGGATAGATTGGAGGGAAGAAACAAGAGGAAAGGGTTATCAGTCAAACCGTAAAAGGCCTTAGCTTAACCTCGGTCTAATTAGCAAAATAAAGAGTGGCTATACATGCTATAAAGGGTTGAATCGATCATTTCTTTCTCTGAGCATGGCAGAGAAAAGGCAGAGACCGCAGGGAGGATGGTTATGAATAGGGGTGTCTCCCTCAAATGCTGGGTGATGTATTTGAAAGCTTTCGGAGCCAAAACTGGAAGCTACATGCTTTAGGGGTGGGGGGCGGCGGGGTGTTGTGGCAACCTTGGCCACCGTTGATGCTTTCCAGGGCAAGGCGGCGAACACTCCGAGAAAGCGATGCTCTGCGCTGTTTGGCAGCGGGCTCAAAGTAATGAAGTTCTCAGTCGCCTCAGATATTTCACACGTTCATGAGCAGACACAAAAAAGAGACGGGGACGCAGACAAGAATGATGCCATTGAGACGTTCATTTTTCAAACTATTTAACGACTCCATGTCCGGACCAAGATGCAGCTGGACGCGTGCTGCTTTTTCCGTAGTTGAGGAGGGGAGCGAGAAGTGAGAAAAACATCTTCCACCCCGTGTGCCAGACAAAAGTAGGGAGAGAGAGAGAGAGAGAGAGAGAGAGAGAGAGAGAGAGAGAGAGAGAGAGAGAGAGAGAGAGAGAGAGAGAGAGAGAGAGAGAGAGAGAGAGAGAGAGAGAGAGAGGCAGAGAGAAGGATATGGTGAGAAGAGGAGCAGTGTGTTTTATGACATGGGAGCATGCTGCAGTACAGCGTTCAAGATGTTGCTAACTGGGAGCAGATGAGAGGAGGAGACACGACTGGAGCTCTGTGGCCGCGAGCCACTGAGAGACAAGCTGACCGACACACACACAAATGCACACACACAGTTTGTGTTGTATACTTATGAGGACTCGCTTCTATTTATTCCCTTAGTTGTATCCTATAACCTCAAAGGATGACTCCGGTTTATTCCAACTTGTGTCTTATTTTGTAGTTTTTAGTCATCATTCCTATCTGGATTACCAACTATTTTAATTATGGAGCAAGCCTGTGGCCTAGGAGTTCAGGGCACCATCCATAAATCACAAAGTGCGGATCTTGCGTCATTTCGAGACGCTTTTTTCCTCAAATTTCCTGTCATCTGTTCACTGTCCAATTTGTCATAAAGGCATAAGTTCCTTGCCGCAAAAATTGATAAATTACATTCCATTAAGTTAATTGTCGAGATTGTGGCAACATCACTAAAAAAAGTCTCTTGTGGCAAGAAACATGATCAGTCATGATAATCAGCGTAGTCTTATTGAGATTGCACACTGGCAGATGTAGACACACTATGCTTTTCAAAATGTACATTCAATGACGGTTTCCGTCAGTGGGTGCATAATTAAAGTATAATCTTATCAGCCTGTCATATTAGCATTGTCATTATATGGTTCCTTTCTAGTCAATGCCGACATTTCCTTTTAAAGCCTTTATTGTGCGATTGTTACCATGTATCCCTAAGTGGTCAGGAAACAATACTGTTATTTTAAACAAAGCCCCAGGTAAGTCAAAGTCACTTATAAAGGAAAACAAAGGGGAAACACTGAAATTATTACACCTTGCCTGGTTCCACTTTGACCTACCGATCGTACAGTAATTGTGCACATAGTTTTCCTGAGCATTTTCAGTTTGACCTCAAAATTAAGTGGTTTAAAATAATCTGGCTAAAATACTGGCTTGTTAACAAGTTGTATGATGATCTGACTATTTTTGTCTCTCATCGCTTTGTTTACAGATCTTATCTTGCGAGTACACTGCTGTCATAACCAATACTCTTCTCGTCTTGTTGTTTGTTCTTCTTCAGTTTTGCCTTTTATGAATTTTTCCTAAAATGGGTTCATTTTCTCAGAAAAGCCTAACATTGTGTTCCTGGCTTTCATCTGCACCGTACATAAACACACACTCTGTTATGTATTGTATGTCTGGCCATGCTGTATGTTCTTGAACTATTCTTTTGGAACACCGGAAAGAAAAACTGTTTGCAGATGAGGACAATAAAAGTAAACTGAATGGGAAAGTGATCCCAAACCTGTGCTCAAAACAGACAGTATATTGTGTTGATAGCACCATGTGAAGTGAGGCACAGACAGTTTGCAGTTTCCACATTGTTGTGATGAAGTTGGTGATGTTGCATTGTGAGACTCTGAGAACCACATGTGAACACACATGACTTTGAAGCAGCTACCGTCAGTGAATGGAAGTATCATTCTATTCACAGACTTATAAAATACCACAGGCCAGAATGTTTCCCCCTTTATGGCCACCACTTTTTATTCAAAACCTTTTTTTTCCTCAGTTTTTTTTCTCACATAGGGGGTGTAAAATTAGGTTGGGATATTAGCATTATATCAAAGTTTTCTGAAAACATCCTTTGGTGGAAGCTGGCCCGTGCCGTGAAAAGGGAGGATTTTTTTTTTTATTTGAGGTTTGATGCATGTGGTGCTGTGGCTCCCGTTATGGTGTCAGTCACAGCACCTGATCTGGGTCACTACTAAATGTAGTGCAGCCAAGCGCCTATCAGATTCTTAGATGGGTGGGACACTTCATACTAGAGAAAGCAGGACTACAATGTTTGTTGGCGTTAGTTTCGATAGAAGAAGATTGGAGTAGTGCTGAAACAATTTGTCAATCAAGCTAATAGCGAACTGACACAGTGATTTGCTAATTGATGAAGCTCTTTCCATTGCTATTTGTCATTTGTGCGATTTTAACTGGAACATAAATGGGAATGAATAAAACTGAACCCCAGTTTTAACTCAGCTGTTTAAGTCATGAATCAAGCACACCTGTCTTTAAAATGTCAAGCACTTGCCAGATACAGTTTGTCAAGTGTGATGATTTGCAGAGTTTCTCTGTTTCACATCACAGTAACCTGAAAAACACTGCATTTTTTAGACGCCATGTAGGCTCGATGTTATATCGATGAACACACAAACAACTAGAATGGCGCCCAGTAGCGCACATACCTCCAGTCAAGGCCCAACAGTCCCCTTTAATCTTGCAATATTAAATATCAAACATTATCCGGATCCACACCAAAACTCAATTAGGTCTATTCTGATCCATCCTCCATCCAAGTAACCTGCCAGTTGTAGTTTCCTGAACTCAATCCATCATGCCTAATATCATGACCTGTGAGTGTCCTCTCATCTTTGGCACTTGCTTGAATCTGGCATGGCTCCCCACCGCCACATTCTCCCCACGGCCATGCCTAACAACCCGTAACAGAGCCACGGCTAATTCCTTGTAAAAACTTTCAAGGAAGTAGCAATAACAGCTGTATGTTAATAGATAGCACATGGTACATGCCCTGGCTGGTGACCGTTGACATGCGAGTACAACTACACAGGTACAAATGTTTTGCGCACAGACACTGAGGTCTCTGTGTGGAGGCTTTCTTCCTGGGCTGATATGAGTTAGTGGGTCTTGTTATGCCTCGGTGTCTGTGGATTAGCCGCCTAATCAAATATAGAGTTATATCCTTGTATAGGCCTTGCGGAAAAAGGCCCGAGGAGGAGAGGAGAGAGTGAGAGACCGAAAGAAAAATGAAGGGGAAGCGAAACCACCCTTGTTTTCCAGGCATTCCGTCGTTCTTTCTTGGTTCGTGTGTTTGTGTTCATTAGGCATAATAGGGATCCTAAAAAAACAGATCACTGAGCTTGACTAAATAAACCAGCTTGTACATTCCTGGCATTGGCCTCTCATTACAGCCCCGTCGGCCCTGTCACCAGCCCTCTCGTTTTTCAGCCTGGCGGTGCTGGCTTGATGTCGGGGAACTGCTCTCCACAGGTGGGAAGGACCCTGCTGTGAGCGTTCGGCCTTGGAGACGCTGCTGAAGGCCAGCTGGGATTTGACACCCTTGCCCACCCTCTCTAAGCCTTGAACTTGAGCGGGCACCACCCCAACGAGTCAAACACATTCGGCGAGTATGTATACACACCTACCTCCGTACATGCCGGTGGTAACAACCAGCCATCATAATTGGCACTTTCATCACTGTCAGTATTAGTCTTGCTGAGGGGGGCTAATATGGGTGAAAGTAGTTTTTGTGTGCATCGTAAAAAAAAGAGAAAGTCTGAGGCAGAGAGGGAAGGCAAGAGAGTGAAAGGAAGCGAAGGAGAGGGGAGTTTTAAAGAGCCTGATTTATATCCCCACCCGAGGAATGGATCATTTCAGCCATAATTAAGAGTGATACAGTTACTATCGCACAGAGACGCCATTCAAAGGCAGCAGCCATCTGCTTGTGTTTTACACCCCCGGCCCTGTGATTTACACCGAGGCTGGCTGGTACGGTATCAAGTGCCCTGGAGGACAAATGGAGACAGAAAGAGAGCAAAGTTCAATATTTTATTCCTGAAGCCCACATGCTGCCTCCTACAGTTTGAGACACAATGACAGGGAAATGCCACGAGCCTCCAATACCTCGGTATGTTACAGTCAAAGCCCTCCCTCCAGACCAAGATGCTGGAAGTAATCCATCGCTGACCCTGTGTCCCCTCTGATGACAGCGGGAGCATTAAGGCCAGCTGTTTAAGGCCCAGACACTCAGAGGCTGGTGATGGACTCGAACCAACACAGAAGAGCAGAGGCCATGAAGTGGGTGAACATATCAGTCACTCACTTTGACAAGACCTGGATGATGCTTTCCTCCATAAAAGGACATACCGCACTACTTGAATGACATCATAACAGACAAACAAGGTAGACAAATGTAACAGAAGATCCAGGAATTGTGAATTAAAAGAATAGTATGTTTTGAATGTCACACTGTTCGGTTGTGTTCTATAAGGTGTGGTTGTGACATCTCAAAGCCATGAAGCGTTTCATCGTATCCCAGTTCATTGTTAAAATACCAATGCACTGTAGGTCGGCCTCCTTGGCCTCATTTGCTTTTGTGCTTCTGCTGTTGGCCGGCAGTAAGGGAAACAGTAGCTGAATATTTTCCATTGTTTGGTGTGGAATTGTTTGGCTGACCCCATTCTGCACTGGAGTGGTGGTCGGCTGAATGACGACAACTTAATATTGGTGAGCCTATTCCTGAGCAGACGAAGCAGAAGTCGGTCACACTGACAGACATTTCAAAATTTAAAAAGAAAATCTCGAAATATCGTCAAAAGTTTTTCAGCTTGGCTCAGGTGAAAAACTGCTGAGGAAACGACTTAACAAATGCATGAATACAAATATGAAGCATGTGACTTAAACATCCACTGAAACTTCCACTGCATCGAAAAGACGAAAAATAGTGGCAGACCAAAACATCAGAGCTGTGTCAACAAATAAGACTGTAGCGTTCCTCAAATGAATCTATGAAACAGACAGGAATGCCATATCTCATACGCCATAGAAATTGGACTCGCACTCATTAAATGACGTCATCTTGTAAAGCTGGGTTTCCAGTTTTGCATGTCTGGTCCGGTCTACGAGCTTCAACCAGTTTGACTTAGTGCCAATTGACTGATCCAGCATTTGTCAGGTGAACATCAGGTGGAGAGAACTAGCAGCAAGTGGCTAGACAGCAGAAGCCCCAGGATAGCCGGTTAGCTCAGCTGCATTGACGATGCAGTGCTTATGTCTTATCATGTTTTCATAGAGTTGACAGTGGTGCACACGATGCGACTATACTACTCTATGGAGCCCCTAAGGGGACATGAGGAAAAAAAAGAATTATTCATGTATCAGAATCAATCGTTCCTGTTAATATCAGAAGAGCACAAAAAAACACATCTCGTGTCCTTATTCCATCCCCCCCCACATTGGAGCAAAACACAGGATTAAAGCATTAGATTCTTTCTTGCGCTCACAAGAAACTTCAATGATAGTTTTGGTTTTGCCCATGTCCCCTTCGTACTACTCAGACCAACGTCCAAAAGAGACTTGTCTCAAACCCTATCATCATGTGCGCCCTCTTCTTCTTGAACGGTATAATCACACTCAACTTGGAAAATTGAAAATTGGGGCCACCTACTGCTTATCTGGATAAACTAGTAATCACAGCAGATGAGAACAAGTATTCATTTTCTTTTCCTTTAGACTGTTTTTCTTGACATTTGTCCATAATTAAAATTACAAACGTTTTTCTGCCCTCTGTGGTTGAAAGGTGAAAGTCTGTTGACATATACTGGTGTTCACTTCTCCACTACACTGCAGCAAAGGTAAGAAACTGAACCACTAACGGTCAGCACAACAAGATTTTCAGGGGTTTTAAGTTGCCCTTTTAATCTAAATAAGGCTATATTTCATGCCTCAAACACTCAAATCATGAGTATTGCCGAACTTCAATCTGCAAAGAACACAAACAAAACAGACACACTAATTCAAGCTGAGAGGTCAGCTTAGGTTCAAAGTAAAGGCTCTGAGACTGAGTCTGGGGCTGAAATCGACCGTGGTATAGATTTCAAGTGAGATGAGAGGAGATGCAGGGACAAATTCCCTATTTGCTTGTTGAGATCAAAACCAACTGGCAATACTTGATTTCTATTTGATTTATTCCCAACATGTGAATGTGACCCCAGACTAGAAATATCAGAATCCATGAATCACATAAATTCAGAGAGGATGGGCCTCAACTGTCTGGTGAAGTGCCACCTGGTCCTCAGTCCCGTCTCCTGCCTTCACCTCTCCTCACCTCATCAGTTGAAGTTGCTGAGCTTACTGATCGATGACTTTTTACGAGCTCGGCGTTTTGATTGATTGACCTTTGCCACGGCAAATACCTTTGCTGTGAGCATAATCAAAATAACAAACGCAAGATTACTGACACAGACATGCTTCGTGGCGGGCGCACTGATCATTTCCCAGCACATTTCACTTGACGGAGACAAAGTAGATCATAGCGTCATCGCAAAGCGAAGCAGGAGAGCAAGGCTGTGATAGATTGCAGCCGTTTCTCTGCAGGATAGTGGTTGTGTGAGTGTGTATCCATCATCACATGTCTGTGGTTGGTGACTGCTTGTTAAGTGTGATAAAATGATTATGTGACCTAATTTTCTCAAAGCTGTACATCCACTTTATTAGTTTCTATATGTATATAACTGTATTTTGTTAAAGAAATCAATCATTACGTCGCTATCATAGACACGCTGATCTGACTTGGTAAGCCTGATCCTTTTGGGAAGCCTGCTGCCTTTTCACACCCGTTGACACCGAGCAATTTTGAATTTATGGATGCATCGCGTGTGCGTGCGTGTGTGTGCATTTGTGTATTGTCGTGGGGGAGGACTTCATACTGAGCTGTTGTTTCTGGCAGAGGCCAGATAAGCTTGACGACAGTGCTTTAAAAAAAAGGAGCCCGTCCAGCTCTTCTTCCATCATCGTGTCTGTCTGAGACACCTGCTGGGCCTGATGGATGGCCAGAATTATGCATTTGAAAATAAGAATGTGTAAATTCACTGTGTAGCTGTCTGTGTCTGGATAACAAGGCCAGCGACTGCAGCCAAGAAGACAAGAGGGAGCACGGCCTGGATCTCACTGCCACATTATTTTGTCTACAGCGCAGTGATTACTGTACTGCCAGTGCTGTTTGTGTGATGTAATCAGTAAGAATACACACACTTTGTTAGAGGCAGAGCTTCCTGACATTTTGATGTTTTTTTAAGATAACACAGTTGTCCTCCACAAAGAGGACATGACTTTGTAGTTTCTTAACTTTTTCTGAATATAAGGACTGAAATAAAGAACAAGAGCCAAACTCACCTTCACGTGGGGTTTGGCCAGTATTTGTAGAAGCTCTTTGATTTCTCCATTGGCAGATTTCCCTTCCAGCTCCTCAGACATCTAAAAAGAAGAAGACACAGACAAAATGCCTTTACAATATGATATATCAGGGAAGGCTGTTCAACATGCTAAGAGGAAATTTAAAATTTGACAGTCTTTTGTAATGATTCTCATAAACTTTATTAGATTTGCTGATTATTAATTGAGGGAAGTTTCCCTTTTTTTTTACAGAAGTGACCTGATAACATTCACTCAGTTACCGCTGCATTTTACTTTATCTGTACTTGCTGTAAATATGAAGACAATAGGGTTTGAGCAATGGATTGCCATTGATGGCACCTCTGAAACAGTAGACAGATGTAGCGTACATGATCAGGCAATATCACGGTTTATTTATCATGTTTACATTCTCACATTTATTTTGGGATTTGAGCAGCGGTGGAAAGGTTCGACTTGTCCTGACTACTGCAATGCAAACACAGTTTTGAAGAGATTTCGTTTTCTGGGGTGGAGAGCAATGATCGCGCTGAGCAGAATGTTTTCAGGAATGTTGTTTTCCGAGTTGTGAGGTACTGAAAAGAAGAAGAAAACTGAGTCCAACCAGGACAGCATAAATATAACAGATGGGTGTTCAGGGCCTTTCAGCACCAAGATCAATCCTGCAGGTCCAGGGATCCAACTGACAAGACTGCCTGAAGGTTAACCAAAAGTTTAATTCGTATTTCTTTTCACTACACTAACGTGACGCTGCTTTCAGTCGCACCTATGCTACCAAGAATCTTTCATCATACATCTGGTGCCGTCGACACAAGTGGAATCTGCCAGTAAATTTGAATCATTTGATTTGTTTGTGCAGTAATTGTTTTTCCAAGTATTTTTTAACTCCTGACTTCAGTTGAAAAAAAATATTCCAGTACTGGAAGATCTACTGCTATCTAATAGAAATTACTATGACCATACCCAGTAAGGGAGTGTGTCACTATAAAAAAAACCCTCGAAAGCATGTGTAAAAGTACACTTGTATACTCAAGGGTACGTTCAAGCCCGAATCAAAAGGGGCCCATCGGACAGGAAAGGTGATATCGTGCGTGCTAAATTAGGTGCATCTCAACGGGAGGCGAGGTCACACCTCTTCATGTGGCCTAGAATTCGCACTTGTTGCCGCCTTTCTCTTGATTGAATTTACGTTTCAGCAGGGTCAGTTTTCCATGAAAATCTCAGGGACAAAAGACAACAGCTTCTCCCTGCTGGAAACAGTGAGGGCAGTGAGCGCATCTCAAAGCAAAGGGACTGAGCTGGACGACATTCATGATGAATGTCTGGTAGTAATGAGAAGAGTCACTCAGCTTGTAAAACCCAATTCACTCTCTTTCCTTTGTGCTCTAATTTTTGGGTGATCTTCAAGAACATGGTGTGAATGTGGAGAGGAGACTCTTTTTCTTTCTGGGGTTATTTTCTTATCCAGATAAGGAGGCAAAGGAAAGAGGATGTCAGATTTTGTTCAGACTGTAAAGGCTTCTGAGACAATATTTGCGATCTTGAGCTTTATAAATGTAACTGACATAATAATGAAACAAAACAAAAATAAATGATTAATCTACACAAATAATAAAAAAGTTTGAGATAAATATACTAACATTCTGTCATCTATTCCAATACTTGTGAGTGGTAACATCTACTAATCACCTGTGAAAATGTGGCTGGTCACTTGAAATATTCAAAGTTACAAGACCAGTAACATAAACAAACAAACTGAACTTCGGTAAGGAAACTGGTAGATGCAAATCAACAGTTTAAAGGTACAGTATGTATTTTCTGCCGTCAGTTGTTAATCTTAACCAAAGCCATGAAAACAAAAGATGTAGTTTGATGATGTCATGAAGTACTGGGGATCATGGGAGTTTTTAAACAACCATCATTGAAAAACACCAATGGAAATCAAAACTGTTGTGACTCAGGCAGGAATCAGGTTCACAAAGGAGCTAATGTATTCAATGTAATGTGTTTTATTGTTTAATACGTATTCACCAGCTTCCTTCCTCACTCTCTGATGTATCATCTGAAAAATACTTGGTAGTTACTGTGACAGGTGACCAAGTAAAACACACTGTTACACTGAGGAACATTTTTGGATTTCTTCCATATGGGATCATGTGTGTATACGACTCAGTAAACCAAAGGACTAGTCAATTTTAGACATTTTAATATGGAAATGTTACATATCACATCTTTAATGAAAATTTTAATCAGCTGCTTAGGGAAATCTTTCCAAAATGCAGCATGCTCCTTTAATGCAGATGATGACAGTGGTTGGGAAAGTCTACAGTTTGTTTGACTAACTTCCCCTGTGGTGCAGGAACAAGGCGAGGTGAGGCAGAGGTAACGGCAGGAGGCCGAGGGTTAGACTGGGGCTAGGGAGGGCTCTATGTTACTTTACCCCAAGACAGGAGCGTGTGTGTGTGTGTGTGTGTGTGTTCCCATTTGCTTTGACCCCCCCATGGGAGAGAGACCACGCTTATGAATAGTCGCAGTGGTCAAGGTTACTCTTGCTGAGCCTCAGTCAAGCCTGAATTACTTCACTTAATCAAATATACAAAAAAATGGATGCTGAAAGAGTAAGGTCAGAGGCAGGCAGAGGATGTGGAGAGGGAGAAGCAGAAGAGGTAAGCTCACATGATCAAGTGAGAGAGGAAAGGAGCAAAAAGAGGGACTGGGAGAGAAGAAGAGGAAGAAAGAAAGGTAGGGGAAGGGGGGAGTCGGGGTCAGGGTCTTTAGTGAGGGGAAATCTCCTTCTCTGAAACACCAACATCCATCATGTCATCGCCGGGCTGTTTACAGCGAAGGAGGGAAGCAAAGACAGACAGAGAATTGTAAATTTCCAGTCCCTCATATTGTCCTATTAAAGCACCCTGTCCCATAACTCAGCATGGAGGACAAATGGGACATGTTTGACAACATGCTCTGCTCTCTACCTTCATGCCGGAGTCACATTTTCCATCCTCAGACCTTCAGAGTGTGAGGCAAAAAAACCTGTGCTTGTCTCCTTTGTGTTTCTTTCATTTGTTAAATGTCATGGCATGCACTGCAGTGTTTAGATAAGTGTGATCCCAGCATGTCAGTTTATAGCTTTCCCCTGACCCTGAACGGTATGGGCTCATTGCTTTGATACATAGCTGCTAATATATCAACTGACCTTATCCTATACATTTTGTTTTTCATCATACATATTCAAAACTTTTTATTTAAAACAATCTGAATTAAGTAAGGTAATTTAAGGAGGTGAATACTTATGCAATCACCTATTTTACATTATATATTTTGTTATTAATTCACGTTACTTTGTAGAAATCTTTTTAAAAAATGTGTTTTGTACATTTTCTGTATGTTGACCATGAGTCCATTTATAAAAGCAATAAAATGGGAAACAATTAAAAGGGTGAATACTTTTTTATAGACACTGTATATACTGTCTGCAATCCTGGAGAGTTGGGGTTAGGGTTCGGGGATCAGGGATCCTTTTATATTGTGATAAGTGTTGCCTTCTTACGATTTTAAAGGCTCATTCAGTAAAAGTGATGTAATTTTCTCAACTTACCAGACTGCCTTTCTTGTTCCAATTATTGCCTTTACCATTGGTCATTATATCCAAATTACTGATGACTGTTTTTCCAAAATCTCACTGTTTTAATATGTTGTGAAAGTATCAATAGTCATCCATACAATAATGCCACAATATCAAGGTATTTCTTCAGAGATATTGTGATACTTGATTAGCTCGTCCAGTCCTCGCGTTCATAAAGTGCTTTTGAGGAGATTTCAAAATATTGAGATATATATTGTGCATCATGATATAGCGTAAAAATGTCATCACATTATTCTGAAGAGCATATCGCCAGCCCTATGACAGGCCAATATACTGTCTTCCGAGAAATCTTGAAACTTTTTTTTATTATTAATGCTCCGAAAAAGAGTTTTAGCTGATAATTACATCAAATAATGTGGAGCCTTTTCTTATGATAACAATGGCGTTCAGTGCAAGTAAATTATTTTTCCAGAAGTAAAAAATTGAAGCCTTTCTACTCATTAAAACAACTATTTTTTTTTTTTTTTACATTACCAATATTAGAGGCAATACATTTCGAACTCGTAAGTTTTGGTCTGAATTTTTGGTCATCTACCAAAGGCTTGAGCCATACTGGAACCATACTTTTGCATACGACCTGATCAAGCCACCCTCCCTCCCCTGTCTGTTTGTCTGGCTCTTCCCATTACTAGGCACGGCAGAGCAGTGCTCCCTGATGGCACCTAGTGGGCTTTCCAAGTAACGGCAGGAATTTGGGTGAGTATCAAGATGTTGGGCAGTGTTCCACAGAAGGAAAAGGAGACTTTGAGGGGAGAAGGATAGGAGTGAACCAAAAGGACACACAGTGTCAGTTCAAGCCAATCAGACACTGATCTGGAACCGGGAGCTGGCACTGAGCTTACTGTTGAAGTGGCGTGTGTAGATTGCGACAGCACAGATAGAGACTGATTGGACGGACAGACTGGAACTTGCATTGATCGGGTTCACGTATCTTTTGATTAATGTAATGTGGTATTTCGCATTCCGCAATGAGGCAAGAGTGCTTCTATTTCAGTCTTAATGAGGGCTGCAGAGAAACCGTGTGCGCATAAATAAACGCGTATGTACCTCCAGACGTGTGTGTGCAGTCACTCGACGGCGTGTCTTTATATGTATGTAACAGAGCACCTATTCCCTGGGCCCAGTATCGATCGTGTTACAGCAGGCATTGGTTTGTTTTAGCAGTGGCAGTCACCTGCTGCGTGTGCTAGACAGTGCAGCCCAGGGCAGACAGGGGATGAAGTGTCATTTTATGTTAGGCAATAAATTAAGCCTCCATTACCCGAAACCCAAGCCCGAAATGAATTTCATCTAACTGTAGATCTCTCTTGTTGCCCTTCAGTCCTCAGCCACCACTTCAATAGCATTCACTTGGAGTGGTGACACGGGTGAAAAACAATCTGCTTTAAAAATACACTGCAAAGCTCCGGGTCAGGAGTTTTCCTTTTTTTTGGACCAGCCAAAGAAGGGGCGACTCAGAATTGCGCTGTGCTGCGAGACGCTTTGATACACCATCTCTGGGCTTTATTCTGATACCTGATAATCCCAGGGAGACACTTTGCGGGGCATTTACCAGGAAGCATAAATTTGACAGACTGTAATTTGACAAAAAAAATGCAGAAAGAAAATCTGGAAGGGGGGGAGGAGAGATGGAGGCTGATAGTTGGGGGTCTCTTGAACATTCTATGGCCTCTTGCCACAACCTGGAGAGGCAGAGCAAAGACTAAGGAAAGAGAAACAGAAGGATTCCTTCACACTCTGTTGGCTGCTTGAATCTGGTGGAATTCTTGTTCTGGTGTTATCTGGTTAGCGGTGTCCTAAAAGCAGGGTAGGACAAACACACAGGCAGAAAAGGAGCAATAAAATGTCTATTTGAGAATATTGTCCCAACAGATTCAGGCTCAGCCATTCTGGTTTGGTTAAGGTCCTGCATGGTTTGGGACTCCTATCAACTGTATTGATGCATAAGAACTGTTCTGGCTCCTCCGCTGACATTTGTGGCTGGTAAGGTCGGGAAAACCACTCGAGAAAACAAGGCGGCCTTTCTTTCATGACAGTCTCAGGACACTGTTGACTCCCTCCTCCTCTACTCGGTCTGTACCCCAAACGACTGTAACGATCTCGGCCCCTCTTGCTCTCGTCTTTCCCTTGACTCAGTACTAATTAGGATGATGTATGGCTGTGGGTTCTTCAGAAAGGGTGGAATAGTCGGAGGCACTTTGATTACAATAAACAGAGCTGGGGATTTCAAACAAAACCACACACCAGTAAAAGGGCTTTTCCTCCTCTCCGTTTACGGTGCCAGGCTGGTTCTTGGGTTTACACAGGTGTGTGTGTGTGTGTGTGTGTGTGTATGCACATGTGTGGATGTGAGTTTGGGACTTGCATGCTTATGTGCATACGAACAATACAGTAACAAATGTCTGGACACTGGACGTTTACTCGATAAATCACACTAAATCTGTTTCGCAGCTTGAAGAAAGCAGCGGCGCCAAACGAAAGAAAATCATCATCAGCATTCCGTTGATACTATTATTGTCTGTGATGACATCTTATTAACAGGTTAATTAATGAGGAGGGTACGCACGCCATAGGAGATGCTGCTATGATACTTACTCTCTGAATCTGGGAATGTTACTGTTTTCTCCTCGCTGACTTCTGTTTATATGACACAACTCATTCTCTCTACAATCATCTGTAGTTTGTCTTCTGCCATCATTTCTCACAGCGTGCCCATTCATCTCCAGCTTTCCATCTCCAGTGGCCTTTCTATCTGGTTTCTGCCCGAGGAAAATGATTGGTCTGGATTTTCAATTCCGTGGTGTACGGCTAGACGTTTGGGCAGAGAGTAGGCAGGAGGGTAGATGGTGTGTGTGGAGTAGGGACAGCAAGTCTGAAAACCCCAACTGAGAAGGGGACAGTTCAGAGTTCAGGGTAGGAGGTGAAAGAGGACAAACTTGCCAAGGCTCCTGCATGCTACTGGGAGGGGTGTATGTATGTGTGACTGTGTGCGTTACAGACACTTGGAACTTGGCAGTTGCAAGCTGAATTTTGAGTTCAATCTGCACAATATTGTAATGCTGTGATGCAGAAAACACGACAAATTACCAACTTGCTAACGCTAAGTCTCTCTGGAAGCAAATCATGGTTGCTTGGTTTCAAGTCAAACAGAAGACGGGATATGCAAGACAGAAAAAACATAACACGATGTGTAGGCAGGTGACAAATTGATAAATCAGGAGAGAAACACAACAAATGCAAAAACATAAATAAATTTAAAATAAAGATAAATAAAATTAAATATAATCAATTATTTCCTCAACTTTTTAATGATGATTTTACCAGTAAAGTAAAGAAACATCCTTTTGATTGGTGATCGGCCAATTCTGTGTCCAGTGGTCTGCCCCAAAAATCATGATCAGAGCACCCTTAACAATAAACCAGAATGCACTGTGCCCCACAGGACCAATAAGGTCGAAATGTTGTTCAGTTTTGGTTTGTTTTTCTAAGCAATGGTGGCCTGGTGACAGACAGTTGAATAGTATGCTAAAATGTGTTTCTGAAAACACTTGAGGCAAGAAACAGGCAGTGAAGTCATATAATCTTGGTTCATATTTGAACCCTAACCCTGCAAGAAATCGATTGAGCTTCCCTAAATCTCTATTATTAACAATTCTTCTAAAAATGTTTTAATCGCTTTATGAGCTTGTCGACAAAGGGCAGACGAGCTAAAGATGATCTTTCTGGCCCAAATGTTTCAAAAATGGTACTTTACGGATTACAAAGGAAGTAATCATGGAGTCTTTTTAAAATCATAAGCAAGCAAGTCATTTCTGTTGGGTTTAATTAGTTTTTACACACAGCATTTACACATCCAAGATGTGGAAGTTTGACAGAAGCGGTACATTAGTGTTAAAGCCTGTGTCATAACCAGTTTGGGGCTGGTGCTTTATGACTGATTACCTTACTCATTCACACAGACTCCCTTCATCTGTTGGGGGTTTGACTGCGGACCGTGATTAACCCAAACATCTCTGCTTCCACCGTCAGTGGGAGAGTGTTCAGGTGGCATGGTGGCCCAACACCATACAACATATCAAAACATTTAATGATGCTTTTTCCTTCCACTGGTCACCCATCTGTAAGTATATTCAAATAACTGGAAGTCTAATAACTTACTTCATGGCCCAGAGATGCGGCGTTGTCCTGGACAGGGACGGGTTTGCGCTCTTCATAGTGCTGCAGCCGTTCATGGATCTGAAAGGGACAGATTGTGTTCATCAGTGAGCGAGAGAGAGCAAGGAGGTCAATGTTTGGCTGCAGAGGCCATGATTAGGCCTCCCTAAGCAAACATACATAAGAGTGGACACAAAAATACATGTATCACTGTATGAAAACATGCAAACAGCCTCCATCCACACCATCCGACAATTGCACACACTCCCAACTACCAGCAATCGCACATACCGCTCCTCAACACAAGACTCCCTCGATTGAGCACAACAGACTGCTTTCTAAGTATTTCAGTTTGCTTAATCACTCTATAAACAATCCAGTTTTCCACCATACATTTGATATGCCCAAATGGCCGAATAAGGATTCCAAATCACTGCAGCGGTCTGGTTAAATTGGCTTTACATTTCCTTATCAGCTTCAACTCTGCAACTGCACAACGTTGAGAGACAAAGCTGCAACTCTGGAGAGTTACTAAAATGGAAACTAGACCCGACTCGTCATGTGTTAACGTATACTCATTTGCACACACAAAAACACTTCATCACTCAACTACTGATACGTGGAGCAGAGAAGAAATAATTTATACAGATGCTTGCCCCCACGCACATTCAGTCAAACGCACAGTTCCACACTTGAGCTCCAGCCTACGCAAACACAGACACACACGCAAAAAAAGAAGACTACAGCTATCCCATTTGTGATTTAAGTGCAGCTGCGCAAGAATGTGTTGACGGCCGATAGGCTGCTGTCACATTCCATCAGAGAATAGACAGAGATGACTATCCTTCGCGCAGCCACTCCTGAGTCTCTCCTCAGCCCTAACATGGTAAAGGGGAGCAGGGCCATGGACCTGACTGATAGCTGGGCCTCGGTCCTGGAGCCTCCAGCTGGATGTCCCAGAAAGCATTCCAGCACGATGGTGGAACAGAAGGCCCTCTGGCTGGGGAGAGCGCGACAGATGAGCCCCTGGGCTAACGTGTCTTGTAGGGCCAAATAAACACATGTGGACGATTTCAAACACACACACAGATGGAGCCGAGTCAGTTTGCGACAGAGAATAACTCAGCGGGACAGAAAATGACAAGAAAAGCAGTTTGTTTGCTGTCACATTGTAAGCAGCTACAGATGCTGTGTGCAATTAAAACATCTGTTTTAAGGATGTTAGACATAATTTTTCCTCCTAACTACAGCTTTCTGCAGTAGCAGCATCATGCATACTGGGGATGCTAGATGGAGAGGGGAATGTTGTGACATGACACAATCATAGGATGGGAACTGTCCTCACTAATGGCATTCACTTTGACGATGGTCTTCGGTATTTTGGCCCTGGGCAAAAATTTTAGGGAAGCTCTGTTAAGCAAAATGACATGCAACATGTGTAGACGAGGTCATCTAAATCTTTTCAAGTTGTCATCTGTTTTCGATAAACACCAGAGAGAGAAGGAATGAAAGGAAGAAGTCCACAAAACAAAGACGATAAATTCAGCATTCCAATGGAACTTTTCTGACTTTCTGGTGAGAAAGAAGCAACAGAACTCTGTGTTAAATGTCTTCGCATATGTATGCCCCTCACTGCCCATCAGAACTCCAGCTGAAGCGTTGGCCTTAAACAGGTACAGCCATTTGAGCTCGACTTATCCACACAGTCTCCCGTGATAAATCATGACCTGTTAGGACTGTCTCAGCCAACAGAGCAGCCATGTTTGAAGGTCAGCTTAGAGGTTCAAATCCCTGTGTAAAGCCGACATTACTCGGCTATAAAACATGGTGCATTAGGCGTGTCGTGGAGGTAATCTGTTGAAGGCTTGAGGGAGGCAGATGGTTGCTTAGCTCGGGCTGTAGAGCAGAAAAAAACTGCAACTCGAAGAGCCCCGAACAAGACAGACAAGTGTGACTAGAGACGCAGAAACTTCCATGAGACGAGAGGGTAGGGGATGAAGCAAAAAATGTGTACAAGCTGGGAGCTGAGAGAAGTTGAGTCCACTTTCTAAGTGGCACTGGTTTAAAATGCTGTCAGAGTGTTCCATGTTTTATGGCATCAAATTGAAGACTGCCATCCCGGAGCAATTCCTGGAAATTTTTACTCATCTGTTTAATTTCACATAGCCACGTCAACGCTAACTCTCTACACTGTAAACCCAGACTGAGCTTTAATTAAGCTTTTGAGCGGTCATTAATCATTATTTCATGTTCTGTATCAAAATCCAATTTGATTTTTGCACTAATCAAAGACAGATGCAATACACTGATTACGCAACACAGAGTATGTTAGTATGTTAAATTTGTGTATGAGGGGATCCACAGCATATTAGCAGACTTCCCGGCATGCATTGTTTGAGGGTTAAAACTGTCCTGAGAAGAAAACATATGATGGAAACTTTCTGTGTATCTTTAATACATTTTAATATAAGTCGTGTTCTTTTTTGTTTTTAAAGTAATGAATCTGTATATGTATCTAAGTTAATACAATTAGACATGTTTAGTTTTGTGTAAAAGATGAAGCGGTTTAAGGCGACGGGTTTCCTATCAGTTTTCTAGGAAAGTGAACTAATTTGCAGTGTACAGTTCATGAAGTCCCAACAACTCCACTCAGTGCTCCGATTCCTCCGTCTGTTCTTCAACAGAAGAAGGCTGTAAAAGGACAGGCAGGCAGCTTCCGTTACTTCATCTGTCCTGATCATCTTCGTAAGAAAACACATGAAATAAATGAGAGAGGTTGCCAGTGTTCGTCAGCGCTCCAACATACCACAGTCCTAGTGACATCTGCTTAGGTAGTTGTTGCTCCACCACCTTGGCTTACTTAGTTACTGTGGAATTTCTTCTCTGCTCGGCGAGCAAATGCAAGATTGAAATGCTTTTATTTACAGTTCAGGACACTTTCCAAGTGCCTGTCCATGACGCAGTAATGTGTTTTAAAGTCATTACCCCCCTTTTTGCATAGCACATTCTCTGTCCCATTGGTGAGGCAGCAAGCCTCCTGGCAAACAGGAGAAGTGGCCTGGTTGAATAAAAAAAAAAGAAAAACAGTGAGAGACAGTGTGCTGCAGCCAAGGAGGGCTTAGCTCAAACCAAAGAGCGACTGCTGTACACACAGCCGAATCAAAGACTGGGATTCTGAAGCTTCTCCGATGAGAAATGTAGTGCTACTTCTGTGTAAAAGAAAGCAGAGGAGTCAGGACCAGAATGCTGAAAACTCGAGGAGGAAAGCTCCCTAAAGTAGAGGCTGAGAAAAGATGAATGAATGTGTACCTTCACTGAAAGCTTTAAAAAAAATAAAAAAGCATGCTACAAAGGAGCAGTGTGTGTCGTGTCTCCACGGAGGCCTCAGACTAAGCTGTGTTTGCTTCCAGAAATACCCGATGGGCTTAAAGCACACACATCAAACACGTGGAGAAAAAACATACGAAGAAAAACCCTAATATGGGTAAGAATTAAAAATGACAAATTCCTTCAACGACAGACTGAAACAAAAACATTACATCAATCTTCTTCTTATTCAGACAAGAGCTCCAACCACTACTACAGGTCACGATCAAGGTGACACAGACACCTTCGAGACCTTTCAAGGAACCGAAGCAATGCAAAATTGAGCAATACAAACTGGGATTGTGTCCTCTTCATGATCAAAGCATATGAAACTGTTAGAGGAACAACGTCTCAAGCCTTGATTTTCAACGTGGAGGTAAAGCTGAGAGGAAATGCATGCCTTACAAAAACTGCTCCAGACACAGGCCAAGTCTGGCACAGAAAGAGGAAGAGAACTGCAGGAGAGCGAACGCTTGATGGATGGAGAAGTGTGCTGATGGAAGGAGAAAGAAAGGTATAGAGATCACAGGGCTGGATAGTGTTTCTGAGTCGTGCAAGAAGGTTCGAGGCCTCTGGTTAATGTCCTCTTCCCCCCCCAAAAAAACTTAATGTCGGACTGGTTCGGGTTGATGATCTTTCTCCAACTGCTGCTTCTATTTCTACCCACCAGAGCAGATCAAGTATCAGGTCTCAATTAATCCATCCGGGTCTGATCTCTTAGTCTGATTCGGAACACCTTGTCAAGGTTCCAGGGCCTGGTAGACCAGACCAAGTTAGGGAATCGAGAAGGGGGAATTACAGCCATACTGGTTTGCAACTGCAAAATGATACGTATACTCAAGGAGCAGAGGGAGAAAAGATGAGATCTGCTTTTTCTTCTGTCACAGTGGGTCGGTTTTCAAAGTGTTTGCTTTAGCCCTGGCATGATGGCATCAAGTATTGGATATTGTCCTGTGGTTCTTGGAACAATCCGGTAGATGACAGAACCGGTTTCTATTTGTCTGTTGAAGGTGCAATGGACCCAGCCTGCTGACTCCACGACGACCAAATTTACATTCAACTTGGTGTCATTAAGGACCAGATATTATATATGACAGCATCCAGTTAACGTGACTTTGTTGTTTCTACATTCAAACGAGGACAACATTCTTTTGTCATGGTAAAAAACAGTTTAGCCGACTTCACTGACAGTCATCAGAGAGGCTAGGAGTCATACTGCTCTATCAATGTCTGTCTGTCAATACCCATTTCCCCATGAGGATGACTTAACGATCCTCTTGGTATGCCTTCTTTCAACAAAAACCTGTGGACCGGACAACAGTGAATTGAGAGTCTTGATGAAAATATTAACGGCACAGTTCATAAACTCACCAGGGAAAACAAAGGGAAGTGGCAATCAAGCAACTTATTCATATGAAACCATAAAGCAAGGAAATGAACTGCAACTGATGATTGGCATATTTTTGAGGCAGTCAATACAAGTAATAATTTTGTGAAGACTATCTTTAATGGCTCCAGGTTATCCCATGATGTCTTCAGGCAGACTCATCCGACAAGGGAGAACACACTATATGGCCCCATTAACCTCATTTTCCATATTTTGTGTGTTGCTCCTACGCTCTATGTCCTTTAAAGATTGGCTTCAAATTGTGGAGACCTTCTGGTTTCACTTTGAGTCCTTTTTTTTTCTTCTAGGGAATACAAATCAGGGTCAACCAAAATGACCTGGAATAATGGCTGTGTGATCACTCCAGAAATTTTCCTTGATTACCAATACAGACATTTGATAGAATGGGGACTGGTGGATCTGTAGGCCTGTCTTCGTTTTCACTGTCCCCCCGAGTGCTTTAGACATGGGTCAAGTCAATGAGATTTAAGGTTATTTAGTAACAGGCCATGCTGCAGCCTGTCTGCGGTTCTAAGGCACTTCTCTCCTACTCTCTTCTGTCCCTATCACAACCTTGCCTTTGGTCTCAGCCTTCGTCTATCCGTGCACCTCTTCTGGGTCAATTCAGAGGTGCAGAGATTGAGTATGATCCTAAGAGTTTATGCAGTATGTGATCATTAAACTCCTATGAAAAAAAGTAGCCTAAGCACAGAGTGAAACATTGCAATGAAGTAGAGTTCATTTGAAGCACTGTGACCAGTGTCTGCGCAAAGTTAACTAATACATAATCATGACCCCACTAAAGCCCCTAGCTTTTTCAATACAAGGATTGGGACTGAGGTTACAGTCAGTTGCAGAGGAAGCTAAATTAATGTGAAGGTCATCTCTTTTTAAGGTTGGAAGATCCGTTGCACCATTCAGGCATTTATTTCACTCTACTTGAGGGTTCTTGTTAGCCTAAAATAATAAATAATAATAAATAAATCTTCCTTCTTCGTAATAGTGACTGTGAGAAAGTTGTATAAAGGATAAGATAGGTGCCAAAGGGGTTGCTGTCAAGAAGTAGAGTTGATGGAAATTACAGAGCGTGTCATAAAACTGGGAGGGCTACCTCAAGCTCAATCTGGTTTTTCATGGGATACCAAGTCTGGTACTCAAGGAATACAGTCCAGTTTGTCTGAAAATTAGCTCATTCATCAAAAATACCTTAAACTTCCCACAAGTGTCAGCTGCAGTACCTTTACATGTCATTAAAGGCCTGTAGCCCTGAGGAACATATTGGCAAGCCCACATCTTACAACGACGCAAGCGCCAAGCCTATTAGCAACTAACAGGAGCAGAGTTTAAGGGAAAAGTGACTGACCACAAAATGAGGGATCTCAGGACCTGGCTAAAGGCCTGCTGACAGAAACTTGGTCTTAAAGGAGAGCCCCACCTGAGGCAGGTGGAAATTGAATATAGTATTATATTGCCTGTAGCTTTGTGTGGTGCTGGAACTTGGCAGCAGAACAGTGAGCGTGGTGGAATCTAAAAAAAGCAGACTTGAATAACCCGCTTTAATTGAAAAGAGGAGAACTGTCTGCATCATTTTAGCTATGCAAGCTATATATGCCAGCACTCAAATTTCATGTCAGCTCTGATATTGCACGGCTGAAAAGTCTGCAAAATGTGGCAAACTCGTGAGCCTCGGTCCCTGCTGAAAGATGATATTAGAAAAATATTTGTTTCATCTCTGACATAATGGGATTAGGAGGGATGTGAAAGCTTTTCCAACCAACTGATGGGAGCAGGTGAGGAGAGACAGAAAGAGCCTTCCTCTGGTCTTCATGTAGGTCTGAATTTCCTCTTTTTCTTTCTTGTCTGTCTTTCCAATCTTTGACACTTCTTCCTCTGGTCCTTCTCTCTCCCTCCCGACAGACTGACCAGTAACTGATGCTCCATAATTACCCAGGTGAAGCGTGAGCGTTTCCATATGAGTGACCTGGGTTGTCGAGCCTTGTCAGATTAACATGATGTGTGTGTTTTCTCTCCACTGTTTAGCCCTGCCCAAAGTATCCCATACACAACTTTGTGGAATAGAAGGTGGAATCTGCAGAGAGTTGGTGGAGGGGCTTTTGAGGAAGGGGACAATACAGTTTTATTAATGGTGTGCCACTGACATTAGCCATGTTCACCTGAATGTTGCATCTGAGTGCTGGTCTCCGCTGTAAGGTGAT
Source organism: Lagodon rhomboides (assembly GCA_039737535.1). Classification (NCBI taxonomy): domain Eukaryota; kingdom Metazoa; phylum Chordata; class Actinopteri; order Spariformes; family Sparidae; genus Lagodon; species Lagodon rhomboides. Next base: position 7,499,218 of record CM077803.1, on the reverse strand, counting down.
ATGCTTGTTCTGTACTTCTGTATGTTTTAGAGTCTGCTTGTCCGTCCATTTGGCTCATGTCTAAGTACCAAGTACAAAGCAAAGGAAACACATAGTTCTGCTTGTCTGGAGCAGGGCAGTCTCCACTTATGCCTCTGCATTAATAACAAGAGACGCTTAAAGCAGCTCCGTTTCTCTCCACTGGAAGAAGAAAGAATGAGAAGAAAGGTACAACAGGCTCATTTTGGTGAAGAAATAATGAGGTTGTTTGATGTTGTACTGACGTATTCAAACATTTTGTGGCTGTATGGAGGGTATTTATTCTAACACAGTAGCAATTGTGAATTTGGTCCAATTAGCTTAGACCTTAACTGATATTTACTGAATTGCACTGACATGGTCCACAAAATCTGAGTTACTCACTTTCTTTCTGGCTCATGAACAAAGTTGACTTTATCATTCATCATCTTTCATGCACACACACATTTAGTCAAAAGATTACATTTTCTGTTTAACTTCCCTTTGGAAACTGTTACACACACAAAAAAGAAAGGCTGAAAACTAAGGACCAAAGACTATGCAAACTATGACCCTCATAGACCATATTGACACAGCGGCCATTTTCCTCTGACATTACACTAAATGTGTGAGTTATGTCAACAACGTTTGTGTTGTTGACAAGAAAACCACAGTTTGCAAGCCATGCTATGCGCATGTTACATACGCATCCACCGGCAACACAAGAAATATGGCAGGACATCTCCACAGGCATCATAAGAAGTAGACTTAACTGCGCTATAGGGGTATTTGTAGCATCAGACATGCGACCTTATTCAGTGGTTGAAAACCCTGGATTTAAGCATTTAATTAGTGAGCTTGAACCACGCTACAAAATGCCAGGCAGGTCGCATCTTACCCTTTTCGGTTCACCCTTATGTCTGGCTAAATACCACTGAAACATAATGCCACCTTCATTAGCATCATTCCCTCTCCCCACACTATGCAGTGTTTTCTTTGGGGCCGGCAAGAATGAGAACCCGTCCATCATTATCCATGTTCAAAATGCCTTATTCTTTGGCCATTCAAAACAATCCGGGCATCAAAGGACAGCCTCCTGGTTTCCTCGAGCCCCGACATCATGGCTTTTCTACGTCTGAAAAACATCTTTAACGTCTGAGATATAACATAACTCAGCACTTTTTACGCTCACATTGGCATAACAACCCTGGATCCTAAACAAACAAACTTAGACAGAAGAGATTTCTTTAAGGGGAGGGGATACAAATTATGTCGATTTTTCTCGCTCAATCGTTTCTGTGAAATAATGATTCTGGCTGGAGAGAAAGAGAGACCACCAAAGGGGGAAATGTGTCATGCCAGCAATAGAGACAATGTACAAAGGATACATCTGATGTTGCTTTAACAATTAGATAAGTTTTCTTAGTAAATTGAAAAAGAGTTCTCAGTTACATCAATGAACCAGAGAAAGAGCTAAAGCAGTTGTTACATATTTCGTATTTACTGATTAAAAAGTGACTGACAAACAAGCCGATTTACAGTACAAAAAAACCCAGGTGACAGAAACCCTCCTGTTCCGTTTCCGATAGAAAGAGATTGGCAGCGGATCGCAGAGAATCCCAAGTGAAGATGAGTTTAGGGAAGGCAGACAGAGTGTGTTACATTCATTACCTCTGTCTGTCTTCTACCATATAAAGATATCAAGTGTGCTCATCCCCTCCCCAAGCTCTGCAGCTAGTGCATTTAACTGGCAATAACCAGACCACAGGTCCATTCATGCTGGCAGAGAGGGAGTTAGAAGATCTGGCTGGGTAGACTGTTGGAATGACAATAAACTTAGTAATATATGAATGAGACTGGAAGGAGAAGGGCTGAATAACGCAGCGTCGAGCAATGGTGCGAACGTGTTTTTGTGTGAATTGGAAAGGTCGGATTTTAACACAGACAATAAAGTGCCTATAAGGGGTGGGAGCCACAGGAGGGAGGGTTCATATTCTGTCCTGTCCCACGAGGATTCGTGAAGGATGTGGCAATAATGGTGGTTAATGTAAATTCAGACGTAGACTTTAGGTAGATTTTAGATCTTGAATATTGTCTGGCCTGAGGCTGTGATAACTTCTCCCACTATTTAATATTTTTCTCCGCCAAGGAGGTTAAACAACAAAAATAATGAGCAAAAACATTTTTAACAGTGCTGAAAAAAAAACACTGATAGTTTGCATAGTTGTATGCATTTATAAATAAAGTGCCTTAACTATGATGGATAGAAAATACCATAAACAACAGAACAATCAGGCAAAACTTGAATACACAACTCTAAAAGAAATGGTGAGAAAAGGGTTAAGGGTTTTTTGCATTTACCTTGATCAGCGAGTGGAGGCTTCTCTCTCCAAACATGTCCTGGAGGAAAGTGTTGTCCTCTGGGCAGCTGACATGAGGCTGCAGCTGCGAGGGCAGAGCTGCCAGCAGCTCATACAGGCCTGCGACAAGGAAGAGGAAACAGGGGGTTGGTATGGCAGTGGGAAGTATGAGTACATGCATGTACAGAGACACACAAAAACATGCATATATCTAAGGCTTCATAACACACACACGAACAGAAGTGCTGTATGAGTGTGAAGGAATACAAATACAACAAGACAACACATGCATTTGTAAATATATACACAAATGCCTACACAAAAGCTATTATAGATTTTAAGTCACACACACACACACACACCTATGGACTCTCTCTCTCTCGGTTTCTCTGTCTCTTCCTCAGATCCTCCTCACATCCAGATACATACAAAAATAAAAACACACCCAAAAGTACTAAAAGGTACATACGGTAAAAAATACTCTACTCTTCTGCTCGTCACTGGAAGAATAAGGAAACACAGAGGCAATAAAGCATTTCCCCCTAGCCTCTGCTTCCTGTTGTTGTCCCAGCCTTTCCTGTTGTTTGAAGAACAATGCTGTCCCCAATCAAAAAGAAGTCCAAAAAACTTCATGCCAAGCGGCTAGAAATTCCACTTTTGATTAGTTGAAAAGTTCAATATTAACCTTCTTCGCGAGCAAAGAGATGGCACACATGCCTCAGGAGGATTTCCATCCACACGTTTTTCTTGCCTGCAAACAATCAATGTCTGGAGTGAAATGCACGTGTGTTTGCTAAACAGAAGTTTTGGAAGAAGTACTCAGGATAATTTCTATGTGGCTGTTGTGCTGGCTATGGTTATTTTTATATTGAAAGCCTAAGATGGAAATGTTCTGAAGTAACCTTTTGCACTTAAAACAATTGGGTTTGAGGTAAGTGAATCAAACAGGTTTGGCTGCATACCAACTGAACTCATGAGCCAAGAATGACAGTGGAATTTTATATTTATCTAGGCATTGTGGCCTGTATACAGGTCATCACCAGAGCATGAGCAAAGTTTGTTGGTGACCGTAAGAGAAAGAGGATGCATGGATCAGCAGTCCCATTGATGAATCTGAGTCCCTTCAGAATCAGACATGCTGAAATCTGTTAGGTCTTTTGAGGTTTTGCTAACCCAACTTCTGAAAGGACTGAACATTTTAATTCAATTTACAGGGAACCAGATTGGGGAGCTGATAGTTCAAGGGTTAGCAGAGGGGAGGATGAAGCACTCAGAAGGAGAGAGCACAAAACCAGTGAGTGAGGGTGGTTCCTTCCAAACACAGTCCTGGAGCTCAACTAATGGATAGTGGTGGCAGATGCTCAGGGGCCGTATTCACAAAGCATTTTATCTTACCGCTAGGAGTGCTCCTAACTCGCGCTAAAACATTTTACGTAGGAGTTTTTTCTTAAAAGTTATTCACAAAGCCGCTGAGACCTACTCATACTAAGGATAAATCACTAAGAGTGAACTAAGAGTGACGCGCCGTTGCTATGGATTACGTCGATTCTCGTGCACGACTTTAGAAGCGGTCAGTACGGTGATTGGTTGTTCAGAGATAGGCGGTCTCGGTGAAACTCATCCGCAACATCCCACAAACGAGCCCACTAAATCACCGAAAAACAAGGAAATAGCCTAGGCTAGAAATTAATTCCTATCAAGTAGTTATGGACAGTGCAGTTAGCAGAATACACGCATGAAGTTCGGTAAAGTTGGAAATATATTCACAGAGTCGAACTTCACGGATCAATAACTCATAAGCGAAACATTATTAAAACGAGCGATCCTCCGGGCTGGACACATAACACTGGTCTCAGACGGTCCCTGCACCCTCGTCTCACAGACGGCTGACCTGAGACCAGTGTTATGTGTCCAGCCCGGAGATCGCTCGTTTGGATGAACATACGGTTGTAGCTCGTTGTCTACCTTACTACGGTAGTTAAGAGTCGTCGTTTGTGTTTTAATAATGTTTCGCTTATGAGTTATTGATCCGTGAAGTTCAAATCTGTGAATATATTTCCAACTTTACCGAACTCACGCAGCTTGACAGGTTTGTGCAGACCACGTATACAGTGATCACTGTACTGTCCCTCTCTGGGCTGAGGCGTATTTCGCCGTGCAGGACATGAAATCGACGTTTCATCTGCCCAATTCCTCTCTCCACAACATTTCGTGTATTTTTGTGTACTCTAACATATATGGAGGAAAACAGTAAACAATAATAAATATGGATTCAACAAATAAAAGACGACAATACGATGTTTTTTACGCATTGGACTAAGCGTAATCTGCATAATCACTTACATGTTCTACTTTAACTGTGCTCCCGGTTGTGGATTCAGATAGGGTGTCAGGAGCCACGTCTTGCAGGGATAGCCACTGTCACCCAGCAAGTGACACCCAGCTGGTACATGGTGCCTCTCAAAAAGCTGCCTCAGACCGCTCTCCATTAAAATACGTGATCATGGGTAGACCCAGGCCACTTTGCAACAACATCAAGAATGTTAAAAGTTGCATCAGAAACAATCTGCGTGTTGATGGAATGTACTTTCTTTCTATTGACGAACACGTCCTCATCTTTTGATGGCGCAATTATTTATTTGTTAATTAATTTATTTTTATTTGTATTGTTATTGCATCCCGCACTAATTCCACAACAAGTTTTATACCCTCACGATTTAGCCTATATCTCTTGATCAATCCACAGTCTTCCATTGTCTCCAAAACATTTCGTCTCGCAGCCATTTTCCGATTCTTTGTGAATAGGTCTTACTGAGTTAGGAGTCCTCTCGAGGACTTTTAAGCTCTCCCAGACTTAGGTGCTACTTTTAGGCATAAAATACTTTGTGAATTGCTCTTAGTGAAAAAAATTAGGAGTCCTAAATTTAAGACTGACACGCCCATTATTTTTAGGAGTTTCTCCTAAATTCACCAGTTAGGAGCTACTTTTAACCCTAAGATCCTTTGTGAATACGGCCCCTGGTCTTCAGCGTGGCTGTAATGCACTAATTGATGGGATGACATTAAAGATCAGGCCCAGAAAGAGTACACTGTAGCCAGGTAACATGCATCAAAGACCCCCTTTACAAATGTACCAGAGAAAAACAAACCTACATTCAAACTCCTCCAACATAACCACACAGTGCGTGAAAACATCTGAAGTAACAAGTGATCATGTGAAGAAACTCTGAATACATTCACAGCAGAGCCATCGAAACTTCCAAACAAACTTTAGCGGCTTGGCTACCTCCCTGAGAGCGTCTTTCATCGGAGCAGAGTGAAAGAGAGGGGGAAAAAAACGAACCACAGTGTAACTTGTAGCTGAAAATGATTGATTAAAAACAATGGTTGACGTCGTTGGCTGGATAAATGACTGACTGAACTGGCCGGCTCTCCAACTGGGTTAGAGCAAGTGTGTGCTGGCAGCTCAGACCATTTGGCGAGAGAGCCATGGCTAACTAACTTGCTGCTGCTGGGCAGTCAGACAAATGGAGTGTCATCTGCCACTCTCAACCCTCTGCTTTCCATGTGGAGGTGATTTGGGGTTTGCAACTAAGAGATCTTTAAGCAGACGCACAGGATTTATCAAGACGACATCCTGTCCTGTTCTTTAGCTCCCAACATGGACTGTTTAATGTTAGCACCTCATACCTCACTGCTACAAAAGTTCTGTGCTAAAGAAAGTAGAATGACAATGGAGAGAAAAACCACTGAACACAAGAGAGGTTTTACACACAACATGTGCACCAGTCATTACAGCGAACCCAGTGGTTTCACTCAAGCTTGGTGTGTGATAATGTCCCTGGTTTGTGATATTGTCCCTGGTATGTGATCATCTGATGCCTGGGCCTGTGGTCCTCATCACAAGAAACGTTCTAGCGCTTTAGCTGACGCAAACCTGCCTGAGGGCAGCTGGCATGCTCAATCTTTTAAAAGTTGGAACTTCCAACAGAACATCTCACATAATATATTAGAAAAAAGATTTAAAGAGACATGGGGATGAGGTGAAGGGTGTAGGAAGGGTGTTGAGAGTGGGGGAAGAGATATGGTAAGGTCATTACTATTGGCAGTGCTAAGATACTGGGTAGGAGGAGATGAAGGGGATGAGGGAGGGAAGGAGAGACTGAGAGTCCCAAAGCCTTAAGCTCCCCCAGGTGCAAAGTCTCCCCTTCTGTCTTCACTTTCAGTGATTCAAATTTGTATTCCTTTTGACACAAATTCCTCCATATCCAAGCCAATGGCACATTATGGTAAACACATCAACTCCATTAGCTGATCAGAAATGATAACATCATGGGAAAAAATGATAAAATGCGAGCTGCCACTGTGCCTGACTTCTGGGGTCACCATGTCAGGCCGAACCCGGTGAACTAGAGAAAACCCAGTTTCAAACAACAACAGAAAGATGTATAGGTGCCAAGAGTTAAACAAGGACTCTGCAAAGCTGAAATTAAATATAAGAATGTATGGGTGGACAAGCGAGGAGGAGAAGTGAAGGCAGAAAGAGAGCAAGAGAGGAAATGAGCCAAAAAACAACCGCAGCGGTGGTAAAATCACTGCGTGTGGACACTATAAAAAGTGGAAAGAGAAAAAAAACAGGGCCAGATGTATGGACACATGTATCTATGTAACATCAGAAACCGTGTCCAGCACAGACAGCACGAGACAAAATGAGAGAGGGGGGAAAGAGGAAGAAAGGAATCAAGATCCCGCCAAGCCTTCACCACTAAAGGGTGGACTGACTTGTTTCTCGCAGGGCTGGTCTGGCTTCATTTGATTTGTTTTGGCCAGACTATTCTGGACCCTCTCGTGCGGCAGCTGTGTCTAGCAGACCTGGCAGAGTCTTGTAGTAGACCACTAGGTTCTGTTGTGGCGAGTGCTGGACCAGCCCAGAGGTCCTGATGACCAGCATGATGTTGCGCAGTATGGCCGCAGCAGTCTTCAGAGAATGTGGAGAGGCCAGGGCCTCTGAAGCTTCCCGTACGGAGGAAGTGACCACTTTAACTGCCAAACAGCACTTCCCCTCTCACGCCCACGCTGCCACAGCGGTCAAAGAAAATAATAGTGTTTTTCACAGGCTCTTTTATGTAAAACACAAAAAAATCCCAGACAATGAAATGCATTAAACATGATGTGCGTCAAATTGCTAGTCACTTAGGTAAACTACCTCCGGGTTCTTTCTAGAGCAGTGCAAAGCAAGGAAATAACAGGGACTAATCTGACAACACGGTTTGCACGGTTGTAAATATCACCCTTGACATTGTAACCTGTCACTTAGCAATGTTTGCCTACACACCACACTGGGCCACATGTGGCACCATGAGACAAATTCATCAGTTCGTTCATAACTCACATGTCGGACTGTAGAGCACAGATGCTAATGGAACCCACTTCCATCTTGTAACTGAGCTACATACAAAAAGACAAACTTTCTGTCAGGTGAAAATTAACTTGTTCGAATGGAGGAAATGAATGTCGGGGTTTCAACTCAATTTCCTCCCCCCTGCACTTTCTCCCAGGTGCTGAATGAGTTATTGAGCTCCCTCATATATCTTTCAGGAACGTATAGAAAAAAAAAACATGTTTATGAGGTTTACCAGACTGCTGAGGGGATGAGGGGGTAGATGGGAATGCAGTGGGTCAGTATTTCAAACGCCGCCTTACGAACATGCTAGCGGGGCATCTCAGACAGGGATACCAGAAAAAAAAAAAAATCAATCAATAAATCTTTTTTTTTTTTTTAAAAAGGTAGCTGCTGACTCTGTCCCCTAATCGACTCAAGGCTTGATTTACACCCTTGTTATCCATCTAAAAGGAGGAAAGGCTGCCTCAAGCATAGCATAGGAAGAAACAAGCCCTTTTAACAGCAGCTAAGACCTTTTTTTGTCACTCAGTGAGAGAGAAGAAAGCGAAAGAAGCATGATGTGTAACACAACAATGTTTTTGTCTAGTGTGACATTTTACATGCACATGTACATATGCAGTGGTTTTTAAACAACGGCATAGCATGGCAATATTAGTCATTGACTGTCCCTGTTATATGGCTGTTTGTTCTCGACCTCTGATTGGACCTCGTCATTGTCTCCCCCAATTTTAAAGATTTTCTGTGGCTGTTTTTGTTGTTGGAGCTAGCTGCTCACTGCTGCTAGCTCTCCCAGTTGTGGGTCGCACCTTTAACAGATATATTTGGCTCGGTTACTACTTCCACAGCCAGCTTTAAGGAGGAACAACAATGCCCCCCAATTCTGCTCTTTTACCTTTCATACAGAACAGTGAGACAGAATAAAAGGCAAATAGTCCCTCCTGAAACAGGCTGTGTAAAAGGGGCTAGCGACAGACAGCAAAGAGGAAAATTAATTGAAGAAATTAGTGAGAAAACATAACATCTGAGACACACACTGACATAAATAAAATCTGAATAAAACATGTGTGCAGACAGAAGGAGAATGATGACCATAAAGACAACGATGAGAAGGAACACCATGAAAAGACCGCGGAGTGATGGCTTTCTGCAACAGGAAGAAATAACAATTACCCGATGATGATTCCAGCACTAATGTAAACACATTTTTGGCCAAAGGGAGAAACTCTAGACAGACAGACAGTGGGTGGGAAGACGGATTCAACCCGAGTAGGGTGCCAAACAAAAGGAGAAGTGTTTAAGTCCCCTTATTCACAGCCAACACGGGACAGGACAGAATATGTCATCAGTCCACTCCCAGCAGAGAGTGCATTGGTCCGCTAGATTAAGTGAGAATTTGACTGGTGCGGCATCCTCTACCAAACATAAGATTAAATAGTATTAAAAGATGTACTAGCTTAGCAGATGCTGCAATCTTTACATAACTTACAATGAGCCCAGCAGCATTCTGTTTGGAATATAACAGCGGTAGACCATGGAAGAGTGTAGAGAGGCAGATTTCACCTGCTTTGGTGCAAATGAAAGTGACAACAGGTGCAATAGAGAGGCCAAAGCAAGACAACCCCCAGAAAGGCAATGGTTTGGCATGTGGTGGTCACAGAAAATTGCACTCTCCCTATCCATCCTGACTGATTTTTCTCTAGTTTTGTGTTTCGCTAATGTTTTTGGCACTACTGATAGCATGAGGCGATACCTGTAGCCCAATCAGGTTGCACAGGTAGTCCAGCTCCTCCAGGATGGCACATCAACATATGCGGTCGCAAGAAGTTTTGCTGCATCTCCCAGCACAGTCTCAATAGCATGGAGGAGATACCAGGAGACCGACCGTTACACAGGGAGAGCTGGACAGGGTCGTAGAAGGGCATCAACCCAGCAGCAGGACCAGTGCCCACTGCTAGAGCCCTACAAAATGACCTCCAACAGGGCACTGGTGTGCATGTCTCTGACCAAATTGTCAGTAACGGACTCCATGAGGGTGGCATGAAGGCCCGACATCCTCTAGTGGAACCTGTGTTCACAGCCAAGCACCCTGCACCTCCACTGGCATTTGCAAGAAAACAGCCAATAAATTGTTCATCAAGATCTGATGCATGATTAAAGTGTTCCCTTAACTTTTTTGAGCAGTGTATAATTGTCGCTCATGGACTGAACAGCAGTCGTCCATTCAATCCCACAAGCCTCTCATTAGCAGTTCCAAAGACGAAACCACTTCTCTGCATTAAAAAAAGTCTATGAGACATCTTCAATGATATTTCAGTGTCATGGTCTCTGCACCGTTTGGAAGAAAAAGAAGAGAGAGTGGCTTGTGCAAGATGTTAGTTAGGCCTCATGATTTCAGGAAGTACAGTGGGCCGTCACTCCGATCATATATCGACTCTCTGGATGTCTGTCAATTCAGGGCTCACAAAGATTATTTGGCTCTGGCTGAGATCAGCATTCAGGGGGACCAAAAATAATCTAGGTTGCAGGTTCAAAGTTGCATTTAGAATAGGTCAAAAAGGATTTACTTTATTTCATCATATTTTCTACATGCCATCGAATAGCATGTATGAAGTGCCTCACATGTCCTACGCTCCATGCCTCGTCCCACCTTTACACTTCAAAGGGCTGTCAGCACATTGAAAACAGAGCTCGGGACAAAAGGACAAGTCTAATCAACATAATTGAATGCATATAGTCTGCCAGATCTGTCAGCAACCTGAAGAGCCAGCAGTGTTTTCAGCTACAACAGCTTTCACAATCACACTGCAGACAAGTGAGGCTTGAGTGGAAGCACCTGCAGCAGGAATTAGCCACGAGTTCCCTGGGAGGTTATTAGTGAGTTTACTGGGGAAACAATTATGGGTGATACTTTCAGATTCTCGCCAGAAGTTGCGTGAATAACAAAGTATCAAAATAACCGACACACCGGCCACACTTTTAATGCTTTAGAAGAGTTAGTTTAGTGGGCTAAGCATTCATCATTTTTTCAGTAGTATTCAGTTGATAAAGTCGCTAACTTAGATCTTCATGAATGAATGATATGCCCTACCAATTGCAGGATTAGCATCCTGTTACCATGGAAAAAGCCAGTGCTGGTTTAGTAACGTGCCAGAAGTCGCACCCATAATTTGCACTGGGTATCATGGGTGCTGGGAACAAGTTGGACAGAGAACTTAGTTTCTTTTCAAGTTCATAGTAGTGTCATACTTTCATCCAGCCACGCTTCCCGGAAACTCAAATGATGTACAACCCAAGGAAAGACAGAGTGAGAGGAATTAAACATGGAGAAAAGACATAAAGTTAGGAATGCCAGGGGAAACTAAGATGATGACAGAGAAAGTATCATGGAAGACAGATAAAAATGAGATGTGGAGGATGGATAATAAAGCAGAGTGCCAGCCTCATGTTATTTTGGATGACTTGAAGTCTGTGGCAAGGCTGAGTTTGGCAGTGGTCATCCAGGACTTTTTCCCAGATGAAATGAAAGGCCACTGTTGGCCAAGTCAGAGCCGGCTATGCTTAGATTTGCTCTAACACGGTAGACCAAACTCAGAAGCCACAACAACCCGACCAGATCCAAATGACCTGCCACCTCTGCTTAATGTGGCAATGGAGCAGCAGCAGACTTTCTGGCACAGGCCTGCATGTTCTGTCCAAAGCCCTGGCCAGCTACTTATTTCAAAACAAGTCTTCCAGGGATATCAGACGCACGTATGCCAACACCACCTAAAAGGCTTCATTTTGTTCATACATTTATAGCAAAATGTGTGCTTTAAGTTCACACTAAAAATCTTTCAATGTCTCAAAGTTCCAGGCTATTATTTGACATCCTACTGCCTTCTTGTCAAACAGGACACATGGTCTGTAAAGCTGTTTGTCAGGTTCTTCCCAATGCAATTGATCCTGTCTTGCTCAACAATAACCAAATAGTACACTGTTTTTGAAGGAGAGCAGTAGAGAATGTCATCACACCTCAATAAAAAGTAAAATAATTCTTCCGATTCAAACAATTGAAAGTCATCATTTCCCACTCCCAGTTGCACTCTTGATTTCTTACTTTTACATCTGCTTCCTTTGACAGTTTTTTTTTTTTTTTTGCTAAAACGATGTGGAAATTTTAGTTCTGATGTAACTGGAAACAGGGAGCTCTTCCAGTGGCAACAAATCCTTGTGTTGCAGTACTGTATCACTGCGGCACAGAGCTGGCTATTGGCCAGGGACCACGACAAATGGCTCAAATCCCCCAGAGGAAAGCGATCCCCCCTGTCCTCCCCAAAGTCCTCCCCCAACCCTTCCCAATGTCTCCCAAGAGTTGAGACCGGCTGAGGCCAGATGTTCTGGATTCTTGACATCAGGATGGAAAAATGTACTGTTGTTAACCTTGACAGAGAAAAAAACAACAAAAACAAAACCAATAATGCCATATTTATATCATATAGTTTGAATTATTCATGTTTTCTACATATGCATTTGTCTTTTATATGAGTATATGTGTATGTGCAAGCATCAACGCAGTGACAAAGTGCTTCACTACAGTAACTCTATCTCATTATTTAGTATCATTTCACAGCCATCACCTTCTCCAAAAGGGGAGCGAGGGAGAATAAAATGGCTGGAATTGCTCAGCTATTGCTTCCGCACAAACATGCACACATGCAGCCAGTGACTTATTAGTGTATCTGGTAAAAGCGTTGTCCCATCGAAAGATTTCCATGCAAAGTCTTTCATGTGAGTGTCGCCCACCTCCTCCGCAGCTGTGCATGGCTGAACCACCCTTATCTTTAAATGCTGTGCGGGGGCTGTAAACCTAGATAGAACATGCAGGTACGGCTTGGAATCGCAGTTAATCTTAATGAGGTTAATAAAAGGGCACCAGGGTCTTTAGAAGTGCGTGCTCGAATGTATGTGCAAGTATTTCGGCTGGTCTCTGGTGAATGGTTTGAGGGGCACCATGCAGTTACATTAATGACACACAAAGGGCTTGTCAGCAAGCACTTGAATTAGCAGCAGCTTTGGGCAGAGCTGTCAGTTAAAACCAACTGATTTCACACCATGACCAGAGGTGGAAAAGGAACAAGAGCAGAAATGGCCACAGTTCTATATGTACAAAAAGTTTTTTAAAGCGTGGACATCCAACAAGATAGACCGTAGGTGCTGGGCAAGACCACATGTAAGGTAATAAATGTTTGTGAGAGCATTATCTAGTGTGTGGACTGATTTTATTAGTTAAGATAAATACAATGAATACAGACTATCTTCGGGATCTGTTAGACTTGTTTATCAATGACCTGTGACCAAACTAAGGATTAAGAAAGACATTTTTCAGTCTGAGAATCTAAATCCAATATCTCTACTGCAAATTTGTCTTGCCGGCCAATGTATCTGCACAGCAAATTTCTCAGGGGCACTAAATGTTAGAATTGGATGACGTTTGTATGTAGACTAGGGCTTGTTTGAACCTTGGTAAAATACCTATATTTACTTTAAAGCAACATATAGTTGGTTTGCCTTGTAATTTAGCAGATGGTGATTTTAAAATGAAGTAATGGATAGAGAATAGGGCATGACATTTCTCAACTACTGCAGATGGTAACCAAGCAAATAAGTAGGACACTAGTGAGCAACGCCATGCTTATCGAATAATCATAACACGGAAGCATCTGAGAATTGGTGTGTGGAACTATTTTAACTTATACACTGTAGTTGGGAAAATTGCCGACAATGATAAGGATGTTTGCTGATTTTCTTAAAAAACAGTCATTCTCAGGATCCTTGCAGAAGTTTGTAAAAAGGCTGCCACAGATAAGATAGCTAGATTAATGTGCAGGGATGTGCAGTCCATTGACATTGCTTCAGGAGGTCAGGGATAATGACAGGACCAGAGCCATGACATAAACTTCCAAGTATCATCACAATCTCAAGGCACAAAGTCAGGGTTGTATTGTATTGTAGTATGTATTGTATTGTAGTAAGAGGTCTAAATAATTAAAAAAATGGAATTGGAATAACTGACAACCCTAATACAGACAGCAATGTAAGAAATTCTTACTTTTTGACTCATCTTAAACATGTCAAACTAAAGATAGCAAGGCATTTTCCTCTACTATCCAAGGGAGATTTATGGAAATCTCCAGTATCACCGCATTCTACCTCTCCCAAACAGATAAAGCATACTACCACAAAGCTGCATCACATAAGTACAGAAGCAGGGAGGAAATGGGGCTACAAGGAGCAAACACCTACTCTCACTACAGGAGGCCCATGGACCTCTGAATGGCATAAACCAGATGTTGTAAGTCTGAAAGTCTCTGATGGGAGAGCAGAGACGTTAGAAGCAATTGAGAACGCTCCACATCTGCAGACAATGAAGCTGCCATCATTGTACAACCTTCATCAAGTGATGGGGCAAGTTATTACTGAACCAACTGAACCATACGGAGTAATGTTTCACATATATAGTACTGTATGAAGTAGATGGTACCTTTTCCCCAATATTGCCAAAAAATGGGGACAATCCAATTCAGTTGTTCAACATTTACAGTGAAGTTGAATATTCAGAAGATTCAAATTTATTAATCAATTATGATAGCTGTTCATATCAATCAGGGTTTTTTTTTTGTAGGGAGGTAAGTTCTGCATGGAGGTTGATTGGACATGTCCTAGGGCCAGGTACAATTTTTTGGGAGCCAACAAAATAATGGCAGCTAAACACAAACACCCACACAATGTAAAAAAAATACGAAAAAACTTAACCTTGCAGCTACTGGAGTTCAGAAGGAAGATAAATGGTGTGCAGCAGACAGAAGAGTGGGCTGGGTTTGTCTGTCTGCAGATCCCTGAGTGGGAGCTGAAATAAACTTGAGATGAGCCGAGCCAAACTGAGTGGGGGTGTAACAGTTATCTGTCCCCGACTGAGCCCACAACAAAACTCTATCATGGCTGAACAGAAGGAGAAATGACTTACCAGCAGCTTTCTGGAGGAGAGAACAGACCTGCAGAGAGCAGCTGCATAGCTTTGTTGGATGGGGAGGGGAGGTTACAGAGTGTTCAGGTTAATCTGAGCTGAGTTTTGATTTATCGCCTGAAAGTCTCTTTGGAGCAGGCTCGCCATGATCAGTCCTGTCAAGTGTCTGCATAATTAAAAGGTAATTTTATGTCTCTTATTGGCTGCCTCGTTAGAATGTGAATTAATGTGTGTTTGTGTACTAAATCCAAAGAATAACAGCCAAGAAAATGTCACATAACAGCGTCCTCTAGCACTGGGCAGGGTTTTGCTGAGAGCAGGGATTGGACAGACTGAGACAAAAGGTTTCAAATACCAAGATCGGGGCCAGCATCATCAACTAAAGCCCTGTCATTAATCTGCTTCCAAAGCATTTATGAAAAACTTTATAGACACACAGTGAAATGAGTCCGCAGTAACCCAATCACCAAGACAGCCTCTCCAGCACTCCCCATGGCCGTACTTTAGGGCCAGTTTTCCAACATTTTATTGTTTTTAACTTTTATTTTAATTGTTTTTCACTTTTTGGTTTCATTTATTAGAATCTAATTCAAACAGGGGTCTGTTGTATATTTGGGCTGGGACAGAGCAGTAGAAAGAGAGAGAGATGGTATGATCTTACATGTGCCCTCCATTCATTTGCCCACGTGTTTGCTCTCCAAACACTCCAATGATGAGGACTTTAATAAGATCGACACATACACACTCACACAATCTCCTGCCAAAATCTGGTGAAGAAATAGGAGAGCTGCTACTAAAGAATAGTTGAATTAATGATAATATTTTTCCTGTTATGTTAAAAGCCTGAGCGCAGTACTTTATCTTCTCTCTGTGTTTGTATGTGGTGAGGCTGGTGTTGAGGGGTCTGCAGATGGCAGGACTGCTAAAGTACTGGCAAGAAACTGTAATTTCTGTAATTATTGGCAGCCATCACATGTACATGAGGTATTGTTTGTCTGCTGAGGTGTTGCTACCTACATGCCAAATCTCAAGAACTACGCAGAGGGTCCTGCTGTAGCTGTTGTGGACATTCTCTAAACTGAATGTCACCCATCTCAAGCTCAACTCCTCAGCCTTAAATTAAAATACTTACAACAAACGGTGCCAGATATTTAAATTTGACCAAGCCTATACTATAAAGAGCGAAGTATTTACTGAATAACTGCTGACTGTAACACTCATGATGTTATATGTCTGAGATTTCAAGATGACAAAAATGACCATACCTTTCGAGAGGTTACTATTTTTTTCATTCTACTGATGTGGCACTGAACTGAAGTCAGTAACTCAATAATGGCAATCATGAATATAAGTTTCTCACTTTGTGCTTCTGGTTTGTCAGCTGTGGGAGAGCCATCCCAACAACTGTCCTATAAAAAGCTATTTTGGCTTTGGATAGATCGATTTTGTTGTTGAGTTAAAAGTCTAGGTTTGTCAAATTGATAACTAACTAGTTACTCAAACTTTCAAGCATTCCTGGTGTGTAAAGAATAGCCGACAGAACAGATAAATGTTAATAATTATGGTCCCATAGGGATTTGGGATCAAAATTTGCTAATCTTCTTTGTTTTGTTTTTTACTCTCATTTTGAGTCTGTGGCTGAGATTCTATAGATTTTAGGTAAACATAATTGGTCGAGAATGCTGAAGGCATTCACAGCATATTTTGTTATTATTATATCTTCCAGGTCTAATTTTTTGTCCATTAACTCCTTTCACATTTTTCAACTTCACCCCATTGAAACATCAAAATATTAATTTAAATAAGGACATTATTGCTATTACCCTTCTGATTTATATCATTCATAGTTTCAGAGATAGTCAATGTTTTAGTGATTTTTTTTTTGGTCTACATTCAAGGTATTACTTATCTTTCAAATCCCATTAAAACCTGCCAAAATATTCAACTTTGTTTGAGGCTTAGTGATCTTAGTTGGAGGTCAATTAAAAAACTCTTCAAACCCACTCGTTTCCAAACTCTTCCTTCATACATTCACATAGAAACTCCATTCAAACTTTGAAACTTTCACAAAGATTAGGACTTGTGTGTATAGGACAGAATGTTGAAAGCATGATTGGAGGACTCAACTGACAGTAGTAGTAGAAGTAGTAGTAGGAGTACCAAAAAATTCCCAAAGCCTTGTATTCAACTCAGTCTCATTCCCACAGTGTTCACTTCACCTACGTGATTTAAACATCTGTTTGTAGGAAACTTCTTGCTGGTTGCAACAATGGGCCTCTGGAAGCAATCGGACCAACACTTTTGGCTAAATGACAGGAGTGCTGACCAACTGCCCTATCAAGTCCCATCAAACCCAGGCGGCTGTGGCTCAGTGGGAGAGCCAGCATCTTGTTATCAGAAGATCGCTGGTTCGATTCCCCTGGTCTGCATGTCGAAGTGTCCTTGGGCAAGATACTGAACCCCAAACTGCCCCTGATGTGCTGGTTGGCACCTTGCATGTAACAAAGTAAAATTGCAGTAAATGAAAAACACAGCTTGCAATTTTACTTATTTACTTATTCCTACACTACAGTGCTACAGGAAGAAAGGCTTCACTGGCATCAACAAGCTGTGTGTCAAGCCTCCAGTGAAGCTTTGCATTTGGGGAGGAATTTCCCGCCAAGGGCAAGGACCATTGTTGATGGTGAGTTGAGAGCAAATGGTAGATTTGTAAATCTATTTTTTTTTGTCTTGCTCTCTGCAACATATTATGTCACCCACAGGTATTATGAATAGGCGATTTTAAAAGGATGAGATCATCAAAAAACTGGCTGGACCATACTTAAGAGACTCTTTCTTCATGCCAACACATCGTTCCTTCCACGGTAGGCTAGGCTACATGTATTTCACTTCCCTTAACATGGGCTCCACAATGCACAATGATTAATTTCTCCTTTCGTTTCCGTGCTTTTAGACAATGATCACAAACACACTGCAGCCAGTGTCAGAGTCTCCATGGAGCAGGAGGGAATTAACTGGGTTCGAACCCCGCCAGAGTAAGTGACTTATGATTTTAATTACAGCTGGATGCGTCTGGTTTTTATTCTATGTCAAGGCACTAATGTTTAACTTTTCCATTTAATACTGTAGGTCACCTGATCTGAACCCGACTGAACTCGTCTGGCATGCCCCGAGGGACTTTGTGGGACGTGAAGCAAAGCCACGCAACAAGGGCGAACTTATAGCTGCAATAGAGACGTTCTGGAGCACCAAACTCACCAGAGAGGCCTGCAATAACATACGTACACACATAGACCATTTGGAAAAAGACATCCCATGGGTCACCGCGTTAAATGGGGGTCCTACTGGTATGTAGTCTTAGTAGCCCTCCTGGCCCAGGCCTGCTACACACAGAAATAAAACATGTACAGTACTTATTTGACCGTGTCCCTGTCCTGGGAAATGGATTGAGGAGAAAACCACTCACCCTACTTACTACATTTCACGAGCTCAAACGATTCTTAATTTTAGTCTTACTTGTGTATTATGTCTTTGCTTATCATTCTAAGATTCTATTCTATAAGATACATTTAAATAAATCAGAGGCAATGAATTGATTGAATCAAGTACATCACACTCTAGCCCCTGGTTTATCACTCTTCGAATTGGCTACACAAGGTTCTGTCTATCTAGGCATATTCAGGGTTTTTTATGCATATTCATTTCGAAGGTGGCCGCCACCACTGATTTCCAAGCCGACACCACTTAAAATGGTAAATTTCGGCAAAAACGAACATATTATAATCGTTCTATGTCTTCATCACAGTTTTTTTAACATGCAATGACTACAGTTGTCCATTGCAGCACTGTTGCGTAACTGACTATGTCCGCATCCCAGAATGAAAGCAAGGGAAGAAAATAAAATTCAATTTACCTTGAAGAAATTTCCTCCAGTCCAAAGAGTTTTCATTGTCAGGCTTTTTCCTGATATTTAAAACAGCAGCAGTGGTGGACTGGCAACCTGCCACACTGGGACAAATCCCGGTGAGCTGCTGCATTGTTGAGCCGGTCAGACACTTTCGCTTACACTGGACCGTCTTACCTCTTCACAGACCCTACCTGTCTATCGATCATTATCGCCATTAAACCAGAATAAAAGTTCAACACGTATCAACCTCTAGTGTAGCGTTCAATGCAAGCAGCTATATACAGTATACACACCACTTTCCCTGGTTGTACCTCACTATTACGTTCACCAACTGTTTGGCCATCATGAACCCCAAGTGTTGCAAAGTTGATTTGGGGGAAGAAGCGGTAAGAATGGAATTTAATTGTTGTGTCCATTAAAAGCTGCTTGAGCTTATAAAATGTGTTAACTGATCAAACTGAGAACAGCAGAAGCAGATTTTCCATCATTCTAACAGAGCTTTATCTCTTAAATCAGCAGCTTTATCATGATACCAAGACGGAAACTACCAGTGTTCTTTGCAAACGTTGGTACAGTGCCCGTTAGTACCAATGCCAGGCCAGCCAGACGTATTTGTGATTTCACTAGACGTGGAGATCAGTGACGCAACGCTCATCCATAATGTTCATCATGTTTCACCTGCACACACACAACTTCACAGGACCATCAAGGGAGAAGCAGAGGAGATGGGCCGGAGGAGTCTTTACGCGTTTTATTTGGAAATCTGAGCCTTTGCCGGTAATTGCCCGAAATGACTCTAATCGTAATTGACGGTCTGGCTTTCTACTTTGTCTGCACAAATTTCCAGTATGGCGGGGGCCACGGTAACTCTTTTAAAGGTCTGGACGCAGAAAGGCACACACTCTTTATCCATCAGAGTGGGACTTAATGTCTGTTCTCCCTTTGTCCTTTTGCTCCCCTGCTCTTGTTGAGCTCTACGTGTGTGTGCATGTACGTGTGTGATGACGCAGCCGGTTATTAAGACAGACTAAGAAGAGGATAGTGTTGCTGAGGGGAGAGGTGACGATTTCTGGCAGCTCTCTCAACGTGACAAGCTCGACGTTCCTCACTCTGATGTCACACACATACTCACACACACACAAACACACACCTCAGAACAGAGCATATTTTGCTCTGTATTGTTGATGATGGACGTAAAAATGTGAGTCATAGTAGAAAAACACTTCTGTAATGTAGCTAGAAGACACATATTTAACTGTTTCTGTGTTTCAGATTGTGTTCCTGGCCGAAGGGTCGGTACCTGGCTCATGGCCGGCTCCGGTGGCCAGGGCAGGCATGGCTCCCGCCGGCTGCTTCCTGGTTCCCCTCAGGCTTGGGAAAATGACAGCGAGGTGTCAGAGTAGCGGCAGCTCTCCCCAAGGACCAGCTGAATGTGCGGACAGGCTTTACGCCATGGAGCCCTGCAAGAGAACAAGATTTTAGAGCCTACTTGTCAAATGGCCGAGTGGCCGCATGTCATGTCGCCATGTCAGTCAGCTACTGTGTTGAGTGTGTGTTATAGGATCTCATATCTTCCCGTAGCCATGGATATGAATTTCTATCACACAAGCAAATATATCATCATCATGATCCTTACGTAGTGGTCAGGGGGCGGAAACACACAGGCAAATCATGTAGGTCTATAGCACAGGTAAAAGGTTAAGGTTAAGGTTAGCTTTATTGTCAAATATGCCATATGTACAACATATAACACAAATGAAATTTCGGTCCTCTCAGACCCTGTTTAGAGAGAGAGGAGCCGCTGCGTGTGTACGCGCCGCCATCTTGGGTCACATGACACGGTAAAATATGACAAAGAAAAAGAAAACTCGTAATCACAGTGGTAGTCATGTCATTAAAGTTAGCGAGGTCCTGTCAGCCAGCTGTTTGTGAGATGGGAGGGGATAGATGGACCGGCAGCGCAGGACAATTCTCATAGTGTACGTTCTTGCGCTGAGAGGTCAGCCTGTGATTATAACGAGTGGCATATAACTATGGCAACAGAAAACACGCTCCGTTGGAGTCAGAATAGTCAGTTCAATTTATCCTTTGGGACTGTCCGTTAACATTTTCTGTTGTCACGAGTGGGGTAACTCTGTTTTGAACCCGCAGCATGAGAGCTAACAGCCAACACAGCTAACAGCTGCGATGGCATTCAATGTACCCTACTTTAGCTGAGCAAAAGAGTTGTATTTTTGTTTGATCTGTCCAAACAACCTTGGTCGTATATTGACACTGCACATACATATCAGAGTCCAGGGCCCAGATCCTTCTCAATCCTTGAAAGTGTTCAAATGAGGTATCATTTTTAAGACATTGGAGGTGAAAAGACCCATAATGCAACAGAGAACTGTGGTCAGTAGGTTTTCTAAAAAGTGTAGTGTGGATGTAGTGTCTTTTCACATTGAGCCTCTCTTCCCCTCAGGGTGTTTACAACCCAACCACCTTCCTTTAGCTGCTGAACAACCTGCTTTGCGAACGTGTACAGTGGACGAAAACTCTGTCGTAATTTGCAATTCATGATCCGGGAGGGTTCTGAAAGGAGGGGAAAAGTACATGAGGTTTTAACACAACAAATCCTATTAGAGCTATGGAATATTAAGTCGTCTATTTTCGTTCACTACATATTAGCCTTTCTTCCCCTCGATGTGCATGAACTACAGGTTATGAACTTCATTTTAACATACGCAAATGTGAAATTGTCAATTATCTTATCTTATTGCTATCGGCCATGAGAAGCATGTAATTATCGGTCATCTGGGCAGACTCTGAGTCACAGTGTGCAATGGCTGACTCAGAAACTCTTGGCCAGAGACCTGCACCCTTCCAGCGCATTAAGGCCACCCGTCAATTGTTATGGTCGTGTCAGCCACACGTACTGAAAGTCTGAAATGTTGTGATTTGTGTCCATCTCAGAAGGCCAAAAAGTGGACAAGAAATGCATAACAAATAAGTCCTCTGTAAAGAATCTCTCACTCTGCCCCCGCACCGACAGCTGCACAGGAGTGATTATTTCCCGGTGTTTTCCCTGCATGTGTGTACAAACAGATGCAGAGGGTCAAGGCTCAAACCTGCCAAGACCTCAACCCACATAGCAAAATGCTACCACGCCTGTCTGACAGACTGTGATGTGAACTCACCTCGGGGCCCAGCAGACCCCAAGTGAGCCTTGTGGAAAAAGCATCTATACAATGGAGTCTAGAAGATGCCTGAGCGAGCAGGTAAGCAAGCCATTGAGAGCATATCAGAAGAATATTTTTCTTCTGGATTGAGATGTACAAAATATGGTGCAATCATCAAATAGCACTTAAGAAAGGATAGATTTTCCATTAAGAGGAGATCTGTGAGACAAATTCAAATCCTTGCTACTATGGCAAGCCAGCACCAATGTGTAGACCAGATTTGTCCATCGTTTTCTTGAGCACAACGAAAAACCTGATGAAGTAGGAGTTCAGTGCTGTTCAACCCTTTGCATACTTCCAATAAAATAGGTGAAGAGGGCCAGCGGAGCAGGGCAGCGGCGCCGCGAGCTGTGACCACAAAATCTCTCCAGCAGGCCGGTATGAACAGGGGACTGAACCCAACAGCCACTGAGCTCATGCCAAGAGAACTGACCCATGCTAAATCAGTTCACTGTTTCACAGAGAGCACGGTTTTGCCATAACACTTTGTGATCGGAATGACAGACTAAGGGAAAGACAAGGGACAGGAATACTCCTAAGGTATGCTGCACTGTAATATCAGTCGTTCTTCTTTTGTTGCATCCAAAGGGGAATGACCACATATTCCCAAAACAGAGAAGGGATCCATCTTTCCATTTGAGGATCTTTCTGAGCGCCAGGAAGCATGTCGCACAACCGGGAACACCTGGGACTTTTTAAATGGCCCAAAAGGATCATAACAGACCGACTTGAAGAAACATTCCTCACATGCTCTAACCGTGTCTGTTCAGATCACACAATATCAGATGGTCTTGGGGGGAGTGAAGGGACACTTTACCATGTGGGTAAGAGATTGGATACGCTTAATTGCAATGAGATCGTCATTACCCTGCGAAGGCTGACATCTTTAAATGGTTCTGCCACCATCTAGTGGGAACATTTGTGATTGCAGCATGAAAACCCAGCTGTGACACAGCCTGAAGCACCTCTCCCTAACCAAGACCTGGACCGAGGTGGATGTCAGGGGACGCTGTCTGTGTCTGCTTAGTCTTATGTGAAACATAAGGTCCAATCACTATTTAAAGAGAAAATAGCTCAGGGTGATGGATGGATAGGTCTGTGGAAAGATGGAAACAAGTAGGTGTAAAGGACTGTTATTCTTCTTCCCTTTTCAAAAACAAGCCTGTCCGTCCAGTCGAGGGGGAGCACGGGTGGAGCCGTCCAACTCTCAGCTGGATGCTGATGAAGTTAGCAAGAGGAATACGAGTCAGGAGGTGAATGACTGACAGTGAAAAACACTGCGAGACCTGTCATTTCTAAAGGGCCTGTCAACACGTTGAGTGAATGCTTTTAGTTTAGAACTTTTTATATCAGCTTTGCTACTTAATCATTTGCTTATTCCCTTCCTACGAGGATAGACTGGACTATGGAAAGATCCCTGTTTAAAGCAGTTGGCCGAAAGACAATGAGATCCTCATCAGGAAAAGAAACTAATAGAAAAACATTTCCTGCACTGAAGCGTTCGCAGGGTTCACGGGTTGGAATGGTTCTGAAATTATGCTGCCTTCATCTGATCCTGCAAAGGGAGCACTACAGGACGTTGCAGGTCAACTCTGCCATTTAGCACCACTGAAACCTCCCGGGGTATTATTGGGGTGTTGGGTTTTTCTGTCCTGGATTATCCCACTTCTGGTAACATGAAGGCCAGCTATTGGCCAGGGTTTTTACTGGGCCACCATGAATGACACTGATCCTCTCCATCACATGACATAGGTCTCATCCAAAGCCACCCCTGTCACACCTGCTCTGGTTACAGCTCGAAGGACCAGTTTACTCCAAAGCTACATAACAGCTTAAACGTCTGGTGAGCCACTCCAATTTGATGAGTTTATCTACACCGGTCCTCAGTGAGAAGATAGAAGATCTATCTGGCAGCGAGTTTGACACTTGCTCAGGTTACCAATTTTGTTATGTCTGTTGGAACATTGTGAGCACTTGGTTCTGCACTTATCTTAGACTTTTGTAAAATGAAGATCAGGTTTTTTTGTCCAATTTGCTGCTGCTTTTGTCTTCACAAATCTCTCCAATCTTGACCTGATGAAAAGCTACTTTGCCTCCCCCAATCTTTCAAAAGTCAATCTTTGTAAGGTCTGGTATCATTTGAGAATTTCAGAACTAAAGCTGATACAACACCTGAGTTTCAGTAGTGTTTAAAAAGAAATGGAGCCAAAGTTTCCAAGTGAAAAGTGTTATCTAAACACAGTGGGCCATTAAAGAACTTTGCTGAAAGAATATAGTTCAAAATGGCAAATGTTTTTAATGTCATCAAGGAGATCAGAGAATACAGTGCAATTGTATAATCATTAGATTATGAGATTATCATAAAACAGGTCCAGAGAAAAAAACCTAGAAGTTGCACAAAAAAAGATCTGCATCCTGCTACCGCCAACCTCCAACTACCGTGTAAATCGCCCCCTGACTTCTACCTCATAAACCTGCACAGTGACAGCATCCAAGGCTACAGACTTGAAGTTACTAAATACACTCGGTGTAGAAAAACAGCTGCTTGATGAACGGCACATTATCTTGTTATTGCATGTTCTTGTGCGCTCATATTAAAGGTCAGGGTAAAGTGGTAGCAGAAAGCACACAACCTTCCAGTTCATGACAGGCATTTCCAAATATTTGCTCTCTGTCGCTGTTTGGAGAGAAAAAAAGTGTACCATGTCTGAACAGGCAGAAGAAGAGTGATGCGCTACCACGTGGATTTAAAAGAAAAAAAATACATAATTGTTCCTTTTATGGAAAACTATGCGCTTTTACTTAACGCCTCATTGCCTGAGCTTCGGCTTTGGGTGATTGGTATGGGGTAGCTGTTAAGACAGATGTAATATCAATTTGTATTTCAGCTCCTCTACATCATATCTGCCTGTAGGAATCACAAAGTGCAAGGTCAGACAGACAGCAGTAGATAGAGTTACAGCCACATGCACACAACCATACATGACACAATCGTAAGAGCATAATTGCAGTGTGTCCAACTGCGGTAGAGGCGAACACTCATTTACACACAGGCACATGGTGGAACTACATTTCAATGGGCTGTGCATAATTGCAGTGTATTAAACCGTGGTCAAACGGAATGTTCATCCACATGACATTTTGAAATAATTATACAGTTTCCAGAAAAAAGAAAAAGAAAAATCGAAAATCCTCCCGATGCCAGCGCCCTTTGCCTTTTTCAGTTTCTTCAGTGGAAAAACACATTGTTAAATAATGTCTTTCTCCTGCCTCTGCAAAGCACTGCCAAAATGTCACCACGTCGATTCCTATTAAGCGTGAGGTGTATGACGCTGGCAGGACAGGATTGTGTTTTCAGGCGTGTGCCATACGACTTCTCGTTAATAGTAGTTAGCTTTACGAGGGATTGGGGCTGCTTAAATTAAGACTCAGCAGTACCTGGCAAGGCTGATGTTCCTGGAATGTGGAAGAGCAGCAATAGCGATGAGCAATAGAAAGAAGTATGCGAATACAACTCAAAAGCATATGGAAAGAGATTAGGGGAGCAAATGTGGAATATCAATGAAGACTATTACCCCGTGACGGAGAAAAGTGCACATCAACAAAAAAGTGCTTCATTCAATGTGAGAAGTTAGCAGAGAAATGGGAAAAGTGAGCTCTCTTCTCTTGGTCTCAGGTGGGATTTTTTTGACAGCTCAGAACCAGCGCTCTGCCACGGGTTGCTCATAAGCGTCCAGTCTTTCCACATAAAATACATCTGCTTATGTGTATGTACGTTGTTAGCGCAGACACACACACACACACACACACACACAGATAGAAATCTGTGTTTAGGTCAAGCTGTCTTTCCAAAGTCATGATGTCATTCTCCCCTTTCAGCTGTCTCAACACACAAATACCTGGAGCGTTTCATTGTACAAAAAAAAAAACTGAGAGTCATCTCATTTACAAGAGAAATGGAAAGATGTTTCACTGATATGGAAGAATATGAGTCAGGGGACTCTCATAGAAAATCAAAGGTGACACACTAGGAGCCTCTCGTGTGGTAGATATTCAACGCAGAACGCTAGAGATAAGGTCTGGTCGATGAGTTAAAACATGCTACCTTCTTATTCTTACACCTCCATGTTAACTGTGTGAACATAGTCATTCTAGCATTATCCAGTGGTGGAAACAGTGCTGGTTACATTACTGGCATATTACCAAATTATACATTAACTACAGGTATTAAAGTAATACTAAACTAAAAGTACAAAGTATTCTTCTCAAATGCTTCTCAGAGTATTAGTTACTTTTTAACTGTTGATGTTTAATGCATTATCAATAGCAGGAGTTCAGTCAAAGGGGTTTTTGTTTCTCCATGTGTTCAGGCCAAATTATTCCCAACTCCTGCTCTATTCTGCTCAGTGGTCATCGCCAGCTCTCCAAACCTGGGCCTGCTGCACAGTTTAGTGTTTTCTTGTCTGTACGTCAGGGTTTTAATTGGCCTGTTTGAGATCGGAGATAGCCTTATTGGGCACAAAGGTGCATATGAAAAGTTTAGATATTAATTCAAATTGAACTCACAACTCAATTATGATTCTAAAGTAAGTGGATTACATGGTATCATGCTTGGTTAAGTACGAGTTAAATTACAGACATGACTAATACTTGTAATAACTTACTTCATCCCTGGCACTATTTACTTTGTGTATGTGGTATTGGAGGCACAGATGGAATAAAACTAAGTGTATTTAGACGAGTACTGTGCTTAAGGACATTCTTTCAATACATATCAAGCTAATGCACAGGTACTTTGAAAAGGTATGGTGATTCAAACATCAGACATTTAAAGGCATTAGTTTAAGTGCTCTGGTGGGATGAGCTGGTGGCGTCGTGTCACGTCATACTGGATTGAGCTGTAAAATAAGTTATCCTATCCTAAAGTATATCCTAGGGGACAATAACATTTCATTTTTTTTAAAATGTATCATTTATTGCCAGAAAAATACTTTTGATGCTTAAATAAACTCAATATCAGATACTTTATGACTTTAACTGAGGTACTATTCATATCGCCGACCTTCATTTTTACTGAATATTTTAACTAGGGGTGACAAGATTTGATTGGATTCTGAAGTCATGATTCGATGCTTCTCCCTTTTTTTTCATTTTTTAGGATCATTGGTTTTATGCCATGACAACGCATTACATTTTTTAATTCTTATTTCAAAAGATGGTCTACATAGCGTAGTGAGTGATACAATCTACATTATTATATGTACCACACTATGGCCTTATTGGTAGATTTAAATAAGTTATTAACAATATAAATGTAACAGTTACTTGTATCACCAGTCAACTGGAAACTAACTGTAAACAAAAGAAGAGAAGTCATAGAGGGCACCTGCCATCTAGTGACTCTTTGCTGTAACTGCAGCGTGCACTCATCACAGCAGATGTGAGGAGTGCACACTTCATGCACTGAGTTCTGATGGTCATGTAGCTCTGCGTTGCTTCTGTCGTTAAAGCCACTAAATCTGCACTGCTCAGACCTTCAATAACTGTTTCCGTCACACTGTTATACATGGAGGGCAACACCTTTGTGGTGAGATGCGACCTGCCTGGCATTCCATAGCACTGTTCCAGCACGCTAACTAAAATGCTTACATCCAGGGTTTTCCACCACTGAGTAAGGTCGCATGTCTGCTGCTACAAATACTCTATAGCGCTAGTTATTGCTTTAACGCGAGTTGAATTTTGTGGAAGTTTAGCTCTAACTGAGGACGGAAGAGTTGGCTGGTGTAGTTTTATCAGTAAAGTGTTTATGTAGCCTACTTCCATATTTGTTGTGTTGCTGTGGACACGTATGCTACACGCACATAACATGGCTAACAAACTGTAGTTTTCTTGTCAGCGAACGTTGTTGACATAACTCACCGGGAACTCAGAATATTTCCACACCGGTAACTTCATAGAAGCAGGGAGGTTCGAGTTCAGCTGATGCGTCTCCCTCATCAGCAGTCGCCATGTTGTCTTTTAATTGGCTGCAGCTTCAGGTTAGAGGCGGTAACGTTAACTCCACCACTACAACGTGCTGTGTCTGTTTGTTTTTCCCGCCTCTCGGCACGCCTGCCTAACGTGACAATGGGGGCGTGGCTACATCCCCAATCCCACCTCTGATTTCGAAGGTCGGCATCGTGACGTCATTTCGATCGATTTCCGACTTACAAAACGAGATCGTCAGACCCCAAATTTTAACTTGATATCTTTACTATTACTCAAGTGCGACTTTTGGGTACTTTTTAGGACACTGATTTTTAGTTACAGCACTAACTTGATATCTAACTAGTAATGACCAAATTTTACAGCTACAACCAATAAGAAATCGAGGGTCAAAGTCATTTTGTCCTTACAGTATTTCTGTCTGACAAATGGTCTTCTTTACTAGCAATGCATAGATCTTTCAGAGTCAATTAAGAGTAAGTGACGTAGATATGACCTGATCTAACAAATGAAGAAAGACACACTAAAGCAGGTAATGGAAATAAAACAAGGAGAAAGGCACAAACACAGTGTAGGGACTTACCAGGACACTTTCTTCCTGCAACAGAAACACAGCTTCACACACAGCAGTGGGCACTCCCACTACACTAGTACAGTGCATGCAAACTAGATCCTCCCATACAGGAAGACGCCCATCCACCAGGTCCATCAGCTCACCTGAACAGACCTGAAACTCAAGTTTCTGTTCCTCCCTTAAAGGCTCACAATGCTCCACCCTTTTTTTCTTTTAACCTCACACTATGAGCTCAATTGTAAACAAAAAGAGTGAGCGTTAACCAATCAAAGGCTGTAAAAGGCTTTTAAAGGTTCCAGAAGTGTTGCTTTAAACCTTTTCTGATCATACTGTACTTCAGTGAACTGATCAAGCATGTTGCACAATACATGTTTCAATGATTTATTGCAAAATTTCCCAAATATTCCACGACTCAGGGACTTTACCAACTTTCTCTCTGGTATATGCCCAAGAGGATGTTTACATGTACATTAGTATCCTGCTTATGAGCCTTGACCTGTTGATGATTATATTCCAGATGTGGACTTCACACAGAACATGAAAAGCATGATCATGACAGAATCCAGGTTTCCAGATCATCTGTCCGCAGGTGTGCCTTGAATTTTCACTACATCGACCACGATGACATTGTTTAGAAACTTGGGTAAGGTGTTTACATGGTACACTACCCTGGTTTCATTGAAGTGTTCCTAATACTCATGTGACTCCAACGACTGTCGTTACAACACAATAGAACACTAACGAAGTCGAAACCAACTTTCCACCATCCCCAACGACCATACTAACGACTGTCGTTTGGCAATAATGGAGCACATACAACCCATAGGCCTCAGTGGCCTTGTGCCCGCCTCCTGAGAGGTTAAATAGCTGGACCTCCACACCGGCTAGTTGGACTAGTCCCAGCCTAGTCAAGGGAGCAGAACTGATGAAGCCTCTCGGATGAGAGGTGAAACGTCTTCAAGACAAAAACCAAATCCAGTTGCTTTCGATTCAATTTCCTTGAGATAACTATGACCTGGATGAATGAGAATATTCACAAGCAAGTGTTCCTAATAGTATATCCAGGTTTCTCTAAACCACGGTAAGGTCTTCACAAGGTTTCCTAAGCCCGGAAAAGCTGTTCATATGGGGCACAAATATCAAGGATACTCCAAAAACCTGATCATACCCAGGATAGTAGAGTGCATATAAAACACTCTATGATGTCATTCCAGAAATGTCAATGAAACCCTGGTGAACAGAAATTAGAAGTGACAAAATAAATTTTAGTTATGATTACTGATTTTTATTTGTTCAATGGACTCAAATCACTCAAAACCGGGTATATTGCTCACTGGACTTATAGTGCAATACCTTTTAAGAGTGTAGTGACAACACATGTCCACTAGGTAGAGCAATCAGCTCACTGAATATCTTCAGTCTTCACACTGTCCAGAAAAAACTTAGGGAAAGTAGTAGTGTAGTAGTACTCTGCATGCTTGCTTGTGCGTGCGTAATTGTGTGTGTCTGTGTGTAATTGTGTGTGTCTGTGTGTGATTGTGTGCTCAACTGTACGGTGTGTTTTCGTCTGTCCTTATCGTGACCTCAGATGTGCCTCTCAGGATGCCCGTAAATATGGGCACCAGTAATCTCATCCACTGCCAGCAAGGGACCCATTATCACTAAAGCCAAGGAGGGGGCCCTGCAGGCTGCCACACACACACGCAGCAGAATGTTCTGTAACACATTACAGTTTGAGACAGAAAAACTGCTGCAACGCATTTCTGCCATCATATCAATCCACTGATTCCAAAGCTTTCCAAATCCGTTTTTAAAGGGATGATTTTGTGATTCTTCTTGCTGTTCAGCTCATTGCTGGCTTCAATAAGAAATATTAAAAAAGTCCTAACCTCCTAAAAAATAACATGTTGCACTGGTGCATGTGACACACTGTGGTATTTAGTCAAGCATCTCTCTTCCATGCTTCTCAGGTCCTATCTTATTGTGTTGTATGTAAATGTTATAATCTCACTGTGTGTGTTCTTATGTGACTTTTGTGTTTACTGCTTTATGAAGATAATGTATGTCAAGAGACTTACTGGTTAAATGCATCATGCACAGTTATCGTCAGTTAGAGCTGCAACTGACGATTATTTTCATTTAATTTCAATTATTTTCTCGATAAAATGTCAGAAAATGGTGGAAATTGTTGATCCGCGTTTCCCAAAGTCCAATATATTGTCCACAACATAAAGATATTCAGTTTGCTGTCACAGAGGAGGAAGGAAACCAGAAAATATTCATATTTAAGAAGCTGGAATGGGAGAATTTGGACTTCTTTCCCATAAAAAAAATTACTTTAACTGATTAATGGATTATGAAGAATAGCTGTCGATTAAAGCTGAAAACATATCTGTTTGTTATGTTTGCAATTCTCTTGCACTGAAGCCTTAATTTAAAAGTTCTCATTTAATATTATCTTTTAAATGTTGTATGTGTTGCGGCGAAGGGAAAAGGTGAAGTAAATAGCACGTCAACCTCTCGGTCCCTTACGGGCGGCTGTAGCTAAAGAGGTAGAGCGGACGAGTGTGATAAGTGTTATAAAATACAAAAAATACAAAAAATAAAAAAGTGTTCTCTAGACTGGAGAAGGTGCTACAGAAATGCAAGTCCATACATATTATCTCCACCCACCGATAAATATCGTGATCTTGCCCCAGGCAATTATGCATGGCTGAATTCCATTTAGCTGGATTTTGTACATGCTGGCTTACCATAACATCATCAAAGTCATCTTTAATAGTGTTACTAACACCTATGCTTTTCCTAATGATAACTAAAAATGGCTGCTGTGATAAAGGATCATACCATACCATTGAAACTGCAATGAAAGTACTGATACATTTTAAATTCCATAACTGAAAGGCGTTACCTTAGGCTTACTCATAAAGAGAATGAAGGCATAATACAAATAAACAATCATTTGTGCTAAACAAGCATTGTAATCCAAACTACTTCCTTTTTTTAGCACCTCTTCCACCTCTTTGTCCTCCTCCTGTCACTGCTCTCTGGTTCCCATGCAGACACAACAGCTCTTTGTCTCTTTCTGACCCATTAACAGGGAGAGGAGGCCACGGTCACCATCAGTCACCACTCACACATTCCATCCTCACACACACACCACACCACACAACACACACACACACACACAGAGTCTGCAGGGTCACCATGGACCTGTTAATGACCAAATCAATTAATCCTAGACATGAACAGGCAGAATTACTGACAGGAAGGTTACAAAGACAGGGGATTGCTCGACTGTCAGAGGTCGCCAGTGGAGGGAAGAGAGGACAAAACGCACTTTGCTTAATCAAAAAATATCACTGATGTGAGTGTTATTGCTTTACTTAAGCCCTGCAGGGGCCACTGTGCCTGAATTACAATAATGCAATAATTATATATATATTTGTGGGGAGGATATTTAAAAAAAATATCTATATATATCTATCATGCATAGATATATATAGATATATATATTTACTGCGAGTGTTTACTGATTTGAGCTGTAAATAGCAATGCACCTGCCAAAAGAGGCCCAGAGAGACAGACAGTGAACAGCAGGTAGCTATAAACCTCACTAATCTGGCCTTCAGTCTAAATGCCAGTGTTGCTGTGTAAGCTACATCCTCTGCAGTTATTACTTGAGTGAATTACTCTACCTGGAGGCCTCAGGCGGGGGGCGGGGGTGAACTCGTAGAAAGAGAAAGACGCTGCCGGATGGACGGACGGACAGATGGACAGATAACACAGATACACAGTGATGCAATGAGGCCAACAGGCTAAAGTCGGTCTAAGCGCTTCCACTACACACTTACACACACACACATGCACACCTGCTGTGTGTGTTTACAGGACAAGTTAACGGAGCTGCAGCGGGAGGTGGAAGCGAGGCCATTAAGAGATTCATAATTGATAGAGCCGAGAGAGAAAGGAGAAAAGTTAAGATGGAAAGAAACAAAAGCAGAGAAAAGAGTGGAGTGTACAAATCACTAACTGCCATCGGTCCATCTGCGAGCTGTGTATCTGACCACACTAATGCCGTTTGGCCCACTTTGAAACAAAAATAACTCATCACTGCTCTAAAAATAATCCCCTATACTATCAGCAAGCGTTTGTGTTGAAATTGTAGGCTTGAGTAACGACACTGGTCACGTCAGGCGAGCTTCCGAGCCGAGACAGCCCCCCTGAGTAGAATAAGGTATCGTATCCTCTGATATTATCTTCGAGTCGAGTTCAGAAACGCCAAAGATATGTTTGTGGTCAACTAGAACATTGGTGCTAATGCATAGTCTTTCCCAAAGACAGCACAGAAAAGTTTATTTTTCAATGGTAAATAATCCCCCTCAGAGTCAGTACAAACTTTATATTGGTCTGAAATAACTAATTCAAGAGATCCTTTTCGGCAAGTTAAAGTCATCCAGTCTTGCAGAGCGGTGCACAGAGAACAACCTACTGCTCAACACACACCCCGTCTATATCAGTGAAGCTGAGGTGGAGCAGGTGAACAGCTACTGGTTCCTTGGAATTACCATCACTGAGATCTTGATCATCACACATCACCACCCTAGTCATAAAAGCACAGAGAAGGCTCTACTTCCTACAGAAACTTAGAAAAGCTAACGGGCTGGACACACTGGATGCCTTTGTGATGGTATGGCGGCTGCATTGCTGAGCTGCAGCTGCGGCTGCTGCTGCTGCTCCTCGCATGCTTGTGTTCACATAGGCTGCGTTGCTGCTGCAGCACGGCTCCTGCCTGCCCCATTTGTTTACATGGAGGTTGCCATTGATAATTATCAATAAATATGATGACATGGTTTTCCTTCATCCCCTTTGAAAGAGCGACAAAGCAGGAGGGGGAAAGAGACAGAGGGAGGGAGAGAAAGTGAAAGAAATGCTGCTATGATGTGGATGTGACTGTCTACAGGTCGATTTCAGGCCTATCTTTGCCAAGAACCACGCATGTGTCGCGGTAGACTTTAGACCAGACTTCGAGTCTCTGATGATGTAAGCAGCAGCCACGCTTAAAAATGCGCACGAGATGCTCGAACTCGTGCCTGTCTAACCTGTTAACATGGACACCGAAATGAAAGAGGAGCGTCAGAAAGCATCCTGACTGGAAACATCACAAACATGCTTGGCTTGTGCATGGCCCAGATCAAGAAGGCTCTACAACGGGTGATTAACACTGCCCAAAAACATCATTGGTATCCATGTACAGAAATGCAAATGCACAGAGCCCAAAGGACACAAAAGACAACTCCCACCACAGTCTGTTCACCCTGCTGCCATCTGGCAAAAGATACAGAAGTATCCTGCGGTACCACCAGACTACCGAGCAGCTTCAAAGTAGCCCTCAATGGGCTTTACAATCTGTACAGTGAACGACATTCTCTGTCCTTAGACCCTCAAGTCGAGTGAGGAAAAACTTGCCATATTTCATTTCATTGGCAATCTATCAAAAGGTTCAGGAAACTCATTCTCTTGGAACCACAAATGTCTAGCAATTTTGTGCTAGTTCATCTTGTAGAGGTCACTGGATAAGTGAAAACTTGAGAGCTGTTTACCTGCTTCACCACATGACACATCCACCTGAGAGCTTTTCCTGACCCTTTCCTTGCCTGAGTTTTGGTGCCTAAACCTAACCACTTCGAGGTTTTATCATGTTATAGGTGCATCCTACTGTGTGTCTGCAGATAGACCCACTTAGAAAAGATCTGTCATCCTGAAGAGAACATGAATCTGAACATAATTTCCTTGCAAACCAATCATCGACATCTCACAGTAGTGGTCACATGTCACTAAAACCCAAAATGTTTCATCATATTATGGCTAGAGAAAAAGTCAGAGGATAAAAGTCACTGGGATATTATCTTGGGACCATGACTGTCTTTAAAATTATTCATGGCAATCCATCCAATAGTTTTTAGTTATAGAAGTCTGGACCCAAGCAGGGGACCAACTTACAGACCACTGTTGTCGTTCTGAGAGTCCTACCACTAGCATGGCAAAGAGTGCAAATGCTAATTTATGTCAGGCCGTTCCATCATCGTGTAATTTGTTTTCAGCTCTCAAGTACCAGCTTTAAAAAGCGTTGTACTCAAAACGGAGAAAAGGAAGTAAACGATTAAAGAACGAGTAAACAAGCCTCAAACCTAAACAAGACTCAGACTAGACACTCATCAGCTTTTGCTATGTGTGCTTGACTATGAACAAAAAAACACACAAAAACCCTGCACACTGACGGCCATTCGTTTATATTTAGAAGAGCTCATTGACCTAAATTTGTGCGATGTCAGGCAGGTGCTGCTGGCACTCTCTGATTGCTCTTTTGCTTCCGAGGCTGGAAGTATTGTTTTGGTACCAGTGCAGTTTGTCATTATGAATTTGACCTTATAAAGATCTGAGGACCTTAACGTCATTACTAAACTGAGAACAAGGGATAAATCGTGCGTTGGATTTCAAGTCTTCTTTCACAGCATTTTTCACAACAGATATTGTATGTTATTATATATCTGCCTTAGCTAAGTATTACAAAACTACCTTCTAACTGGTAAATGACAAACAGAAAAACTGCCTTTAGTTTTTGTTAATCTCAAGACTCCTACTGTTCTTTGGTGCAAAAAACATCTCAAACTAAGGGTGCTCCGATCAGGATTTTTGGGCCAACCACCGATCACTGGAAGCAGTTTCAGCTGATACAGATAACCGATAAGAAGGATGTCTCTCCCAGTGAAGAATAAAACCTGGGATTGAGAGGGATTAAGGACCTAACCTTCATGTTTTGTCTTGGAAAAACAGACACAAGCGAGCCCTCCTGTTGTGACATGAAAACATAACTTGTAGCGCCTGATAATCCTGCTGCTAAACCTCTTATAATAGAAAACAATTACGAGATGCCCCCCAGCTGGTGGCGTGGCACCATTTGTGCCAGAGACTGGATAGAGACAATTTCCATTCAAAACAGGATAGGAGCAGGGTGGATAATGGAGACAGTAGACAGTAAAGAAAAGGAAGTTTTGGTAGCAGGCAGCTTCATAAGAGTATCACTTTACGCCACTCTAAATGTTTGTTTTATTTGTGCATGCCAGAAAAAACATTTATGCAAAAATAAGCCAAATGCATCAGAGAGAAGAGGAAAGGGTGTTATCATGCAGCCACATCTGTGGTTTTCCAGTGGAAAGTGGCTCCCTCACAAACAAACAATGAAAGAAACCTATTCCCCTTCCTCAAAAACAGGATGAAATGCACTTCGGCACCACAATAACTGCCATTTCTAAACCACACTTATCACCCAGCACTCAAATCCTGCAATTTTCTCGAGACTTTTGTCTCTCCGTGGGACAACCATGCCACCCACCGGGGCAACTTCTTCATACAGGCCACCACATCCAGGAGACAGTCCTGCCCTCCGTCTCCTCCCTCGTGCCCAGGACACAAACACAGGTGTAAATCAGCCGGAGTGACAGCTCGCCATCCGCACTGTTACTCACTCTGGCAGGAAAATTCCAAACCGCTGAGCATCCTCAATGATGCCTGGTTCTCAATCACCCTCCCACACACAACCCAAAAGAAAGTCACGGCCTCACAAGAGGCAGTTATGAAAGGAGCAGGTTTAAATGATGTCTGTGCTTGTGAATAAGGGAGTAGTAAAAGAAAAACAGACCGTTCTATTGAATACCAATGTTGGCCCAGGGAGATTCCAGTCCTACCACTTGGTGAGAAACATTTCTCAGGATAGACAAAAATGCACTGTTCATAGCTGAAACACTGTACAAACTGTGAACTCCTATTGTATTCTTACCATTTTAATCAGAATCAGTAGACTTGTATTGCGAGTCAAGGTTACCCGTTTCCCACATATGTTGCTTTCTTCTCTGTGAACACAATTCTCAACCTGAGGTGAGGAAATCTATCACGATTTCATCGCGTGGCGTACAATGTCTGAGAATGAAAACGGCCGATTTTACAGGAGGCAGAAGGGAAAAATAAAATCGAGTTGTCTGCTACCATTATAACCATTATTTCTCAAAGGGTAATGGCCAACTTATAGAAAAAGGAACAGTGAATTCAAGCAGCCTGCTTCTTCACAAAACTCCTTCAAAAGGGAGTAGAAGAACCGGTTTAGGCATCTAAATGTGAGTGGAGGTGGGAAAAGTTCACTGGTTGCTTGGTTTTCAGGCTCTAATGTTTCTATTTAGCGTTAAGTGGCATATGCTGTATTTTAGCTTTCAGAAAAGTTTCCCAGTTGTAGGACCTGAACACTATTTTCAGGTTGGGTACACATAATTACGTTAACGTTAGTAAGTAGCATGAACACAGCATTAGTAGCCGAGATGCCTGTCCACTTTTATCCAACCTCCTCTGTCAGAGTAGCCTACAAAATGCTCCACTAAGGAGTTTAGTCAGTTTTCAGACAGTTGATGCTGATGGGACAAAAGCTTATTTTGAATAATCTGTCTATTTGAGTTTACTGTCCTGTTTGGGACCTATAAGCTAACACACTAGCTGATTTAGAGTTAGCAAGCTGTTAGAAATTCTTATAAGCTAATTTCTTCTCACTCTTCAATAACTATTGAATTAGAAATATGATACATTCCTGCAGTAAAATGTATAAAAGCAAGTTGTGTCATAACATTAACATTGAGAAATCCATCAGTTCACTCATGGTAACTGGCCTGTCGCTATACTTTGTGAGACTCCAGGAGAGTCCTAGCATCTCCAGTCAACAAACACCTCTCTTTTGTCCTACACAGCCAGCACATGAAGCCTCGACCGCTCCGCCCCTCCATTCTTCACTTGTCCATTATGTGCTCGGTGTGGACATGTGATCCCCGAGAGAGCAAAGAATCAAGTCCTCTAGGTGCCGTGACCTGACCCTGACCAAGATCCGTGAGACAGAAAAGACGGATGGGCTGCAGCGGCCGACAGCTGAGCCCCACACTGTGCATAATGACACACGGGAAGCTCAAGTGTAAAAACATGCAACCTACACACACCCCTGCAGCGTAGGTAAAACCACACAGCAGATACTCCATTATAAACTGAAGAAAGATGGAAAATCTGACAGATTCATTAACAAGGTAACTGCTGGCATGACTGGTGAACAAATTGAGTTTCAGTGAAGAAGTGAAGTAAGGAGTGACTTCAAAGCCTTATGCCAGTAAATGTTTGTGATAGTGAGGTCACAAAAATGTTAACAGCATATTACATAAACCTACTGAGTGAACCAGAAAGAACATTGGATGTGTTCGCACACCATAATAACATCAGCACGCACTACGGCCGGGTCAGCCCGTTTAATTTTCTTAAAAGTCGGGTGATGGACACGATTACGTAACGGCTCGCACGGCAGGAGTTCTGTAAAACACAGAGGAGCATCGCAATGATGCAAATCCTTATAGCACCAGATGAGATTTAATACAGTATAATGACTCCTGCATGGGGACTATTAGGTTAGCATGTATTGATAACCATGTAAGTTTTGCATTATTGTTCTATGAGCATTGCATCATCAGGTGATACTCTATGAGTGCCTGCAGAATGAGTGTGCATGTGTGTCAAACAACATCATTATCACCTTTATAATGGCAGCCTATGAGGACAAACTTGTGGAGGTGGTGCTGACCTGAGACTACAGTTTATATTTTCATGAGAACAAGGTTTCTCCTATTCTGTAACATTACTATGAGTCCAAATTGTTATTTTGCAGATTGCAGTGTCTCAGGCAATGCTAATGGCCATGTGTGTCTCTGTCTTAATTGTGCCATTTAACTCGCTCATCATATACACAGCAATACACACAAAGCGCTTACAGAACCAGCACAAAGCAAATATGTCTGTAATGAGCGAGCAGTGCAGTGTTTTTAAACACCAGATGGAGGAAATCTGTTGAAGCAGACGGAGAATGGTGTTGGGACTTTTGCGGGCAGCTTGGCCCGGTCGCGGATGCTGCGCTAAAGCTACTCCTCTGGGTACGAGACAACTGTTAGCCAGGCCGCTGGTCAGCGTTCAGCGGACCTGGCACCAGAGCTGCCAGCAACCGTGGGCTGAGACAGAGCAGAGGCAGGAAATAGACCTCCATAATGTAGACCGGCAGTGCAAACAGAACACTGAACACACAGCTATAAATAAACCCCGTAAGCCTAAGTGTTCAATTCAGATTTATTGTTTTGATGGATTTTTTTTGTTTGGCTGTCCTCACTATTTTTTTTAAAATGTGGCCAATATCAGATTCCAGAGTGAACGTCATACAACAAAGGGCTTGGCTGAAAAGTCTATCATGATAGTGAAGTTTCATATTGGTCCATATTGTCCTATTTTAATCATCATTATCATCAAGACCGCATCAGACCACAAGAAAAGCAGACATTACCACAGCCACTGTGACCTAACAGGCCAGGTGGTTTAGAGCTGGTCTGCGCTGCGTTGGGATCCACAATAACGCCTCACTCCACGCTCTTCTGTTGCGTTGGTGCAACCAAACTACACATCTGTTAAATAACTGGCAGTTTGCATGTCACTTGTAGCACCGAGGGATTTGATCGGCTATTTAAATGAGCCTGGGAGAGAGCACACATGGAATTCATCTGTTAAATGACTGGCTGGTCGCGTGTCACTCGTAGCTTGCTCCATTATCAAGGGATATGACGGGCTGTTTTTGGAGCGGGGAGTATTGTTATAGGCTTTCCATGTAATGCAACTATCAAACATGTTAATTCCTATAGTAATTTAACTTCAAACTGAATGATCTGTCAACCAGATCGTTCAAGGTTGGAGCAGTGATGAAGAAGGAAACACAGCTGACACAGAAAGAGTCCAAAAGTCAGCCACTGACTGTGCCCTTGGTTCTTCCACAAACCCCACCTGCTCTGTTTCACCACCAGCAGCACAGATACCTGCTGAATCACAAAGAGAGGTCGGTGGCCCGGCCCCTCCAGGGAGGCTGGAAGTGGATCAAAAGGAGTAATAGCCCCACCACCACCATCTACCCTCTCTGTGTTTTTCAGTCTGTAAATATGTAATAAATCAAATTACTAATTAGTTCAATTGCCCAAACATGTAAAATATTCATTAAATAATTGACTGTACTCTCAGTTTTAAACCACTATCCTATGTATCCTGGTGACCTTTCTCAAGAGAATAAACAAAAATCTGTCTTTGACGGGGTCTTGACTCTTCTGGAGCCCAAATTCTAACATTTTGGTCCTCAATCACCCGTCTCTTTTCCCACCACACAGACTGACATACTGTAGGTCGGCTGCCAATCATTTTCCGTGACTGAACAAAGTTTCCACCGACTGAAACGTTTGCATGGGATAGCAAAAACTGAA
The DNA here is from genome assembly GCA_039737535.1 of Lagodon rhomboides. Taxonomy (NCBI): domain Eukaryota; kingdom Metazoa; phylum Chordata; class Actinopteri; order Spariformes; family Sparidae; genus Lagodon; species Lagodon rhomboides. The sequence goes on along the minus strand of CM077803.1, from coordinate 7,459,398 downwards.
ACTCAAAATTGCTCAATAGTTCCATATGCTCCAGACAAAGCACTTGTTGGATCGTTAAACTCCCCTCTACTCGCACCTCTCCATACAGGACGGTTTCTGTAACTTTCCCAAATTGACAATCCGACGAGCCTCCATGCTTTGGCAGCGATTGGCCAGAAGAGGTGAGCAAACATGGGAAAGTATGCAGCGTGTGAGCTCCCGTTGCAAGCTCTCTTTTCTCTTACCTCTTTCTTTCTTTGTGTTTTCAAACTTGAGCAACACCGTGAACTGTTTAGAAGAGAGTCTGCACGAAAGCCTTTCATTATCTTATCTACTCCCCTCTATGACGAGTGTGTGGCCAGTCAGCCAGCAGTGTGTCGATTCTTGTATTTGTTTTGGACCACCAATAGCTTTCATTCATCTCGCTAGGCTAAAAAAAAAAAACCATCACTGGTTGCTTCATCATAAGCCTTTCTTCCCCTTGTTTGCACTGAATCACATGTCGCTGCGAATGAGAACAAAACCAACAAACGGGCGTGTCGCTACATGCATTTAGCAGTTAGACTCTCAGACAGTGTAAACGGAGAGAGACTGGCGGCGGTGTTTACACGGAGATCAACTGAGGTTCATGCGGAGCGAGGCGGATCGACTGCTTCCTGCTGCTGGGAAAAAGTGTGTGTGCTGAATTCACCTGAGGCACGGAACTATGGGAAAGAGAACTGGACGGTCGAGTATGGAAATGACGAAGAGATGATTCTTTGTCTGATGAATGATTGTATCCGAGGGCCTCCTCTTTCATCTCTCAGTTAGCGCCGCCAATTAACATATTCCTCCACCCGGCTGTACAGTAAGCGGACAATATAAGGGTGAGTGTAACCCCATTTCCCGGTACCCCTAATCATTTTTTGCAAGGGCTTTGGTTGCTAGGACAGAAGACAGTAGGCATGAGTAGGGGGAGGCAGGAGAACAAAGCCTCGATTGAGTTTCACAGAGGGCGCCCCGGACCCTAAATGTGACTCACCTCATTTAAATATCATCAGTCCTAAAGTGGCGGTCTAACAATGCCCTGAAAAGAGTCATCAAGGGACGTTACACCGCAGCGGATGAATGTGTCACTAATGTGTGTGATTCAGCTTGAATTAAACTTTTCAGATGGCCTATTCTCTGCTCTTGTAATCGAGGTAATTGCCTACGGCTCCTTTCAGCTTTGTGTTCAGTCAGACGGTGAAAGACATCGTGTCCGGCCGACGATGCTCTCTGTGGTCTACAACAGCCTCTCCAAGTGGCTAAGCAGCACCTGTCAGCAGCCTGATAATACCACACACACACACACACACACACACACACACAGAGGAAGAGAATCCAACACGCACACCTCTCCATTAATTCTTTCTGTCTCCCCATCTTCATCATCACTCACTCTGAAGCGCTCTCATCTCCACTCTACTCCACATTCCACACACACACACACACACACACACAATAGCGTACAACCCACACTTCCTCCTCCACTCGAGCGAGGGGGTATCGCTTTCCACCAAAGGCTGCCTTTCATTGCACGGCTGCTTTGTCAGTGAAATTTGAGACGTGAGGAGGCAGTTTGTTAAAGTCTGTTTATCTTTCAGAGAGTTTCGTGTTTTATTCCAAACCATGCAGATCGCCAGTAAGGTTTAATGTCAAAGCATAACGAGGGAATTTTGCAGTTTCAGCAATTCATTTCTACCATTTAAATGCTTAATTAGGTTTTGTGACAAGGTTAAAAAGTTTAAAGGAAAAGTTCATCCAAAAATGAAAATTCAGTCATCATCTACCTTCACGCAGATGGAAAGTAAGCATTCAAAACAGCATTGCATTCTCTTAACCGACTGAAGTGGATGGGACTTGTTTTAAAATGTAAATGAACAACTGAAACGAAACATAGAATGACGAGCCAAGTCTCCACAAGCCCCAAGATCCCAGACTGATTTAAAAAGATGTTATTTACACCCTTTTACGGGCCAAAATCAGCCTTAACAGCATTAGTACACATTCCATCTTAAGTGGGAGCGAGAGCTCAACCAATGCTTGTGTCTCGGTGACCAGGGACACTCCTCTCCATCATCTCTGTCTCATACTGGTTTCTCCTTTAGTGGAGATGGCCTGTCTTTCCTGTCTGTCCTGTCCGGCAGCTTTTTTCAACCATTGCATGACTACAGCAGAACAAGGTGAGGTGGACCAACATCGATGCTTGGTGCTCACACACAGTCAAAGCTGACGGACAGTGTTTCCCAGATGTCGAACTTTTGATATGAAGATACCGACCGCATTATCATCACCATCACCATCTTGGTGCTGCTGCTCACATACTCCCTGATGCAGATTCCAATGACGCACTACATGCTAATGTATATTTGTATACAAATAACTGAATATATGTGCTGTAATTTGTGAAGCATTTACAAGTTTTCAAACTTTAATATCGTTATGCAACCCTGTGTTGTGTAATGACAAATAAATTACCTTGTACTACCCAATAAATGCATCAGGTATAAAACCATAAATTCAAGCCACTTAAACACATTTCTAATCCACATTATCCTGCAAATAGGGAGTAGCCATCGTCTGACACACTATTCATTTTCTTTTCGATAACATGTTCTTGGAAATGATCTCACCGTTGGCTGAGGAAGCCCAGATACTCTGTGGAGGAGTACCTGGCTTCAGTGAGAAGGAGACAATGCCAGTGTGAAAAAAATGAAGCTATCCGCAAGACTTCACTGTGAAAATTGAACAAACGCACACGAAATCTGGCTAAAACTATTCTTTTGAGAATTGAAACGTGATACGCTCCAGCAAATACCGTGCACACACAGAGAACTCTTGTGAATGGGACGGCTAGCACTACCAGTGATAATCCTTGTTTCTGTGGAATGGTTCCCACAGGGAAACACTGTTGAACCTCATTATGAAGCAACTCATTCACTTCTGCATTTGCAGCTGTCTAAACCACGCTGATCTACCAAAACATTTTCCAGCCCTTATTTGGCTCCACTGACCTTACACAAATGTCAGGGATGAAATTGTGGATATCATTAGGTCTTATCTCAATTGTGCATTATCAAAATTGCAGCTCAGTGCCTCAGATTAGCAGATAATGGGTTTTATTAACCCCAGAAGAAGACATAGAACAAGGCCTTACAGAGAAACAGAATACATACGGATTACACTAATGAGACTGACAGCACAGAGCAAACTAACCCTTGCCACACAATCTGTGCAAATATATCCAGGTATGCACAAACACACACACACACACACACACACGTACACACACACACAAAGCAAAGCAGCAAGCATTTCTGTCACAGTTGCTTAGACACATCCATTTATTGAGAACTTTTATGTTTGCCAACTTCCCCTTCTATTGTGTTGGGAAAACTTAGCTGTTCAGTGTTGTGGGATCACAAGTGAGTTACAAGTAGCATCAAGTCATCTTTAATTATATCCAGACTGTTCCTATCCATAATACACAGTCTCATATTGCTACTTTTTAGCCTTTTTGAGAAAAAAGAAAAGAAAACTGCATCCGATGTAGAGTTTCTTCAATCCTTTTATATCAATTCCCTGCCAAGAAATACTTTAGCAATCAACTGCAGCTTCGGGTATGACGGATCACTCGGTTTCACATCAAACTGCCCTGCAAGTTGAAGATACTTCACATTATCACTGAAAAGCTTTCACGTGCCTTTACAGGAATGCCAAATGTATTGCTGGAGAATGCAAGCTATGTAATGAACGTCTCCACAGTTACAAACTGACCTCCAAATAAACCAAGACTGGACTGCTGTGTTAAGTGACTACCTGAGGGAAAGAAACTCCTTCAGTAGTACCAAGATGTGTTTATTGACTACAGAAGTTTATACACACGTGCATGCCACAAAAATGAATATGAATGAATGAAACGTGAGTTGATATGACTAATTGCAATATGACATGGTCACAGGCTTCTTTGTGCCTTTATTTCTAAGTCAATGTAACTTCGGGACTGAGATGGGTGCCATACGCTTCTGTATCACAGTGCACCCTTAGACACAATGTCAGCATTTTCTATGTTAACATTAACTTAATTAACTTGAAGTGCTGACGAAGTTCTCCCATCGCTCTTCTGCCAACAAACTTGTTTTTTCTATTTTATACTCTGAGGTTATGTTTTCAATTCCTATCTGCCAGGAGCTCACAAAAAACAGGTGGAAACTCCCCTGTTGCAAGAACTGAACACCAATATACCAACAGTTCCCAGTCAAATCAATCAAAATGTTACACTGATCTTGGTAATAATCTTGACCTGGAACAGATCTTTTCCAACTTGGGTATTAGCAAAAAGAGCATTCTCACAGCAGAGAGCTCTCATTCACTGCAATCAACAAACATAAAGGACCCAATTCTCAAGAGACACTAAAAGCTGAAGGAGAATGGAATCTCAAATGTTGGTACCATAATAATGTTGACAATGTTTACTATGGTTATAAATATCAGTAATATGTAGAAATCATAAGGAAGTTTTAAACCAAAAAATAGCTTAAAAGTTAACAACATGAGGGGACACTCCTCTACACCGTCTCTGTCTCACACTGGTTTCTCTTTTGGTGGAGATCTTTCCTGTCTGCTTGACGACATGTTGTTTGAATTGGATTATACCATGGTCTGGGTAAATACTCGATTCTGACTGGCTAGAAGGTGTCGATGAACGTTTGATATACGGACACCTCTGGAACTCTTCCAGTTCCAGTGCAACTGTCTGTTTACTAGGGGTGGGGCAAAATGTCAATACAGCAATTTATCGTCATCCTTCCCCGTGCACCATGAGTATCGTTCCCAGCGCCGTTCCTTGGCTCGCTTATCATTTGTCGTCTTATTTACTGGAGTAGTGACCAACGTTTCCATCACATAAGAACTTTATGGGACTGCAATGATTGCTTCAGCTATTAGTCAAACTCTCAGGTAACGCCAGGAAAATGGAGTTACTGCTTCATATTTCATATTTTGATCGCAATACACATGGAAATATATGCAAACAGTCATTTGGCTGCACAACGGACAGTTCAGGCCTTTACGTCATCCATTCATTTCTGATAATGGACATCTCGTTGGGTATTACCCCATACTTACTGCATATAGTAATTCAGGCAGATACAATTCTATTCTGCTGTTGATGGGAGAATCCATGCTCCAACATACTCAGGGAGAAGGTCTCACTGAGTTTTTCAAGCTGAGATCAAGCTTGACAAAAGCCTCTGAGGTATGACAACATACAGGGGTTTAAGCTTATCACGCTATGTAAAATCATGTCAGTCAGTGTTACTCAACCATCAGCCCAAGACCCTGTATATTTTTATTCTCAACACTTCAGGAGCAGATCTCGCTGTTTATTAGCTTTCCTATGTGGCAAAAGTTTTTCTACTCAGCAAAAAATAAGCTACCATAGTGTTTGTCTGAGTAAAATGTGCAGTATGTTGTGAATTTCAGACTAGCTGAGAGTCAATATTAAGTAAGCAAACACACCAAAATGGCTTGAAACCCCAAGTCTTGCAGTTGTCTTGACCTTTGACCCCAACTAACCTCTTCCTCTGTCAAATGATCAGACAGAATAAGGTAGCAGATCTCCCCCCACAACTTTTTGTAGCTCCAATACCTGCTCCATCCTGTAAAGAAGCAGCCTGTTCCACAGTGGCCCACTGGCACACAATACTCCTCTGTTCACTGGATGCCAAATGCTTCAGTCATCACCCTCCATGCCACCCTCCCCGTCCCTCCTTTGCTATCTGTCTCAGTCTTTTCTTTCTGTATCTGTCTTTCCCTGACCATGACAGAATCTACTAATGGTCGGTCAGATTAGCATCCAGCCGCTGAAGGGACGACTTCAAAATGGACAAAGAAAAAGCCGCTTTGTTTCCATCTGGTGCCAACGACCTCGGAAGTCAGAGAGGAAACCGGTGGCCAGAGAAAGCATCACTAGAGCCATTATAGTAACCAACTGTGAGTGGGTTTGAAGGAGAACACAAAAAGTGGCAACACTGCAGTAGTTATTATGCCATGATCCGACCCGTTTCATTAAACACTGATGGCCTATTATTTCAACAGTTGTTTGTGTTTAATATATTTTAATTGTACATGTCCTCAGTTTGACTAATAATTTGAAACACTTTTGACATTAAGACAAACCACTGCGTCATATCTGCTGCAGATTTTAAGTTATCCAGGAACATGTCAATCAATACAAGCTACAGTCCCCTAACACACTGCACGGTTCACCTTAAACAAACTCTGCAACCCAGTGAACCTGCAAACCAAACCCCAACTCCACCCTGCGGAGTCCACCTATTCAAATTCCATTCAAATCTAAAATGACTCACCAACTGCTTCATGATGAAGCCACCATGATTATAGACATACTTCTGCAGGATCACTATATGGCCTCTGTTATCAATCAAAAACATAGCTCTAGCTATGGCTTGTACCAGAATCCCTCTTCGCAAGGTTACTTCTTCATATTTACAGGTGGAAGCGGGGCTGAAATACTATAAAATAAAAACACACATATCTCAACATTAGGAGTATGTGTGCCATCATGCCTCTTTTGGTTGCCCAAACGCTGGCATGCTGATGAAACGACCCACTGGAGCGGCTTTATGCCAGCGGTGCTTGGTTGAGCGTGAACAATCACAAGGCAGCATAAAGGCGAGCCTCTGTTGCAGGGATGTTGCGGAACCTTTGTGTGAAAGGGGCTTCAGTCGCTTGTGATGTTTGAAAAATATGCCGAGACTTACAAATTAATTACTTTGATAATTGCCTTCTGTTAGTGGACCTTTAAGTAAAGGTTATCCTATCCTATCCCCTTGTCTGTCATCATCCAAATCGAATAGTTACAATCACATGGGCTGAGTCATGACAGAGGGAAGTTGAGTTGATAGCTCTAAGAGGCTGTTGTAAAGGGGTATTCACAGTCAAATTGCTGTCAATGAGCAACGAAGTAATAGAAAGAGACTGTGTCAAGTGGACTAAAGAAGAATGAATGCCTGTCCAACATACACACAAACATACACACAGAGGATTGAGAACATGCTTTCAAGTTCAGAGACAAAAGTATTCACACACACACACACACACACACAAACGTGAACACAGACCTCCTTTTTGCTGATCAGCAGAGATGCTAACAAGCAAATGAAAATTCACCCTCGGGGGGGCCTGTAGCCAGAAGGAGGTGGCAGCCAGGATACGCAGCAACAAGTTTACAGACCTACAGCTGACACTACTCGAGATAGCGCATACACAGAGAGGGATCTTAGCCCGTGAAAACCAATCTTGTCGTCTGGAGAGAATCCCTGCCAGCGAGGAGAAAACAGACAGCTGAAGAGAACCTTATTGACTTAATCTGCGTTATTCTAAAGGGACCTCTTGATGACCCCACTAGGCCTGCACGATTAATCGTATTTTCATCGTCATCGCGATGTGAACGTGCGCGATAAACCCATCGCAGAAGCTGGTCTGAAGTGCGATAAGTTTTGTTTACATCCGCCATGCTTTCACACTCAGCGTGCTGACATTTGGCCAATCAGATGCGGCCCTGGACACATGGGCCATGCATGCACAACGTTTAGCCAATCAGATGACGGCCAGCTCTGCTCACGTTCCTGCGTGAAAATTAGTAGCCAGAGTAAACAGGATGTCGGAGGCAGGAGAGCAGAGCGGTGAAAATGCCGACGAAACGCTTGTGGCAAAAAGAAATAGCAGCTCCGCGGTTTGGAGATACTTTGGACTTAAGCCAGAAGACAATTTACAGACCCAGGTACTGTGCAGGACCTGCAGAACAGTTGCTGCAACGTCCAGAGGTAACACCACCAACCTCCGTCACCACCTGCTGCACCACCATAAAGAGCTGCACGAGCAATTTAAGGCCAGTCAGTCTCGAGCGCGAACGTCGAGCAGCAGTCAAGTAACGCGACCATCACTGCACCAACAGTAACATGTGTAAATTAATGTTATAAGGGTTTTGTTCAATAAAAGCATGCTTAAAAAATTTTTTTCTATTTTTTTAATTTAATTGTCATCAGCTATTAAGTGTTTAAGAGTAACTCAAAGCAGGGAATCTATTAATGCAGAAAAATCTGAAAGACACAGTCCTGTATGCAAACTTAAATATTTTCTTATTTATCGCAAGTCATATCGTCATCGCAATATTGAAGGGTGTCATCGCACATCGCACATTTTGCTCATATCGTGCAGGCCTAGACCCCACCCATCGCCACCATCAGTCTCCTCTAATTTCATTCCCCTGTCTCCTACTCGTCATCAAGTCAATAGCTATACTGCAGCCATGTCAGAATTTTTTTAACTTGGTTTAACTGAATGCAGCCACACATTGGATAAATGTGGGTAAATAACTTTAGATCTACAGGGAGAATCTGATCAGCGATGTAAGCGACACTGGATCATCTGTTTTTTTCTCCTAATCATGTTAATATGTCAATGATTACATTACTGCAGCTAGAAAGACAACAAAGTCATGGTGATTCCTTACAGAACACTGTGCACAAGGCCGCAGAGGAAAGAAGAAGGCCATCTTCCTGGATATAGCAAGCAAAACTACATCCAACATTAAGTTCAACTATCCTCCTGTCATGCTACATTTAAGATGACCTTACCCTTTATAACCTGTGATCATTACACATGACACATTTTTTTTTTACTGCAGGTGGGAGAAAAACTCACGTTTCTCTGTTAGTTTATTCACAGCAACAAGCAAAGAGCAGCTGGCGGTGACATCAGCATGTAAAGTGTGTGTAACAACATAGCTGCGTTCTCTTTACCCTTAGATGAAGTACAGTGTCAGTTTCTTATGCCACATGGTCAAGTTACTGTCGCTGTCATCTTTAGAGATCAAGACAAGGAAGGAAACCCTGTCACAGGACCGGCATACGGTTACATAGCTCCCCAAGCACTCCAAATATCAACACAGGCTACATGAATAGTGCAAACTCATAGTCCATTAATATAGCACCCTGACATAGATCCTCTCTTGCTGATGGTGCAAGCTTGGAGATGTGAGGTCAAGTGGAAAAAATGGAAAGTAATACTTTATATCCAGTGTCTTTTCTTCAAATTAAGTGCACTTTTTTGCATTTGTATCCTTGACATTCAGTCAGAGAAGTCCTTAACTCTAAAATACTTACAAAGATACTTACTACAACTTCACAAATAATCTTTGCTTGCTGTGATTTATTGGACAGAGCCACAAACAAGCACACAATTTGGCCTATTTTGGCTTTATTCACTTCAACTATGTTGAATTATTCACAGGGCAGCCATAAGGGGGACAGGCGTAGTAATGCTGGGCAGGGGCCATATATGGAAAACCCTCATAAATAAAACAACATTTGACAAATAAGCCTGACGTCAGTCAAGTGAGCCCACTGCTTTGCTATGTAAGACTATAGCCTTCATTGACTACTGACAAATTGGTTACAAGCTGTCACAGAACAATGGACTTACAAAAGCCCACAATCATCTAATTTGTAAAATTAGCTAAGGTATTTTGTGTAGTATTCCAATTAGCTTGTGGTTCAGGTTCCCATCAGCCCAAAGCTTTAAATGCTAAATTTATTAGTAGCGCATGCCTTGAGATAGGAATGAAAGTGTCCTATAACAAACCACAGGACTTTCCAGCCACTCGTGTGTAGGCCTATATACAGTAACACATTACAGCTAAACCCGGCTTTCCCACACTCAGTACTTTTATTAATGCTTCTGCCATTCACTTAGCCTCTCTGCTTCCCCCAGCAAAAGACAGTCTGCAGTGAGGAGAGCATGCCTACATGGTGAGCACAACACTGGAGCTGGACTTCGCCGAGCCAACACAGGTGTCTGATGGCTGGCATCTGCTGGGAGGACTCATTCCTGTGCAACAACGCAGAGGCTTGGGGTGTGCCGAGAGAAACCCTACACCTCTGTGGGCCAAGCAAGGACAAAACAAAACACAGCACCACGACTGGTGATGCTCGTCAACTGTGACCCCGCCAGACCCCTGCCAAGTACATCGTTTTAATCTCTCCGTCTGGGATCAGCAGTGCAGCAAGAGGCGCACAAGTCCACTGCGGAATTGCACCGGAGATTAGTGATACCATGAAGAAAGTAGGTGATTATGCATGGAAAGCAGGATGGATGGATAAATAGATGGATGGATGCGTGGAGTGAGGGAAAAAAAATAGGTTGTTGGAAAGTAAAAGAATAAATGAAAGACAAAATATATGAATGGAAGGGTGAAGACTTGGAAGGACAGATGTGCAAGTGGGTTAATGGATGGTTAGACGGGCAGACAGATTTCTTGTCATCTATACACTATAAGCTGCTCAATCCATCGCTAGCATTCTGTAGCTGATGTATGATACCCAACATCAACAGACATCGTCAGAAGTCACATGACTGCAAGGCATCTATAGGTTACTGTGTGTCAGTTAATAAATGCTGCAGTTTCTCAAGACAAAGTAAAGTCTCGGGCCCTGGAAGAAAACAAACATCTCCCCTGTGCTTCTGTGGTCTGGAAGCTGAGCAGGAAAGGACAGCCCCAGAAATAAACACAACGGTGATGTCACAGATGTCTAAAATAATGCAATAAGCTTGACAGTTAATTTCCAGAATTAAAATATAGAAGATAACATTGTCTTTAATAAAAGGACAAGGACAGAGGGAAGGGAAGAGAGAGGTGACCAACTATAATGGGCTATTTTAACATCTTTAGAGCAGGACAGTAACTCAATATGGGTTAATAAGTTTAATACAACGTCAATGTCTTTTACTGTGACTACTTTCTTAACAAACAACGTTAAAATGTGCACGCACACACTGTATGCCACACACTCTCAAGCCTTTGTCACCTGTGTCCCAAAAAAACAGGGGAAACCCCTGAACACACAGTCTCATATCAAGATAATGATATATTATCGATATATTCACCAGTCCTATTGTCAAATTTACAACATGAACGGAAACACTTTGCCCAAGTGTACTCGTGACATTTTAGACCTCAGACAAATATACAGTTCATATGCACTATAAAAATGTTTTGATCCGTCTAGTTGCATACTTTACATAACTGGATTAGGCTATGGCAAAAACATACTTCATATTTCATATGGTGCCATATTTTCAAATGGTTGGTAAAACTGGTTCGCCTCCAAATGTCAGGAGGCAGCGCTTGGAGACCGGAGGTGAGAAATCAGTCAGTGTCTGATAAAGAAGCAGAGAACTCACCACAACTATCCTACAGTCTCTCTTTACATGGCTGTTTCAATCTTTCGCTTTACCTCAACACCAGAATGACTGCATTCCTGCAGGAACGGAAACATTTCAAATTGTTTTAATCAAGGCAGTCACAGTGAGAAGAGCTACTGCTTACCGCCCATCCTCCACTCCAAATTACAGTCCAGTTAATGCAGTAGGAGGTGTTTTAGAGAAGGGGCAACAAGAAAGGGTGAATAAGATGTAGGATGAGGTTTGAAATGATAACGCTTCAACCTCAGACAAGGGAATTTCCTGTTATTCTTAGTGAGCTGATAGTGATCCAAACTAATGCTTGGATTAAGAGTCTTAAACCACTGTATCCTACCCACCCTTAAGCCCCAAGAAAATAGCCTTGCTGCTGACAAGCAGTTATGGAAGCCAACTGTTGGCTTTGTCCCGACCAAGAACAACGCAATGGGCTGCTGACAGGTTTCTCAACAAGCTGCACTGTTGTAATGACAAGGAAGCGTTTGTCTCAATCAGCAGGTTGCTCAGATGAATTCTGGGGGTTGAGCCTTGGGTGCACTGCATTCTTGGTTCCCACACCTCCCTCCCCCCTGCTCGGGTGACCCTCAACGCCAGGAACAAAACCCAGGGAATGTGAGCTATGCAGAGCTGCAGCTCGGACACCTGTTCAGACAGCCAACACAGGGCAAAGCCTCCTACGCCGGACCTCATCTGTGATGCTGCACCCGAACCCAGCCTGACCTCTACCGCCACTGTGGTCACAAATAGTCTAGAATCAAACATCTGTTCTCACGTCACAGGCACTCACACAGGCCAGACATTTCCTGGGTGGAAATCCTCTCAGCTCTTACGAACACTTTTCCCTGATAGGATGCCCTTCATTAAAGAGCCTGTGAGCCCATTTACCAAAAAAAGCAAGGGCATAATGAAGCCCTCACGCACTTGTCTCGAAGGAAAGTGGTTGACCTCATAAACACAAGCCAGAATAATGAAATGTACTAAAATATCGAATCTCCCGAGGCACTCTCCGTGGCCAACTGGTACAGACCAAAGGCCTCTCAGCTTTTTAGGCAAGGAGAAGAACTAGGTTATTCCCAGTGAGAGCATGGGGTCTGGCCAAAACTGCAGACTGACCGGTGAGGTTTCCGAGTTACACGGAGAAATGTGTCTCTCTAGAGATTCTTCAGTGGCATTCATATACAAGAGAAAAGGTCATCCTCTAACTGTCCTTCTCTTGTTTCTCGCAGCCAGACAACCATAACAGAGACTACGATAACATGCACACTAATTTTCACTAATTACTATAAAACTATTATTCAGGATATGACAATATTCCAAATCTGTTATCATTATATTTGTTTATTTCTTATTAAGACATGCAGTATTACTTGTGTATTAGGAGCATTTTTTGGACACAGAGAAGACGAAAAAGAACTTGGGAGGGGGAGTAAAATGACAGCAAGCATATAAATGTGCTCTGATCACCGATTGCTGGAAGTGGTATCAGCCGATCGCAATCACCAATTAAATAGACGTGTCTCTACTTTATTGTCATATTGTTGTAAGTCCATATGGGCAACATATTTGAACCGCTAGCCCGCTGTGCTTGTGAGGGTGCTCCGATTGATTGGACCCCAATCGTTATTGGATGATATACCTTGTAAAACGTTTTGAATGTTGGTCTCTATAAAACCCCGATCAGAAGAACCGATCAAATAAACACACAAGACAGTTTCTCTATGCACAACCTCACACACCACAGGACTCTGATGCTCACTGGTTGCTAACAGCTCACTAGCTCTCATCCTGTCAATATCAACATGGACTTTCAGTTCCCTCCGGGTGTCACCAGTACAACATATTTGTGAGGTCCTGCCAGCAAGCCGTTTGTGACTGAGGGGACAGATGGACCGGTACTGCCAGTGACTGTAACTGGTGCTGACACGCTGTGGAGAGTGAAGTAACAATGATAACACCGTCGTAGTCAGAAGCAGTCAGTTGAATTTATCATTTGGGATTGACTGTTCGCAATAAGTAGATCTTCTGTCATCCTGGAGGGGGAGGGCAACCCGCCGACGCCCTATAGAATGAGATCCCAGCTAACGGAGCTAACAGCTGATTGAGCTAACAGCTGACTTAGCTTACTATTGCCCACAAAAACAAAGAACAGTTCTCACTCTTCAAAAGCTCATTTATTTATTTCTGGTAAAACACATTGTTAAATGTCAAACATACTTTTGCTATTATAGAGCACTTTGCTCTTAAAAAAAAATAAAGGCTTCAACATAATCTGTTGAATGACACCTGTCGATTTTAATAAATATTCAATACAAACAAAGATGCTTTTATAGAACACAGAGGGTACCCTTCTTTATCTTTACATGAACATAAACAACATGTAACGTACATGTAAACATGGGCAGTGAGAGTGCAAACCTCCGCCGAGGCACCAACAGTCCCCTTAATTCAATCAAGCCTAATCCAATTTTAACCAACCATATTTGCTAAACCATAATATAGGCTAACCATTACAATGTCCTCACTCATAGATACCAGCCACCTACATATGCCTGATAATTTCTGAAGAAATGAATGAAAATGTTGAAAAACACGCTATCTCACAACTTCAAAAGGAAGTGAGAAAAATGTCTGGATCCATCTTGATCTACGCCAAAAGTTAATGGTGTCTTCTCTGGACTAAGACACATTCTCCATCCAAGCAAGTGAGCAGTATGGGTTCAAATTAAGGAAGCTACTGTATCTATGTTGTCAGACATCAATCTAAAGCATTTTGAAAGCAATTTCCCCTGTGAAGACGCTCCTCTAACAGTAGTCAGGCTACTCAAGCTATTCACAAGAATCACACTTCCGCTGACTGATGTGCATTCAACAAGTACGTTAAGGGGAACCAATGTAATCCATGGAATGCAAAATAATTGCATTTCCATTTTCAAGAGATCACTACGGACATCTTTCTGAATTTTACCACATCAACAAATATAGCTACTATGGGCTTTCAAAGATAATAATTTCATGTTGTCATAAAAAAATACACAGGGCTCTTGAGTATATCAGGTGGCATGGGCTCATGCATATCATGGCATGGCCTCAAGCAATAATGGTTCTGAAAATATGGTGCAAGACCAAAAGACATGGTGTCATGCAACATTGGGTGGAGAAGATATAAATTTAAAGCATGCAGCACAAATGGCTGAGTAGGGATTCAATGGAAGCGGGCCAAGTGCTGAGTCTCCCAGTGGGCCCATTGGCGCTGTCAGCCAGTGTCAAGCTCCGTTGTCACCACACTTGACTTAGCGGGGCACAAAGCCTCTGTATTCCCCGCGGCCATGTTACATGACACACGGTACTTCCGGGGAAGTAGGAACTCCGGTGCGTTTAGGGTGTGGGTGTGTTTGTGTGCGTTTTTGTGGAAGTTGGCGGTTCTGTCACGAGGAACAATTGAGTCATTCTCGTTTTAGTGTATGTGATAGCATACTCTGACTTCTGTTTTCTTTTGTGCTCCAGGCTTAGCTGTGCGGTAATAAGTGGTTCTAGCTTGTAGTGCTAGCTTTTGTACTTGTCACTGTTAACTATAAAACAGATATCTTGCTATTAGGAGACATTGTGGTGGCCCAGCACTGGAGCTCCATTCACTTTCCCACGGAAACAGGAGAAGTTTAATTGAAACAAACTGCAATAACGAGTCTTATGAGTGAAGAATTGCACATTTAGGTGTGCTTAAACTATTAGGAATAAAAATTCTTAGAAAGCAGTTTAGCAGGTTTTAGCAGCATTGGTTCCCAACAGGTTACTTTTTAAATTTTATTCATAAAACCGTGCACCTAGCTAACTTATAGGTTATCAGCAACAGTAACGTTAGCTCGTTGTTAGGTTAACGTTACTTCACAGTCCCTGAGTAACGTTACTACACAGAGTCAATTAATATCGCCCTGTGATTATATGAGTAGTTGTATTTCAGCTAGCCTATGTTCTCTGTATTCTCGATAAAGCCATAATGATACTTTGGACTATTTTTTTTAATCCCACTATAATTAACTACATGTTTGTTTTCATCGGCTTGGCAGTGTGAAGACAAGTCATTAGCTGGTTTTAGATACTAGATATTTGTTGGTACTCACTTTGCATCGGAGGTCGGAGTTGAACGCTTTCTTGTTGGTCACAGTGCAGCTACTCCAGTGGTTCCTTCGAAAACCAAACGTTGCAGATGATTTATTTTCCTCTTTCGAGACCGTGACTTGCTCCTTCAAACCTCCTAAACTCATGCCCCTCTCTGCGGCTACTGAACACCAGCTTTTTAAAATGTTACGCCTCGGCTGTGCCACTCTCCAAGACCGATAAAGTGTGCTCTCAAGGCGCTGATTTGGAAACGGTTTGTTTATTTACACGCAACCTTAGAGAATTGATATGTGGCATCACAGCGCTGTTCTGAGATCAGCACCTAGCCCGGCCGCTTTCACACAGAGCCCCGCCCAAATCTGTTCGTTCACTGGTCAGTATTACTATAAGGGCGTGCTCAGTGGTTCATTCTGTGTCTCCATTGGCTTTTAGCACTGTCAATCATCAGCTAACTCACTAAGAAATAGTATATATAGACACAAAAATCTTCACAGGAAACGGTATTTTACAGAACAAAAAGGGTCGTGATTTTGAAAATTTTTAAACGAAAATATTGCCTTTTTGCTTTCTTATTAATTTTTCAGATTCTATTCGATCTGGAAGCCCATCATTTCGAAAGTGCACTTATGAGTGTCTATCAAGCTTTCACCTTGACCTTGCCATGTTTTTGTATATTTTTATATTTTTTTTTATAATTGCATAATATTAACTCGAAATTAAATATGAGTGGTCAAGTACTGCAAGTGTATGTTTTGGTTTAGATGTGTTGCTTTACTACTAGAAATATAAAAGTGGTTTGATACCACCCCCTACAGGTCATGTAAGACAGAGAGCAACAAGTTGTCAGAAGGCACTGGTATGAGGTGTTTCTGCCAAAATAAATAAAGGAATTAGTCTTAAAATAGCCACGTTAGATCAGTGTTTATCTTCAATTACAGTCAGTCGTGTGTAATCCTACTGACCACTCATCTCAAGACATCCCACACATATGGACTTCATTAACTGTAGTAAACAAGTTAGACAGAATGCATTTTACCTCATTGCAAGATTGAAAATAAATGTAAAAAATCAGTGTATGTGTGTGAGCGTATGTGTCCATGCATTTCTCTGTGTGTGAACAAGTTCCAGAATTGTGCTGACAATTGGAGCACACCCTTTTGTGCCCCTGTTGTCCCCGCAGTGAAAAGTGCTGTGTGCCAAAAAAGAGCTGAACCGCGGCTTCTTTTGTCCTCATGCTGGGATATAATGTGGGATATATTGGCTGGGAACAATAGGACCTAACAGCCCTCTTCTGACAGCTACTCACTCTTCACCATTAACACGGTCAACCTGGTCAAAGCCATTAAATGTGACGAGAGTGCTCTGTATGCACAAGCAGTTTCATTTCAGAGGCCTGATCATTATACTCCCAAAGGGATTTGTAGCCTACATATTTATATTTCTACACTGTATTGCTTCTTCTGAGATATTTATATTTTATGCTACATTGATCTCTCTTTACTACAACATTACTATCACCCTTGACGGCAATGCTGTGTGCAGAACTATTTCAGCTTAAACATTGAATGCTGTGAGTAAATACAATGTAAATACAACCTGGTGTCATTGTTAATGTAACAATCGTGCACTTAAGAAAAAAAAACTACAGCTATTATTTTTGGATGATATCTAATTAAACGGTTATCACACCAGAATGTGAACTTTTCGTGGAATAACATGGGAGTAATAGCAGAGATTTATTTTTATGCGATTTCTAGATAAACCCTAACCTGCGATGTTAAAGTATAACCACTAGATGTCAGCAGAGAACAAGTCACTGCTCTGTATAGGTCTGTAATGGCCTATTAAAACATAATATCGCTAATCACTGATTGCAAATGGATTACCCACATGAATGATTATTATAGCTGATAATGCATCTGTGGGTGGCAAATGACCAATTATGCAATGCTACAAGACCAACAACGGGGTTGACAAGTTCTTGAGACTGGTCGACTCCGGTGTGTCCCGGATGTTGCCATCGGAAGGGGGAGGTGGAGAATGGGGGTTGCACATAGGGGTTGCAGTCAAAGTTGCCAGGTCCGTACTAAATCCACATTTGTCCACCGTAGGTGATGTGTGTTTCTACAATATTCAATTTCGTGGGAGCGCCACTCGCATAATCATATTCCTGACGGTCGAGCGTATCTTTTTAATGATTGTATTATTATTTAATAGCTCTGCAAATCTTTCGTATGTGAAAACTTAGTTGGCAAAAAAAAAATCTGACTCTGAGATATTTACATACATACATACATACATACATACATACATACATACATACATACATACATACATACATACATACATGTAAACCAACAAGCAACAGCACATCATGTTGGTCATGATATGATATAACTACACCGCAGTTTTCCTGAGTACCATTGGCTTCTCCATACTGGTTAACGTCGAATATCTGGCAACCCTGCGCGCAACTCCGCTGCTACGTTTTTCTCGGCAGATAGAGACACCGCTGTGTGTCTGAGTGGGAGATGGACTGAGTGAGGGCGCTCTTTCGACCAGTGCTGGCGATAGCATTGAAATACCCACAAGCTAGGTCGAAATAATTGACGATTTCAGGTCGCTGATTCAACAAGAAAATACAGTGTCGTTATCAGTCTTTCACATCCCACTCCAAACACACTAACACGGCATTGATGG
This sequence comes from Lagodon rhomboides, assembly GCA_039737535.1. Classification (NCBI taxonomy): domain Eukaryota; kingdom Metazoa; phylum Chordata; class Actinopteri; order Spariformes; family Sparidae; genus Lagodon; species Lagodon rhomboides. The sequence continues at coordinate 7,441,296 of CM077803.1, read as the reverse complement.
TAATGTATGCAAGGAAACAACCGAGACTCGGCGATGGGTAAACATCTTTTTTAACGTTACTTATTCAGATTTTCCTTTTCCTCTCAGCTACGCTTTGACAATCCGCCATTTTTATTGAAACCAAAATAAGTGTCTGGAAACTTACATGTTCAGCTGTTGCAGCACTTTCAGCTATTTGTCGATATTGACATTTGAAGTTTGATATTCACACCAGTTTTCTTTATATTTGCAGGTGCGACCGAAGAGATTCTCAGCCCTATCAGGTACTTGTTAGCGAACCGTAGTCTGCTAGCTTGCTAGCAGCAAATAAGATTAAAATGGACACTCCAGTTCAGGCTTCAGACGAGCAAAACAGGCCCCAGTCAGTGCCGAAAATAACGTGAAAAGTACATGATTTTGATAGAAATTGCGGCCTGGGCGTTGCAAATGTTTCTTAACGTAAATATTGTCAGATAAGGACAACACAGACTGAATGTATTCGTCGAATTCAGCCGTTTCGGAGAAGATACAGGCGAGTTTTATTACAGCTCCAAGCTAATGGTAGCCTCTTACTGTTAGCTCGCTTGCTAGCAGTCCGATTAGGGCCTGACCGCAATCTGTCATTTTAAGGATATAGCTAGCTAAGCTCTCGAAACATCAAAGTGCCCGAAATATCCAACGATAAAACAACCTATTGTCAATTGAATTAAATACATAGTGATAAACCCGAGCGAAGGCAAATACTTGTTTGTCTGATAAATGTGCTGTTTACTTCGTCATTAATAGAAATGGTGAATTTGTCAGTTTGTCATGAAAAGATATTGCTACCAAGTAAGAAATTAAACACCATACCAACATTACCAATATAGATACTTAGTAATGTTGAATTAGAAAGGATTGACAGAGATAGATCTGCTGCCTTTAAATAATAAATAATTAGCTCCATGAATAGAGATTAGCTCTGCAAATTCATTCCTGAAATATTAAAACCTTGATGCACAAGTAATCTGACATACTCTAAACAGTCAAACTTGATCTTAAACTAGACGGAAACGCTGGTTTGACAGACTTTCTAATGATGATCGAAGGAGGAACTCATTGCCTGCATAAGATAATAGATAGTAACGAGGGGTTACGTTTGTGTCCACAGACTCTCAAATACTCATCCAAGAGCCATCCAGGAGGGGACCACAGGCATGAAAAGATGCGCGACTCCTCAGATGTCACTCCTCCCTGCAAAATGCTCCGGAGGTCTGACAGCCCTGAAAACAAACACATCGACAGCACAGGCCACAGCAGAGCAAAGGCTGTACACACACACCGGGCCAGGGACAGGGATGGAGGTGAGACGCGGTGGCTTTGAGAACAGAATGGGTTTAGATTTTGGGCGACCGATAACACGGTTACATAAACCTGGAAACTTGAACGTTGAGACTTTGCAGTTTTTTTTTTTTACTCTCAGATGCAAGTACAGCCTGCTTTATGCCGGTTTATGTGAAGTAGTATTTCAACTGTTGTAGTTTTGGATCAAATGGGTATAAAATAGATGTATTGATTAACTTCAGAAGCAACCAACCATATTTCAGTGTCCGCAAGAATCATTTTCACGTTGAGTAACCTCAGATGTATGTAGTGAGTTGAACATTGTAGTTTCTGTAATGGTAACCACAAACCGAGATATTTTGAGAATGCACACAGACACACACACACACACACACACACACGTGCGTGCGCGCGCATAATAACCAAGCTTTCAGGTGTTTAAGGAAATAGTCTGTGAGTAGGAAAGTGTTTCTTTGCCTTATTTTAAGGGTTTAAGTTTGAATTTGTTCAGCAGCTGATCGATGTCACTGACAATATGTCAGGAGTGCTTTCCTTCAAGGTTTGAAGAGTAGATTTTCAGTATTGGAAAGTTATGTATGGGGCTTTAAGGGTTTCAAACTTGTTTCAGACGTGGTTTTGTAGTAGTAGCGTTTTCTTCCACGATAACACAAACATAAAAGAAAACGTTCCCCCACCTTTCAGATTTTGATTCACTGGCAAGCAAACGGAATGATCTGTGCATTCATTAGAAATATGGCGTATGAGAAAGCTTTATTGTGGTGTTGAGCTAAGCTTGGTTAAACATGACAGTACTGTTTTGAGTTCAAGTTTTGAAAAAATGACTTGAGCAGCCAGTTTTTCAAAGTGATACATTGCTGAAACATTTGTTAAACAAATGTTAAACTGCAGCAGCCTCTGCTTTGTGTGCAGCACCTGTCTACAGACAAGATGGCTTAAAAACAACTTGTATATGATGATAGAATATTATAGAGACTCCCTCATTGACAGAGAAGCCGGGTAGAGATGTTGCGGTGGGCTACTTTGTAGATCAAGAGTTAAAAATGTAAAGAACACAGAGTCACTGGATTTTGTGTCCACATTTTAAGAGGTGTGGTGTTGCATTTGGTTCAGAAATAGTTGACACTGAAGTTTTGTCTAGGCCTTTTAAACACTGATGAATAAAAACAAACGCAATAACAAAATAAGAGCTTTCATCATTCCTGCAGACTTCCTGTAATATGTGTATCCAATAAGTGGTAGGCCCACTATATACCCTTAATCTGAGGGCTTTTTGGTGTAGACGGCATCAACCCAAGTGTCTGAAGACTGCTAGATGTGTCAAAACTGTGCAGTTCAATAGGTTATTATACCAGAAGGGATGATAACATTTAGATTGAATGTAACAAGGCTAAAACGGAAAAATGTTCTCTTACATAACGTCAACACCTGATGAAGGTAACCTATTGATGGCATCTGCAGAAAGAAGAATATAGGCATTGGATAAAATGACTGCTTGTGAGGTGAAAGGTGAAAGTCCCGCTCAGTTCTGCGGAGCGCTTCTGCGTCATCCAGAGCATCGTTTTGTTTTTCTGGCCCTCAGCTTTACTGTGTTGATTCAGTTTCACCCCTGTCATTAGTCCTGTGTCGAGCCGCAGTGGGCAGCTGTTCTCACAAGCAAAGCTCTGATATACCCACTCTGCACTACCGACTATTTTGTAGCTGAGGACCCAGCTCAGATTTTTCAGTAGTTGGTAAAGATAAAAAAGAGAACTAATATTGGATTTAGGTAGATCAGGTGGCCATAAACACGGCCCCAAATGATGCTTGATGTGTCGACAAGCGTCACGTCTTTGTTATAAGCACAAGTTGTGTGAGTGTGATGAGCTTGTTGAGGAGTTCTGCGATATTGCAGGTCGAAAAGATTTAGCAGATCACTTAATGCCAACCATCGCTGCTCACCTTATTTCAGTTTATGGCTATCCGTTGTTAACATATAAAGCTACTACTACAAATGGAATATTCCTGTTATTACATATATTAATGGCATCTTTTTAATATTAGTTGTTAATAACTTTAGTTACTTGCAAATTTTGAAAACTAAAATGATGTTTTGAAAGGGTTTGTGAAATGCTATCGAACCACAGCGCTAGTCCGTAACAAGCTAGGAGCCGTAGACAAGGGAGAGGCCTCATTCACAAATCAGACATTGGGAGGAAAACACCAGTCCTCCCATTAGCCATTTTCACAAAGATTCTGCATTATCGCCGCAACAAAGGCTTGCCTTTACGCTGCCTTTGGTCACGCTGAATGAAGCAGTGGAGGCATAAAGCTGCTCCAGTGTCATTTCATACAGCATGCCGTCATTGTGGAACCAAAAGAGGCTTGACGGTAGACATCAAAACTTTGAGATCTGTGTGTTTTTAGTTTTTTTTTCTTACCGTGTTTCCCCCAGTTCCCACCTGTTAATCTAAACATGTATCCACCTACTGTTAATAATCATATGGAGGCAGTTTCAATGTGTTGTGATTGAGCTGACCCATAATGCATCACGGAAAGTGACAAAGTTAAGTTTTTTGCTCTAAATAACATCACATAATCGCCATCTGTAAAGCAGATCACGCCTGGCTCTCACTCGCAAGGACGGATGCTTTCTTCTGGGGGAAAGTTCACTGAAGTCTCTGTTGTGAGGGCTGACCATCGCAATGATTGCTGTTTTTTCAGGCAGAAATGTGACCGCGAGTCGGTAGGACAGACAGGATGACAGCCACTTTTCCACATATAAATATGGTATTTTTTTTCCCCTCATAAGATGCTCAAGCCACTACCTGCTACCACATTACTTTTGTTTGGTCTCGTAACTTTGCCTTGTGGGTTGAAGTGTGGGACATTTCCTTTTCATTTGATGAGTGAAGGATCTGTTTAACTGTCAGACTATGGCAACTATTTCCTCACTCAAATCAAGGTTCTAAGGACAGAGGATGTCGTACACTGTGCAGATTAAGGCAATGAGATTGTAATTGTGGGCTATATAAATAAAATTGATTTGATTAGACTGTGAACACCATCAGACTGACACACTCCTGTCCCACGCTGCCATCATTTCCATTCACACGGACGCCTTCTCGCCTCTGTTGTGGCTCTGTTACTACTTCCAGTGGTGGAACCAAACTGGGGGGACAGTCCGCATCTAACTTTTGACACAGATGGCGAGCAAAATATCGGCGCAAGATTCCCACCTTGAAAGGGCAGTGTGAATGGGGCGATCGATGTAAGGGGGGAGTAGTGTGTTTAGCCTGTGGCAGTGTTGACCGCAGGGGTGCTGGAAAAAAACATGCAGCTGGCTGCAGTGGAAACGTTTAAACCGAATCAACTTTGGAAAGAATGCGACCCGCAAGTCATGTTGCAGTGGCCAATCACGTACTGTGGCAATGAGACCAGCAGCATGAATGACCATAAACACAATGGAGTGTAATGTGATGTTTAACGTGTATCTCCTCAATTTGGCCTTTTGCACTAGTTTAAAGCACACTGCGATGAAGGGCTTTGCATCCTGGTAATTCACAGGATGTGATGGTTTTTATTTGTTTTATTTATTTAATCTTTAAGTGTTGACAATCACTGTCGGACCAGCATGCTAAATTACGATCACTACTATGGTGATGACATGACATGTTGAAAAGAGGCAGAATAGGACAAGTCATGGCTAAACGCTAGCATCATGGGGAACACAACTGACTATTCTTTGTGTAACTTTGTTTCGCTAGTGTTGACTCAATTTGGTATTGTGTGTATCCTAGTTGTTATCGGCTAATGCGGACATTCACTTGTAGGGGCGGCATGCTAGTAGCATAGCAACATAGCAGTTTATCCTGTTTTTATTCAAATTGTGGTTGGCTCCATGTATCTTCAATTTGTTGCGTCCACTACGCCACAACAACCTACGAAATGCATGTGCGCATGTGTAGAATGCATCCGCCAAGTGGAAAATATGTGTAAACAGAACAACTACTTGTTCGCAGCTGTCCGTGAACATGTCTGTTCAGGAGTCTAATAAGGCCGTTGGAGGGGGGGCCTGTGTACCAGCCAGGCTAAGCAGGGAAGCTACACAAGTCGCTATGATGGTCAAGAAGAGTAAATATCGACACTGGGTAGATACACTAGTATTAGTTATTATCAAATACTTGACTTCTTCTGAGAAAGCGTATTGTTACTTTGACTCCTGTTACAAACTTTGAAGTAATTAAAGCACATAAGGAAGCTCTGATTTGCAAAGAAATCAGAAACATCATTATGAAGTACACAGCAGCACACATCTGTTGCGTATGACCTAATTCAACAGATGTCCAGCCAATTGGTGCTAGTCGTCTCACAATTGGTGAAATGGAGATTATCCGAGTGCAGTGAATGTTTCCCAAGTGACACCTGTGTCTGGAAGTTCCAGTCACGGGTTAATCAGTATTCCTGGCTACAATAACACCATGAAGGAAAAAAGAACACTCCAAGCAACTCTGTGAAAAGGTAATTGAAAAGTATAAGTCGGGATGAATACCAAAGCATTTCAGAGTCACTCAACATCCCCCAGAGTTCAGTTAAATCCATCATTAAGGCATGGAAGGTGCCCATGCAAGAAGAAGATGAGTGAGGGAGGCCACCAAGACAACTATGACTACTCTGAAGGAGTTTAAAAGCTTCAGCAGCTGAGACGGTAGACATTCTACACCAGTCAAGACTTTATGGGTGAATGGCAAAGTGAAAGCCACTGTTGAAGAAAGCCATATAATATCTTGACTAGAGTTCACCCAAAGGCCTGTGAGAGACTCCAAGGTCTACTGGAAGAAAGTTCTGTGGTCTGATGAGACCAAAATGGAAAATTTTGTCCATCAGACTCGATGCTATGTTTGGAGGACACCAAACACACCATCCCCACCTTGAACCGAAGGGTGGCAGTAGCATCGTGCTGTGGGGATGCTTCTCTGCAGCAGGCCCTGAAAGGCTTGTCGAGATAAAGAATAACAGGAATGCAGCAAAATATCGGGAAATCCTGGAGGACAAACTGATTCAGTCTCCAAGAGAGCAATAACTTGGGAGAAGATTTATTTTCCAGCAAGACAATGACCCGAAGAATACAGGGAAGCTACACAGAAACAGTTTAAAGATAAGGCAGATTTTCTGGAGTGGCCGAGTGAAAGCCCAGACCTCAATCCAATCGGAAAATCTGTGGCTGGACTTGGAAAAAGGCTGTTCATGCCAGATCCCCGTGCTACATGACAGAGCTTGAGCAGTTTTGCAAAGAACAGTGGTGTAAAATTGCAGTGTCCAGACTTGCAAGCCTGATCGAGACCGAACCACACAGACTCAGTGCTGTGATTGCGGCCAAAGGTGCATCTGCTCAATACTGAATACTTTTGCAATCACTTGTTTTACATGATATATTTTCAATTAGTTGACATTTAAGTTTTTTTGTAACTTCTTGTCAAAAAAGCCAAATTACATTAACCATGACTCCAATTATAAAAGCAATAAAAGGGGAAAAACATCCAAGGGGGTGTAGACTTTTTATAGGCACTGTACTAGACATGCCATACAGATTCGGAGAGCAAATTCTGTACATTCTGGTGGCGAGTAAAAATGCACCATAAGCTGTTAGAAAAGCCAAAGGTGTTCATATTTAAAATGGTTTTATTTCTTTTTTTAAATGTTATACTGTCAAAATCGAACAATTGGTATTAACTTTATTAGAATTGTTAAACTGAACCTCAAGGCCCTCTCTCCCCTCCCATCCCTCCCACTCTCTCGGTGATCAGTTACTATTCGGGCGTTGTAACGTTAGTACAACAGAGTAACTTTAGAGATGTTTGGGACACAGTCTTTAATTTGTGTTGAAAAGCTAGCGGGAGCTGTTTGTTTGATATCAAGACACAAGATCTGGAAATGTGTGATTGAGTGGATTACATCGTTGGAATCTGTTCTATTTACAAAGGCCAGGATTACTTCTGTTGCACGTCACGTTGCATGTCCCGTTACTTTACATTAAAAGCTACTCTTACAAACCATTAATGTTTGTGCATATTCCCGGGGTAAAGAGGATCCTAAAGAGTGCGATTTCATGTCATGAAGATGAATAGAACGATAGATACGTGGCTGTTTTTGTTTTGCTTTTTAAAGCGAGAACACCACATTGATAAGTACAGTATTAAGTAATGTAATGTTAACAGAATGGTTTCTGTTCCTGGCTGGCTGCCTTAAGTGCCTTGTCACTATTGTGGACAAGGTGATGGTGTTGCGTTATATATTCGAGACTAGATAAACTGTAAACGGGTAAGATGAGTGAGGTCTGGCAATGCAAGACTACATGAGTTGAATGCCACACTTGTCAGCCTCCGGTAAAATCAGCTGTTCCAATGACTGCAAAGATTTAACGTTAGCCCATATTTTCTAACCCTATCGCCAGATTAATGCGTGGAAGGCATTTCATGGCGTGGAGAGTTATTTTAATGAAAAAATATCTCTGATGTAACGTTGGTCTGCATATCTAAAGTTACCATACAGCAGTTACCTGTCTGTGTCAATTTGTTTACTGTAGGTTAAGAGGGACATGTAGATTAAGAGGATTAAGATATTTTCAGCCGAAGTGGCCCTCAAATGATGAGGACTGACTCGGCGTATCCTCCATGCAAAATAATGACGTGCTCTCCTGCAGTCGGTGGAGGCTGCACAGCCATCTGCAACCATCGGAGTGAAGTTAAGCTAATAACAATAGTTTGTAGAAGGTCCTATCGCCGCTGATTAATGGGTAGACCTCTTGTTACTATTACAACCTAGATTCCAAAAATGTTAGGATGCTGTATAGATTATAAACACAAATTATTATTTTCTAATCCTTTTTGACATGTTTTAATTGAAATGGTACAAAGACAATATATTCAGTGTTTTTTTGTAAATATGTGTATTCTGAATTTGATGCCTGCAACATGTTTTAAAAAAATGAGGACAGGGGCAACAAAAGACTGAAAGTTGTGTCATGATAAAAAAGAACCTGCATTCCACAGGTAAACCGGTTAATTGGTAATAGTATCATGAGTGGGTGTCAAAGGGGCAGCCTTTTAATGCATCTTTTGTCATTGGCATCTGGCTGATTTGTACCACCCAACTCGCAGTACATCACCCATCAAGCCAGTGTGTTTATTGTACCTGTGCAGTGCAGTGTAGTTGTTGCATGTTTTCTACCTTTTGAGCGAAAAGGTAATAACACAGGCCCTTTTCCTTGCTTTCTCTGGTCAGCTTTAAAAAATACTTGTCCTTCTACCATGGACATTTTTTGCAAGGGCCATCTCTACAGTGGTGAAATCTCTCGTCTTTAATGGACTTGGACTCATGGACTTTTTTTTATTTACATACATGTGGAAAAAATGTTGGCATCATACTTACAAGTGACTGCACTATGAATCTCTTTTCAACTCCTGTGAGAACATGGTAATATCTTCGGGGGTCAAGCCAAAATGGTGGTCACCACCATGTCGCCCTTTTCTCCCACATATGTCAAGTGCCAGTGCTATGACCGAAGCTTGTTTATCCTTTTTCTACATTTATAAAATGAGAGCGGAGCAGATAATTGATATGGGTTGGTGAAATGTTTCTGCTTGCATTTTCTGTTTACATTGTGGCGCTATGATTCAAAGGGAATTCTTCTGTGACATGCCTCAAAAATGGTATTGTACGGTCTGACGTAGTTTGAAACAAAAATCCCTTGCAAGATGGTGATTATCACACAGTCCGTATACAGCTTTAGAAAGTTATGCATCACTTTTAGAAAGGGGGTTACAGTATTATTTGTTGTCTCAGCATATTGTACTAGGAGGGATATTTATTTGAGCACGTGTCTAAAAGTGAAAACTCAATTCTGTTTTTGAGCACCTTTTTTTTTCTTTACATATTTTGTGAGGCAACACAACAGTGAGCATTTGTGATCTCAGGCTAGTGTGTGCATTATCTCGTCAGTCTCAGCCAGGCTATTCACACTTACGTCTGTAAGCTTTGGAGTATCTTGTTATCAGCTGTTACTAATTGTGTCTTTTTCCCTCTCCCTGTGTTCTGTTGTAGGGACCAGTTATTCTCCACAAGAAAATTCTCACAACCACAGTTCCCTTCATAGCTCCAACTCACATTCTAACCCCAGCAAGAACTCAGACACAGTAAGTTTTGCCTTAATCGTGGATTAATCATCTTTCCAGGACAACAGCATGATTGTTTTTCATTGTAGCTGCCGTTCTGTCGTTTCACAGCTTTGATGAAAGCTTTGAAACATACCACAACTTTGACAACAATCATAACGGCCTGGAAAATTTTATATTATATCGTCAAAGGAAAACTGCAATCATTTTATGGCAGAAGGTCAATAGGTTAACATCGTTGTCTTTTCATTTCCTCTTTAATTAATGAAAATGCTTTCATTATTAAAACCGATAAAAGGACCCCTCTAGCATGATTGAGGTTTGGTTCCCAGCCTTTAATGTAAAGTCTGTTTTAATGTGCTTAAGCCAAAATTGAATCAGTTTTTTTGTTCTCCTCTTAGAATCATTTGCTAAATTTTTGGCAAAAGATAATCCCCTAAGTCATATTTTTTTTGTCAAAAAATGTGATCTTATTAATGATAAAGAAAGAAGGTTACATTACAATGCTTATGTTAAAACAGACACAAACTGAATCTGTATCGTCCTCTTGCACTCCACCACCAAGAAAAGCAAGATGCAGTATGACAGTAAAGTGTATGACACAGTCATTCCATTAGCTGCAATCTAATATCCACTCAGACAGTTTCTATGTGTGTATCGCCATAGAGAAGGCTTAGTGACACTGGTTATGTGTAGTTATTTTCCAGTTGGCCCCTTCAGTAATGGATAGTAGGGATGTCCCGATCAGTTTTTTTTTTTAGCCCGATCCGAGTCATTTAATAATCTGCCGATACCGAGTCCTGATCCGATACTTAGCCCTACCTAATATTTTCCTAGATAAAACAGCTGCATTAAGACAAAAATCACCTGCGTCCAAGCTTTTCCTTGAGGTTTTTTCATTTTGTTGAGACAAAGTAAATACTTCCATATGGCTCTTTCTTATTCTGCGAATGCTATTGCAACATTGGCCTACCATCTTCCTTGCATTAGCGAGTGAGTCTGTGATGCTGCGCCGACCCTTGTGTACAGCAAGCTGAAGTGTGTGCACGACATAGCCCACGCTTGGTACCTCCATTGCTTTTCATATTCCTTGCGTTGTCACGTAAAATGACGTGGACCCGCTGCTTGTCTATTTCACACGGGTTCAGCATCTCTTCGATTGCCTGTTTTACAAGCTCTGCTGTATGACACCCATAAAACTTGTGAACATACTGGCACACTGTAACTCGAAAGTGGAATCAATGTAATGTAATGCCGAGATGTTAGGGCATACTGGGGATTCAAAAACTCCAGATGACGAAGAAAACCCTGATCCTCTACCACGGAGATGGGCTGGTTATCCAGAGCGATCAATTCAGTTACTTATTAGTTAGTTAATATTTTTGGCCATGTCCCTGTCTCGAGGATATTTCTCTTTCCTTTTGAAAGTGTCCGCGAGTGTTTGTTGCTTCGGTGCCTCGGCCTGTATTGCTTGAGTGAACTCGTTGTATTCCTTTGAGTGTTTGTTTTTTTATGTGCCCTATCAAATTTGTAGTATTAAATGCTGCTCTTTTGTTACCCCCTCGTGAAACGGTCATATCGCAGATGTAACATGTCGCCTTTGGACTGCTTTCGCTTATCTTATTTAAAACATCTACACACTGCAGACGTTTTATCCACAGATATGCCAGAGTAACGTTACGCGCGTCTGCGTTCCACCACAAATTGTGCTCTGACGTAAAGATCATCGGGTTTGGGTCCACGTTAAAAATTGCCGATCCCGATCAGTGAAACGATGGCCCCGATCCTAATCCGGCAGATCGGCTTGGGACATCCCTAATGGATAGGAATGGATATTTACCATTTTACAATATTGATGTAAACAACACACTGAAAGTGGAACATTGTAATGTGATTGAGGCACTGTGTTTTTAAATGGCAAACTGTTTCGCTGTGGTTACCTGGAAAAAGCCTTTCCTCCCACACAAAAAGCTTGTGTAAAAACAGCTCAGCTATAATAATCTGCCATCCACAATATCTCTGTACATTTCAGGTTACATTACAAGCTATTGCATCAGATCTCCTCCACACACACACACTCTCTCTCACACACACTCACACAACTGGTTTCTGTCTGGCTGTCCTCAAACACCTAATATGATCTCTCTATCTCAGCCTTACGAACCTGGCGATGACTGGTCGGAGCACATCAGCTCCTCGGGAAAGAAATACTATTACAACTGCAGGACAGAGGTGTCCCAGTGGGAGAAGCCCAAAGATTGGCTGGAGAGGTAGCTATAATCCCTTTACCCAAACCACTCGACTGCACTCACTTTATCAGTGTCATGTAAAAGGTTGGATATGCAGGTAACGTCTGTTTGCATCATACTTGTGTCTGTGTTTCACAGAGAACAGAGGCAAAAGGAGGCAACAAAGACTGCTGTTGTCAACAGTTTCCCCAAAGACAGGGACTACAGAAGGGAGGCTATGCAGGCATCGGCAGCCCCTGGCTTTACTGCTGCTAGTAAGTGTTACAACACACATTGTACTCATTGATCTGCTGCCACTGTTCATAAAGAACATGTCTACATAATTTGTTTCTTGGCTTGGCTGGTCGAAAATATTAAGTGCAATCCATCTTTCTCATCATCTTTCTACAAGTCTAACTTAAAGCTTTGAGCTTGAACATTATTATTGGTTGGTCAGTGATGACTATTGTTGAGCTGACCATTGCTGATGAATGCTAAGGAATGCTTACCAAAAGACTGAGACTACAGATGACTGAACATTGCATGGTGCTGTGGCTTTGAGCAACATACTGTGTCTTTGCGACAAAACAAATGCTACGGTTGATTAAGCTGAATGAACCATCACACTGGATCAATTCCATTACAGTCTTGGCCACTGAGTGTTGACAGTCGGGAGATGAAATGATTGCTTGTGAGGTGGTGAATTTGAAACGATTTTCTGCTGATCAAATCACTGCCTGTTGTCATTAAGATAACATAACTGAGCATGTGGCTGGAATCGGGACCATTGATCATGGGTTGGAATACAATACTGTTCCTGAGGTATTAATGCAAAGCCACAGCTCCTGTCAACCTGCTAACCACGTCATAAATATGCAAGGCAAAATATTGCGGATGGATTTTTGTTTCTGTTTTGTCACAGTCGTGCACGAAATTCAGTTTTTAAGCTGGATTAAAGGGAATGAGTTGTGTCTGGTCTTTGTAGGTTTCATCAAGGTTTTTTTTTTCCCCCAGGTATAGTTTTTTGGACTTGTATTGGACTCTAACCCTAGTGCCAAACAGAAAGTACTCAGCATTGCATTGCAGTAGTCACCTAACCTGATTCCTTTAGGTACAGCTGTCTTCTGTTGTCATGTTGTCACCTCTGCAACAAAGCAACGCAGAATATTTTTACTGTGCAATGCTACGCCTCAGTTGAGTTACAAATGATGACACTGAATACATGCCACTCGTCTTGAACATGTTTCTGAATAGCTATTAACCACTTCCTCTGTACTTCACCCATAATGCTTGGAGGAGGATGACCTAGTACAGTTGTGTTCATTTCATCACCAATGCTGCTGAGTCTTTGATAATATAGAAGGAGAACATACAAAGACAAAAATATAAAAACTCAAGTTCTTTCCACATTCATTCAGTTGTGGTGACGTGCCAGTCGTGCTGCCGAAGATGATGTAAATGTCTACAGCTACTGTTAAAAGTGACAAAACGCTAGCATACTGCACATAATCCTTTATAAATGCATGCTAATATGAAGACAGGGCAGGCTTTTTGATGGCTTAAGCAGGTAATAAAGACAGGTCATATGGACAGGTGAGGCTTTTCATTGGTACTTTTCTGTTACCAGTTTTAGCGTGTTGAGTTGAGGGGAATAATGCCCTGCAGTGCATACTTTATCATATTTGTTTGTTGATGATGATGATAAAATACTGAAAGATAAATGACGTTCTTAAATGTTATTTTGGGTAAATTTGTTGTTTAGATTGAGTAATAAAAAAAATAAACAATAGATTAATTGATAAGAAATAATCATTAGGTGAAGCCTTATTATGCAGACTGCAGCATGACCTCAGTATATGCATACATACATGGGTAAAAAAACATCACTATTAATCAGCTGAATATTTAGCTATGCTTTCATGAATTCTGCATCGATTCTCATTAAGTATAACCACACTAACGACAAACAACAAACGCCATTGCCGCTCGGAGCAAGGTCTGTGTGTCTTTGTCTATGCCGGCGTGTGTTAAGTGACAGACAGGCAGTGAGAGCCCGCCCCGCCTCTGGCACAGGACAGGCTCCAACACAGAGTTCTCTGTTCAGGATCGGGGAAAACCCTTCATAGACAAATGCCTTACTTTTTCCAATACCATTAGCAGAAATGATAACGAAGCTTATTGCAGTGTTTCTCACACATTGACTAATTTGTGGTGGTGCGCCACAGAATCAAGACCAACTGCCACACATTGCGTTTCGTTTTTTTTTTTTAGTGCTACTATCCGTTCGGCTGCATTTCTTTTCCCTGCTCTCCCTCCGTCTCTCTGTCACTCACGCGTGTCACACTCACAGCCCCTCCCCTTCGTGTGTCTCCATGAAAACGACATCATCCGTTGAAAATGATAACGTGGAAGCTTGATGTTTGGTGCAGACGGCTGGCGAAAGTCACGAGTTCACGAAAGTTTGTATCTGTGCGTGCTGCAGCCTGTGTCAGGTTATACAGGGCATCACAACAGTGACTGACTAAACTGTACACGTGAAGGCACATTACAGATTATGGTTGCATTTCCACAACGATACACACAGTGTTAGTCAATGCTTTGGGACGCTCAAAGCCACTCCAGAGGCTGATTTAATGCTTTGTAGAGACTTTTCATTGTCCATTTTCACTGTTACTAACTAGGAAACCGTATTGCTCCCGTACATTAGATCTAAATATTGTGGAAGGATTCTTCTCTGATCTTTCATTTGTGTTTGCGATTCAGATGGCAACATAATCGCTCGGAGTGAAGTTAAGAGGCCATGCTACAAAGCAAATTTGATTGACACAACTTTCTACAATCACCAAAATTGATCGTTCAAGTTGCTCTGTGTATATTTTTGACCTAACAGATTTGGTCACATTTTCAGACGACGTATGATAGATTAATCGTTGAACAGACAAAGTAGTATGCATTTAACTCATTCCATCAAAGAAAATCAGATGTAGAAATCATTTAAACTCAAGACTGCCATGATATACATGTTCTTTACAAGTGTATGTAAACTTTTGACCACGACTGTATGTTGTGAAACCACCAAACACGCATCTCAACAATATGATGTGTACCGTCATGCCTCTTTTTGTTCCACGACGTTGGCATGCTGTATGAAAATACATGCTGGAGTGGCATCATGTCGGCGCTGCTTGGTTCAGTGTGAACTAAGGCATTGTAGAGGCGAGACATCGTTGCGAAGCTATTGCGGAATCTGTCTGAAAAAGGCTTCTTGTTAAAGGTCACAGGGCATACCGAACCAAGGAAGTCACCTACTGGACCGAGTGTCCTGTACATGAGGTTCTGGCAAATGCACATACCGTTTCACCCCTAGTTTACATGGCTTGATTGACTTTTCTTATTTTCAGTGACATGTATTACACACTGGCATTTTAAATTCAGATTGCCGTTGTCAGCTACTGACCCATTCTGCTCTGCCGTCATGCTTCTGCCACAGTAGGTTAAGCATGCCGGTCCTACAGTGATGGTCGGCATCCACGGAGGATTTTTAAACTGGTGCACAATACCAAACTGAGTGAATGCACATGATGGTAAACATTACAATCCAGAGTGGGTTCGGTCATTCATGCTGCAGCTTATATATTGGCCACACAACATGATGTTGGGCTACGCTGCTAAAGTTGAGTTTCTATCAACTTTTTCTTTGCTGCTGGCTGCATTTTTTTTTTCCCCAGAGACCAGCACCACCACAGCCAAAACAGACCACCCTCATTAAAATGTATGGGAAAACCTGTGTTTTTGCCTCCAGATTTGATGTGAATCCAGTGATTGTCTTGTGACAGAATCTAATGTGCCTCTGTTGATCTCGTCCTTCCTGCTTTCTTCAGAGTCAGCCCAGGTGGAGAAGCCCGCAGCGACCCTTGCCTCCCAGTCATCATCCTCAGGCTCAGGGAGCTTGAACCCTTCATCAGGGCCCCCTGGATCATCTGCCTCTACGGTGCCCGTGTCCCCAGTCCTGCAGTCCCCCACCCCTCCACTACTTCAAGACCCCACTCTGCTTCGCCAGCTTCTCCCAGCACTTCAGACTGCCCTGCAGTTAAACAATGCTAGCGTGGACATGGCGAAAATCAACGAAGGTAAAAAAACATTGTGTTTCGTGAGCACTAGTTACAAGGGTACAATTATACGCTCTATGTCCTGCTGTCAGCCTCGGGTCTGACTGCTCAGTGTTGGACCTGCACTTGAGTTTGCAGCCATGAGAAAATTTTGGACACAAAAGGTGCAAGGTGTTCAGATGCTGTTTGACCATTCAGCAAGTACTTCTGTTGAAGTCACTAGCTCCTTTTAGCCAGTGCTGTTTGTGACGAGCTCCTTAATCTCACCATTCATGAATAACATTTGGTGTTGTGCCAACACTGATTGAAAAACTTGTATGTGGCACCTCATGCATCTTGACTGTCTGAATCTTAGTTAAATGTTCCAACCCAAGAAGTAGCACTACATACACAGATCAGCCATAACATTATAACCACCACCAATATTGTGTAAGTTCCCTTTTTGTCGCCTGAGCAGCTTTGACCTGTTGAGTCATGGACCTCCACAAGACCTCTGAAAGTGTGCCCTGGTGTCTGGCACCAAGACATTAGAGGCAGATCCGCTAAGTATTGTAAGTTTTAAGGTGGTGCCTCCATGGATCGGAGCAAATCCCACAGATGCTCATTTGGATTGACATCTGGGGCATTTGGAGGCCAAGTCAATACCTTGAACTTTTTGTGTTCCTCAAACCATTCCTGAACCATTTTTGCAGTGTGGTAGGGTGAATTATCTTGCTGAGAGAGGCCACTGCCATGAGGGAATACTGTTTCCATGAAGGGGGTTAGACTAAGACTGCAGATGTATTGGCACATGCTCTACTCAGATCAGGTAGTGGTATGGCATTACAGTTAAATGGTACTGACAACAGTTTCGTAGAGAAATACACCATGAACATGGTTGTGGTTTATATTTGACCAGCACTCGCCAGTGTAAAGGTTTGATCAGAGTTTTTTCTTTTTTCAGCCTTCAGTTTCACTATGCAGGAAACATATGGCTGCCAGTTCTGGTCCCCATACTTCACATATTTTAGCATACTGTTTAGCTGAAATAGAGAAAGAATTTCAGGCAAGAAATAGGCACTACAGTAACTGACTTTTGTTTTATTGTTTATCAGCCCTGCCTTGTTCAGACAGTTTGATCAAAGTTTGTTGTGAACTGCCATACTCGATCTGAAAGTCTCTCGATGCGACCGCACTCTTTGTGTCCGTCAATGCACTGATACAAAATGCCAAAAAGAGACTTTGGAGGCTTTTACTATCACTGGAGTCTGGGGCTTTGGGTGCAGGCAATTGGTAATTCTAAATGCTGTATCATAGGCAGCTGGACTTGTTTGTTTCTTGAAGATGATTCACCTCTCATCCAAGAGCCTCTTCAGTTTTAACTAACTTGAGGGGATGTGCAGGCTGAACAACCCTGTGTAGGAATTTGCTAATTCAAAAATATACATGCAGCAACTTCTATGATCAATTTTGGTGATTTTAGAAAGTTGTGTCAATCGGATTTGCTTTGTAGCATGGTCTCTTAACTTCTTTTGAGTGATTATGATTGTTAATTGTTGACTTTTTTGGGCCCCATTTAAACAGGGCTTGTATGATACACCCATTAGACTCAGCCACAAACACTACATGGGAAAGTCTATGGAGCTCAGCATTGATCTGAAATGGCACATTATTGATTTGGACAAGTCAAGAAAGTCACTTGGAGCCGTTCAAAGCACTTACAGGTTCTAAGATCATGTGTGCAAGCAAGTGTTTGTAAGAATAAAGTGTATGGCACAGTTGTGTCACTGCTGTGATCAGGAAGACAACACAAACTATCACCTGCTGCTTTCACCCAAAAGCATGTCCACAATGAATTAGAAGCTGCTGGGAGAAAGGTGTCAGTGTCCACAGTTGAGCGTGTTTTGCATTTCCATGGGCTAAAAGGCTGCCGTGTGAGAAAAAAGCCCTCGCTCCAGATGCAGCATCTTAAAGCTTGACGGAAATTTGCTTTAAGGTGGATGTCTGTGGATTGATCAAAAGTGCCTTATGAAGTGAAAATGGCCAAGGGACATTTAACCAAATACTGTATGAATATTTTTAACCCAGCAGATTTGGTCACATTTTCAGAAGACCTATAATGAATTCATTATTGAAACAAACTTCATGAATGTTTTTTCTGAGAAAGTAGTGTGTGGTCCACTCATTCCATCACAGAACATGTATGTAACAGTCTTGAGTTCCAATGATTTCTACAACACTCATTTTTCTATGTACCTAAGTGCCTGTAAACCTTTGACCTCTGACTGTATGGTTAATGCTTTGATTGTTTCCCATTAATTAACGAGACTCTGGCAGACCACTATAGTCTTAAGTTGCTGCACAATAGTCTCAAAATTGTTTTTAACTTGTCATAAATAGTGCTGGAGATTTATGACAAGTGAACGTTGAACATTTAGCGCTGTTGCTTCAGCGTCTTTAACTCCGTCAGTTGTCCCCTGCTGTACATACACATACTCCGCAGTACATAGTCTCTATCTCTATCTCTGTTTTATTTACCAGCCACTTCCACATACCAAATTCCAAATACAGCTTACGTTATTGATTACATTTGATAAATGTCAACCGGCAGCATGTTAATGAACCGCAGCTTGGAATGACAAAGCTGTTGCGCTCGTACATGCATTCACCTGCGCATGCACGCAATGACAGTTGCATTTTCCAGCAGCAACCTCAACCATACAGATCAGACAATATACAGTTAAGATGGCACTGAAGGGCACTCACAATTTTAAAACAAGATTATCTAGTCTCTCTCGTCAACGTTTAGTTACAGGTCAGGACTAACAGGCTGCAAGATTAAACACAAGATTGATAGTACCAATTCACTTTATCTAATAGGCTTGTGCTAACATTGTATAGCCAGCACTGTGTAGTAAAGTCAACTGTGAGCACTGGTCTGATCACCAGGCAGCAGAGCCAAAGCTTTGTGTCATATTTGATTATTTTCTACATTTTATATTCTCCATAATTTCTCATTTATTTATGAAATAGCCTCTTAATTGTCCTCTCAAAATGCACCAGATCAATACATTTAACTATAAAACGTGGAACATTTTCTAACTAGTGTGAGGTCCACCCACCATGGTCTCATGTAATCCTTACATGAAACACTGTGCTTTACTCTTTTGTGTTCGAATTGGTCTGGAAATGAGGTGTTATTAGCGAGAAAAACATCTTATAACTTCAGTTTCTAAAGTTTTAAGATGGAGTTGTCAAATTGTCTAAGCTTTACTGACAAGTAAGTTTCTAAATTCACAAAAAGGTGTCCTCCTCTATTGATATGCCCTAATCGCAGGTGTGTTAATTAACCTAGATATGAAACATCCACGAGAAAAATCATATACAGTTTATTGTTTGAGATAAAACTCAGCCCTCTCCGTATATCCTCTCCTCTGTTCCCCTCTCCCCCTCTCCTCCACTACGGTCTCTCTCCTCCACTCCTGTAATTGATCAATAAAATTCAGCAGCGGCGGTCATATTTCAGCAGCTCAGGTGCACCGTTGCTAGCTGCATATAGGGGAAACAAAAACATTTTTAATAAAATAAATGTCTGTGCAGGACAAGAAAGAAAAGAAACATGGGGAAAAATAGATAGTTTATGATAATGCAACATCAGCATATCATCTTTCTAAACATCATCCCATACCAGCCAAATCAAAGTACTGTGTCCTGAGTGGAAACATGCTGGCTCAGTTTCTTTGACATTTGCCTGCTCAAACTAAATTCAGTTTTTATAGAACTTTTTTATATAGAACACCTTATTGAATCTGACTGAACTTTTCTGTGATGCAGAGCAGAAACCAATATATCAGTGTACAAGCTAACGGTGTGTCTGTTTGTCTTTCTCCAGTTCTCACAGCTGCTGTCACACAAGCTTCATTACAGTCGATGCTCCATAAGATCCTCACTGCTGGACCATCAGCTTTCAATATCACTACTATCCTCTCTCAAGCTGCTCAACTCTCCAACCAAGGTAAACGAAGCATGTCTGTTCCACCTCTGTGGACAGATGTAGTCTGTGTGTTTTTTTTATATACCTTCTGGGTTTCCTGTATTTTCCCTGTGCATCAAATGGTTTTGGTGAAGAGTATCAGCCAGCAGAGAATCCATTTCCTGACTTGTATATATGACATTTACAGTCTTAAAGATTTAATTGATCAGCTATGTGCTGTAATGTGGTGGTTTTCCTGCTGAGGGTTGAATGTAGTATATCATATTGACCGCCTTTCCTGTTGTTTGTGTACCTCAAGCAGCTCAGCAATCGAACCAGTCGCCGATGTCGTTAACATCAGACGCCTCATCGCCCAGGTCGTATGTTTCTCCACGGATCAGCACACCGCAGTCAAACGCCGGTCCCCACAAGCCCCTCCTCAGCTCGCAGCCTGCTATCTCGCAGCCAAAAGTAAGGGACAAAAACTCAGCATTTAACAAGCTTATGCATTAGCCAGTTGGGTGGGAAAAGAAGACGGCTGGATTGATTTTGGGACAATTTCCTGAGGACTGTCTCTTATAAGTGAACATTTTTTTCAGTAATGCATGTTTTTACAAATGACGGAGGCTCTGATGAATGCCTGGAAGGGAATATATTTTAAATATGTGTAAACTTGTATCTGCGTAGAGTATCTTTTTTTTAATGCAGTGTTTGTAACTTGCTGTGTTTAGGCGAGCACGCAGTCGGCGAAGCAGGCGTCTCACCCCCAGCCCACATCCCAGCAGCCCCTCACCAGCGATAAGCAGCACAGTCACGATGCCTCTACGGCCTCCCCACGCAACCTGCAGCGCCAAGGGTAAGTACAACGCCGCGACAAGTTAAAGAAGAATAGGCAACATGAGAAGTAACATGATGGGCAGCCATGGACAGTAGTTGAGAGCATTTGCTAAAAACGCAGATCTTTCATTGTATTTGGGTCCTGAGATGGCCAAGTCTGATACATGTAGTATATTTATTGTTGGCTGTATGGAATTAAACTGTAGCTCTTGGACTGCTGAATTATTTGTTAAACTGTAAGTGAAGGACTTGAATTGATGGTGTCAGCATCCTTTTTATTGGGAATCTTGATCCCTAGCTCATTTTTCCAAACAGCATACCTTCTATAATAGCAGTGAGGGCTGACAGGTTATAGTGAGCCGAAGGGGAGTTTCTGATTTGCAGAAAAAAGAAGGAATTACTCCTCAGGAGTTAATACATTTCTTACCACTGGGCAAATAAACACTGGTTCAGTACTGGCTAACTGGCTAAGTATTTATTCACTTTGCTAGTATTGTCTCTTCAAACACAATGCTGCACTGTTACGGTGAGTGGACCGTAGCATGATATGAAATGTTTAACCTTTATAGCTGCATCTCACTGTGAAGCGCAACACTGTGTGACCCGGTGCGACTGATTTTAAAACAACGCTCTCACCTTCATTGAGTGAAACTGAGCGTAACTGAGAAACCAGACATAGTTTCCATCACAGAAGTAGATCATGACATCGTGCTGTTTACTGTAAGTTCAGTCATGCTCTTCACTGATCAGAGCAGTGATCAGCCTCCCTGTCTGCGACAGAGCCCTTCAGTGTTGGTTGGATATTACACATGATCAGTTAGTGCTGTGAGTGGGGACAGTGAGGGAGACTACAGAGTGTATAGGTATATAATCATTGCTTGTATGTATTATAGTATACTATACAGAATAGTATTAGTAGTATAATAAGTAAGTCTAATAAAACCGCACATTTTTTCTTTGAAGGAGCCAAGTTAGTAGTTGGTTTTAATTATTTATTTTGGTAAGACCTAGCAGGGCTAACAGAAAAACATACATTGTTGTTGTTGTTAAAGGTGCTTGGATTTTTTGGGCCAATCACTGGAAGCATTATCAGCTGATACCAATCAATGATCAGAAGGATGTTTTTCACTTTATTGACATCTATAGTTATTTTTAGTGGCATACTAAAATCATTAAAAATGTTTAGGAAATAATTATATTTTAATAATTTTACATCGATTCAAAGAAATAAGTTCAAAACAAAATAAAAATGTTATCTGTAATCTGTCTCCATCTCACTTGTACTGAGGTCTTTGTGCCGTGAAGCAACTGCTCCACCACCTGGTCACTGCCTGTACCTGGTTACTTCAGATTGATAAAATGTACACAGGGGCTAAGTGCCAGTAAGTTAGTAAGTACTTTGAGTTACAAACTACTCAGGTACTCAGCTAAAGTGCATCAGTACATTTAATGTAAACTTGTCACATTTAACTGCAGTTCAGCTCAACACATCATCTTCTTCTGAACAGAAACTCTCAGTTCTGCTGTGTTTAGCTCCACTGTAAGCTAATCGCTCTGTGAGATGCGTGTATATTAACAGAGGGTTAACGAAGACCTTTTTTTTTGATCAGCTGTAGTGAATCTCCAGTGATCACGTGTTGAAAGAAAGGAATTTGGCGTCCTAACGTTGCTGCTGTTTGATTGGTCTGGTTTGTGACAGGTCAGCCAGTGTCTTCATAAACAACATGTCTCGATGCTGACATGCCTTTTCCACGTGTGTTCGTTGCAGAAGTC
Source organism: Lagodon rhomboides (assembly GCA_039737535.1). NCBI lineage: Eukaryota > Metazoa > Chordata > Actinopteri > Spariformes > Sparidae > Lagodon > Lagodon rhomboides. The sequence goes on along the minus strand of CM077803.1, from coordinate 7,418,924 downwards.
AGAGGAGTCCCTCTCCAGGTCCCAACCATGTCACCTCCAGCAGCAGCAACGCTCCCAACTCTGCCTCGGCTCCCCCCACCGCCTCAGCAGCCCGGCCCTCCTGCTCCTTCACCCCCACCCTCGCCGCACACTTCAATGAGAATCTTATCAAACATGTACATGGTTGGCCTGCTGAACATGCAGAGAAACAGGTTTGTCCCGTCACATTTGACCTCATTTCTCTTGGTGGGATTACAAATGTAATTTTGGCAACAGCCATTAAAATAAAATCTGTGTGTGGCATGTTATCAAGGCATCAAGACTTCGTGAAGAGGCTCACACCATGGGGAGCATCTGTATGTCTGAGAACTGCACCGAGCTCAAAAACCTGCGGTCCTTGGTCAGAGTCTGTGAAATACAAGCAACATTGCGTGAGCAGAGGTGAGGTTCAGTTCTAGCATTCAAAGAATACCTCAATCCAAGTACAAACACTTAAAGCAACTGTTGTGTCTGTCTTTCCCACAGGATACTGTTTCTGAGACAGCAAATCAAAGAACTTGAAAAGTTGAAGAATCAGAATTCCTTCATGGTCTGAGAACTTCTGGTTGCGAGTCGAAAGCGGGGCGCTGAGGGGGAAAGGGGGAAGACCCATTGCACATAGTTGGAAGCTGAAGGGGGAGAGCAGTTGATCAGTTGCTCTTGAGCCCAGTCTCAACACACACAGGAGCTGCAGTCGGGTTGGCTTTGGACCGTTGGGCTGGGAGAACCAAGGGGGAGACATGAAGAGCTGTTGTGGGAGGAGGAGGAGGAGGAGGAGGAGGCGGAAGGGTGGGGTGGTTTACAAGACTCGTTTTTTGTAAAGACCCACGGCGGGAATAAAAAATGTAGATTTCTTGTAGATGTTATTATCTATGTTGTAAATATGTTTTGTAGATTGAAGCCATGGAAAGCCATGCCTATCAAAGCTTTTGACATCCAAACTAATCAACGTCGAGGCGGCTACATTCATTAGCTCGCCTTTTCCGTCATGTTAACTCATCTGCAGTCTTCAAGCTTCATTTTGTCATAGATAATTGAATCATCGAGCGAGTGTGACCTGCATGTAAAACAGAGGAGGATGTTTGAAGCCATTTATTTACACAGAAGCCTAGCATAAAGCATAACACACTGGTGTCAACGTCGTTTCTTTTTTTTTTCTCTCTCAAATATCGGTAATCTGAGTACTCTGTCTAGTTTTCTCTTCCTGTAACCTCGACTCAGGCGTGGCAAACATCCCCTCTCTGCAGGTCCGTCATGGCTGCTCACAATGGTTCAGTGATCTGTTCGCAGCTTCTGGTGGCCCTGCATGTCCCAGTCTGAAAAAAAAAAAAAACAGTGCCTGGTGGTGTGGTGGAGTGAGTGATTTATAAAAAATAATAAAAAAAGAAGAGATGTGACGCCGTGCTGCTTTGGACCATTCCCACTCCCCCTCCCCCCCCGGCCTCAGCCCTGCCCTGCCACACTCTCAACACTTCACACCCTCCTTGTAGTTTTTCTTTCTCCCCCTTTTGTGTTCCAACAATTTTTTGTTCCTCTTTTTTCCCTCCTGGTTCATTCCTTTGTACAGTCGCTAACATTACAAGTGGAGTTTTAAGAAAGAGGACACAGAATTAAAAAAAAAGGTTTTATTTATAAGAGTTGTAGTAACGAGCAGTGACATCCACACGTTTTTAAATTCACACCCGGTTAAGGTGCGGCGTATTACGGCTACGGCAGATGTGTGTGGATCGCCTCTTTGTGTCAGAGCAGGGCAAACAGGAGGTCACAAGGTCAAATGTGAAATGTATGTATTGTAATAAACATGTGCAACTAAAGCGAGCACTGGTTACTTTATTGGAGTTTCTAGGTTTGGTTCATTACGCTAGTGCCTTGTTGAAAGTCTTAAGTGTCACGGCCTCGCTCACCTCCCGTTTTCTTAAACTCCTTTTTGACGACCAGACGAGATGTTTGACAAAGCGTGCCGTTGCACAGGGTTTGTTTCTCCAGCACGTCCCGTCCCTCTTGATTGGTTTTGTTCCTCACCGTTGAAGAAGAGCAGGGTACTCGGCTGCAAGGGTCCGTTTTTATTTCCACCATACTATCTATTGAGTCTATAGCTGAACTGCACCACACATTCAGTAAAGGTGACCACATCATTGCTTTGTATATTGTTTCCTGAAGTATATTGACAAATGAAATAAAATATGCCTCTCCAGGGCCACGTTGTTCTTCAGTTTGTGATGGTCCCCTTAGCTTTGAGTCCTCGTCTCCTCACCTTGAGAAAGGATGGTTTTAAGCAGCATGGGTTTTTTTTCTAGAGGTTTTTTATAGTAGAAAAAGCCTGGCATTAGTTTAAAACATCAGTTTAAATGAAAGTAATTCTTCTAAAACTTTATTCAGATGTTTTTTTTATTCTAATTTAATTGGAATAGATAAACCAATAACTTATTAATGCATTAAGTGTAACATTAGCTAGATTAATAAATCTGGTTAATTAAAAAAAACAATATATTTCCTGGGTAAAACTGAGCGAGCTCTCCTGTACTGATCTACAGGTTAATGTGTGGACTCTGCTGCCCCCTGCTGGTCGTTATGACAGTCTGACCCCTGTTTGATCTGATAATACTAATCTTATAAAGACAAGTGTCTCCTGGAATGTCCTCCAGTCTAGACTTGCAAAGCCACTTTATTCGCATTCAGACGTTGTGAAACCGACGGTCACTACACAGATGGTTTCACATCGTTATGAGAGAAGTTTTGTGTTAATGTGTCAACGTGTAATGTGTTGAACTTAAAGCAGCTATAAAGAAAAATGCTATCAGAGCTCAAAAAAGAGGGAAGCCAGGAAGCCAATTTGGATTCTCCCATCTATTTCAGACAGAAGGGACAGCCACTGTCGGTATTTTACAATCGCTCTTGTTTAAATGTGCAAAACTATTAATGAATTTAGAACAACTGACTTGCTAAACTTGTACCACAAAGATCCCGATACACATGTATTTAGGCATGCAAAAATTGATCTAACCTGTTTGTTTTTTTTAACACGTTAAAATCTTTAATAGGCCACATGCTCCTCCCTCATTCTGAAGTATTGCAGAATCTACAAATATGAAAATACTTTTCATTTCAAAAGTTTAACAGCTGGTTTTATTGTGTGTGTTTTATGATATGTCAGGTGAACATCAGGAGTGTAGCTTTATGAGCCAGTGTGTGGTTAATGTTTTCCCTCTCCAGTCTCGGTCCCCGGTCGTACCACCTTATACCAACAGAGAGCAGCACAGTGATTGTTTTTGTGTGTCTGTAATGTGGAGATGAACTGGGAGATCCAGTTGAAAGCGCTGATGTTTGTCTCTCACACGTTATTTCATGCAGTAGACATGCCAGGGAGATATTTCTAACTTTTAAGTTAACAAAAACAAAAAGAGAGAAAATGACTCCACATGTAAACAGACTGTATTATAACTTTATTTCTTGCATTTTTATAAGAAAAATTGTTTGTAATACATGTGTAGAAAAAGTGGAGCAATGTTTTGTTTTTCATCCTTGAACAGTTCTATAGTAATGACTTGAGGGATTTTCACAAAGACTTTTTTTTTACAGACACAAGTCATTTTTCATGTATTTTGAGATACTGAAAGCTATATACTTAGAATTTATAAAAAATAATTACATAAAAAATAAATAAATAAAAAGAACAGATGCCAAAAATGAACCAAAGTAAGCCGACACATTGATATGGTTGATGGATGATTTTCAAATTCAGGATGATTACTGGAACTTCAGTGTAGAACATCTGCTCGGAACAGATAAAATCCCCATTGAGTGGCGTCTTGACAGAGAAAAGTTGGGTTATCAGAGTTTTGCCCGCTTGCACAGCCTTGCCTACATGTACCAGCATGCACCGCGTGCAGCCTTCCCGACGCTCGTGAAGGTGGGCGTTTGGAGAGGGGCTGTGTCGAAAATCATCTGAAATAAGTTAGCCACGTCTCTGCTGGTGAAGAGGAGGAAGAGGAAGAACATGATAGTAGTTTTTCATAGTCTTTATTCTTATAATATCACATAGGCTTTATATTTGGTAGTGTTTTATAACACACAGCTTATTTAGTGTCCTTTAGATCTCAGTCCAGTGAGGAAAATGTGAATGTATGACATTGTTCACAATAAAAAATTGTAGTAAAACTTGAGTGAATACAGAAACATTACAAATGAACATTTACTGATGACCTGCCGTGCACAGCCTGTCACTGCAGGTCAGAGGTCAAGCAACACTAGAATGAGAAGTGTGCACATTTCTGCTCTGCGTACCATCCTGTGGGATTCATAATGATTTAAAAATAACCATCAAACGAACGGGACTCAACATGTGGCTCGCTGACATCACTGCACAGCTGCGCGCATGAGGAATATTAATATGTCAGGTTTATTGCCTGTGGTCTGTCTGCTGAGAGGACAGTTCGTCCAACATGTGCTTAGTACCTTGAATGAAGTGGCTTTATGTTTATTAATTACAATAAGCTCAAGTGTTATAACATACTTTCTAAATATATTTAAATCATATAACACAGAATGCTCACTCAGTGGTCATGTTTCCTCTCGGGCCTGCTGGTCTTTTTTTTTTTTTAATCTTTAGCATCCTGGATACCCAGAGGTGGAGACTTAAGATCCAAACTGGAAATGACCTGTACTTCTTTCAAGTACCAGAGACATCACTCTTTAGTGTGTCCCTAAATTCCGATAGATGGAGATTAAGGTTGAAAATTGGCAAAGTTACCCTTTAACGTTATTTTGTCAAACTCCTGTTTCCGAGGGCCAGTCTCATGTTCAAGACCAAGCTTATTTATCTGTATAGTTATCGATGGAGAATTCACATTTGACCAGTTTAACACCAAAAACAGCTTCTTCCTCCAGAACTGTAATATTACAGGATTGAAAAGCTTTAGAAACTGTATGAAAAGAACTGGACTGGTAGGATAAGGAGAAGGAGGCCAGATTTTTCAGTTCATACTTCTATATTGTCAGGCACTGATGATACAAGCAGCACACAGAGACAGAGCTTGATCAGTGATCCACTCCTGGAGATCAAACGCAGATTATCTACAAAGTCATCTGTGTGTGTGTGTTTGGCCGAGAGAAAGGAGTGCTGCTGAATTAACTCGTCACATGAAACAAGTGGAACACAAATGGTGGATGCCGTCACCGCAAACACGAGTCGCTCCGTTATCTCGTACAGAGAGCAAAACAGATCAGGGAGGACGGACGGAGACGGTCTGCTCGTCTCTCCACAGAAACTGGATACGGCTCACATCAAAGAGAGGAAGCCCGGAGGTGTCGGAGGAAGTCCTGTCTGCCCCGGTGTGTGTCCTCACGTGGCACAGGTTCCACGTCTTCTTTTTTTTTTTATCTTCAAACTGGGGACGTTTGTGTCATTCTGACCACTCAGACCTCCTTTGAAGGCCGGCTGCAGAGCTGTTCTTGTATTTGATGTTCAATTTAAACCCTAAGTAGACTTGACCTCCACTCCTCCTCCTCCACCCTCCCCTCCCACCATTTTTCAGCAGCGGCCTAGCCATCGTTGGCCCAGCAGTAGGGTCGTAGAGGGCTTTTGTTATGCAAAGCCCCTACTGTCTGCGCCCGGTCACACCTACGAGCGTCTCCTAATGCGTGAAAGCAGACACAACCTGACGGTGTAATCCTCCACTAAAAGGCCACTTACATGACTCTCCCCCGCCCTTGTTGAAAGCAGACACACTGGTGTGTTTTCTTACTGGGATGGGCGCAGGTCCGCCTCATCAGCTCATGTCAGCGGCGGTGTAGGGATGTATTTCTCCTTCTGTTTTCCACCAAACAACCCAAATGATGTCATGGTGATTTTTGACGCACAACCCAAAATACAAAATTGAAGGTGTAAGAGATAAATGGAAATTGAAAAAAAAAAAGTTATTACTTTTGTATAATTACACACCTTTGATTCCATCACACATCCAACTTTTGACATTGTGAACAAAAGCTTGCACGCCGTGTTCCAACATTATCAGCGACAGCCTCTGATCTGGTGATTTGTCTTCTCTGTTGTTTTTTGTCAATCGATGATGACACAGTTTACCCTGCAGGACATCAGGGATATGCCTTGCACAGCTTTTTAGCAGGAATTTTTGTTGCTTAAATGCCAGAAGTCCCTATATTTACAACCAGAAACAAGGGAATGAATTTAGTGCTGTGGCTTAATGTTTTTGCACAGGGGACTCCGATGACGGGTAAAACTTGCAGGAAACTATGATGACTGGTTTAAAAAAAAACTGCACAAAAGTATGGTGATCGGTTGAAATTGCAAAACATTTATTCACCAGCTGCGATTGAAACATTGCACCTTCCTGGAGGGCCACTTTTGACCACCAGATGGTGATGTTTAACCATCCATTGAGAGTAAAGGAGGGTTAAGAGATGAGCACAGATGAAGGTTCTACTCTCAGTTAAGTAGAGTCTGCTCATCTTTAACAGTTTATGTCAAATGTTGTAAATATCTGATCATTTAGCAGCTACAACCATAAAGAACCTCACTTTACGCCATGGAGCCACATGGAGCCATGTGGGCCCAGGCCCTCAGTCTACCTGTGGGCGAGAGGACACAGTTCCACCCAGTATCACAGAAACCGATGAAGACTTTAGGGAGGCCGTTGCTCAAGCTGATGACCAGTAATCCAGCGTAAAAACCAGTACTTGTGTCGGACTCCCAGCCTTTCATGCAGTCCCTCAGCATGAATGATGTCACGCCAGTCGTGGACTGGCGCCGCTGTGGAATTGCAGATAATTACGGTAATTGTAGTGAGCAGTTTTCCCTCTGTTCCCTGGAGCAGTGTCCTCATCCTGTTGTCTGTCGGGCCCGGTGAAGGCCTGTAGGTTTCAGCTGTTTTCTCACAGGTATGAGCTCTGAAGACACACCCGGTCTGCTCCAATGACACTGTTATTCTTCTCCAACATGTAGATAAATAATAATAATAATAATAATAATAATAATAATAATAATAATAATAATAATAATAATAATAAATATATTAAACTATATAAAATATATATGTAGGTTCAGTAACTCTGCATTTGTGTGCGCTTCAAAGTCTACATTTTTGCTGATGGCACCGATACAGATCGCGCGCGCACGTGTGTTTTACATTGCCACTCTGTTAGAAAGCAATTGTGTGTGCGCGCGCGTGCATGTCTGTGTGTGTGTGTCTGTGTCGTCTCGGTGGCGCCATGCGCCTTTTTGGCTTGCTAATTTCTCCAGGCGGCTGTCCGCTCCTCCTCCTCCTCCCAGCGGCGGCGGCAGCAGCAGTCTGGTAGCCTGAAGGGGAAGCGGTCGAGCGGCGGCGTCAACGTGGCTGCTCGCAGGATGACACTGCAGGTAGCTGCTCTGCTGCTGCCGGCCGGCTTCACTTAGCGCAGACACACTCAACTGCCAATGTGAAATGTAATTAATGGACCCGGGACGGATTACACACCTAAGAGCTGTAACCTTATTTTTTATTTTTTTACAATGTCAGTAATATCCCTTGACTGAATTATCTGTCAGCATGATCTTCACTGTAGGGATCTGTTTGAGTTGTGTGTTCAGCTGCGTTGTGTAATCCTGCTGGGTTTTTTTTTTTCTAATTTTGGTGGGTTGTGTCACGAAGCCACGTATTTCGTCACTTTTCTGTGTAAATGCACAAGTTAGACAATCAGCAAGGGGGCGATTTTAAGATGATTTCGCATCAAACGAGGGCTTAAACTATGAGTTTGGTAATGCACATATTAAAATATCTACATATTTGATATCTCAATATTAAAATAGCGAGCCAACAGTGAGCTCAATGTCTGAACTACTGTGACAGTGCACTCAGGTGACACTATCAGCGGATCGGTGAGTAAGGGTTGTATTCACATCGGCCTGAGCTGAGCCATCAAGTTGGAGAGTGACAGGCGGAATGAAACCGGAACACGGGTCAATGAAAATAATACGTTTTTCATATCAGGTAAAAAAAAAAAGAACAATTCATGATTAAAAGTATCCATAACAATGACTTAAAGTGGAAAGTGAGGCATTCTTGCAAATATATCAAGTGAAAATACAGCTGAGAATTAAAGAGTGGCCAAATATGTGTGTTTCCTGAAGAAAAAGGCACATTAAGCGTGGGTAGCCTATAACTGTGTGTGGCGACAGAGGTCCTGGTCTAATATATTAACAGATCAAATAATACTATCTTGTCATTTGCCATCTGTGTTAAACAGAAGTGATGTAACTGTACTGGCTTAACACAGAGAGTCTTGCACTCCTGCACTAATGTCCAACAAAACAGTAGGCCAAACATTCAATTCTTGTCTATTTTATTTTATTTTATTTTACAAAACATGGGCTACCTTGTGTTTAAAACGCAACTCATCACATCACCGCGTTTATGTTCTTGATCATAATTTTGTATATTGATTTTTCTTAATTTATTAGCCTTTACTGTTAATTATTTTCCATTTCAAAATGTTTACAGATGCATTTCTTCTATCTAAACTGCCTCTGCGGTTGACATGGAGTTTGGCTGTGCAAATAAACTGCCCTCGTCTTATTTTGAAAAGCTGCACCAGTGCGTAGCGGTACGTCTTTGGAACTGATTTTCTCTCTCCCTCTCTCTCTCTCTCTCTCACCCTCTGCGGTCTGACCAATCACAGTCGAGGGGGCGGAGCTCCGACAGACCACAGCTATTTCTTGTGTTAAACCTTGTCCGTCCGGAGTATGCGTGCAGTCCTCGGTCCAGCGGAACCATTTTTTTTTTTGCAAACATTTCTCCGTCCAGGACTACAAAAGTGATGCTTTACCGTGACCGGCTGCTTACAGAAGCAGAGGAGGACCAGCGGTGACAACTTTATATCCATTTCCACTGTCTTTCTCCTCCTCTCTCTCTCTTTCTCCTTTTTTATTTTTTTCTACGTCGGCTAGAAGGAGAAGAAGAAGAAGGAGAAGTCGCTGTTTTGCATCCTCAGTAATGTCGGACCGCTTTTAAAAACACATTTGTGGACTTTTCCCGTCTCCATGCGGGAGAGGAAACATTTGGGAGTGAGTTTTTTTGGCCGCTGTGGATCGAGTAAGGATTGTCGGAGCCGTCGTCGCAGCGCAGGAATGCCTCATTTTTCGCCGTAGCTCCATGTAAGTCTTTTTGTCGTCCAGCTCTTCGCCCAGCGGACTGTGCCGCCGCTGTTACTGGATATACGAGGACCCCCTTCTTTTTTTTTTTTCCTTTTCGCGCAGCAATCTGGTGTAAATGGATCGCCAGTCCAGTATCATTTCCATTTGGCTACAAATGGAACTGTGTGCCATGGCTGTTCTTCTGACTAAAGGTACGGGGCTGTGGTCTCCCGGCTGGGGCATGTTTGTGAAGTTGTTCAGAACAGGATGAACAGTGTTTGGCAGCGGCGAAACACGACTCAACTTAAAGCTCCCTCAAGGCTCTCAGAGTGCTAAAGCCGACCAGTGTTCGTCTAAAATACTACTTTTAGTGACACAATAATGAAGCATTTCACAAAAAAAACCTAACAACCTGACGAGTATAGAGGCTTCTTTCCATGACAAACTTAAGTGATGCAGTTTTTTCTATTTAATCCAATTTACTCTCGGCATACTTCTTTTATTCCTTAAATCAAATCCTTAAATAACCTCAGTGGAAACACACTGAAATGATCCCAACCACAATTGACGGCTTTCTTTTTGAAGTCTTTCCATGTAGCAGTCCTGTAGTTCCCCCCATGTAGGCTACAACTCTTCTAACTTCAATACCCAAACTCTTATTGTATGATCCAATACAAGCCCTGTCTCATTTTGGCTAGCATGTTTCAGTAAAGAAAGAAAGAAGAAAGAAATCAACCAACAACTCATGTTGAAGCTGCCGTCCACAGAGCAGCGAGCAGCCGCAGTGCTCGGCCTGTTCCTCTCCCTCTCTCTCCCCCTCAAGCCACAAAGGGGCCTCTCCTTTCTAATGAAATATTCTCCAAATGACCTGCCAGGGCCCTGCTGCTCCAATCATTCACAGGGAAAACACTGATCTGATGAACGTGCTCCTGCACTGCCAGTCGGTGCATTCACACAGGCAGTAGTGGCACTGACAGGAACAAGTTCTGAAAGTTTCAGGCTCTCTCTTGTTGTTGTAGCTCAGTTTATGATTTCAGCAGATGGAAAACACAAGGCAGAACTTTTTACTGCCTTGTTTATGGAGCTATTTTTTGTTTAATTGCTCATTTTCCCCCCCAGGCAGAATACCCTATATGATTTGCTCAGAATATACACAACTTTAACTGTAACATGTATTGTTGAAGGGCAGATCCCTGGCTCAGATTAAAGTCTTAAAATAAGAAGAAGCCACGGTTGAGGTAATGAGTGGGCCCGCGTAAAAGCAAGGCAGCCTTAATGATAAGGTTCCTGGGAGCGCTTTAGATGGAACCTCATCGCCTCTCCCCCCTCCCCGTCCCGTCACGGCCGCCGCTCCTTCTGACCAGAAGTTGAAGCTTTGCGTGCAAACTGGGGGAAAGGAGACTCCTGCGCGCCCCCCTCTCTATACGAGTTTCCTATTGGGCTGAAAAAAATGACTTTGGCAAACAAACCACTAATTATAAGCTACAGGGTTCCTGTTTTATATTACACACAAAAAGGACCGCTTTGCATGGGAGGTTCTTAAATGAAGGCATATTTGCTGAATTGATGCAAAAAAAGGGACTACTCCCTTGTGGTCTTTATAGTAACCTGGCTATTTATTGCGCGGCATAGGTGAGCAAACACTTTCAAACTGACAATATAGCAGACCACAGGCTGCGTTTGAAAGGATTCAGTCTTAGTCGTAGACGTTGTTGTGTCACTGGATATCCATTCATACAAACTGAGTAAAAAGTAGGGAGGAAAACAAACGAGACAAAGCAGGAAAACTACTACTTTCTGGAAGCTGACTTGTATTTGGTGACCCTTTGAATCTTAACACGGAGCCTTGAGGGAGCTGACACGCTGCTAATATAAGTTCAGGCTGTGTTACACTCTTAAACTATCAGCCAGAATGGAGGTGTAAAGTTTTGCATTAAAGCTATAAATACATGTAATCCTGGCAGAAGTCTCACTGACTCTTCCTCTTTGCGTTTCCAGGAGAAATCCGGTGTTATTGCGACGCGCCGCACTGCGTGGCCACGGGATACATGTGCAAATCAGAACTGAACGCCTGCTTCACCAAGGTCCTGGACCCGCTCAACGCAAACTCTCCGCTCACCCACGGGTGTTTAGACCCCGTCACAAACGCAGCGGACGTCTGCAGCAGCAGCACCTCTAGGGGCGCAGACGCCCTCAGCGGGGCCTCGGTCTCGACGTTGGAGTGCTGCCACGAAGACATGTGCAACTACAGAGGCCTACACGACATGGCGCACCCCAGGGACTCGACAGGTAAAGGAGAACGCTCCCAGAGCTGAAGCTTTTTTGACTGAAAGTGAAACATAACATTCTCTTTAGCAGGTTTTAAAATGATTTACGATTCCTCCTCGGTAAATATTCAATATTTTCCTCTTTCCTGTTCCGGCTCCAGAGGCAATATGTTGAGCTGTAGGGTTCTTCAAACACTTTGCTTTATGGACACGCAGCCCCCCCCCCCATCACCCCCACCTACTTGTTTCTCTACTTCTCAGCTCGACAGGACTTCATTTGACTTTTTAATGGGCTCCAGCTCTGTGCCTGGGAAGGCAGGGAGCAGCCAGTTTACCTTAAGCACTTGGAAAGAGATCAGATATATTCTTTTTTTTATTATGTGTGCACCATGTAATTTTCCCACTGGGTAGGAATGTGCCTCGTAGAATGAATATTCCCTGACAAGTCTGCATGTTGGGCCGCACTATTAGCTCATAGAGTTATGAAAAGGTGCTCAGAGAGACGGAGGGGAAGGGGAGCCGTCCTCAGGGGATTCTCTGTTGTGGCCCCGACCAGGGCAGACCATAGTTTATTCGCTCAAATTAATATCTGGCTCTCAGTCAGGACAAGGTGACTCATTTGTTTTTGCCCCCGCTGCCCTCTCTCTCACTTCCTCGCTCTCGTCGGTTCGTCTTATTTCCTTCGTGGTTAAAGCCACGACTGGGAAAGCTTCTCATTAAGCTACAAGCAGCCATACATCCATTCAGAGACGGCCGTGGAGCATGCCGTTAAACTTGTGGTTCATTCTGTGTGCAGATCTCAGCCGCTACCAGCCGGACGGCAGCAACAGGAACCTCGTGACCCGGGTCCAGGAGCTGGCGTCGGCCAAGGAGGTCTGGTTCCGCGCGGCGGTGATCGCCGTCCCCATCGCCGGCGGCCTCATCCTGGTGCTGCTCATCATGCTGGCGCTGCGAATGCTGCGCAGCGAGAACAAGCGGCTGCAGGACCAGCGGCAGCAGATGCTGTCCCGGCTGCACTACAGCTTCCACGGCCACCACACCAAGAAGGGCCACGTGGCCAAGCTGGACCTGGAGTGCATGGTGCCGGTGACGGGCCACGAGAACTGCTGCCTGACCTGCGACAAGATGAGGCAGGCGGACCTGGGCAACGACAAGATCCTGTCTCTGGTGCACTGGGGGATGTACAGCGGCCACGGCAAGCTGGAGTTTGTATGATTCCTGCTGGACGGTCACCTCCCCACAAACAGCCAGGACTGCGGCTTTCGCTTTTCCACTTTAGAAGACATTCCCATCTTTTTCGTCCGTTGGACTTTTGGGTTTGTTTTTTGTTTTTTTTAAAAAAAAAAACCAGTGACAAAAAAAATACGAGACTGATCTCATGCCGTGTGGTTTTTGCTAGAGGAGCACTTTACTTGAAAATGAAAGGCAAAGCAACGAGGGGCTGTATTTAAAACTTGAGAGGGCAGGACTGACGCGGAGCGAGACCTCTGTCACTGCTCCTGAGGATCCTGGACTTTTACACTGCGTGCTGAAGGATTCCAAATCTGTCTTATTTGCACATTTGTAAAAAAAAAAAAAGCAAACAAAAGAGTTGTCGTTGCTTAAAACAAGAATTTTACACTGACACCAGGGTACAAAAAAAAAACTTGTCTGAGGAGTAAAAGAAAAATTCAGTGTTTGACTGTAGGTGTGCACACTCCCGTGTACGTTTCATGATTCAAGCTTATTGTAAAGATTTAAAATATATATATATTTTTTTTGTCTGATAAAACTGACTGGTGCGTGTCTTGTCCCGGGTGAATGGCCAACATCTCTCTCTGTGATCAGACTATAAGCTTGATTGTGAGTGTGAAAGAAAAACTTCCATTAAAATGTCTTTTTATTTAAATGATCATTCATTCTTGTGTTTTTGCCTTTTTAAAACGGTGACAAAGGGAAAAACTTAACACGTATGATCATAGTGTGCTGCTGACAAGTATGAGCTCTTGTCAGAAGCAGGGATTCAGAGGTGTGTGTGTGTGTGTGCGAAAGTAGCATCCTGCCTTTGCAGTGTGATTTGTCAGAGTCAGGCCTTGGTGTGGTCTTGGCGCTCGCAGCAGTGAGGCCTGGTGTTACAGTGGAGCCGTCACATCTGTCGGTCGCTCTTGAACCCTTTCCAGAGGTCAGCTTTTCAGCTTCAAATAACTTTTTTTCCTCTCTCTGCCTCTCTCTCCTTAACAGTTGGATTTATCCAAGGAAATAAGGCAGGGTCATTACGTCACAATCTTTCTTTGGTTGCCAGACCATGGTGAGAGTTGTATTGAAGTCAATGGGAGATTGATGGAGAAAAGACACTAAAACCTATCATGTCTGCATCGTGTGATGAAGAAATGCCTCCAGAAAAGACCATACTTCACAGAGTAGGTTAATGACTGATTTTATTTTTGATAATAATGTGGTCAAACGGGGCAGATTTGACTGATTTCTGCTGATTAGACTGCAAAGACGAGCCTTTCCGACACAAATTTGAGGAATGAACAAGGCATCAGGGAAAAAAACTAAAAAATCAGCCGTTAACCCTACTCTTTTGTTCTCTGGAGGCATTTCTTCATCAGAAGTCATGCGACATACGGTAGATAAAGGAGGTTTGAGTGTGTTTCTCCATGCGTCTCCCATTCACTTCATCACAGCAGTCCGGCCCCAAAGCAAGAATCGGTGACGCAGTGACACCTTCTTTTTTAGGTTCCTTGGATTTATCCTGGAAGTGGCAGTGCTATTTATTTTCACACCCACTCCGACGCCTGTAAGCACTCCTCTATTCTGCCTCCGTAATAACACTGTTCCTCCTGTCCTCCCCAAGCCAGTGGTTTGGAATTCATTTCCTGTTGCGCTAATCTAAAATAGTGACACACTTTTTACATATTGAATTAGATGACTGGGGGCGGAGGGGGGGATCTATTTGTTATTGTCAATCCCATGAAAAAAAATAACCCTAACAATGCAATACAGTATTGACTGTGTCGCCAAAGCCTGATATATCTTCTTCCTGTGTGCCACAGAGCTCGATTCTTGTCCAAAAACTATTAAAAACACATCAGTGGGCCGCATTGTTGGCCGACAAGTTCCAGTGAACACACACGCACATCCAGTGTAGCGTATTTTAACTCGATCCCACGATTCCTGCTGGCAGAAATGCTAGAGGGATGAATCTGTATTCATCCACTGTTGAAAATAGGCCCTGTGAAATGCACTTTTCATTCCAGTTTGAAGTATTTTTTTGAGAAAACCTACAGTGGCCAGCTGTTTTGACAAATGAAAACCTAAATCTGTGCGTTTTTTTTTTCCTTTTTGGAGGATAGAAGTGAAAAAGGGAAGTCAGACTGACACATTGTTGGTTTTGGCGTTTTTAATGGGATCTGGTGACAATCAGAAATATAAAACAACAGGTTTTTTCTTGTTAAAGGGCTGTTCTACTCAAATTATAAAGTGGTATTTAGCCATGCAGATAGTTTTGGTTGTATATTTCCGTTTTTTGAGACATTGGTGTCCTGCTTACTCAAGAAAATAATCAGACCACACTAAACAAGCCGATATGTAGTTCTAATTAAACTGATTGACTTTGTGTTCAGTGAATTATCCAGGTAACTTGTTGTCATTTGAGTGACTTGACCCTTTAAAAGAAAAGTATTGAAAAACACAGGGACCTTGGTGTTTTTTGCAGAACAATGCTGTTCTTATGCTTCGCTGCCATGGGTCATGCAGCAGCAGCAGCAGCAGCAATTAGCGGAACAGACTGTCGACCATTATGGGCGACTTGCTTTCTGGCTGATTCGTCTCAAAATGTGTACACAAACGGCAGCCAGTAAAATCTTGATCCTGACGGTTTGTTTGGAGACCGGGGGTTAGATTTCTGCCGTGCTCGCTCGTCGCATTTTTCTAAACTCCGGCCGAGTATTTACATTTCTGCGAGCCCTAAATGTCACGGTCGTCGCGCGTTACGTGCCGTGCGCGTGTCACAAAGCGAGACGGGGATGCTCGGGTTGAAAAGTTCACACTCTCCGGTTCCCCCAGCTCACCATGGTAACCGCAGCTAAGACATCCTGTATGCAGTTTAAGGCCGAGGTCCGCCTCGCTGAAGAGCCTGTCTGTGTGCCGAGCGCTGACCCTTGTTTCTTTCCATTAGGAGGACAGGAAAACACTATTAGTAACTTACCACTTAGCAGCAGCTTGCATTAGCCCGTGCTCGGGGCCTCCCCCAGGACTATTACCCTTGTAATAACAACAATGTCCTCCGCCTGGCCTATCTAATGTGACTGCTGTTTGCTTTAGCCTGATTCCACTTTGCCGGCTCACCCCTGGGTGTCAGGTGGCCACGGGAAGTTGAGGGAATTACAGCCTAAAAAGTTTTGGTTTTTACCTTCGTAGGCGTAGATGTTACGCGTTGGCGAGGAGACACAAAGGAGCGCACGCTTTCCTTTGTCTGGCCAGGCCTCGCGTCTCACCGGCATCCAACAGTCGCTGCTCGGCGGCAACAAAGGCCGGAGCCGGTGGTGACGGCACGGTCATTAGCATCGGCCATTTTGCGCGGCACTAGGCGGACAAGCTGCTTGCATTCACATGCAAATTTAATGAGGTGTCTGACCGGCCTCGATCAAAAGAGCCCCAATTTGTCTTGGAGCGACTTCAGGCTGCCCCCCAACGACAGTTGGGTGGAGTTTTATGTATGTCTTGTTGTTTTTTAAGCCTGTGAATATTCTCATTCATCCAGGTCATAGTTATCTCAAGGAAATTGAATCGAACGCAACTGGATTTGGTTTTTGTCTTTGAAGACGTTTCACCTCTCATCCAAGAGGCTTCATCAGTTCATGCTCGCTTGACTAGGCTGGGACTAGGTTTTTGTCTTTGAAACGTCTTCAAAGACAAAAACCAAATCCAGTTGCGTTCGATTCAATTTCCTTGAGATACTTGTTGTTTTTTGTTTCTCTGTATCCACCTTTGCAACTTCACCGTCGGCTCCTGGCTCCACCGCCTCCGGGCTGCAGGAGCCGATGCGCTCCGTCCTCACGTGGAAGACTTTCTGGGAGCAGGGTTAACGACGCGCAGTGATTCAAACCTGCGAGGTGCTACCTCTCTGTTTCTCCCCGCTGCCCTCAGAATAACGTAGTAATAGTCCAGAAGGCCTTGTGCCCACTGTGGCGGCAGCAGCATGTGGAACAATATATGAAGTGTAAACACACATGGAATCTGTTAACACCTGAGCACAGTAATGGATGCAGCCCCCCCCAGGGTGGTAACAGGCCTCTCTAAAGCCTTGTATGTTTTTCTTGGTTCCCCCCCCCCCGCCAAGTCCTCACGTTTGCTCTCCTGTTCCCATAGCGGAACACACACACACACACACACACGTTGCTTTTTTATTTGATAGAGTGGTGAAATAACTGGCTTATATATGGATCAGTCACTCAAGTTACATAATTAAACCATAAACAGTTGTTCCCCTAACCCTAACCATGCCTACATCGCTATGCACTGATATAGTAAAGGCGACATTTAAAAAAATAGTTAAAGTTGAATTGGCTTGAACTTCTCCCTCCATCTACAACATGCTGTACGAACTACCTCCAACCATGCTGAGGCCTTTTCTCTACTTTCCAGTCTATGATCAGCGCCTCCTTAGAGCCGCTGGTTTGTTGTAGGTCTGCAGTGGTATGCGTTTCCAGAAAATTCCCCCAATTCTACATTCGGAGAGAGGTTTTAGGATGCTGGTAAGGACAATCTGGCAAGAGACGAAGCCTGCAAACAAGTTCAAGTAGTCCACATGAGTGCGTCACAATTCTCTCATGGCGGATGTGTCTTTTATTCATAGTGGTGTGCTTAAGCCCTCAGTTCTATGCGCACTCTTTAGTCTAATTTATGACCTTGCAAGTTCATGTGGAGTCAAAATAATTGGCAAAATGACTTCCCAACTGAGAAATTCATGTGAGCCCCACAAGTAGGGACGACAATTCGGAAACTCTTGACTTTGACGACATATACGAAGAAACATTGTAGACGAGTCGTTTGATGGTTAGAAACGTTTCATTAATTCGCGTTTCACATATCAATCTTCTGCTCATGTGTAATTTGTAATACGGTTTGAGGTTGGACCTCAGTGTTTGCTGTCCACACTGAGTGACTTAGATTAACTTTTCTAACTAATCTATCTGCATTAAATCTGATAACAAGTCAAGCAATGGGATATGAGATATTTTAGTAGTTTTAAGGAACGTACAGGGAGAAAATCACTTTTTCATATAAATAACTACCTCTAAACAGCTATCAACATGTAATTTAAATGCTTTGGGCGACAAATTACAACAGTCAGAGGAATGACTCCCCAACACAAGACATGGGACCATGTGAGGAGCACATGAATGCAACATTATTCTGTGATTCCGTGACTGATCGTCTTACATTGACCTTCAGAGAAAAGTGAAAACATTCTTATTTTAAACATCTTGAATTCATGACATTGCTTGTTTGTATGTTTACTCTGTTTAAAAGGGACAGTTTACACCCAAAATCCAAAATTTTCATCTTACCTGAAGAGTTATGTACCCATCCAGATTGTTTCGGCCAAGTTTTGAAAATACTCGAACACCAGATGTCTGGCCTCTCTAACATTATGAAATCAGATGGCACTGCTTGGTGCTCAAAATATTAGCTCAAGATAATCCTAGATGGGAGCAGTTTCATGACTATACACACCAACTGTATCACTCGGCGAAGCTGTAGCATCACCTTACTTAGTTAAGATAAAACAGTACTGATTTTTGCCATGAGCAGGGGTTGAACCTGCACGAGGAGACCCCTTTTTCATAGCTAACATCTTAACCACTCAGCCATCACATGTCACATCACACTCGATCACCTCACCAACCGGCCACAGTGTGTGAGGACTCGGGACTACGCGTCAGACACAGTAATCTGCAGTACGGTCTTCCCGGCGTTGAGCTGGAGGATTGGAACAACCCTGCACACAGGTGAACATCCAGGGAACGGACATTGAGATGGTGACATCTTACAAGTACCTGGGAGTTCACCTGAACAATAAGCTGGACTGGACTGATCACACTGAAGCAACATATAATCGACCGATATCTCAAAACGTTTAATTTGTTATAATGCTAGCATGCTAAAGCTGATTCACAGTGGGGCCTTAACAGAAGCTACTACAGCCCCAGTGTAAAACTGTCACGGTCTAAATCATATCACTGATACTTGAATTCTGTTTACCAGCTCCCAACCACAAACAAATAGAGACATTCCCGAAAATAAACACAACTTTTCATCCAGGAGACAAGAAAATTAGGATTTTTAATTGACGAGTCTGCACGACTGCGAAGACAAATCATCCTCTGTGCTGACAGACATCCGCTGGAATAGGACGTGATCTAAATATTTAGTCAATTCATTTCCTTCCACTGAATGAAACTATGGCTCCAGTGCATGTCCTCATACACCCCCCACCCCCCCATCTAAACATTTACCCCAGTGTGTTGTTAACATTTAGATATAAATCTGCCCCAAAAGAAAAATAATAATGTTGGGAATGTTTACAGGGCCGACTGGGCTTCTTGAAGCTAAAAGTCGCCGTCTGTAAATAGGAAAAAAGTTTTGTTATGTTCCTTAAAGTGGGCTTTCCAGCAAACTGCAGCAAGAATGTCCAAACAAAATGGCTCACATGGACACACTTGTATGTAGGTCTACAGGCCTGTAGGACACACACACACACACACACACACACACACACACACACACACACACACACACACACACACACAGTTGTAGGCATTGGTGGTGAGATGTCACTGTCAGGTACCGGTCCACTTTCTCAGGAGCTTCATGGATGATGTCGTTCGTGGTGTTGGATGTCGTCCTCCTTGAGCAGCCAAGGGCACTCACTGGCCCATATCTGTCAGCTGAGGGGCCGAGGGGCCCCTGAAGAGAGGTGGCAGAACAACGTCACCTACCCCTTATGGCCATAAGAGGTAGACGGTCCCTCCAAACACTCACCCCATTACCGATGACATGAATAGGATATTTTACTGTACAAAAAATGTCTTGTGTTTACGTGTTATCGAAGTTGCTCCATTAACACCACTGCTTTAATGAAGATTGACTCTGTTTATTTCAAATGTAATGCTTTATTTTATTTCCTTTCCTTACTCTGAAGGCCTCCCTCGGTTGGTGTTTCCACGTCTGTCAAGCTCTCTGTTCTCAGTGAGTGTTGGATTCGCTCCCGATTTCAAAAACCGGCTTCTCATTTCTAATTCGGCTCAAGTTTCCCCTGTGGTTTGACTGTTGACGCTGCTGTCGCAAACACAGCTTCGGCAACATGGCGACCGCTGGCAGCCTGGCTCCTGTCCAAGGCAAAAACAACTGGAAGAATCCCAGTTTGACTTGCAAATCCCATTTTCAGTGCTATGACAAAAGGCACAGTTAAGCACCTGGTTGAATGAATATGGCGGCAGGTTTTGTTACTTCTTGATTTAGTGGAAAGAATACCGGTTTTGAAACCACACTTCAGTGGTGGGAAACAACACAAGCCCTCTCCATCAGGCAAACGTCCCTCTTGTTTTACCTCGGTTTCTATCATCCTCCACCATCTTTGCCTCCTCCATCAGCAGGGTTATCTCTTTCGAAGTGTAGAGTTTCCACAGTTATTCCAGTTGATCCACTTTTACCTGGGAATAGCAACCAGGAAAAAAACCAAACAATGCCTCTTCCTCTTACGGTTGCGCAATGGCAAACGTCCTTCCTTTGTTCTGTAATTCTACCTATGTTTTTCTCTGGAAAATTCAGCCCGCCGGCGGACCTAAAAAGCAAGGCTTACTGGAAACCAATCTAAGTGATGGCGTCATTTCTCTACAGCCGTTTCACCGTGCAATCAGTGTGCGCTTCAGAATGATAAGTTAAAAACAATTACCATGACCAGTTTAAGCTAAAGCTACTTAAGCTAAAGACATCCTCATTAGTTGAAGCTTGGAAGACAAAGAAACATTGTTCTTGTATTCCAGTGTGGAGATAGAAGTATCAAAATAAGACCATAGTATAATTTCACTGCGACTCTGTTCAGCTGCTTAGGCTGGAGGTTACCTCTGTTTTTACGCTGTACTGTACCGTCGGACCCTCGTGCCGTGTCGCTGCTTCGTTCCCTTCTCTGGTTACCTGTATATCTCTTTCATTGATATTGCGGATACGTCCAAAAACATGTACTTTTGATCACACAAATACAGTAATCATTACAGAACCAGGCGCTGCCCCTCTCCCAAACCATACTGAGTACTTCCAACATGTGTGAACACGGACGTTCACCCGTTGTAGCCGCCATGGTAACGTGAACGAACACTTAATAGTAGTGTAGGAGGAAGGGCGACCAGAGGTGTGGTGGCCTCCTAAAGGTTACGATCATGCTGAGGACTGTTCATGGCTTCAACCACCATTTGGCTTGGCGTCAGGCCAGCCTTCTCCACCTCACAGAGGTGTACACCTTGAGCTGGCAGCATAGCCTCGGGACTTGACGCTCGCCGGCTGGCACTGATGGGAGTTCATTGTGAGCGCAGATCCCGGGATTACCGGGGTGAAAGCGGAGACGCTTGTGTCTTTCTAACGTCTGTGTGTGAGCGAGGCTAAAACCACTATCACCGTTTAGGAAGGGCCGTAAAATATCACGTGGTTGGTGAGATGGATCCCTCCAGATACACTTGAAACAGCTTTGCAACATCCATCTAAAGCAACACATTCTCACTCCCATCTTGTCAAATATGGCTAGCATCTAGCAACAGTTTTGGACATGAAAGGTTCCGTAGCCAAATTAATAGTAATACATCATATGCTGCATCCAGTTGGACTTTTAAAATAATGCCCGCTGACAAACAGTTCACATATTCTGACTTTTGAACTGTTGTCAAGTGACATAAGATCATCACTTACGTAACAAAGTTATGCCACCTGCGTCACAAATGGGACTCATTTGTTAACTCTTGTATGACCCATCCACCCAGCCTGGTGGCTGAATCTGAAGACAAATATTTCACCGAGCAAATGTCTTGTTTGGTTTTGTTTGAAGAGATTTGTTAAAAAAACATGAAAAAAAACCACGCCTTATTAATTCGATCCTTCATCTTCAATCACAGCACAAGCACTATCACTAGTGCCATTGCCCGCACACTCACAAAAGTCAGTGCAGCTCGGGTCAAGATCTGAAATTTGAAAATCTGAAATGAAAATGAAGATTACGATTCCTTACATATTTGAGTCAGACAATTGTCAGAAGTTTTCAGTAAAGTGACTATTTTCAGACTTGATTTTGTTCTAGTCTTTTGTTTTTGGTGATTTATTTGACCTGGCTGCTGTAACACCACAGTTTCCCACTGACATTAATGAAGTGCTGCATCTATTTGTGGCGGTACTGGCAGTAAATTGGTTACGGATCAGGGACAGGTTCAGAATGTGGGTGAGAGCCACCGAGGTGCTATTTCGCACCGCTCTTGAGCCTTTACAAAAAGGGTGACATCACACCATGATTGGCTGGGAGGGAAATGCCACCAAGCTGCTTCCACTCATCAATCAGGAGTCAGTCTCCCCACCTGAGCACAGGTGATCTGAGTCCCCTGCAATTAGTCACGAGGGATTCAGGGAAAATCAGCCCGAAACAAAGACAAATAACAAGTCTCAAACAACTGGACTGCTACATATTTACACCAGCAGGGGAAAAAACTAAATACAACACACACACACACACACACACACTCATGGAGCAGGCAAGGCCAAAGCTGTATTCCCTGAATAATGTAAAGATAGATAGATAGCTCCATAGCATGATGAGCTTTTGATTTTCTCATGGGACCTAATTAAAAGATATATAGTCATGTCTGCATGTAATGAAACCTGAGCCTGGTTTTCTGGTTAATCACAGCTCCACTCTGCTGCCTCGTGTTAGGATTTAGATTTCAGCCTAAAAAAAGGAACGTCTGAAGGGATCCCCATCTGGTCTTTACATAGCTCACTCAAAAATATGATTACGAGAATCTTTGACATGTCCCCTAATCTGTTAATATGAAAAATAGTTCTAATAGCTAAACTGGAACCTAAGCTGGTTTCTACATATGTTACTGTTATGAATGCTATGACTGTTTATATATATATATATTTTATATCGAAAAGGCCTAATATCAGCAAGATCTATATTTCAAGCAGGAGTAAAAATCAGTTATAGACAAATGGGTTAATACACATATCTAGGATTCAATCAAAATAAACGACAATGTGGGTTACCACAGTCATGAAATGTCACGTAGTGCAATCACGGGGCTGATTGCTTTGTTAAAATAGTTTGAAGGCATCAGTGGAGCTCTATGGCACGGACGAATAAGATATATCACTGTTAGTAGGATTAAATCATTGTTGTGTTAGTCATTTTATGAGAATTGTTGACACAAAATACAATATTCAGGGGTTGTAAGGTCACGAAAAATCTGGAATAGAGTGTATGTGGTTATATTATTAAGACTGACAGAGAGAAACCTATATACAACAGTTTAATGTCTGTGCAGATCAGTCAAGTCATGCCAGTTGCAGCTTTTACTTTTTTTTAGATGTGAATCACACAATGTCTGACTTTACCTGGACACGTATAAGGCAGAGCTTGATAGACCAGAACCTGGGAGGTACAAAATGTGGACCGTGTAGTCAAATATTCAACATTTTGCTGCCAGCTGCTTCTCTTTCGTCCACCATCAAACATTTTGGTCACTGTGTTCAGAAACAAAGCCCTCACTGCTGCGGTGCTGAGACGCTAAAGGCGACTCATTTTCCTTATTTTTTTACAAGTTGTATTAAGATGCCAGCCAGATAGCTGCCAGATTTGCATGTGCTGAACACTCGTGCTCATGTGTATGCACTTTCGGACTGGCTCCTTTAGAAACTGTCAAAGGTTGCATGTCATGTTATTCCATGAAAGAAACATTTTAATTTTATTTTAATTCAATTGAATTGAATTGAATTTAAGTTTATCAAACCACATTGGCCATCATTAATTGTACCAATTGAAAATTTTCCCAAGTATTTTTCATGTTTACACCAAAGTTTTCGAGAATGTATGGTCATAAACATTTGCCTCAAAGGCATGGAGAAGTCATCGACATTCACTGGTAAAAAGCCTGAATATTCCAAGCTTTATATTTTAAAGGCAGAAAACGTTTTCATATTCGTAAACTTTTATATTTTAGCTGTACGTGTTGGTGTATGCAAGAAGACGCAGGCAGAGAGGGAGGGGGAGCAGCAGGCCTCTCCTCCTCTGGGCCTCTGCTATTCATCATCAGGTGGAGAGACCGTTTACTGCCGGGGTCAAGGGCCCAGGCACATGTTTACGGGCTCTCTCAGATGAGCCGTTGTTGTTAAAGCGCACCCTGTGCATGCAAAGGCCCTGCTAAAAGTTCATATCTAATAGCGCTTTTCCACCAAAATGAGCGGGTCTGCACAGGTTTTTTTAAATGCAGGTCAACCCCATTCCCACTTCCCGTTGGGAAGGCAGCCCTTCTCTGATTTTTATCCGAAGCGCCATGTTGTACGTCACTGAAGTCACCTTTCACGTCACGAACAGTAGTAACAGAAGAGAACACAACAATAGACTCATTGTGAAAGAAGCATCTGTAAAACGGTGGATACATTCCTTTGAGCGTCACAACTCCTGCATCATAATTTGAACAGCTGCAGGACTTTTTTAATCGCCCCTCAAGTTAGCTGGGCGCTAAAGTGGAAGCTAGCCGGCTCGGCCTACAACCCAGGTATTTTCATACCCGGGAAGTCAAGCTTTTTTTTTTTCCTTTAGATCAAAACCGAGCTGAGACCCGTGTCTGACTGCGGGGTCAGTTGACCTGGGTGTAAATGCAGAGTTTACACATTCCCATTGCGCAAAAAAAGCCTGATCTTAGGGGGTTTAAGTGGGATTTCTGACCAGTGGAGAAGGGGTGAACAGGGCCCCTGTGCCCCGGGGCCAAAAGAAACCCATTTTAACCAGATTCAGAAGATCAACCCACATAAGGACATTTAAGACCCATTTAGAGTTCCAGGAGAAGACATTCGCCACGCTTGTTTATCTGTCCCCCGTGGCTGTTTCCCTTCTCGGCCCGTGTTTATTCCTCCACGTCGATGTACATCTCATTTTATTTGTCCTTTGATTTGCCGTGAGACATGTTGAATTAAACATAACATTGTATTTCCACGGCTGCTCTTAAAACCTGCGAGCTCGAAGCACAAGCTCTGGATTCCATTTGCTTACTTTTTTTTCGTCGAGGGCGGTCATGCGACCACTTTAACCTTTTTAACATTAAAAGTTTTTCCTCCCCTCGAACGATCGTCGCGATAATCCTCTTCTTCAGTCCGCCCTTTGCTCCTTCGATTCCCCCGTGGATCGTACAGGAAAGCGCTTTCACCGCGGCCTCGCTTCTCTCCCCTCCTCGCGACGCCCGGCAGCACCGCGCCGCTCCTTTACCCGGCCCGGCCCGGCTCGGCGCGGGAGCCAGGAACGTCCTGTGTGGTTGAGGTGATGGTGGCGTCCCTCATCTGTGGAGCATTAAGAGCGAGAAGTAGCTTAAGGCTGTCTCCTCAGCACTTGGTAGAAGTAACACACTTAATCAGCGCACCTTTTCCGAATTAGGAGATGTGTTGAAGTCTACTCAAAGGATGTTTCAGATGTTAGCATGAGTCATTTTACTTCAACAGCACCACTTTTGTCACTTTTGAAATTGTGTAGGTTTTTGCAAAAGATACTTTCAAACGACAAACCTGCAAAAGGGAACATTTTTTCTTCATTTGTGCCCTAATTCTCATTGTATAGTTCCTGAAACTAGCTGTTGAAAGCCATAGAGAGGAGGACTGATAACTGCGACCCATAACTCCTTCAACATTGTATCAGGGTAGACTTGTAAAGTGCGAGGTATCTGGTACTCTTTCAGGCCGTGCGTCGGGGGGAGTGGTGACAGGGGGAGAGGGGATGTGGGCATGGGGCTGGCGGCGGCGGTGTGGGGTGGAGGGTGAGAGCCGGGGTGGCAGTCTGGGACAGACAGACATAATTAAGACCAGAGGTGGAACCTGAGAGCCCTGCAGTCTGACAGGAAGCACTGGCTTAACTCCTGTCCCATTTAGATGAAAGGAGGCCCGGCCGGTCCCGGGTACGGGACGGCTTTGATGGGACCTGGGCTCGCCTCAGCCACAGACCAAACAAGGCTCAATACATTTTTACCTATTTATTTTCTTTAGACGATGTATGTATGTGCAGGCCTATATCAACATTTTTGAAGTTGGATTTGAGAGGATGAACTGTGGTCCCTGGGGCTTAAAGGTAGTTCGACATTTTGAGAAATCATTCTTATATGCTTTTTTTTTTTTGCTGTGAGTAAGATAAAAAGAATAATACCAGTCTAATGTCTGTGTGCTTAATACAGAGCTGACTCCAGAAGGTGATTAGCTTTGCTTAGAACACTGACTTTAAGCAGGGGGAACCAGCTAGCCTAGCTTTCCGATGTTAAAAAACACGACTACCAACTCAAGTTTATTAAAAAAATTCAAAATCGGATGTGAGGTACTTCTCAAAGTAGATGGCAGTCGACACCCTCCTAGTTTGGATAAGCAGAGAGTAGTGCTGGCCATGGTGCTATGGATGTGGTAAGGAGCAAATGTATTTTAGCCACCTAAATCAAATCAATGTCAGATTAAGTATCTGTTATACATAGAATACTACATGGCGCTTAACTTTGCCTCCAGACAGCCCTTTCCTTTGGCGCTATGCTTTTCAAACCATAGAAATTTCAGATGGTTAAGATTGTTAAGCTGCTTAAGGGTGAAGTGTATTACGCTGCAGATCACCTCAAAAAACTATCCCTTTAAAACACAAACTGTATTTTTGTTAAATCCAACCAATACAGACCTTTACACATTGGTTACACTGCCTGCTGGACATTGTCTGTCTGTCAAATGACACACATTGATGCATTTTCTCCACTAAATTACAATTGAAATTGACTGAACCCGACTCATGCTGAGGCTTTACCCAGCTCCGATGAGCCTCTTGTATGTACCCCATCTCAGAAAAAAAAAAAAAATCTAACCCACTTTCTGAAATACTGACTGATTGACACCATCACTGATGTTCCCGTTAATAAGTCCATAAACACTGGGAGCTGGCTGTCTGACAGACTGGTGCTGCGTTAGAGTCTCTGTCTGGCACAGTGGAAAAGAAAATGAAGCCCATTTAACTGTCTCTGCTTTTAATACGCTGTTGCAGGGAGAATCGGCTCCTATTAAAACAATATGGCGCATTTAAAGTCGAGCCGTGTCGAGTCGAGGGAATCTACAGTCTCGTCTGGCAGCTTTGGAGACCCAGGAGTCTTAAAAAACTGTGGATACAGCTAGAGCTTTGTAAATGTTAGATGTTCATATACATCTCTCATGCATGGGCATCGGAGCCATTATACCATACTGTATTATACTATACTACTTTAACATGTAGAAGATGTATTGGTGTGTTGTCAGAAAGAGAGAAACAAAGGGATGAAATGAAGAGAAAAGGATGAAAAAATGAACTGAACAAATAGGATGAAGGACATTAAGGCAGGGAAGAGTTCTGTCTGTGAGCCTTTATACATTATTATCATTATCTCTAAATCTTTTAATTGTTATTTGTGTCAGGTTTATTTATATCTTTGGCCAACCACCAAAAAACAGTATATGTAAATGAGTCATCAAATACATTTCTATACAGTGTTTAAGTATTTCAAAATATGTGTCAGAGAATGTGCAGTTGTAAATGTACATATGACGTCATTCATTCAAATAAAAGGAAGATAAAAGGAACACGAATACAGGAAATGTACAACAAAAAAATTTCTAAGGGAGAACCCCAAGAACCTCATTAAACTGTGTGGACTTCCTCCGCCCATGCTCCCATGTGTCACCGTGATGTGCCGTCCCCTTGACATGAGTCATCAAGTACCAAAACATTGTAAATTTTAAAGTGAGTTTCATTAAATAAAGATAAAATTAACATCGCCTCTAGTCACTAAAACTTCACTCTCAACCACCAATCCCTTTGGTGCGTGTGTGTGTCAGGGTTTTGGACACTTAGTCATTCATACAGAAGGTCTGCTGTGCATAAGTGAATGAGGGAACAGTGTAACCGACTGAGTGGATTAGTGTGTGTGTGTGTGTGTGAGAGAGAAATATCCTCCGCTGGCAGGACCTTTCCCTTCTCACAGCAGCGTCCAGGAAGTTTTCACCATCCGTTTCCCTGTTTTCGTGACCGAGGCCGCATGATGTCATCTTCATGCATTTCAAACGCTGCTCGGTTCGCTCCTCTGAGTTCCCCTCTGGTGCCCTTCTGCATGTAACCGTCCTGTAAAAAATCTAATTAAACTGGCTGGACTTGAGCTCCCCGTTTGCCGCCTTTATGCAATTATGTCGTAGTTGTAGCTGCTGGCACGGCCTGACGCTAACCGTGCAGCCCCCCCTTTTTTGCTTTTGCTTCTGTTTATACCTCATTTTATCCTTCCTCAGTTCGGTTACGTGCTGCTGCAACTATCCAGCCTCACCGCAAAGGATCGTTAAAGTTTTATCTAGACTCATCTGAATTTCGATGAAGGCCGTACCGTCCCGAGAGGTCTCGTATCCGTGTTTGTTTTGGCGGCAGGACGGTGGAAACTCCCCAACGGTGCTGTGTCCTGCAGGAGTGTCACTGAGCAAAACCCGAGTTGACAAGTCGTGCAGGTAAATTAATAAGGTGGTGGTGGTGGGGGGGGAATCATGAGCGAGCTGACTGGGACATGGCAGCAGCCCCCTATAAAACTGCAAACAGGAACCAGATGAGGTGCGATTTGTGCTGACGAGCAGATAGGCAGGCTTCCCCTCTCTGCGCCGCTGGGAGGGAAGGTTTTGTCTTGACCACAGACCCTGTCCCGGCAAAAACCCGGTGAGGATCATGTCAAGTAAAACGGGTTGATTGTACGGTGAAATTGCACCAGGTCAACTTTGTAAAAAGTTGTTATTCAGGATGTGACGGAGCGCAGAAGGTTACCCCGTGAATAAATGAAACCGTTGGAGTTCAGTCAGTTGTCGCTCATTCGTAAGCGTCTGCACCATCACGGCTGGTCCAAGAGCTTTTTTTTTCTCCCGCTGCATTAATTTGCGCTGAATATGAGCGTGAAACACGGACTCGCGACCGCACTCTGGATACATTACCACATTTTCTCTCGGTTCCCACGGCCTCCCTCTGGTGGCGTTCCCATTCTCCGCCTGAATGTCGAAACGGTTGCATTCACCGAGGAGAGCTGCAGCGCCAAGACACTGGGCCCCAGGCTGCGTCGACAGCGAGAGCTCCCTCGCAGCTCGTCATTAATTAATTAGATTTGAGAGGCAAACACGGGCACAACCGGGATAGGGAGGTTCTCACGACCTGCAGAGAACTCCTCTGCGACACAGTCTACTGATGTATAATCAAATTTGGGCCGTTTTTTACCCCACCAGGAGCGGAGGATGTGATTGGCATCGCTGAGCTGCAGCGAGTTTTCACTCCCAAGCACAACAGAATTGTAAGTGAAGCTCAGCAAGCGACTGAAAGCAGCTCCTTGGCTCATGTTTCGGGATGTCTTGACTTGCAGTTATACCGGCGATGGAAGATCTGGAGTTTAAAGCCCCAGACACACCGAACCGACGTCAAAGAACTAGTGGAAAGGCCAACTGTTGAGTCGTCTCAAGTCACCTGTGTCTGGGCGGCAGTTTAACACGCAGCAAAGCCTGTGTACAAGCAAGGCTTGTTCATTCTGCACATAGATATACTGTATAATAGAACTAGATACCAAAAGCAAAGATGGTGCCTATTCAGTCCAACACGTAGGCAGAAAAAACATTTCTAGCTTCCTGGTTTACCTCCGGCCTACCGAATAAACCCAGTACTGTTTCTCCCACTGGCCCCGCTCACGAGTTCCTGCTTCCCTCTTACTCCTAAATTCCACCAGATCCGGATTCGGTTCGTCTCCGATCCGCCACAGCAGCTCCGGCAGTTCGGACCCTTCTGTAGCAGATACGCAAGACTTCTATTTCTGCCAGATGCGGATGGCGCATCAATTCAGCCAAATTCAGCACAGAGCAGACAGGAAGTCACGCACCGAAAGAACAAGATTACATCTGGTACATTTTCAAAATAAAACGCTTTGCGTATCGCGTTGATGCCAGAACAAAAATCTCAAAAAGACAAGTCCAACCACTTCTTCTAATCCTTTGGTTGGGAACACTAACCTTGTTGTGTTTATAACATGTACGTATAACTGCGGTTGCTCTTGGTTCTGCAAGTATCGCGGGAACTCCTCTGCCTCGCAGCTCCAGTTGTTCGGCAGTGCTGCGCTTAAAACGGAGCCAGTGGGGGTTGATGGACGACGGAGCATCGAGCAAAACCCTAGCGTAGCCGTTCTGCAGTGTAAATGCAACCAGTTGAATTCCTGGGTTAGACTTTACATCCTGATAACTTCCGAGATTTTAAAACACTTTCCACAGCTTAAAAAAAAAAGTTTTACAGATACAAAACCTCCATGATAATTTATCCTGTTTGCAGTTTGCAATTTGAAGCGTCCTGTCAACAGTTTTACAGATGCTCTTTGGAAATGCTTTTTGGATTTTTCACTGCAGTATTGTTAGCCCTATAAGCACACTACACAAGTTGCATAATATAAAAATAAGACAAAGATCATTTAGTCTCTAAGTAAAGGTTTAATCAGATGATTTCTATATGTCTATTAGCTTTTCTCTGCCATGCTTTGTGATCAGACTCGCTCGTGTTCAGCAGCTGAGTGTTGTTCTGCTCCAGCAGCAGAGTGACTGACAGCAGCCCGCTGAGTGCTCGGCTAATGAAACTCATTCCCCTGCATGTCTGTCTCCACGGTAGCTTTACTCCCCACCACCCGGGCCAGCTCTCCTCCACGTCTGCCGGCTTCAACAGGCATCACAGTTCCCATGAGCTCCTACCTGCTTCTCATCAAGCAGAAGAGCACTTACAGCCCCGTTCTTTTCACTACAGCATGCGGTATTTGTTTCTTCTCACTTTATCTCTTTAGTTTCCCTCGTCCTGCCTGTTCTTTGCTGCCTTTTACTGTTTCACCATGTTCACTTTCAGCTGTTTCAGGGGTCATGTTTAGTCACTGCCGCTGAAAACACAACATTTCCTGCAATGCTTCACAATAAAAGCATTAAATGACTAAATAACAGGGGCCTTTTATTGTGAAGAAGTTATAGGAAATGAAACGTGTTTGTAACTGGATGAGCGGAGCCACTTTGTAAGCGGTGGTTCTTGATAGTACTTTGCGTATTGGGACAAGCAGAGTGCGTTTCTAAGACACACCTTCAGGCAGGTGGCCCAGTTGTGATGGAAAAGCTAAACCCCAGCCACGAAATATAGATCCTGACAAGCTGTTTGATCCAGTGTTGGATATGCAATTTTTACATTTCCTAGAACCAGTAAAAAAAAAAAGAAAAAAAAAAGCTATTGTGTGTCAGAGTTTTATTTTGTTTTGTTGGTCATTTTCTTACTGTGAATTTATGCAATATTTTTTATTTCAACTGCCAAGCTGGAGATTATTCAACCATTAGAGCTAGTTATTTCATTTTTTTGCGGTCTATTCCTTTTCAAATCACAAAATGTTTGATTCGTAATCACGAGAAAGCCTTTTTTTCTTTCCAACCCCCTCAGTGTAACACACTGTCACACCACTTTCTCATGATCGGCGGATAAATAGCAACACGTTGGAACATTTTCTGGCGATCGCTATCAGAGTCATTATGTCATAACAGTAAAACATTTTAGCCTGAAGCTTTTTATGTCAGCAATGTAATCACTGTGATTTTGCCAGAGTCGCTATTTTGTGATCACAATAAAACCAGCTTTGAGAAATAATTACCAAGCACGCCGTCCAAGGCCTAGTCCACACGCACATGGGTATTTTTAAAAACACATTTTTTTCCTCCTCCAGTTTGACACGCCAACAGCTATCTGAAATACAAGTATTAAAATATATCAGTGACCTGAGGCGCTGTTTACGTGTGAACAGGGTAAAATAAATGGGGGTCATCCCTATGTTCCCCGGGTCCTATGTCCCCCGCTTGGGGAACATAGGGCCCTTTTTGGGAAAAACCGGGAACATAGGGCCCTTTTTTAGAAAAAAGGTCTTATGTTCCCGGTTTTTCCCAAAAAGGGACCTATGTTCCCCTGTAGCAATACAAACCGGGGAGCATAAGACCCTTTTTCTGAAAAATTGTCCTAGGTTAGGGTTAGGGTAGGGAGTTAGGGTTAGCCCGTAGGCCTACATAGGCCTATTTGCCATGGAATTTTTCAGTAATGGTGGAAAAAGTAACATATGCAACAACACAAATAGGACCCTTTTCTAAAAAAAGGGTCCTATGTTCCCCAGTTTCACACAAAGAGGGGAACATAGGACCCGGGGAACATAGACACACTCCCTATAAATGCTACCACATTAGCCGGTTATCTCGCTAATGGCGTAAACACAACGAGCCAAAGTGTACATCCAGATAGTGGATGCTTCTTGAAGGCTTGTTTGATATCACGCTCGTTTTCAGGTTCATCATTTTATTTTGGGCTACCGCTAGAATAGATTAACATGCTTTCATGCTCATAAAAACACATCAGTTTTCTCATACCGTCCATGGAATTAAAGGAGGGACTACTGACGAGATGTTTCAGGAGTGGTGGGAGATGGGAGCTTCTGTTGGTGCAGACTTTTTTAACTTTTTTAACGACTTTTTAGAGTCCAACTTCTTGGGAGTGCAAACTGTTCCACAAGTAAGCAATTATTTGCAGACAGTTATAACACTGGATTGAATGGTAATACAGTGTGAACTTATTGTCAAGTGATCGAGCTTAGTTAATGAGCTGTTTGCTAACTTACTGTTAGCAAGCTTGTTGCAGTGCAATCTCAGAACCCATTGGTCATCATCTGGTTTGGCATCTGTGGTAACAAATCAGGGGATGGAATTTACACAGATTCACTAAATGCAAAGATCTACGCACACACACATACACACACCTGGAAAAAATTCCAACTACCTTTGGCCACGGATGTCCTCTTCCTGCTTCCCGGCCATTGTTTACAGTCCGATAAACAGCTCGAGATGCGAGGATGGAGTTGGAATTGAGAGGCGGCTCTTCGTTTGTCTGCATGCGATGGCAGAGAGCAACAAACAGGCTAATAAAAAAGCTAAATCGTTGTCAGATTTCACCTCTTTTGCTCGCCACACGGGCTTTTAACCTGCATTCAAACAAGGCCCGCTCAAACGTGATTGACTGCACTAGAACAACTAGCTCTGCAGGTAGTCACCGCTCACCAAACTTCTGGCCCCGATCTGTCACTTTGTGCTGTGACTGCTGCTCAGGAATGATAAAACAGGTTTAAAACCACCAATTTACTCATGCGACTTTAAGATCATGTATGTATTTACTTGTTGCTCTGCAGAAAACATGAAAACGCTAAGAAGTAGCACATTTCCACTGGAAACACAAAGAAGCAAAGATTGGCCAAAAAATAATAAAATGAATGAAAAAATAAAGAAAAGGGAAGGATAAGGACATGTCAAGAAAATGAGAGAAAGGTCAGCACTGTGCTCGCTTCAGGTGGACTGTCTCAGGCAGAGCACAGACAGGAAGAAATTCCCAGTGGGAGGGCCGGCTCATTATGATATCCTGTTACACCCCGGAGCAGCCTAGCAGCTACAGTTTAGTAGACGTTACAGAATCCCTTCCCCGCGCTCCCTCTGTCTCTCTCTGTCTTACACTTGACAGTTGCAGGGACCACAAACCTTGATGCAGATTCAAACGAGAAAAGTCGCTCTTCGCTCATCTAAATGCGCCTCTTTTTCAGGATTTTTCTTCTTTTGCAAACTGCTCCTCTCTGCTTCAAGCGCCCCCTCTCATTCCTGACGAGCGCTGCTTCTCAGTTTTCATTGCGCACGGTGATTATACATCATTGAGGCTGCCTTACCTTTTCATTTCCACAGAACCAACTCCAAATTACACCCATCAAAGATGGAGACTGGAGGAGGAGGAGGGGGGGTTTGGATGCAGTTTCAAACGCCACTCGGCTTCCTGTTGCTGAGAAAAGAGAGCCTCAGGAAAGCAGGAGGGATGTTTACTTTCCCCCCCCCCTCTCCGAATGATAAAAGGAAATGTTATCCAGACATGATGGGCATCTCCAAAATGGCTGTTCAAAGAATGGAGTCAACGCAGGAACAGATTGCGTCGCCGTACGCCGGCCTTGTAAAAACAAGCATCACGACATCAGATGACATCTCGTTCAGGGATCTTTGAGAAAACATCAACCCCTGATTACAGCTGGAAAAAAGCACCAGACATATTTATCCTGTTACAGAGTCGGACCCAAATACAATATTGATACACCGACAGCTTCTAATTCTGAAAGTTCAAGGTTCTGTCTTTCCTCAGTGACTCACCAGCGCCGAGGCATCGCTCCTTTCTCCATCGTTGACTCATAATCCCGTTGGCAGCCACTCCTGCCCCACCAGAAGCAGTTGCAACTTTATGTTTGCCATTAGCAGAGGTGCTGATGGGCCCCAAAATGTAACAAAAGTTTTTCGACAAAGCCGCAGCTTTACCACACAGCGAGATGCCGAGGGAGGCGGGGAGGAGAGGGCGGATGGAAGTTGGTTTTTTCTTGCCATATGTGTTTGTGCGTAACTCTTTGCATTTAGCGAATTCGTATAAATTCCATGCCCTGATTCGTTACCACAGACTCCAAACCGAAGTGTAATTGCATGCGAGTTTACGAGATCCATTTAACATAGTGGGTGAGTTGGCAAAATTAATGTGTGTGCGTGTGTGTGTGTGTGTGTGTCTGGGGGTGAGTACGGTATGGAGATCCAACAAACATGCAGTCACTCTCTCACGAGTACACAAGCCCACAGACGTATAGACGTTAAATGAAAGGCTTACATTGTCTGCAGCTCACCGTGGTAATTCAGTAAAGGTTATGTGGGAAGCATCGGAGCAGAGTGAGATTATGTCTGCCCTGTCTGCATTTTTCCCTTCATTTACTGCCACATTATCGAGCCATTATTTGGGCTTCAGTAAAAGCCATCCAACAATCAGCGAGGACAGAGCAGAGGATGGAGAGCTGAAGGGACGCCAATGCCGGTGGACCCCGTTGGACCTTATTTCGGAAAATCTTTGTTTGGTAGTGAATGGAGAAAGACAAATCAATAATAAAGTTACTTTTTTGTCAGTTACATATCATCTTGTGTTAAAACCGCTTGGTGAACTACATCAACCTATGTTGTGAATGTCAACATGGCCGCCGCCTGGGCGCAGAAAAAGTACTAACAAAGGTGGAAATCACAATAAACCTGGCCATATTGACAACTGCTGTTATGTGAAAGGGTAAGTAGTTCTGCGAGCAAGCTGACATACAATACAGATATACTTACATTTCCTTCGTTTTATGACAAACTGCGACTTTATTCACTTGGAAAATTATCTTTCACATTGACAAACATCATATGTGTAGTTCATTGCACGGTTCAAGCAGGATCAAAACTCACTTCTCCGTTCACTACCTTAAAATTTCTTTCCCAGTCCACCACCTAACCAGCAGTATGGATTTGGTTTCTGAACTCACGACATCTGTTCATGTAAATAAATATTGAATTTCAGCTAACAGAGGATGGACAGTGCTGGAAATGATCTGCTGATCATTGGTGCGACGTTATGACGGCGTTCCGCTGTGACATCATGTGGATCGGGGTGGGGTCAGCAAGATCCTCTGAAGGAGTCATACGGAACCTCATTCACAATTTAAACATGTTCTGAGCTGTAACCGTTGACGGGAGTCGTCAATTTGGGTCGACAAAATGGATGTTGCAATCGCCAACTATCGCCAAGACCAAAAACAAAACTGTGGCTTTGTGTTATCTGCAGAGAGGGTCTAGAAGCTAGTTAGCTATCTGTCGCTTTACAACATTCAGCATCTGTGTTGTAAAACTTGTCAACACCCCAGAAAATAGAAGCTAGTTAGCCTAGCTTGCTAACAGTAGCTCTAATTCCCACTATATGCCTAACTTTTAGTTCATGTTACACTCTTAGAAATAAGGGTTCCAAAAGGGTTCTTCTACAAGGGCTGAGGTTCTACCTGGAACCATTTGCTTCTGAAAACCCCTTTTCAAGGGTTCTTGGTAACACTAATGGTTCCAGTAAGAACCATTTAGACCCAGAGAACCCTTTAAAAACCCTTTCCTGAATAATGGGTTTTAAAAGGGTTCTTGGTAACACTAACGGTTCCAGTAAGAACTATTTTGATCCGGAGAACCCTTTTTTGGAGAAAGAGTTCTTCAGGGAATGTTGAAAGCATGGGTATAAGATCCTGTATGGGTTCTTTGTAGAACCTCTCATGGGGGGTTCTGGGTGGAACCTTACACACATAGTTCTAGGTATAACCCTTTATGTTGGGTTCCAGGTAGAACCCTCCAAAATTGTTCCAGGTGGAACCTTTATAAAAGGTTCTACTGGAGCCAAAAAGGGTTATCCTATGAGGACAAGCCGAAGAACCTTATATGGTTCTACTTAGAGCTTTTATTTCTAAGAGTGTATGTCCACACCTGCTGAGACATTGGCTGACTTGGACCAACAGTGTGCTTCTTACATGTAAACCTAGAACTGATGGCAAGCAAAAGATCTTAGAGAAAAGTATGGGATTTGATGGGTTTCATTCCAAAACACAGACATTTCTATAAGGAAATGTCAGCCGATGTTTACCGTTTAACAACACAGACAACTGTAACCAAAAATGTTCTGTTCTGTAAGAAAAGGACTTAAGATAGCCAATAACTCCAATGATATTTCATCTGAGTTTTATGTTCATGCAAGGAATCATTTCTGTCACACAAAGAAAGGTGCCAATTCTTCACAAATGGTACGTATCTCTTTTTGAACAAAACTGTTCATGTGTTAATATCACCAGTTAGCTGCCCCTGTGGCCTCGAAACTGAAGTGATATAATGACTACACAATTATAACAAAATGAGTTTATGTAAAAAGAAACACCAAAGATATAAACAAACCTTTTTTTCCTATAATTTGACTTTAATAAAGAGAGATGAAGGACAACAAGCCTTGAGTAGAGATTTCCTTTTTACTCTGAAACCACAAACTCCCATCAAGTATCCAGTGTTACCACACGGACTACATGACATTTTCAAATCATTAAAAACCCTCTGTGAAGACACTTCTGTCCTCTGCCACTGCTCACAGACTTTCTGAGCGTGGCACAGCTTTTGTAAGTCCCATCGCCCTGTCATTTAAGCCGTTCCAACCTCGACAAACCACTAATTTTCCATCCTTTTCCCCATTCATTTTATCCTCAGGGCCACGTTCCAGTGCAAACTCATAATGGCTGTGCCACTAAACATAGATCCCTGACGTTTCGGTAGACAGGGAACATTTGCATGTGGTGCAGAGTAAATGGCATAAGGAGTTTCAGACTGAGAGTAGCCTGCAGGCTCTTTGTGACGTCAAAGTAAAAATGTCCTGAACCATTACATCTGTTCAGGCCTTATTTAAGATTTAAGAAGTGTCATTACTTGAGATTATAAATCATTATAGGATTTGAGGCCATTCCACAAAAAGGGACAGGGACACTGTCTACTGTCTGAGTCTACAGACTTCAGCTTTTGCTATTAACCAAGCCATGGTCACAGTTTGGCCTATAGTGTGTCACCGCATTAATACAAACTGACATACTGAGGTCCAGACCTCTGTAATTATTTGGTAAATATTCGGTGGGACCCACCGATGAAGGATGTGGATTTCAAAATAGACTCTGAACTGAACTCAGTTTCCCAGAATTCCCCAGTCTTCACACCTAGGTCCAAAAAAGGTGATAAGAGAAAAGAGTATACAAATTATGACGTTGAGATCTGTGTTTCATAATTACGTAATTGGCATCAATAAACACTGTCGGGCTCACTCGTGGGGAGGGATGCTGTTTTCTGGGGGAAAGCTCACTGTAGTCTCACCAGGAGGGCTGACCGTCTGCGGTTCGACAGTAACGGCAACAACACGGAAGTGGAAGGTGACAAAGACATGGCGAGTTGAAGCAGTCAACTGCATTTCAACATTTGTGAATGTGAAAACAGTGAATAACAAAACCGTGCGTCTTTGACCGAGAAGTTGTGCCATCTCTAGTGTGTTTTGTGGCAACAAAACCTTCTATTTTTATCCTGGAGGACACGGCATCTCCAACCTGATTTGTGATGACACAGCTGGGTGTTTTTGACCGGGGAAGTCGCGCAATCTCCATCTGGGTTTTGCGGCAACAAACCCTGGTATTTTGGACTGGGACATCGCGGCATCCCCTGCCGGGTTTTGTTGCAACAAACCCTTGCTCATATGTTAGCTAATAGTATGTTGGTGTGTATCTGTGTGTGTATTATGTTTATGTGTGCGTGGTGGTTGTGAGGGGCTGGAGGGGACTGAATGAGCATATCCTGCTAACCTCTGCCAGCTTTGCCCATGTGAGGCATTTATAGAGGCACCATAGCTTAACCTCTGGGGTTTAGTTCCTCTTTATTGGGGTAATAATTAACTTTTTTGGTCACTTGGGGCAGCAAAGCAGGCTATAAACAAAACATTGAAATATCATCACATTTGAAAGTTGTTCTGGTGAACATGTTAGCCTTACAGCTTGCCTACCTACACATCCGGCAGATATCAGGCCAGCTGACTCAGAGATCTCTCTGAAGTCCCTTCTGAATACATCATTTTACCTCTGCCAACAAAGTTGTATGCTCACTAGTGTTCAACTGTGTTTGTTGGTTGGTGTGTTTGTCAGCAGGATTACACAAAAGCTACTGAACAGATTTCCAGAAACTTAAGATAGAGGATGTGTCTTGGCCCAGAATAGACCCCATCAACTTTTGGTGAAGATTCAGATAAAGGAACAGTTCCAGGAATTTATTCTCACTTTGTGAGATACCATTTAGCGATAGGGCATCCATGGTACTTGCTGAAAAAAAAATCAGGCATGTTAAGGTGTCTGTTATCTATGACTAGGGACAACTTGATGCAGATCCTAGATCTGCTATGCTTTATGGCTGTTATGGTTAAGCAGGCATGGGTGGTTTAAGGTTTTGAGTCATACGAGACAATCAAGTCTTGGGCCTTGGCGGCCTCGCGCGCCCTTTTCCACGCTTTTCCAAGGAATTTCTGAAGCAGCCGTGCCTGTAGAGACGAGTCTCGGTGTGATTGGTCCCTTAGTAAAGCACTTTGTCGAGGGGATTTTGAAAAGTGCACTTTAAATTAAGCTTGTAAAAAAGAGTTGTTGACATTTTACATGGATTCAAAAACGAAAAACCATTTGCACGAAGACCCCGGTCCCTGAAAATAAATCAGGGTCTTCGTGACGTAAGTAATTGAAGTGTGCGTTTGAGCGACGCCACTCTGCTCACGGTGTTCCGTGTGTGTGTGCGCGCCGCTGGTTCGTCAGAGTGCGTGACATGTGTTTAAGCTTAACAAGCGGCTCTTTGACTGTTCTTTCCAGCTCTTCATTATGTAAAAAGTGTTTATGTTGTCCACTGAGAACCCCCAGAGGGATGTTTAGACAGAAGCCTTCATTGACTAATGCTGACACCATTAGCAGTGGACGGAGACATACACACACACACACACACTCAAGATAACCCTCATATCTGCATGCATTCTGAAAACTAACCATCCAGTTGGGAGGTTTCCATCAAGCACAATACCAACTCTCTTTATGACCTGTGTCACCAGAGTACTCAGCAGACTCTGCATCCAGCTCTCATTTCCTTAGATTTACCCTTAATCGTACTCACACAAAGCACAACAACAAAAATATACAGCACGTATGATCTCACAATCAAATGAATGCTGTGGCTGCGCGAGCGACTAATTGGAACTGGCAGCAAGTGAGCGAGCCCGAGCCAACGCTTTGGTGAAAGTGAAGAGATTGGAAGGAGCACGCAATCACCCCGGGGTGCATTCAGACGGTTTTTCTGTTTGTGCTCCCCTGTTTGTTTTGTAACTGCTATACGTTCAGTTGTGGCTGCTGCCCCGTCACATCAGACCGGCAGCAGTTACGAGAGACAGGATCCGACTAGTGTTGCTCTGACGGAAGAATACGACCGGATTGCTTGGCAGATTGGAGTAAATTCAAATGTTGTCCTGTCGCACCAATGTTTGGAAACCTGTATCTCTGACACGGGAGGAAAATGTGAATATTCTTAGCTAGAGGATGGTTCAGCTTTACGCAAATGGATTTTGGTTTCCGTGTGAGTTTCCAACTAAAAATGTCTACCGAGGAAGGCTGCAGCAAAATAAACAAATGTTGATTATTGTAAGGTGAGCGACGATGCAACCCATCTGCAAACCGCAGACATTTTGAAACTTTACGTTTCTCTATTTTGCAATTTTAGATTTCTTTGACATTTCAATTTAAATGATGTGACAACGCTGTGCTTATGACCTGTTTTAGGCACAAAAAACGCTTGGCTAGGGTTAGTTAAGGGATCAAGTTTGGCTTAATATATCTTTCTCTGTTGCCACAAACACGATTTGAAACATCCTGACGTCCTGTCAAGCGAGATCATCTTGTTGCCACAAACATGGCTGGGTTAAGGTTAGGGTAGGGTTAGGGTTAGGGTTAGTATGTACTGGGTTAGGGTAGGGTTAGGGTTAGTATGTACTGGGTTAGGGTTAGGGTTGTACCTAACCCTGTAATGACTTCTCATTAAAAATATTCAGTTGTTTTACACTCACAGATTGAAGTGAGCAGTCTTGAACTGTGGTCACTGGCTTGCAGCCTTCTCACAAAGTAGAGCATCCTCTCCACTTCCTGACATTCACCTCACACAGAAAAACTCTGTGCTCTATATGCAGTTTGTTTTTTTAAATTAGATTTATTTTTTAAACAAGCAACCGCTTGCTTCACATTACTTAAATTGAAACATAATTTTATATGATGTTCATGTTAAATTGATGGAGCTTTTTTTTTTTTATTGTTAAATTGTAAAAACTGACAATTTGATATACAGTAGCAGAAGATTACATTATTTTGAAATGCCACAGCACCAACATTCACTGTTTCTTTTGTCTTTTGAGAGGGACTCATGGATAATTGCATCTTATTTGCATTCCAAGGGAAATTTGGATGATTTTGGGAAGCCTCTCCTCAGCGTATGGACAGATATTATCGATGCTCTGCCTACAATAATGCATTAGATCGTAAACATGCTGCTCGCCTCGTGCCGCCGTGGTTTTGACACGCATCGACAACATCTGTACACGGGACTCTCTGACTTAGATACAGGAAAGACAAAGTAGAAGTCACGGGAGCGGGGAGTGTTCGAGGAGATGACACGCGAGAGGGAACAAGCCTAATCAAGCGCTCGCCAACGACTCCTCTTGCGGTTTGCTCGGATTGCGCAAAGCCTCTCCGAGACTTCTGGAGTCTCTGTCCCCTCGCTCGGCCTGGAAGTGTTTACCATCGGCCTTATCAGAGGGCTCTTTCTCTTCCCCTCCTCTAGTGTGCCACTTAGGCAGAGGATGCCCACCGCGCTGTGTTTAGAGAAGAAGGCCTTAGAAGTGAGGGGACTGACTCATCGGGCCACAGGCTGATTTACTCACACAGCAAACACACAAGTGTCCAAGTGCCCGATCTGCAACCCCCAGGTACTCACACACACACACACACACACACACACACACACACACCATATTGCGTGCTCTCCCTGTGTTTAGTCTTAAAAAGTCCAGGAAACGCCCCTCCTTTGAAGCTCCTGAGAAGCCTGAGCATGCCTTCCAGCGTCTCCCCTGCTCCGGGTTTAGAGCCGCCGTGGCCTTTATGGATCCAGTTAGAGCTGCGCTATAGAAAGCGCTCGTGTTTTTTTTGTCTTTACGGGCATGTAAAACATTCTGTTTATATTATAATGCACCACAGAATGGTCTATTAGCAGTAATAGGCTTCTTGGCAAACCTCCAAATGACGAATAAAATAAACAGCGCGTGTGCTCATCCCCCGTCACCGCCGGCTCCGCTGG
Organism: Lagodon rhomboides; assembly: GCA_039737535.1. Lineage (NCBI taxonomy): Eukaryota > Metazoa > Chordata > Actinopteri > Spariformes > Sparidae > Lagodon > Lagodon rhomboides. Next base: position 7,377,371 of record CM077803.1, on the reverse strand, counting down.
GCGTGTTAACGGAGCAACGCCGAGGCGCGGCGACGAAGACGCTTTAAGTTTAATTCAGCATCTTGAATTTAATTAACTCCCTCAGCCAGTTCTGCATGGGATTATGGGAGAATACAAAAGTAGCAGTCTCTCTGTAACAAGCCATTTTAAATGTGTTTCAGTGCTTTTTTATCCGAATGCTACATGATCCTGAGGATGAGAGATTTATTCTGCATTGTCAACTACGGGATTGCTCTTTAGTCGGCTATGTAACAGCCCAGACATCAAGGTGATACGATACATTTGTGTGTTGGTCAAAGAAGTAACTTTAAAAGTTGATTTTTTCTTTTTAAAATTTTTTTTTACGCTTTGCAAACTGTGAAAGGTCCGGTGAACGAGCCCTCCCCAATTCTGCTTTACTCCTTTTATCGACATAATCCTCTTTCCCTCAGGTAGTGGTGGCAGCTTCACAGACACTACCCACTGGCTAGTAACGTTAGCCTCCTGGTTATGGTTAATCACTTGATCCTCACTGGGAGCAGCTTTCTGAGCTGACTGATCATTACATTGGTCTAAGCGCCCGCTAGCTCCCTCGTTTCCCTTCTTGCTTTTTTGGCATTTTGGTTTAGGTGCAGCTGCTGGCATCTTCAGTAAAGTTACTTCCAACATTAGCTAATAGCTAGTTTGGATGACTACTTTTCTCAGGTCATGTGGCACGGTGCAACTTGACACTGCATGCAGAAAAAATTGGGTTTATTTGGGTTTATATAAGTTATGGTGAGTATCTTTGTTCAACCTAAAATCTAGTTATCATTGCTTGTATTTAGGATGAACATGATTTATTCCGGCCTCCATTGGCGCCCTTAGCAGCTGGGCACAAAAGTCCCTATCAGACATCAGTGATCTATAAAGAACAGAGTCTCAGTTGTTCAGGGACTCAAACATAGCTGTTTTTGTTCAATTATAAGCCTATTCACGTAATCGTCATTGGCCTTTCGATGCAATGGAAAAGGAAACAGGAATGGATGCCTTTAGGTTCCTGGGGTCCAAGTTTCTGGATCTATTTGATCAAAAAAGATCAAAATTTGGAGATTTATGTGTGCAAAAATGAAATGATTATTATGTTAGCAATGGAAAATATGTATTTTTGGGGGATTTTTTTTGCATTTACAGGTAGATTCAGATCTCTTTTGTCGTGTCTCCAACCTGTCCATTTGATTTTGAAGGTTCCCTACCCCAACATAAAAAAAAACAAAAGTTGTCATTGTTGTTGGATGTTTATCCGTGCAGTCAAGAACCAAACCTCAAAGACAGGCAAATGTGACACGCTATTATCCCATAATTAGAGCTGGTATAGAGTAGCCACGCCGGTGTTCAGTGTTTTCACCACACCCATCAAACCTTCAGGTGTGTTCCCGGGTCTTTATTACATATGGTATAATTAAGTCTTTGTCTCTACGTGTGGTTCCTCCTCTGAGACCGAAACAAAATGCAGAAAGCCTCTCTCAGTGCAGCAGTCGTATACGGGGACTTTTCCCCGGCGGCATTATGACAAATAAAGACGACCTCGGTGATATGCTACTTCTGTGCAACGGAGCACTGACGATGGTACGTGTGTGAGTGCATACAGACCCACCAGTGTAACCTCTGATGGCAGAAGATAAGGCCTCCTGCAGGGAGATATGAGGCAGAGGACGGACCGGAGAGGAAGACACAGAAATAAACATTGTGCAACATCAGATAAGCACAAAACACATAAACAAAAAAGCAAAAATCCCCCTGTTTTTCTCTTTCCACAGTGCATGGATCATGTGAGCACACACGCACACACACACACACACACACACACACACGCCAGTGAGGCAGACAGAAAGGAGTGGCTGAGGATCGTCCCGGGGGGAGCCAGCCATTCCTCTGGCCTGTCTGGAGATAAGAACCCTGAACACTCTCCTCCCTCTACATCCCTCCTTCACCTCCTTCTGCTCAGTATTACCAGTTATTATCACGCCTCTCAGAATCACACCTAGGAAATTCACTGAAAGTTGACCTCAAACCTGAAACACTTCTGTCTTAAACATGTAGGCAATACATGAATATAAGTGACTACGAAATCTTAGAAGCTATTCAGACCTGGTCCTGAGTGACCCGATCACAAGTGGACAGCTGTGAGTAAAGATGTGAATTCCCTCCAGACGCATTGAAGACGTATTTAAGATCTGATCACTAAGACATCATACATGTCGAAGTATCCTTGAGCAAGATACTGAACCCCAAATCGCTCCTGATGTGCAGTTGGCACCTTGCAGGGCGGCCTTCAGTAAGGGCCCTGCGATGAGCTGGCGACTCATCTGGGGTGTACCCTGCCTTCACCCTTAGATAACTGGGATTGGCTCCAGTAACCTCCCCGCGACCCCTTGAAAAAAGGGATAAAGCGGCTACCGCGACCATCAGCAGTTGACAATGAATGAATGAATGAATCACTAAGACCACATTCTAGGTGTACATGTCCAGTACGGTCCGTCACTCGTCCAGTGAGGTTGAAGACTGTGGCCTAGGTGAAGGTGAAAGCCAATTTAGGGTTTCTCCCTTCTAGTAACCATGTCAGGACTTCATCAAAAAAGGACCCACTTGCAGACACTGAAAGGCAGGTAACGGAACAGAAAGTGAGATTTAACGTAACGAAAGCTGCAGTCCAACAAAAAAAAATATGTAAACACCAAAATCCTGAGAAAAAGGCAGGCAACAAAACACAAACCACAAATAAAACAAAAGAAAGAACAAATCAGTACATCGTGAGGACTCAGCGAGCAAAGCACGAAACACACGACGGCAAGATGTGACTGGGAGATGAAGGTCCACATGAGCAAAACAGATGAGCAATGAAAAGTGAAAGGAAAACACTGACTTAAATACCACTGATGAGATACAGTTTTGTACAGTTCATTAAATGATTCAATTTGAACTGGCAAATGAAAAATGAAAAAACAAGTGAAAATGTTGTTTATTCATTAAAAATGCAACAGCCTGCTGAAACAACTTGGGACTGCCCAGCCCTCCTACAATCAGCCTGTCCACTCTGCAACAGTCAGTGAGTGTGGTGTGTTTACTGGGAAAACTACAGGTTTTCCCAGTAAACATGGCTGCTCCGCCAGAACCGTCCCTCAGCTCTGGCTGACCCTAACATCACGACCAGTTTGCGGAACGCGTTGTCGCTTCTCAATTCCAATCCCACCTCATCCCCAATGGCTTGTTTGAACCATTTAAATATCTGGATTCCACTCACAACACAGCACAGAAACATGCCTCATCGAAGCCACATACGACCTCTTCCTCAGTATTCTCATTATCCTCGACCTCACTGCCACCGTCAACCACAGCGTTCTCCTCTCCCATCTGGAATCCTTCCTCAACGTCACTGGCACGGCACCTCTCCTGCTTAAGGTCATATCTGTTGAACAGACATCAGTTCATCATTATCAGCAGCTGCACCTCCTCTACTGCTCCTCTGTCCCCGGGCATCCCATCATATCATCACTCTCCTTCTCCGCTGCCGAAACTCCAATCCATGCCTTTCATCACGTCAAGAATTGACCACTGGAGCAGCATTCTATACGGCACATCATCTTAAGTCCCAAACTCCAATACATCTAGAACTCTGCTGCTCGCTGGTCGCCCATTCCTGAACCCAAGACCACACTGCCCTGTCCTCCAGAACCTCCTACTGGCTTGGTTCCTATTCAAGGTCCCTCTCCTCACCTACATATTCCTCCATAACCAGGCCTACCTGATTCCAAATAAGTTGGGATGCTGTGTAACATGTAAAAGAACAAAACAAAAACCAGAATGCAATGATTTGCAAGCGAACTGTGTTTACCGACAACGGTCTCTCAAAGTGTTACAGAGCCCATGTATTAATAGGACAAAGTGGTAAACCTCGCCCGACGCTTGCCCATGAACAACCGAGGTCTTCAGGATTCCCGTTTCGTACCCAGCCATGTTACTATCACCTGTTACCAATGAGCCTGTTTACCTCTGGAATGCTTTTGGAGCATCCCGCAGCTCTCACAGTCTTCTGTTGTGGCCCCTGTCCCAACTTGTTTGAGACGTCTTGGCTGGCATCAAATTGAGAAATCAATGAGGCTGATGAGGTAAAACTTTAAATGTATTGTCTTCCTGCTATTTCCAATTGAGTGTATGTTATAAAGGATGAGCACATTGACACATTCAGTTTTATTTATTTTTGACACAGCATCCCAACTTTGGAACTGGGATTGGATGTAATTGGAAAAACTTGTATCTATAATGTAATACTCTATATCATAACAACATTAACATTGCTGTAATCTATATGTGCTTTGTCATAACTATATATATATATATATATATATATATATATATATATATACTTATATCTGTTTTTAATATGTTACTACCTTAATGCTCTCTTTTCTTTTTACTCCTCTATATTGGCATAAAATGCCGACAAGCAGTAAGGAGTCCAAACACAAAGACCAGTGTATAAAAGCTCATTGTGGTGAATGAAACCTCCAACTGTTTGTTTAGCTGATATGACAAAATAGTTTCCCCTTATTCTGAATGAAATCTGACAGTGTCTGAGTCGATGCACCATGACAAATTCCTCCGTGTTTTGTCGGCCGGCATGGGGCCTTCAGAACGGTGACCCCAGACTCACCTCTGTGCACAACACTGGACCCGGGAACCCACTCGGCCCCAATAATGAGATCATTACCAACAGTTAATTAAAAGCGATGCGTCTTCTGAAGCTTTGCCCCATATCGCAGTGTCTAAACAATTGCGTCCCTTGTGGATGCCCGAGGATGAAAGGGTGAGCCAAATGGAGGAGAACGCCCATTGTCCTTCTCCTGAGAAACTGTCTTCCCTCGCTTTTTGCCTTTCAATGAATTCTTTGTTTGCGCACCAGGGTCCAAGGCTGTTCTCTCGGGGTTCAGAGGGACAGAGCTGTGCCGGGCCAGGCTGTGCTCGGATGGACAGAGGGCTTGGTGAGCGTGGGGATGGTGAGAAAGAGCAGAGGGACAGCCACAAACTCTCCCCCTTTACTCAGTGAAAGATTAAGTGGGAGAGCAGACACGATGTTTAGAAATCAATCAAGGCTCTGTATTAGTTTTATCACGACTACATCTACCGAAACAGGTTACTAAAATTCTTAGGAAATCTCCCAAAAAGTTCACATGAGGAATTGATACACAAAACTCTAATTAAACATTTGAGGGAATAAATAAAATATATACAAATGAAAGTACAAAACATAATTCCAGGAAGTTCAGGGATTAGTTTTATGGTAGAAATCTCACCAATCAAGCATTTCTCCACTGAATCTGTGAAGATTTAACGGACAGATTTTTGCTTGTTTTACTAATTCATTTATAAATTCAATCAAATCTTCATCATCATAACTTGGTACGTGACACATTTGAATGCGAGCAGACATTTTGACTTGTCACAGCAGGGAAAGCGCAGGTATTTCTGATAACGTTAACAATGTTTTATTTAAAAGTCCCACGAAGCCATGACTGTAATTGATTTGCAATTCCATCACCATTTTTACCGTGTCATATGCGGGCCATGGTGACGTCTCGCAGTCTTATAGTTTTAGTTTATATTAGTTTATCTCCAGTATTCGTGCTTTAACATATTCTTCTTTATTTTACAGTTTCATCGTGTTTGTTTTTGGCAGTTTTTTCAGAAGTCGTGTGAAGTTACTGCCAGTGAAAAGCCAACATTTCCTGATTGTGCCGCTTCATAATAAAAGCTTTTAAATAACAAAATAAAGGAGGAATTAAAGGGGTTTTGTGTTTTTTTCAATAGTGCTGCGGTGCACTGTTTACACAATGTGTTACACAAGCTAAGCACTGCCCTTTCAAGGCGGGAATCTTGCGCTGATATTCCGCCTCGCCGTCTTTATGACAGTTACAGAGGTGGAATGGGGGGATGGTTTTGTTCCGCCCCACCTCAAAAGTGTCCGACGTCAACTTGAAGAGCGAGCTAGTATTGAGCAGCTGTGAGTGTGTAAGCAGGGTCAAGCTTTAGCTCTCCTCCGCCCAGTGCCTGGATGCAAGGATGCTCCTAAGCTCGTGGACAAAGTTCAGTGCGCTTCTATCATGTCCATCTTCTTGGTTTTTATATGGGAGGGTCACTTTGTGTTTTTGATCCAGATTTTAAACATTTCCTGTCTTTAAAATGACATAAACCAGACAAATATGCAGCTTAGTTCTTATTTCTCCTTTAGCAGAACTCTCTGTGGTCTGTGCATATCTAACACTTGATATCACCCAGCTAAAATACATACTTCCAGTGTGATAATGTTCCTCTCCAGACTCTATAGGAATCTTAGAGCAAAAAAAAAAAAAACCACCAGTCATTTTCCATTCTCCCTATCTGTCTGCATGATAACACTCGGGGGACAAATCATCCATAGTTGGAGGCTCTCATTCATTATCTGCTGTTCACCAAGAGAACCTTGGAAGAGGAACGAAGCTTCCAGACAAGTATGCAGAGGATATCTCCTGGGCTGGTGCCACTTCCGCCTTATCGCTGAGACTGTCTCTGTGTGACCTCGAGCGGACCTTGAAAGGACACCATCTGTCCTGAGGGAGGCCTTGAGAGATTATCTCGAGAAACTAAAAGGAAAAACATGAAGTTTCAGTGATGAAACTGTTCTTTATTATCGCACAAATAGCGAACTCTTGTTCAAAGACCATACAAGTCTGTTTGCAGTGGTCCAAGCTTCTGGACTTTATTTACACAAGCCTTAGATTAGGGGTTGAGGTATGTTACAGCTCATAACACACAAGCATAGCCCCTTTTCTGTTTCGCTCATTGAACACAAGGTCAGTGTCAAGACATTGGTGCTGTGGTCAGGGAAGTGACATGATAAACTGCGAAAACATGTTCAACTTTGGCTAAAGACAGAAAAACCTGATATAAAGACATGCTAGGTATAGGGGAATGCGGAACCGTTGACCTGAAGGAGGATCCACACTGTTTGATTTGTGACTGGGTGACAGGCACAAACAATGCCGCACAAGCGTGTCTGTAATTTGGCACAACCCGTACCCGTGGCCTGACGGACTGCAATGCAGAGAATGATGAGGATTCCTCCTACCTGCCTCTTAACCTTCGTGAAAAGCTTCTGTCAGCGAGTCCCTGTCGCAGGTCTTTTGTCATTCCTCACATTCTCCTCCCTTACGTAAACAGACTTGGAGCTCACCTTGGCGCCTCTTCACCTCAAGCTGCCCCACAGGCGTGTAATTAGGCCCTAACGTCTCCTGTTCAAAGCAGTGTAACGACATAATTTACATGTATTGTGGAGGCCTTGAAAATGTTGCGGCATCACAACAATGTGGGTGGTGTATTTTTTTGGATGTGAGATTCAAGACTCAGCAGATGTCATGTGTGGATCCCATATTTATACATGCTTAAATAGGCTAAATGAATAGGCCTACATAATTAGAAAAACTTCACAAAAACTCAGTAGAGCGCATACCTCCGCCAAGGCCCAACAGTCCCCTTTAATTTTACATTTAATTCTAATTCTAAATGTCAAGTAAAACATGTTTAAATCCACTAGATTCAGATTTTATCTGGATCTGCATGAAATTGTACTCACTCATAGATACTAGCCCCCTAATCACCTGATTTTTTAAAATCAAAATCCATGCATTATTCTCTATGGAATAATTACAAATGTCGAAAATTTGAGGCCTATGTGGCGATTTCAAAGAAAGTGAGAAAAAGATCCTGAATTTGTCCCTTCATCTGGATCTTCACCAAAAGTTACCTATTCTCCATTCAAGTTTTGTGGAAATCCTTCCAGTAGTTTTGCGTAATCCTGATGAAAACATCTGATCATTAGCATTATCAAAAGAATAGTCTATTACTTGACTAAAAAAATGTGAATTAAAAAAAATTGTAATGCCTTACTTGCTAGCTTGTTAGGCCTGGTAGTGTTCTTGGATTATTAACCTACTTAGCATAAAAGTGTAGACCTAGTGTTAACAGCAGACGCTAACATTAGCAATCTGAGTTTCCTTGACGGTTTTCACAGATAAAGGCTCTCTGTGAAGAGCCAAAAAAACATCGAGTCTTTCTCTTTGGTCTTTCTAAACATACAGAGAGGGAGTAGCTAACACTGCTAACGCTGGCTCTTTACTTTGTAGCCTAATAATACCATCTCACAACCCATCCTAAGTTCTTAGCTGGCTAATTAGCATGTGCAGCATTGTTGTGCTGAAAGAGGGGTGTGTCGCTGTGTCTGAGTTGGCCTATATTTTCAACAGCAAGACTGTTTATCTAGCCTACAACATAACCTAGTTGACTGAAACTTACTTTAGCATTGTTGATGGTATAGCTAATGAGAGCTAAATGGCTAAATTTGGTAGCATACAATAAAGTTGAGCTCACTTGGTGATAGGGGAGAGGGCAGTGACTGGTGACACCATTGCCACCTTGAAAAGTGTCAGTAAATGAAATTGTACATTAAAAGACTATGATGAAATACATTTTTAAGAGCTACGCAACAGAAAATGAAATTACGAGCGATGAAATAATGAGGTTGAGTTTTAATGATTTCTTGAATAATGTTCAAAACTTCTTAGTTGCTTTATGTGCTCTACACAATTGTTTAAATGACTTTTACTTCATTATTCATCTGATATTGATCACTTTAGGCATCTTAAGCCATGTAGGCTACAAGTAAGCCGAACAGTTTTTCTCTACCGTGTCTCCATGGGATGAGGCCACAGCCACAGTCCATTCCCCAGGCATGCTCCTGCCAGTCTTTCAAGTCCCCATCACCGGAGAAAAGGATGACGTGAGCTGCTGCGCATGTTATCTGGAGGTGAATTTCCATGTGGGGAGTGGCAGCGAGAAAATGGCCTTTCAGTGTGCCTCGAGCTAGTTGTTGAAAGCCGAGAATCTCCCAAACCCATATTTAGAGAAGAAAGAGAGAGAAGTGGAAGACGCTATTTGTGGATGTTAGGAGACAGTAACCATAGTGTTGAGTTTTTAAAAGGGATTTAAATCAAAAGTTCAGCGTTTCATCACAGTCACCGGTGCCAAAGTGTCAAAAGAAGGACAGTCAGCATCTTATTGCAAATCCATGTGTGCGAGAGGAGTCGGACTAAAACAATGAATCGAATCCGAAATGAAGGAAAAATGATCAAGATGTCTATATGTTACCTTCATAACTGCTGTAATGTTGGTTGGTATTTCAAAAGACATATCATTTCCTCCTCCTCCTCCAAATAAAACGAAAAGAGAAATATCATATAACTCAATTATTTTAATAAAAGTGCTCCACACATCTTTCATGCAACTTCTGTTTGTAATGCCTTCCAATTCCGGGCACCAGGCAACCAAGAGGAGGAAAAGGAAGCCAGCGCATACAGTTTGCACACAGCGAAGCAAGAGGACATAAATCCTCAGCTCTTGACATTGTGGGATTTGTTCCCATGAGGACGACATCAGTAGTGTGCTTTGTATATATCTTTCCTGCCCTTTACAACTGTACATTTCCCCACTGGTTCTTGTATGCTTTTGTTTCACATGATAGTGTCCCTGGTCTCAATCGAATCCTCCCTTTTTCTAAGAGACCGCAGAGACTCACTGAACTATTTTGTTGAACTTTCCAATTAAGCCATTCCTTTTTAGTTGTCGTTTTGTTTAGAGGACGCATCAGTTTTCCATTACCTTGCTCCACAACACCCCTAATTGGACAAAGGACAGTGTGCCCGCGAGTCAGGAACATGATGTCACATGGCTCTATAACATCCTAAACATGACAAGATGGTGTTCTCCGCTGGCGAACACATGTCTGCCGGGGACGTGCCTCACTTGTTATGTCTTCGGCCTGTTTTCACAGCTCTAATTGTTAGAAGACACGAGAGATCAGCCGTGTAAACAGGCAGCGACGTTGGGTAAATGTTGTGCTTTCACACCCACCTCGCACCATATGCTGTTATTAGATGTGAATTAATTACAGTTTCTTATAATCAGAGGTGTAGAGCTGCCAGAGTGCACCGGGGCGCCGCGCTGCCACTTCTCTTTTCACGAGTGACGAGATTAAATTGTCACTGTTTGCATAATCTGTCTGATAATCATATACATGTCAAATGTTTGAAGATCCAATCATCACTGAAGTGTCAAAAAACATCAACCTAATGATCAGAGATGTCACATTGACATTTACGATTGATTCACAGTGTCAAATAACGCTTTGAGTAACATGCAGCAGTGTCCAGGCTCTGTGCACAAAGTCAATCAGAAGTTTCTGCTTGGACATTTTCTAATTAGCAAAAATCTTCACAGTGGGGAAAAAACATTACGCCAAAAGTTAGAATGCACAGCCGCTTTGAATAAACCTACCTGCTGCAGTCACGCTGTCTGTTATCATTTACTCCAAAAGTGTCCTGTGCCAGGCTCTGCGTAAGGTTTCACAGTGATAAATATGGAAGAAAAAATATTATCACAGTAAATCAAAACTTTTTGGAGAAAAAGCCATAATGATGAGATTTATCTTTTATAGACATTATGAATTAAAAAATGTAAAATTATATTGGAAAAATTATGAGATTAGAATCAGTTCATTAGATCAATTCTTTGTCTTTACCTGGCAGAAATGGGGACTCCATAGAAAGATCATATCAGACCAATGAAAAAGTCATGTATACAAGAGATGTCAGTCTCTTCTGGGTTATTGTGCTGCACAAGAAATATTTTTTTCATAACAACATTTTCTAATTCCTTTTTAATGCTGCTCTTTCTAGTAGGCCTATGCGTACTACGCATGATCTCAGTATTTTAAAAAGTCCTGACCCCAGCCCTGCAAGCAAGAAATGAATCCACTTAAAACATGCTGGTAGTCTTTGCGAATGAATCCTTCCCCCTCGATTTACAGCTCGCTATCATTAACTAGTGAGGATGAAGGCAGCGAAACATCCTTTCATTTTTTGCAATAGCTTAATTTCAAAGTTCACGATGTTGTTGTTAAAAATAACTCTGTGTGTTTAAAGGTGCACTCCGCGGTACCTAAACAAATAGCACTGCACCCCTGGTAATGATGACAGAGCGCTGTGTTTTCATCTGGACTGTGAATTGTCTGCCAGCAAGAAACGTTGAGTAGAAGCTGCAGAGCGGAGCAGAGCACTCTGAAGTTAAACTGTAACCGTGTTCTCAGTATCTGGGAGTCTGTCTGTCTGTCAGCCAGACGGACGGCCGGACTGATGACTGTACGCCGCAGTGAGGTAAAACAGGTACGACTAGCAGGGGAACCACTGGGCTGTTAGCAGCAGGAGCGAGGTTAATAAGTGAACACACACAACTCTTTTTTTTTCCTCCACCCCTGAAGGTTAACCCTTCGATGCGCAGTTTAGGCTACGAGACGGCCGACTACAGCGCGACGCTACGCTACCGACGGCTGAGCTGATCTCGTGATTGATCTGGAGAGGCACGGCGGACGGCTCCGGCGGGAGATCAAAGCGCAGCCTGTCATGTGCAGCAGAAGAAGAGGAGGGAGGCTGGAGGTGTGCCCCCCCCCCCCCCTCCCCACCCGTCCGACAGTGCCAGATGTTCTCCTCTCTCCGTGTCCCATCACGCTTGATAATTGCACGCCGCACCGTAGGCTCCGCCCCTGCCCCCTTGACATTAAAGTGCAGCGCCTGGCGGGGCGCTGGGCTCTGCAGGGCTTTGAATTAGTTGTGGACACAGCGGTTACGCAGACTGCACCTCGCACTGCACACAAAGCGTTTCTCCACCTACCTCCGTAACCCCAGAGAGGCCCCGAGCGGCCTGCAGGTCCCCGGGCTGAGGGACCTGTAGCGGTTTTGCGTCTTTACGCCACATGCAACCTCTGTTTTTCCCAGCGTGCCTCGCATCTGAGAGTCCAGCTAGGTTGTGCGCTCGCCCCCCCACCCTTGTTATAGCGTGAGTCACCGCCGCCTATGGCCCCGGGACTTCTTCCACTGGCACCAGGCCTCCTCCTTTGCACCGCCATCATTATAGGTGTCCCGGAGACCCATGGGGGCTGAAATCAGGGGCACGCAGGGACAGATAATGACAAGGCAGAGACGCTGCAGACATGACACCAGCTTTTACTGAGCCAAACTGGCTCCATGTGTCTAGAGTCAGTCCCGCTGTCTCCTCCTTCCAGCCTCCAGCCTCCATCCCCGTGACCCCCCCTTCCCCTCCACCTCCACCTCTCCGGTCACCGTGACAGGCTCCTCGCTGAGCCATCTGGGTAAGTCAGGTGCCTCCTCCGTCTGTCGTCCAGGGGGCCAGATGGGAGATGATAAGTGGCTGCCGGCTGCAGGTGGTGCACCGGCTGCACACACTATCTTTGTCCACACACACACTAACACTCCCTCGCTGGCTGTTCTGTCATCACGAGCCTCGGCCAGATCCAGGCGGTATCTCCTGCCCCTCAGCCCTTTATCCCGGCGTACTGCTCAGGATGCACCAAGAGATTGGCACGGCCTCGCTTTTATTTGTTCATTCATTAAAGCTCCGGTCTGCAGTGTGCGGCGTGAACAGTGCGAGCATTGAAAATGTTTCGGTGAATGGATCCAGATGTGACTGAAAAAGGGGGCAGCTCAGGTTTATTAAGCGTTTTGTTATATTTGTTTAGTTGGATATGAAGTGAAGTATCTTTAACAGCTTTTATTCTACATTGTAAGAAAAAAAAATCACAATAAAGTCCACTAACGCTCAAATTCCATGCAATAGTTATTTTACAACTACAACACATAACCATTACACGACCTTCAATAAATCACAGTAACAGCGTGAGCAGGACGTGTTTACATAACCTACGGTGTTGCTCCACCGGAGGTTTGATTTTTCCCATATTGCCCCGCATTGTTTCCAAACTGTAGTTTCCCCCCAAGGTTATGTACCCTGTTAAATCGCTAACAGAGGCCGCGGCCCGTCTCCAGTCCGCAGGGAGAGAGGGGAGTGAATGGAAGCCAGTCAAACACGCTTTCCTGCCCAAACTCTCGGCACATTCCTCTATTTCAACTCATGAATGAACACTAATATAATATAAAGACCGTGTAACGCGCCCCTCCCATGTCTCCCGGCCACCGCCATCTTTTCTTCGCGCTTCTCGGCCCCCCTCTCGAAGCTTCGGCGGCGCTTTGACGTTAATGCCCCCTCCGCTCAGAGCGCAGCGAGCGGGCGGGCACTGTAAATGGGGGTCTCTGTGCGGGGATACTGTGGCTGTGTGTGTGTGTGTGTGTCGTGTAACGCAGGAAGGAGGTGTGTGATCAGCGGCGTGTCCCTGCGGTCAACATGCAAGAGGATTTACTGTCGTTCACCATCGGTCGGCAAATTCTAAACATATATCTACTCGGTGGGTGGCACATGTGAGAAACATGAGGAAAGAGGATGGATGTAATGTATGGATGTATGGATGGATGGATGGATGGATGGATGGATGGGAGGCCTGACTTCAGCATGTGGACTGTATGGCATATGAGGACTTCACATCAGTCTCCCTCCATTAACTTTTAAACTTGAGTGAATGCAAACTGTTGGATTGTTGCATCATTATTAATGTGAACTGTAAATTATATTTGTTACTGACACACACTTTTTAATGCAACAACTGCAGTTATGGATGGATAGCCAAGTCTTCTCAACCCTACGCATGCATAATTTTGCCTGCAGGTGATAAGCCTGTCCTTTACAGTAACTCATATGGTGAGCAGAGGTGTGCAAATGCAAACACAGAACAGTCACCAAGACCAATGTTTATGTCATTCATCTGTACAACCACTGATGGTTGCAGTAGCTGCTTTATCCGTTTCTTCAAGGGGTCGTGGGGAGGTTTCTGGAGCCTATCCCAGCTATCTAAGGGCGAAGGCAGGGTACACCCAGACGAAATCGCCAGCTCATCGCAGAGCCCTTACTGATGGCCGCCCGTAAGGTGCCTAACTGCACATCAGGAGCGATTTTGGGTTCAGTATCGTTGCTCAAGGATATGATCGACATGTAGCTCAGCTCCGCCTCGGGAGCCAGGATTCGAACCAGTGACCTCCCAAACACTGGTCGCCTAGTCACCGACTGTGTCTGCTCTGTATAACCAAAAGTCAGCGTTAACGTTTATCCATATGGGATTTTTGAACGAATCACAAGTCCTGTTCAGCTGGTCGCACAGATGTGATGATATGATTCGATAAATCAATCGAGGTTTTCCACATCTGGCCATGAGTGCATCAACACAAAAGGAGAGGTGTTTGCAGCCAACAGGAAAAAACACGAGATGAGGAAGACAGAAGGGGGCCCTCCTTCAAAGGAGTACATATCACAATTTGCTCAATGGGATTTCCTATTTTCCAAAGAATTGATTGTTCAGACTGGATGTTATGTTGTTGTACCGGTGTGTGACTTCCTGTCTGCTCTGTGCTGAATTCGACTGAATTGATGCACCGTGCTCCGGCATCCGGCAGAAATAGAAGCCTTGCGTATCTGCTATGGAAGGGTCCAGACTGCCAGGGCTGCAACGGCGCAGATACGCAACGCAGCGGAGCCAGTGGAAGTACACTAATAGACTAGAGCTGCCTTGACAGAGCGGAGCCGGACCGAACATGGATCTGGTGTAACTTAGGGGTTTCTGCAGTCTTCTGGACTTGTCTATTTGCATCCATTACAAATGTCCATACCATCCTGACATCTGTATTCATTCAGTTTAAGATAAACTGGTGATCATTACTAGCTGATATTTTGATGTTTATTGGAACTTCACGTTATCTACTCCATAATTGAATTGAAGAAAATGGGGGAGTGGGGTTGAAGATTACTAGTGCTTACTGTGGTCATTGATTAACCTTCAGCTGCAGAAATACGTTTAAAAATCCATCACTAATGCAGTCTGAGAACTCTCTTCTTCATGGTTGAACAGGGCCGTCATGAAGCACATTAGTAGCAGAGACCTTTGTCTTTGTCCTAAAGTCATTCATTTGATAAAGTCAGTCATGTTGCAGACTCCATGTCTAAAAAGGGCTGAACACTAAATGGTAAAGAAATCATTCCAGCCAACAATCTATATTCCTCTGTTCTACTCTCATTTCATCTTTTCTGATGGGATCAGACACACACTGATTCCCTTGTTCTTTGCTTTGAGGTTTCCATACGCTCTGCCGTCATATGTGAGCGGTGGCTTGTGGAGCTGGTGGTGCGACTGTGTTTTCGAAGCGAGGGGGGCGATAGGATCTGCGCTCTGATCTCGCCGTAATCGCATTAGTGCCGTTTGAACTTTGTTTTTCTTCCCCTCGCATGGTTTCGCTCCGGATAAATAAACTTATATGAAATTGTATTTACAGAAGATCCCAAACTGATGGACAGCGGACGGACAATGGGGGAGGATTCGTTTCATGTCACCCACCCGCCACCGGCCTCCTTTGTCTTTCCTTTCCTCTCTTTCATGTTGGTTTTTTACTCTTCTCCTCCCTCGAGCACCGACCACGCTCCTATCCGCCTGTCTTCCATCTTTCCTCGCTTTGCAGTTTCTCCCCCTTTCCCTCTCGGTCTGTCCTCTCCGCAGGTTATCAGGTCAAAGTGAAGTGCATGCCACGGAGCGTGCTGGCCTTTCCCTGGGAGACAGGACGGACGGTTCCTCCAGTGAAAAAGAAAGGGAAGAGGAGAGGCCTTACTGCTTTAGCTCTTTCTCTGTGTACCTCTTTCACACTAACAAATGTTTCTGTAATACTCAATACTTTTTATAAGCCTATATTACATCTGTCAACGTATGCATAAAGTTCAGCTTTTCCAAGCTACACATTCCCCAACAATCAAACAACCAGTACTGTGATTATACTGCTTTTGAATTACCCAGCGAAATGTATATATTTCATTACATTACTTGTAGCATGATGAGATCCCTGGTTGTGAAATCTCAGAATCTATTAATTACAAATGGAAGTAGGATTAAGAGCAACTGTAATCCATAAAAATGAGGGTTTCTTCTGGGTTTTACTGAACAATGTTTGGTGCATTTTTGACCGTATGGAGTATTTCCCTGAAAACAATCTCCTCTATCCCGTCAGATCTGCTGTGATTACAGGGTATATGGGCAAAACAAACGGGAGCGTGTCTATGTTCCCCTCTTTGTATGTGTTCATAAGCTGGATGTTCCCCGGTCTGTTACTTTTTCCACCATTACTGGAAATTTCCATGGCAAATAGGCCTAACCTAACCCTAACCCTAACCCCCGACCCTAACTCTAACCCTAACCTAGGACCCTTTTTCAGAAAAAGGGTCCTATGCTCCCCGGTATGTATTGCTACAGGGGAACATAGGTCCCTTTTTGGAAAAAAATGGGGAACATAAGACCTTTTTTCTAAAAAAGGGTCCTATGTTCCTCGCTTGGGGAGCATAGGACCCGGGGAACATAGTGATGACCCCAAACAAACCCTATTAGTTAAAAATGAGTCCTAATTACTTTGCTTTTTAAAAAACATTACCATTAAAAACACCATTCTGTAACATTATTATGTCTAGCCAAAGACAAGGAGTGACCAGGCCTGAAGACAAAAACAGCTTTGCACTCAAGAGGTTACGGAATTTCATGAGCTGGATGGGCACAAAAGCTGCTACAATTTTGTGGCAAGGAGTTGTCTGTCTGTCAAGGAACGTTTGTGGATCCATTGTCTTAAAGTCTTACAAGTCAACGCTACAAAGCAAAGGTTTTTTCTTTTCTTTTCCTTTCTTTAAAAAAGAAAGAAAGCTTCACAGGCTAGAGAAGGCAAGCTCACAATCAACGAGGGACTGACCCAAAGCTCAAAAAAGTCCTCTCGAGAGCTGGAACCCATCCCATTTCGGTCAACCTATCTTTTTCTTTTTTACAAGTAGCTCAAAAAAGTGCAAGATAAAATATAAAAAGGCGAAACGTCTGCACAGTTATAATCTAACCACCAGTACAAGCCCGAATGGAGCTTCTCTCCCGAGTTATTGAAGAAGGAGAGGAGGGGAGGAAAAAAGAAAATAAAGGAGTCAGGAAGCCAAACCATCACTGAATGATTTAGAAGCCTCTCTTTTGGTGCAGCCATAATTATGGCCGCGCGAGATTGAAGGGTAGGAGGAGATGCCGGAGCCGTGGCAAAGATTATAGTCTGTTCTGTAAAGAGAGACAGAGCGTGGCAGGGCGAGCGAGAATGGGGCCGAGGGATAGATAGATAGATAGAGGGGAAACAAAGGACTCAAATGAGACGAGGTTTCACAAAAGAATGGGAGAATTGGAGGAAGGAGGCGAGTAACGTAAGAGAAAAAAATGAACATAAAGGGTGAGCCTACACTCTCTGTTAGCAAGAAACAAAAGATGTTGCAAGAAGCAAACCAACACCAACACTCAGTTTAGTTCCACAAAATGATCCCAAACATTCACAGTATTACATAGTCGACTTTGTTAGCAAGAAAGTGTTAGCAAAAAACAAGCTAACACTCCCCGTCAGCTATAAGGCATTACCAAGAAACATTCACGTTGTTTGCTAAAAACAAGAGAACAATAATTCAAAGATCGAAATAAAACCTGCTCTCTGATCCTTCCCATACTTGTCTCGTAGGCTAGCATATTGTAAGAATTTGCGTCTCTGCCCTCCTTCTGTATTCAGTCGGAGGGACATCCATCAAGATGCCACCACACATCCAGATCCAGATCCAGGCACAGAGGCAGGGAGGGAACGTCCCCCCCTACCACCCCACGTCTTTGAATACAGTCCGAAATAGCTCGTAACAGGCAGCACATCAGGCTTGCGGCGGGAGAACGGCTCCCCGCGCAAATGATTTCTCCATATTGGACCGAAATGAAATGGTAGCCTTTTGGCCTGCCGTGCCAAGCCAAAGATGTCAGGGAATGTTGGAGGGATGTTAGCTTTTTCTGAGGGCACTTTGTCTCTCTGTCTGCACATTCCTGACATTATGCTCAGTTGCTCACAGCTATGCTACGTCAATTAGAAAGACTTATGTTTAATGAATGAATGCAAGAGAAAGAGAGCGCGCAACGCCCGCACAAGGACACACTATAAATACTCCCACACACACACACACAGACACACACACACCCATGCTGATTAAAACCAGTTCTCTCCAGGGTCATGTTATGATTGGTCAGGTGAAGAGCAGGCTTTTTTGTGAGGCTGAATATGGCCTCCAAACGAGTCCAAGTACACGCAGGGAATGGATACGGGCACACACACACATCCAACCTTCCCTTTTAAGGAGGCCAAACATAATTCATGAAACTCTGCACATTTCCCCGACTTCCCGGAGTTTCATGCGACGAGGAGGAAAAGGGGGAGGTTCTCAGCGACTTTGATGAAAGCCCGGGAAGCCACTTGACTCCGAGGGGCGGGTGTTGTTGAGGCTTGGTTCTGGTGGAAGACAGTGACTGATTGGACTTATGGAGTGGTCAGAGGATCCGGGGAGGGCGTGCGCCAGCAAGCTGAGGGGTAGACTTTGATAAATGGGAGCGACCCTTGGAGAAGATCGTCCTCAGATAACTCGTTGTCCACAGTCCACGCGAAATGCATGAGTGAAGTTATGCAAAATGTGGTGACATTTATTCAGTTCGTGTGCAGAAGAAGGAACACTGATAAACAGATTTGTATGTTATTTCCACTCTTCCATTCATTCAAAATTGGATTCCTGTATTGGCCTACTGTTGACTATGGTGAGGTGGTCATAAATACAAATGTTCAGCAAACATACAGGCCTATCATAATTAATTGCTGGCAGGTTCGATATAGAGTTTGAATGTTATGCTGCACAATGTATACATTGTTAAAGCGAAACTGAATTTTTTTGATGAAATAACATAAACCTCTACGTTCACTACGAAGCAATAAAACTGCTCAATTCAATGCATCCACTTTTGCCCACACTTGGGTCTGATATGACCATTAGCTAACGGCGGCTAATGTTACTGAAACAAAGACTCGGATAACAGAATCATTTATTGGACTTACCATTCTTGACTTTTTGTTACGCTACACTGCATTTTACCATCAACCCATAATTGTCACCTGTGGCTACGGAGTTCATCAGTTCTGTCAGTAACAGACACTCGCTTTAGCTGTCATGGCGGAACAGTTAGATAATTGGGAGGGAGTAGACCTGGAGGACGACATTCTTCTATAACAGACCTGCTAATCTTGAAGAAAGTCAAGTCTCTCATGGCTCCAGTGAGCGTTGTATTGTTTGCTGTATGCCGACTCGTCCGCTTAGAACACTGCAAATCTGAGATCTGAATTTAAAGCATGTACTGTGTTATCATCGCTGCTTTATCTATTAGCATACAGTAACAGCATTAATCTGCTTATTGGTATGTGATGACTTTAAACAGGCTTATTGTATTTCAATATAAAAAAACATAAAAACAGCTTTCCTTTCCAGTTCATAACTGTATTTTGCCTCGTAACGTGAACATACAGCTACACTATGGAGCTACAATAGCTACAATTTAGAGCAAGTATTGAGGTCCTACTTTTCCACTTAGCCAGCAGATGATGGCAGCAGAAAATGGACTCTTAAAAAATGACCTGACCATTTTTACAGTCGTGGCAAAGCCAGCACGATGTGTGGCGAGCAAACACTCATCTTTTTTGAAATATCCAGCCGATGCCACACCCAACGTTTAACGTTTGGGAGGAAGAGAGGGAATGAGCCAGCTCGCCAGACTTGAAAAAGACTGGAAGCTGATCCCCTTTCCTTTATAATGACAAACAATTATAATGAACATGCAGTATTACATTGACTGTTATTTGGAATAAACACTGACACAAGTGGTTATTTTGCCTTTCTTTCCTTAGATGGTAATTGACACTGGTACCATTGGATTGCTTGTAAATATGTATATGGAAACCGACGGAGCCCTCTGTCCATACACATTCATTTTGTCCATATTAACACAAGCCTATGAATGTGACCAAAATGGACCAGTACCACTGGACATTGTAGAGGGCAGTGTAGCCAATAGTGAGATGACCATCGGACAGGAGGAAGAAGTTTGATCAATGGTAGACATCTGAAGATTCTTGGAAAGACATTCGTCATTAATTTCTGAGAGTGCACTAGTTGTGATGTGTTCAATGGCTACCGACGTCTACCATTGCTGTCTCCGCTTTTGTGGACATCACAGACACACACAGGTACATCATCACAACCCCTTTGTCGTCGCCATGTTCGCTGTTGTCAAACAGCACAGTGTGTCTCCGCTAATGAACCTATGTCAGACCTTTGACCTTTTGAACTGCGTCGTCGAAGCACATCAAGGTGAGCGCCAGCCGCGGAAGAATTGGATAAAGGTGAGGCAAGCTCAGTGCAAACATCGCACACTTGTGCAAACACACACACACACACACACACACACACACACGTTGCATCACCCAGCAGCAGATCGGTAGGCGACAGGATGACACCACGTCCGAGTGACAGCTTGACGCCTGTTTGTCTATGAAAACAGCGCTCACATTGTTTTCCCCCAGATCAGCGTCTCCATGAACACAATGGTGGTTAATGTTTCCCTCCGGCCTGCTGCTCTCTCTCCCGTGCTATTGAGCTCCAGGAGCCTGTCATTTGGTGGGTGGTAGCTTCTGGTAGCTTTTGTGGTTAGATGACTCAGTCGACACCTTCACGATAATATTACGCTGGAAAAAGAAGGCGGAAGCGGGGGCGAATTACCTAGAAATGATACAGGATGTGTCATCCTTTGGTGCCGTGTCAATGATAATCAGGTACTCGTGTTGTTGGATGGAACAGTCAGCTATTTTTCGCTGTTGATTATCAAAAAGGATTTTAATATTCATTTGATCAGAGTGTATTTGTGTTTGAAAAGTTTCACTCTGTCATGATTTGGACTTTCGGTGTGGTTTTTTGTCGCTGTTTATGGCGCTTGTGTGTTTCAGAGGCGCGCTGCAGAGGCTGGTCGCGGCTTCTCTGTTGGCCGGAGCTGCTTCCCTTCACACACCTGCAGCACATCTGATCAATCAGCGCCAGGCCGCCAGCTCAAATACTCTGGTCTGGATTATTCCGTTGCGGAGCCACCTGCCTGAGCCTGAGCCTTCTCTGCTGCCAACCACCTAATTATCTCAATAAATTCCCCTAAATCTTCTACCTTGGTGTCCACTTTTGGGTCCTGCTGCAACATTTTTACAAACCGTAAAACATTGTTTTAGTTTCCGGGCATATTTTAATCCAGGAAATCGTCTCCTGTGTAACCACCATGTCTCAACTTCACACTTAAGCGATTTTAAAGATGAAATGTGAGATATTTTCACAACATGCTTGGACAGAGCCAGGCTCTTTCTCCCCGTGTCCGGTCTTTACGCTAAGCTAATCTAACCCTGTAAAGCTTCATATCTGGCTAACAGAGACTTATTTTACCTCTTTTTTTTTCAAGAGTTAGATGAAGAGATTGATACTGCTCTCATCTAACTCTCGGAAAAACGTAGAATAAGTATTTCTCAACATTTCTTGTTGTGGTTAGAAGGTTGATTTAAAAAGAAATGTATTTGATAGCTCAGGAGAATATGTAGCTGGTGGTGGCTCAGGTCAGGCGAGTGGCAGGACTAGTGGTGCAGCTGGGGCTGAAGCGGAGACGCAGGTGGATCCACAGAGGCTGCCAATTCTCACGCTTTCGCCTTGTGACACACGATTGCGTGAGAAAAGGGCAAAACCTTGTGTCACACGGCGAAAGCGTGAGAGTTGGCAGCTATGGAGGTGTATGTTTTGAGGCTGAAGTGGAGGAGGCTGGGCAGCTGTGGAGCTGGCGGTGGCACCGGCTCTGGAAACAATGTGGAGAGTTCAGGTGTAAGAGAAACGGTTTAAACAGTCTGGCAGTGAGTGGAGAGAAGACTGGTGTTCTTCAGCCGGTGCTGATGAGCAGATGAGCTGCAGGTGTGTCTGGAACAGGAGCTCCGGTCAGCAGGAAAGCCACGCCCAGCCTCCGAAAACACACCTCATCCAAACACACACGCAAAAAAAACACTACACACAGTCCATGATCATCATAATCAAATATCACTAAGCAACATTTAACTGACACGCATGTGAGAAGCCGACTCATGCAGCCAGTGTGGCTTTTCTAACCTGTTAACATGAATGCCGAAATGAAAAGCAGGATGCGACGCCATGCACAGGTGCTGCTCCTGCATCCAGTGTGGCCAGCCTGTAAGAGTTTGCATAGAATAAAAAAATGCACTAAAAATATGCTCAAAGTCCTAAAAAATAAAAGCTCATATGGACTTTTAATCCAAAGACTAATACAAAATGTCATAGCTGAAAATGTTACACGTGTGTAAGCCTACAAAATGCAGGCAAATTGCATCAATGGGATTTACCCTGGTGATAATGCAATTTCCATCTTGTAATTAATGGGCCTGCATTACTGTAGTGAGATTAGAGATCACTTAAACACACACACACACACACACACACACACACACACACACAGACAAACCCTGTTGACCATAAATGACAAACCTCACTCGTGGTAACCTGAGCATGGTATTTTTCACGGGAGGTCAAGCTGTTTTAACGTCGGCGGCAAACAAACACAACTTGCAAAGCCCTCCTCCACCTCTCACGCCCGCATTGTACAGCTGAATGGCCGCTGTGGATAACAGACCGTTCAGGTTACTGAAGGAGAAAAGCTCCAAAGTCAAGAGAAGAGCCAACAAAGGTGGCTGTTGTCAAAGGGCCCTCGGCTGTGGACCTGCTGCCACACTGCTCAGCGTTACATCATACATACATCAGGAAAAACAGTGATGATTCGCACTCAGACACTCCTACGTGGATGCTACCACATTTATGTGCATCAAATTCATTGAAAACAAAAACTTGAACTGATAAAAGAAACATTGGCACTGAAACATTTGTGTTTGAAAAGGTTGTGTTGACCATGAAACAAATATTTGGTCCTGACAGAATTACATGGAAAAATAAAACGCAGACATTAAAAGTTATTTCATTATATTTTGATATATTTGGGTGTTTTAATTCATTTTTACAATCTTCTGATTTGTTCTTCATGCCTGTCTTTTTTCAGTGACAGGTTTTTCTACGATGTCGGGTTTTTTTCAGCGTCACGGATTTTCAGCTTCAACTTTCTGTCACTGTTTTGGCAACGAGAGGAGACGTTTGAGGGGAGGGGCGAGGGCGAGCACGGATTAACCACGACTGGGCCGGTGCCCACGGGCCTCCCAAGCCCCATCAACTGTGGCCTCATTCCGTCTCTGCTTTTTGGTTTTTAAAATGGTTAGATTAATTAACTGAGTGTTAGCAGAATGTCGACGTGAAATGAAAAACAGACTTCACGTACCTGCGGTTTGAACGTTTCAGGTGAAACTGTGGAAGCCGTGCGCTAGGTGTGCGCTCATGTCGGAACCGTGTCGGCTCCGCAACCGCAAACCTCCATTGGAGTGGAGTGTCCTCATTAGTTTGCGGACATGCAAATCAAACTCTCCTTGCCCCTCTCCTCAAACCCTCCTCTCCATGCCAAAGCAGTGACAGATAGTTGAAACTAAAAAACCGGGGCTGACAAAATACTGTCATTGAAAAAACAGACATTAAGGAAAAACGTCAGATGATTCTCATTGCAAAACATGTCAAACCCCCAAAAAAAGTAAAATCAAATAGCATTCAATATTTTTTTGAGTGCCAATCCAACTTTTTTCCCTTTTTTTCAATGACAAATCGTATGTCTTTTATAATTCAATCGTTGGTCTGGCTCCATACATGTACCCCTACGCCAAACATTGACACATTCACAGCCTCCTTATTTGCACAGCTACACTTACAACTTACACACAGAAGAAGATGCTCTGACACACACACTCTGGAAGAATATCTTAAGTAGGGAGGTCAGCAGAACCCGAAACAAAGCTTTAGTGAGACACAAGTATGCAGCCAACCGTGGAATCAGCGAACGCTGACAGAGAATAAGATCAGAGGAATGAAAGAGACTGAGTATATTACTAAGCAGAAGGAAAAGGGGGGAGAAAAGGGAAGGAAGGAAGACAGAGAGATATAAAGAGAGACAGAGGGTGAATGGGTCCAGGGCGAGCAAGGCTGAGACGGTGGAATTAGCAGATTGTGAAAAAGCCAGGGAGCCCCTGCAGGTTGTTCCGTGTGTTTTTGTCAGCCATTATGGCCCATTAGTGCTGTGAATGGCTCTAGTTTCTGGCTGAGATTAAAGTCTTTCGCTGAGGGATACCTGAGAGACAGCTCTAAGCTCTCCCAAGACAGAGAGCCATCACAGCACACTGGGGAATGGGCCTGAGGGGCGGGGGGCTTTATGAAGGGGTGTGTCCTGCCCAGATAACTCTGGTAGATAACTTTTTCATTTAGTGTCATTATTTTAAGGTCATTTTTTATCTTTTGAGCAACTACTGCTGCAGTAAACATGATTTCACACCTGTTTGCTAGAGTTTCACATTGTAGTTTTGGTATCCAGAATCACTTAACACCAGAACCAGAGCAGGTTATGAATCAAATGAATGGATATCTTCAACAACAAGCTTTAAACAAGGCTTAAACCCACAAATGATATGAGACTGCTCCTGTCAAACAAATGTGTATCACCCGGTAAGTAATACCCAAACAGAATTAATAACAGGATTAATTCAAGATGTGCACTAAGCCATATTATACATTCCACATCCGTGTGGCTGTGAATGTGCTCATCCTCTGATGGTGATGGAGAGTGTTTTTGGTGTGCTGTCTCCATTGTTTCCAAATGGACGTATGTATTTTCATTACCGTTAACATTTTTCCATCACACTTACTGTCAAAATTGATGTTTTTTTTTTTTTTATCACATATGTGTTTCTCTAAGCTAAAGACACAAGCGGCAATGACACAAATTTCATCTGCCAGGTTTTGCGGTGAAAAAATGTGGTACTTTTGGTGGCCCCACTATGGTTGGGGCTCAAAATGCTTTGGTAGACCTATTCCCAACCTCAGGCTGAAGATATCTTCCAAGTTTTGTGATGATATGTTTCATATGGTGGTTTATTAGGTGATGGGCCATGCGCCCAATCAATGTATGGTATTGCAGATTTTTGGTTGATAATCACAACCAACCCTTCTCCAGCAGCTGTTGGACGCTTCTACAAAAATGAGTGCATCTGGACAGTTATAGAGTAGATTTACCTATTACAATTAATTAATGTACAAGCAAGAACATAGCAAGAACCTAGCTACAGCAGACAGAGAAGGACAAACAACTGCTGCAGCCTGCACACTACTACTGGCCCCAGTGGTTCAACATTACAAATTATTACCAATGCCCAACAATATGGGTAATTATTTGTCCACATGACACAACACTCAACACGTTGTTTTAGATGTGTCCCTCCTCCACCACACCTGATTCAAATGAGTGGCTCGTTATCAGCTTGAGCTTGATGACGAGCTGATCATTTGAATCAGGTGTGGTGGAGGAGGGACACATCTAAAACATGCAGGGCAGTGGTCCTCGAGGACTGGAATTGAGAAACCCTGACCTAGGTAGGAGGACACTCAACAGCAGCAGCAGCGGCAACAGTTAAACAAATATGTTAACAGGCTTGACATTCAGACAATGCATAAAACATCCTTAGCAGCTTACATAGCTTCATTATCTAGCATTATTTGCTAGTTTTGCTTTATTTTAATTTAAGTTAGCTAGTACAAATGAAACGTCTTTATACAACACTGTATTGTTTTTAATAAGAGACGACATACCTCTATATTGGGATTTCTTTTCCTTTAACCTGCCTCTTGACATCTGTCAGTAAGGCCTGCACAGTCAGCGCCCACGTGACGCGGCACCCCAAATGCAGGCCAGTGTCATGGCCGGGTCAACTGATGAGGGACGACAGGGATGCAAAGTTTGTTATTGTTTCTTTCTTTGTTAATTTGTTATTTTCAACTCAGAACATAAGGGAAGGGCGCCAATGGGTGCTGCTAATTATTGGTATAACTTGATTGTTTCGCGGTGCCCCCCAGCACGTGGTGCTCTACTCCAGCCCTGAATACATTTATATCGATGCAGGGCCTGCACATTGATGTACCCTCATCTCTAAAGTTAAAAATCCATTTCTGATTCATATCAGGGACTCTTACACCGCTTGTATGTGTGCACATATAGTATTGTGTGCTGGTTGGCCTGGATGCATCCACAGTCATTTGCACATACAATATACAAACCCGCATGTGACAATTTATCCGTGTAACTGTACATTTTCAAATGGGTGTATACAGTATACACACCTGTGGGTATGAGCATGTGCATGTGTGTTTAGTTTGTAAATGTATGTATACAGAGACTAACAGATATGAAAAATGATTTCCATTTTTTGGGACAGAAGGAGAGAGGAGAATGAGTGTGTGTGTGAATTTGAGTGTATGAGTGTTTAAACAGCAAGCCTGGTGTAATGGGAGTAAAGGTCTATATGTTGAGGTAGTCCAGATGGCTGCTAGTGGTCATTAGATATGGCTGAGCAGATGACATAGACGGATGACAGTGGCAGCCTCTCCCTCTCTCTCTCTCTCTCTCTCTCTCTCTCTGTTTATGAAAAGGTTCTGTGATGGAAAGATTTTTAATCTGTGTGTGTGTGTGTGTGGGTGGTTGTAGGGGGTAATGTATAGTGCTGTGAAAGGTACCTGGTAGACATGTTTAATAGAGGAGGTTAAAAGTCGAAGTCTCTCTCTCTCTCTCTCTCTCTCTCTCTCTCTCTCTCTCTCTCTCTCTCTCTCTCTCTCTCTCTCTCTCTCTCAGACCCGGTTGAGCGATTGAATGGGTGAGAGAGAGGGAGAGAGAGAGAGTGGGAGAGGGTTCAGATGGCAGCGTCTGATAGGCTGGTGACTGATATATAAACATGCATGTAAACCCTCCACATAGGCACACACTCTGCCACATACAACAACAAACACATAATGCTTTCAGTTTACACTTGGAAAGGAGGAAGTGGAATCTGAGAAGTGCCGCACACACACACACACACACACACACACACACAAACAGTCATATGCATACTTGGCACATATAAAATGGTCTTGATGGTCTTATCTAACTAACTTCAGCTTCCAACAACACTTTCTTTCTCTTTGCCCCCCCCAAAAGAATCGTCACCTTAACATGGTGGTGGGGTTCCTGGGAGCTATGTTTTGGGGATCAATAGCTCCCAATAGCGTCTCCCACGGCAGGGGAGGGACCAGACAAAGAGCGATTCAAAGACCCCATGAATCGGCGACATAAGGGAAAGGGTCTGTCGGTGAGCATCTGATGGACAGGCCTTAGCCCATGGGGCCCAGTCAGGCTCAGCTGAAGAAACTGTATGGAGCTGCCCTCCTGTGGATTCACCACCTGCAGGCAAGAGAAATGGGGGGTGGGGACCTGGGCATCCTGACTCCTGGCTTCGAAGACTATCCCTTGGTACGTGGAACGTCACCTCTCTGGCAGTGAAGGAGCCGGAGCTGGTGCAGGAGCTCAAGAAGTACCAATTAGATATAGTTTGGCTCACCTCCACGCACAGTATTGGTTCTGCAACCAAAGTCCTGGCTCTCCTTTTTCCAAGTTGCCCAGGGTGAGAGGCACCAGGCGGGTGTGGGGATACTCACAAGCCCCCGGCTGAGCAGTGCAGTGTTGGAGTTCTCCCTGAGGAATAGATTGCCTCTATGCGACTGGTGGTCACTGGTGGGAAGGCTCTGACTGTCGTTTGCTTATGCACCAAACGGCAGCTCGGAATACCCAGCCGTCTTGGAGTCCTTGGGATGTGTCATGGAAAGGGTGCCATCTGGGGACTCAATGCTCACATGGGCAACAATGGAAAAAACTGGAGGTTGGTGACTGGGAGGAATGGCCTCCCTGATCTGAACCCGAGTAGTGCTTTGTTCTTGGTCTTCTGTGCTCGTGGTTTGCAGCCAAGTGTGAAGCGGTCGGGATGAGGGTCAGCATCTCTAAGTCTGAGGCCATGGTTCTCTGCCAGAAAATGGTGGATTGCCCCTTCTGGTTGGGGGCTGAGCTGCTGCCTCAAGGGAAGGAGTTTAAGTATCTCGGGTTCTTGTTCTCGAGCAATGGGAAAATGGAGCGTGAGATGGACAGGCAGTTTGGAGTCAGCTGAGGTGGTTCGGGCATCTGGTCAGGGTACTTCCTGGGTGCCTCCCATTGGGGCCTTACCGGGCACAACCAACTGGGAGGAGACCCTGGGGCAGACCCAGAACTGCTGGAGAGATTATATATCTCACCTGGCCTGGGATCCCCAGGAAGAGCTGGAAAGCGTTGCTGAGGAGAAGGATGTCTGGAATACCCTTCTAAGCCTGCTGCCTCCGCACCCGACCCAGGATAAGTGGAAGAAAAATGGATGGATCATTCTCTACACACCTACACACACACACACACACACACACACACACACACACAAAGAAACCCTTCATCTGTGCTAACCCTACAGTGAGACAGTAGCGTGGTGTGGTGCAGAGGTGTAATTAGACTGTCTGCCTCCCCTCCGCCACGAGAAAGAGAGGCTTCTGTTAGACTACAAACACTCATCTGGAGACCTCCTCTCCAACTCCATCATTATGTCTCCGTGTGTGTGTGTGTGTGTGTGTGTGCACGTGCGTGAGTAGCCAACACTGACATTTTGTGTTTATACACGTCATGTATCTTAAAATGACAGAAATACCCACCTTCTCGTGCTCTGCTTAATGACATGAGAAAAAGATGTTGGAAAAACATTTAACTCTCAAACAAACTTAATATAATTTTCTTTGGTTAAATTCTGTCCACTTTTTGTGGTAACCCTCCTGTGCAGTCCACCTCCCCGCCCAGACACGCCGCATTCCCCAACACCCCATCTACCATCCAGTATGGCTGTAGGGGGACCGGGGCCCGTCACTGGCAGCTCCTTTGTCTTGTGCGACCAGATGAAAGCTAACTCTGTCTGGCTCCCCCACAACGTGCTCCTGCTCCAGCACGGTAATCTTCCATAATTCTGCTCCTGCAATTTTCACCCTTCAGCTCTCCAACCCTTCTTTTCCTTTGCTGCCTCCCTCCTGAACCTCCATTTTTTTTTTCTCAGCGGCTCTCTGTCTCTGTTTTCTTGTTTGTCTGGAAATGACAAGGACATTAAGAACATTTTCTCAAGAAGTACTTTTTTACTTTACAGTTTTGAGGTACTTGTTATTTACTTGAGTATTTCCATTTTCTTCTACTTTATACTTCCACACCACTACATTTTAGAGGCAAATAATGTACTTTTTACTCCACTAAATAAATTTGCTAGCTTAAGTTACTAGTTACTTTGCAGGTTACACAGAGCTAATTTAGCGCATTTTTAAATCAATTCCTATAATCAGAAAAATGCTGAATATTGGATCCGATAATCAGCTAGTCCGCTAGTCAGTCCGCCCATAGCAAACAACATATGCATTTATGTATAATTTCCTTTGACTTGTACTTTTGCTACTTCAGTACTGTACATGTATTGCCAGAAAATAACTTTTGATACTTAAGTACATTTAATGTCAGATACTTTAAATCTTTCACTCAAATACTATTTGTATGGTGACTTTCACTTTTAGTAATACTGTAACACAATATCTTTACTTTTACCAAGGTATGACTTCTAGATACTTTTTAAAACATTGGTAATACTCATAATAACTTAACATTTGAGTGCTGTTATGCAGGAATATAAAAATACATGCTAGACTCTAGGGCGGCCGTGATACACAATACATACCTTGATATTATGAATTCTTCTGAAAAGCACTTTATTAATGCTAGGACGAGGCGACGAAATCAAATATCACAATATTTTCTGACCAAATAGGCCGTACTTTCAGACATTTCCTTCAATGTTGCAATGTTACTGGTGACTATTGGTACTTTGACAAAATACCAACACAATGAGATATCTGATAAACAATCATCAGTAATGTTGATATAGTGAACAAGTGGGTAAAGGCAAGTATTAGAACAGAAGTAGAACAGTCTTGTAAGTTCAGAAAATTACATCACATTCCTGCAGCCTTTAAAACCAGGAATAGACAACACTTATGCCATAACAAAATATAACAATATCCAAAATCTAAGATGATATAAAGTCTCATATCACAATATGGATATGTATTGTATATATTGCCCAGCCCTACTTTACTTTTTTTCACCCAACAGGTTTAGAACTGAAAAACCTGATATATAGGACAAACTGAAAGGTTTTCACTTTGCGACTTATGTAGAAAATATGATTTACACCACGGATGTTTTCCATATGAATGTTATGGTGGTCAGTGGTCCATTAGAACAATTACCAAACTGAGAAAAAGACTCGGCCCAAAGTTTTTGTGCATGAAATCATTATTTTCTGCATGATGTGCAAACTTTTCAACTGGTCTTAAGCACTTTTGTAGCCATGAAAATGTCAATTTTTTCAGTTCTTCAGAAAACCAATGCTCACAAAGTCTCTCTCTCTCTCTCTCTCTCTCTCTCCCCCCCTTCTTGTACATTATGGGAGTTAAGCAAAATATCTAATCGCCTCATTTATTATTAGGGGCCCCTAGAAATCTGTCCGCCATTACCAGTTGGGCAGGTATGAAAATTACCCCTGACTACCTCTTATTCTCCCCTGGGCTTCCAAATAGGACTCATCCCCTTTCTTTTACACACACACACACACACACACACACACACACACACACACACACACACACAACACACACACACAAGCACGAACAGAGGCCTGTTGGTCATACTTAAAGTCTCCTATTAATGCAAAACATCCCTCTGTTAACCAGGAGGCCAGAATTTGTTGTTTCACCCAGTGATCTTGGATGCAGTTACATCAGTGGTAAGCATTAACTCCCACTTGGACTTGCTGCTTGGTGGTTTATATAAGAGGAGCTGTGTAGAACTCATGTTGACATTTTCAAGGAACACTTAAAGTGGTGAATCATCTCGGGAAACCTGTGGTACAGCAATGATGGGAAATTATATCTTCATCTTCCAGTACCGAATAGAAGATTTAAGGAAGTCTATATTTTATGACAGAAGAAGGAATAAAGTTATTTGCCTGTAGATTTACTGGGTTTCAAATCTCTGACTATTTACTTCCCTGCATCAAGACATAATCTTTCAAAGTAGAGTCGTGATGCTCTTAATAATTGATTTTGTCCCCCACTGTTAGGTATCATATGGGGTATAATGTGAAGATGTTCTTCAGCCTGGATACAAGCCTGTCCTAATGAATCACCATTAAGGGCTATTCCAGCAGTTTACTGAACCTCTGTAAAGTGTTGAGACTTTCAAGAGAAAGATCAATTTCCCAAAATGCTAAATCTTTTAGACCCTACACCACTTGAGTGCAAACTCTATTTATACCTTCTGTGCCTGGTAAATGGCCACATTTTTCAACCTACAGGCTTTTTGTTACACATTTGTAGTCCATAAGCCCAGAGTAACCCTGATGGCATCATTATGATATCATTTTCTCTAAGGTCCTCTAGGGCCACAGAAGACATACCACTGCACATAAAGGATGCAGCTTAGCATACGGAGAGGCTCCTCCATGTTTATGTGATTTAATAAGCTTGACACAATGATTTCCTGAAAAGTTAAGACAAGACAAAACATATAAAGCCGTGGTTCTTTGAGGCCGTATTTTCACACAGTAGTTGTTTGAATAAAATCAAAAGCTTGACAACGATGGTGTTAAACGATTAGAGGGAAATGCTCTCTATGATTGGCATCTTAGCTCAACAAAATACAGTTTAAGCAATGGGTCGTGCGCCAAAGCATTGGTCAGATTTATATTTTGGCCTGCTGACGGTGCTAGGTGAAAAGTCAGAGGCTCATCAAGGTCATTACATTTCATTCTGGGGGGAACACAAACGCATGTACCAGATGTCATTGCAATCTGTTCAAAAGTGGAGATATTTTACTCATTTTCAAAAAAACATCCACCCTGCTGTTGGCACCCTTCATCTAGTGTGGGAACCATGAACATCTCTACCAAATTGTGTGCCAGTCCATTTTAGTTGGTGTTGAGATATTTTAAAAGACAAAAAGTTTCCTCCTCTGAGGACCATGAATGTCCAAACAGAATTTCACCTTACTGTGTATCCATATGATGTTTGTCAAGCGCCATAACGACTTTGATATCCCTAGGGCCATGCACATTGCGACACATAATACTACGCATAATAGTGCTGTGATCAATAATAAACTGAAAGAAAAAACTATACCAAACCAACTATTTTAGATATCTGGTTAAAGTATCATTTCGTTTACATGGTGAAAGAATGTCAGTTTCTGTGTGACGGGGTGTGATGTATTTGTTCCAGTGACTATGGTGAGGCCTGGGCTCATATTGCCCAAAGACAATAAAAGTGTATGAAGGTGTATAAAGGATTGTATGGAGCTGAACTGACCACTCTGATTGGAAGCCGTGGCAACGTCAGACTTTGAGCCAAGAAACTGCTGCCACTGTTTGCTGAAGCCCACAGCACATCTACTCTATTCCAGTGCTCAGTGAAAGAGAGATTTCTCAGCATTATCATAGCTGTCAATTAAGAGGACTTTGCTCCCTTCTAATTAGCCAAAACAAATAGTGCCGACCCCATTAGCACTTTCCTTGTTGTGTTAATAAATCAGCAATATCTTCTCCTCCTCCGCTCTTTAAAGCGACAGCTAATGGACCCAGTCTGCTCTCTGGCATTAAAAACACTGCAGCGCCATGTATGTATATATTTATTTTAGCTCTAATTTGGTTTGACAGGATGAGGGTCAATGATTTAAGAATTTAAAAACCACACTGAAGTGGTTACCTAATGATCCTGAGGAATTCAATGTTATGGGGAAAGAGGACCGGCCAGTACGTTAGTCCAGGCTTAACTAGATGTGGGTTTGGGATACTGAAGGTGTTGGACTGGGAACATTTTTGGGATGTTGGGGGGTATTTGAAAGAATTTATAAAAAGTGTACCATGAAAAAAAAGTCAATTTCACATCTTAACAACTGAACAGTCTATTTTTCCCTCTCATATCCCACCCTCCCATGCCTCCTATGAGACATACTGGTTTTGAACTGCACGTGTGAAGAATGAACATTAAGAGTCCATTCTGGATTAAGCTCTGTTGCTCTGTTTTCATTGCCCTCTCTGACTAGTGTATTACTTCGACCGGCTTTTGTGTCGCCCTGCGTGTCCGAATGCATAAATTTGATTGGCTGAGTAGCCTCGCGTGACATGATTTATAATGCATGCAGTTGGTCTGTGGTTTTCCAGAGGCCGCAAAACCAGTACCAGTAACAGTTTATATGGAAATCAATCTGTCAAAATGTTTTAATTCTCAATAATTTACTGGTTATAGGTCCAGGTCTGGATAGGACTGCATTTGTGTCTAGACCTGGACCGTGGTCTGCCTAATAGTAGCCTCTGGTCTGGGGTTTGCCATATTGCTGTTTGCCAATTGGCTCAACACTTTGGTTCAGACTGAAATATCTGAAATATAGACTCGCTATGAAATTTGGTATGGTTATTCAAGATCCTCTGAGGATGAATCTTAATTACTTTGTTAACCATCCCTTGGATGGCGCCATTGGGTTGACATTTTGGTGAAATCGTACATAGTTAGAGCAGAGCAGAGCCACTTCTGGGAAACTTCTGGGACACTGTTGAAAGGTGCGTAGTGCAGCTGGTGGAAACACAAGCATTGTCCAGAACAGCCGCGATCAGCTCCGACGACCGTTTTGCAGCCGTGACAGGCCCGAGAGAGAGGTGGTCTCATTTTTCTTGATTGGTTCAAATCTGCATATCTATCTCTTTAAACCCCTCGTCTTCTTTCTTGCCTTATCTCATTACACATGAATGAAAGTGCATTCTTACCTTTGGCCATAAATGATAACGATGGGCGATAAACAGTGGCCTCTGTTTTCACTACACACAAATACCTGGCGTTTCCTATCCATACCTTCCTGTCAATGCAGCATTCCTTTCCCAGACTTTCGGCCTTGCCAGGTATTTTAGCCTCCACGTCCCACATTCCCAGCTGTACGTCTGCCCACGATGAAGCCATAACATAGCCTCCACAGCCAGTTAGTGCTGGGAATACTGCCTGTGTGTGTGTGTGGGTGAAATTCTGTGTGCAGGAATGTGTGTGTATGCAAACTCTTGCATGTGTGTTGATGACTTCATCCTCACCCCAGTCACAGGCGTCAGGGCATATTTTTAACTACGTGTGCATGTGTGTGTGTTTCTGTAAGACTTGTGAATGAGAATTGCTGTTATGGAGCCCAATGCTGTTTCACATTACAGGGAAGCTGGGGTTAATTTCCTGTTGATGGACGCGGCCGGCCTGCTGATAGAAACAGGTTTAACGGGGGGTGTGGGGGGGGGGGATTAGGCAGCAGCTGTAGCACTCAGCTGTTTAGGAGGTGAGACTAGTAGGTGAAGTGTAGCATTAAATCTGAGGTATTGGGCCAATACATACAGGTACAGCCAGGAGAGTGTGGAATTGTTGAGGGGAATTTTATATTGCATAAAATTTGGGTTTACAATGTGGTTGCCCGGCGAGAAGCTTCTTAACTTTTCTCAGGTCAGGTGGCAAAGGAGAAACTCACTCTTGGACCAAGACAAAAAAATATATAATCAATACATGGAGCTAAAGTGGAAATGGAAATGAAATGGTCGAAATAGATTTGTCCCAACCTCTCTCAGCATGACCTTAAACCTACTTTAATTTACTTTTTTGCCCTTTGGGTGGCAGTGCAGCAAGCTGTAAGCACAACAATTACATATCATCACCTTAAAAAGTTAATTTCGCTAATGGTTTAGCCCAGGCACGGATTAAGAATACAGAGGCCCCTAGGCACTAAGACAGGATGAGACCACAGTTGGTGGGGTTTCGGAGGCCCCTTAGAGGTCGGAAGCCCGAGGGCACCGGCCCAATCGGCCTGGTGGTTAATCCGTGGTTTTAGCCAACAGTTACACATCCAGCAGACACAGAGTAACATTAGCATTCAGTTGTTGTTGCATTTCTGTCCATGTGCTGAATGTCCAAGTCCAATTCTTTTCTTTTACCTATGTTTAAGTTCTATTTTGGTCTCTACCAACTCCTGCAAAAAATATCAGGCTTAATTCCAGCTCAATACTTCAATATAGGTGCACTAGCTTGCTGCTAACTATTGTTTGTTTTGCAGTTTGGTATTGGGCAGTGGTGAATGATGGATTTATCTCAGCTTTTTCTCTGAAAACATAGGGAGCGACTTTAAGTGCATGGAAGTGCTCTTGGTCAAGTGTTAGCTAGTGCAGAAAACAATTAGTTGATTAATAGATTAGTTGGTCAGTAGGAAATGAAAATGCTATTTTAATAAATGATGTGTTTTGGTCACATGTGAAGCAAAAATACATGATCTAAATACTTGGATTTGTCCACTGTCAGATTATTTCAGCTTTTTCTTTTCTCTTTTCTTTCTTTCTTTCTTTCTTTCTTTCTTTCTTTCTTTCTTTCTTTCTTTCTTTCTTTCTTTCTTTCTTTCTTTCTTTCTTTCTTTCTTTCTTTCTTTCGACATTTTAAAGACTAAACTGATCACATTTTTGAATTGCAGCCACTGTGAAATCATTTGCATTGCACTCAATGCTATCAGCTTTGCTTTCAATATTAGACAGTAAAAGTCGTGTATAGTTTTGGATTGGTGTGGGGAGAGTAGTGGAGCAGAAAAGCCTAATTACATTGTGGTATGTGACTATCTCAGTCCAAACTGGAGGTTTAGCTGCTAATCTGAGCTCACCTCTGCAAGCCTAGTATAACTCTGTCACATGTAATGAATGTGGGCCGGGCTCAAAGAGGCCGCTTCAGCGGAAGCTGAATCCAAAGCAAACACTACCAAATCAGCAAACAAACACACCGAACATGTGCCTGCGGTTTGTCTCTGCACATCATTCATGGTAGATTTCAAGTCTTCCCCAAGACAGAGGACCATCAGACAGATACATACAGCAGAGGCAGTCCTGCTCCACACCCCCACATCACTCCACGTCACACTCCACAGAGCCCCTCGAGGGACCCTATAGGAAACCCATCCGTCATTTTCCCCTCTT
Organism: Lagodon rhomboides; assembly: GCA_039737535.1. NCBI lineage: Eukaryota > Metazoa > Chordata > Actinopteri > Spariformes > Sparidae > Lagodon > Lagodon rhomboides. The sequence continues at coordinate 7,341,285 of CM077803.1, read as the reverse complement.
AATAAGGGGCAGCATTTTATATGGCTGTGACAGAAGGTTTGTGTTAGCATCGTTAGCGATCACCACAGTCTCAACTGCCCCCGCCGGAACCACCCTTCCCCATCCTCTGCGGGACACCTGGGACTCATTCTGACCCAGCACACCACGCCTTCGCTGGGGTTGTACCTGGCCACAGGCTGGCCATGTGTTCCAATACCCATACTGCCATAGTATTTAGTATGCCACAGAAAGATTTAGATTTAGTCTCAGTGTGAAGTATTTGAAATGCAGTATGCAGAAAAACAGCAGGATGTCCGACTACATCCGGTTGCATTTTGCAATATGCAAAAAAAAGCATGCTTTTCTGGCTATTCTGACCCACAATCCTCTTTCTCACAGCAGAAGATACATCACATACGTCATGGTGTGTCATGCCAATATAAACAACTAGTGAAGCTCTGGATTACCCCCCCTCCCTAAATTCTGAGTGGGAAAACGGACAGTAACCACTGTATTTGAATGCTGACTCATGTGTGAAGGCTCCTGCAGTGTATGGACAAATGCATGATTGAATTTAGATGTCCACCGGGACACAAGAGAAAAAAAAAACTGGAGGAGGAAGTTGGCTGGCAGCAGAAATCTGAGGGAAAGTTTATACAGCACGAGGGAAATGTGTAATGTATAACATTTGTGCTGTAATATGAAAGCACAGGCACATAAACATGCATAAACACAGAGAGATCATAGCAGCTGAGTGATCCTCTGTTTTCCTTACAGTGTGCTCCAGTAAGCATTAATATTCTCCCGTCTCAAATAATGAATCTATTAATCTTTCTTTGAGAGGGATTTTATTGTGGCATGGAATGTGTATCGTGCATGTATTAGTGTTTTCCCATTCAAATGTGTGCCTATGCATAAACAATACAAGTTATATTATCATTATCATTATTGCTTTCTTAATGGTGAATATAATGGTGAATATAATATAAAGTTATTAAGAGCAACTTTTGGGTTCCCGTCGACTGATTGGATCCTATGAACTCATACAAAAAGGGCTGCATGGAATTTAGGACAACACACATTAATTAGCTACCAACCTATTAAGCATTTGTAAGTGGATCATCAACAGTGTTATCACAAAAATGATATACTTATGCATGCTTGATCTATAAATCATTTTCATAAAGCTTACCTTAAAAGAATATGGTACCAAAGCATACAACAACAAAAAAACTACCAGTGAAGCTAAGCTAGCTCATGAAAGTCAAACTCTTCAAACTCAAAACACTTTGTTAAAGTAATTTATTTTTTTGCTACACATGCTAAGTACCGAAGATGAGATATCTGAGTAACTTTTAACAGTGGTAAGACGATAAGTTGGCAGTGACGGTAAAGATAAGAACAAGAGCGAACAAGAGGTGAGTACTGCTAGCATTAGCAGCTAGCACTACCTCCATTAAACCCCCTCCTGGACTGTCTCTCAATCAAAAACAAACCGACACGGAACAAAAGAAGTAAGTAGCAAGGGATCATGGGAGTTGTTGTCTTGTTAAACAACCACAACCAAATAATAAAGAAGTAAGGTTGTCATTTTTAGACATTTTAAGGCAGAGGTCTTACATATTATATCTTTAAATGCCAGCACTGAATCAAATCAAATCAAGCTGGTTTTATATCATTACACATTTATCTGTGTTGTTTTGCTGAGGATCGTGGTCAGTAATCAAAATCCCAAACTGTCTGAGAGGGGCAGACATGCGCCCCTACTCTACAACATGTAAGTGCCTTTTTTATCTGGATCTTTGTATTCATGACTTTGATGGTCCACAAAGGATATCGATGCAATCATGTGGCTGTGTGTAAGTGTGCCTGTGTGCCTTTACATGACAGAGTACGTGTGAAGCCCCTGTCTCCATCCCCCTTGTAATGTCAACCCACAGTCTCCACCGCAGTTGGCCCAAAGTCTGCCAGCCCCCTCCTCGCATTTATCCCATGATCACACACCACTCCCCCTTCTCAAAAACTTCCCTACTTCCTTATCCATCATCCCGCTCCCCCCTCCTCCGCTTCCCCCACATTCCTGCATTTCACTGCCGTAAACAACTATTAACTTAATGGTTACAAAAATCATTAAAGAGGGAACATCTGTGTGCCCGGCGCAGCCAATCGGGGGAGTCGGAGAGCAGCCGGGCCCGGAGAGGAGGACCGTGGTTGGCTGCCTGAAACGCTTGCACCTTGCCGGGTCCCTCCCACTGCCATGCTTGCTCTTTATAGTCTGTTTAGCGGGGGAAGAAGCAGCGGGACGCGGCCGGAAAAAAAAGGGAAGGCGGGGTGGGGGGATTTAGCGAGAAACACAGACACATGGAAATGGTTAGCATGTTGGTGGTGCCAGGCAGCAGCTCGCTCCCTCTGTTCTTTTTTCTTTTTCATTTTCAATCTTTTACGTCCCAAAATAGGAACCAGATTGCCACTGTGGCCGCTTAATTTGAGCTCTTTCACCGTTTAAGGATGTAACTGGAAATTGAGGTGGAAAAAATGTAAGAAAAAAAAAAGAGAAAGAGGGAATAGGTAGCGGCGGGGGTATAAATCTCGTTATTACAGGCGTAAAAGCAGCCTCAGCTTTTAGAATTAAGTCTTGGCCTGCACGGCTACCACTTTAATAATGTCATTTTGGAGCTGGCAGAGTAGCGGACCATCAAAATCGTATTAATCAAGCGGACGCGACTGCTATTAGATCTACGGTACGTAACTTGACGATGATGAGATAACGCCTTCTAACAAACACGGAAAGTTCTGTGTTTATGGTAGGCGAACGCTCCTTTAACCTCGCGGCCACCCTTGAGCTCTGTGAGAACAGGGGAGAGGGGAGGGGGGGAAATGCGTAAAATAAATGAATGGAAAGCTTGGGCAGGGCTGGAAACGCCGCAGAGTGCTCGCAGCCGCCGCATGCTTTCCCTCAGCCCAGATTGAGTGTGACTTGTGTCAGGCGCAGACCCTCCTCTCCACGGTGCGCCTCCACTGCCGAGAGGCCAGAGCGCCCCCGAGAAACCCTGCAAACATTTTCCGACGTGCATAATGCGCGTGAAAATAAAAGTTGCATTGTGTCAAAGCGCCGTAAGGCCAGAAATACACGCGGCGCCTACAAAGAGGCTGTTATGCTGTTTTTGCTGAACTGCAGCAGTGCAGAGAACACGGTGAAAGCTGGGTTCTCCTCGCGAACGGCGTCCGAATGGAACGCCGGTCGAGGTGTTTCCTCGCACGCTACCTCTGGCAGAGGCGGACGTGGAAATGGTTTTCATTTTGGCGACTGTTTTTTTATGACGTGACAAAGTTATTGCCGCAGGTGAGGACAGCGCGGGGGGGGACGTGGGGGCAGGCGAACGCCGTTGCGAGTATTTGTGTCTGACTGCGCGAGCACGGGTCCATCTATGTTGTGTGTGTAAAGTCAGGGGGAGGATTTTACCGGCACCTCTGGCTGGTTTCCGTGTTCCCATGCTGCTTGATCCAGAGTTTCCTAATCCGTCTGAGGACCAAACTGAAGGGGGGTTGCTGGAAAATGGCTCCTCTGACTAATGTTAACCTCATAAAAAGTCTCTTCAGACTGACTGTGGGAGCAGAGCAGAGCTCAGTACTCCTGGTTAACAGATAATAGACACGGCCTGGAGCAGACATCACTCCAGCTGTGTCTTCTCTGATTTGCGTCTCATCCAAGAGTTGGAGAGCCGTGTTTCGGTCTGTTTGGAAGTTACAGATCCGCAGCCACTTTATAAAAACCTCCATTCACTCACACTTGATATACCATGGAAAGACCGCAGCACAAGTTAATTATATGCGAGGATATTCCCTGGGTCACTGCAACGAGGAGGCTTTCCAGGACACGTTACATCGACTCAAAACTCCCAGCTCTGAGTGTTTCATTTCTTACATGCGGAGTTAAAAATGCTGGCTGTTCCCAGAAAGTTATCATAGTCTCCACCCAGCATGGCAGAGGTGTTGGCTCGGCCGGCGTGAGTCTCCAGCTGACCTTGGTCTTGCCTCGCATAATAGTCGCGAAGGCCGGTCTTCTCGTTAAAGCCTTCGAAAAATGTTGTGAGTTCACAGCGCGCCTCCTGGAAGTGAGCGCAGTGTGGTTTGGAGGCCTCGACTATTGACGCTGGCACGGCGAGGTGTAAAAAGTTAATACAGTGACACCACAAAAGTCATATTCACTTGTCGCTCGAATAGAAACTTCCTTGTTCGGTGTGCCACCGTTTTCTGGGCTCCGTGTGTGAAATATGTCAATTTGGCAATGTGTCTGTACTTTTGGGGATTACAGGGGATAGAGACAAAATAACATGAACACTGAAACAGGTATTAAAAGGAAGACCACATAGTTGAAGAAATAACACAGTCGTCGAAACATTTAGATATTTTACTGCTACAGCCTTACTTGGTCTGGCGTGACTTATTATAGCTTATATAAGCTAACGGTGGCTGTAAGCAAATACTAGCTTACTTTGATTAGATATTGCTGTATAATTTACCTGTATTACTATTATTATAATTGCTAGTATTACATTATATTTTTAGTTTTAGCAAAAATGACCTAGTCTCACTCTAACTTATAACACATTAAAAATCATTCTAGATGAGCCAACTGTGCCAGCCACACGTTGGGTGTGTTTACTAGGGCAACTACAGCTGTGTACAGGTTACAGTCCACTGCATCAGCTCCACCACTGGCTGTTTGTTTTAATCAACCGCGAGAAAAACACAAGCGCAGTTCATCAACACCAGAAAGCCACTGAAACATACAGGTTAAGGAATAATGACGTGTCAGTTATACCGACAGAGGGATGAAGATCAGTGGGATCCACGCTCACGGCTGAGGGCCTGAGCTTGGCTGTCCTCCCTTGCCCACATCCCAATTTAGTCACGAAAAGTCAAATCTTAGGGAGACCAGGAGGCAGGGGCAAATGGTGTAACAGGTCTGGAAGGTGACTAGGAGGAAGGGGCAAAGGGCAAAGCAGGTCTGGAGGGCCATCAAACGGCAGATAGAGTTGAAGCCCTTGGGAGGCTGGGCAGAAGGCAGGGCCACCGTCGGGGAGCCAGGGGCAGGAACCCAGGATTTGGAGGGGCGTCTGCCAACCCACAAGAGATGAGGCGTTGGCTGGCCCAGGGGGAACTGAGGCATCCGCTGAGAACTGCAGGAACTGAAGTGGCGTCTGCCAGGAACCCCAACCCCAGGAGTTAAGTATTATTATTTTGTCCGACCCCTATGTATTCTGTAGGGCCCAGTGCCACTGTCCCAGCGTTGTGTATTATCTGAGGAAGTGGCTGTCTGGTAAACAGACAGAGCAGGCTGGTTTATAATTAATAGTTTAAGGCCCCGGCCCACCATGTTCTGCCATCTCCTCTCAGCAGCGAGGGTCAGAGGAGCAATAAAATATGATTAAGTGAAGGAGCTGTGGCTGTAAAGTTCGTCCAGCTGCTCATGGATGAAAAATGACAGCGAAATCAGTTGCAGCATGGGAACACGTCCGGGCTCTCTGTAATGATTAAACTCTGGTTTGAATAACCAGTAGCAGACAGACACATATAACTTGGAGAGCAGACACGTCTGCAGTATCCTCTGTATCGTATAATAGGCTTCACAGTGGATGATTTAGGGGATGTAGCGTGGAGCGTAATGTTAGTTTTATGCAAATGTATCGACACGGCTACACTGCACTAACACAGCACTGCAGGACACAGAGCTGGGTTGTAAGATCACACATCTATGTAGTGACATGTTGGCACATTTACCTTCATAATCAGTGTAATGAAACAGGAATAATCTGAAACAGGAAGAAAGAAAAAAAATCCATATTGCATAATATATAATATGGTATCACTTCTGGTACCATTTATAAAGCATGTTCAAGCTGTAATTATTGGTTTTAAAGACCCTGAAAATTTGGTTTCAAAGGTTCTCTACATTATTAAATAATCATGATATAGCTTAGAGAGTAACACTCAGTAGAAGCCAGACAAAAACACAAATATAGATATCCTATAATATAATCTATAATATAGAAATCATGAAATATTGGGGGTAAAAGGTCTCGATTAATCATAGTAATTTGATTTAAGGGACTCTTAGGGTCAAAAGATTATTTATAAAAACTTTATATACAGGCCATTAGTAAAGTTTTGTTTGCCAGGTTGTGGAAAATCCTCCTCCAGTATTACACATGTTCTTCAGGTCGGTAGTCCTCGGGCAGGACGTCAGCAGCAAAGATGAAAGTCCTTGGAAAGCCAGGCGGGAGGCCGCCATTGAAGATGAAAGTCCTCTGGAGGCCGGGCAGAAGGCCGCCGGCGGACGCCCTTGGGAGGCTCGGAAAGAGGCGGCCAGTGGGGACCAAAGCCCTCTGGAGGCTGGTGACACTGCTCGAACTCTGGACCCCTGTCTGGCAGCTGGGGTGTGGCACCAGAGACCAGCCGTCCTGGACCACAGCAGCGAGATAGAGTTGCAGGACTGGAGGCATTAGACATGCTTTTTAGGCCCATGGTTATCAGTTAATCTGCTGATTATTGTCTCAAATATAGATTCATCATTTGGTTTATAAAATGCCTGAGAACAGTGAAAAAATGTCTGCCTTCCAAAATCATACAATCATCGATCAAACATGTGACTCAAGTCATTTGTTCCAAGTCTCAAATGCAGTCATTTTTGCTTGGTCAAGTCAAATCAAGTGGAGCCCTTAAGACAAGTCAAGCCTTAAATCAATTAACTTGGAGATTTAACACAAAAGATAAATGTAATAAGGAAAAAAACTTTTTAAAAACGTTAATAAATAGTTGTCAATAATACCAGACTGAAATGGTAAAATGAACACCGACAAGTCATTCGAGTCATCATGTCTCAGTGATCCATGACGACAATGAGAACGGGAGGATTCAGAGAAAAAAAGTTCTTACAAGTTCTACAGGCGCCACTGTCTCACATATAGGTCATACTGACTCTGAACTGGCCGAGGTCAGAATGAACCCGTAAGAGTCCATTCTTGTTTTAAAGCTTTGTTTTCACCATCTATTCTCTCTGACTGTTGTTTCTGGTCTGCGTGTGTCTTACTCGAATCACAATGTTCGAGCCAACACAAAGATTTGATAGGTTAAGTGGCGTCGTGTGAGTAACTAATGCATGCAATTGGACTGAGCTGCAAATACCATTAAGGATAGAAAAGCTGCGTGGGTTGAAAAAGTGTAAAAGTGCTTTAAAGGTGCTTTAATTTGTATATTCTATATTTCGGTTGTTTATATTTCTTTATTACACTGTTGGAAGAATTTCATTGTACAGAGGAACATGTTTCTTTCCTGTGCATATGACAATAAACTTTGAATCATGAATCTCGAACTGCATGTTGCCTTCTTCCCGAAGACACAGCAAATGCAGTAGAGAAAACTTCTCACGACAGTCTTGAAGTTTTATAAAGACTTGCCAGATCTCTGACCTTTAAAACAGATTGTTTGCGTGTTCTTCCTCTCTGTCACTTCCCAGACAAGCCTGTAACATCCTCATCCTCCCACGATCAAACAGGCGGGAGTCATCTCTGAATGGCGCTGTTGCCTGCCAGGGGTAATTACGGGTAATTGGTGGGACAATAAGGCGATGACAGCTGTGGAACCGTTGCGGCATAAGGGCAAGGCTCGGCCCAATCTGCGTACGGGCAGCACCCTTAGCTCACTCCCCACCGCCGTCACAATCCACTGGACGCAATTAAGCCACACAATAACCTTTTGTGGAGGCCTGTCCGGCATATATCAACATCACATCTCCCGAGCAGGGAGTTGAATATTTCTTTTCCGACTTCCTCCTGTGTCTCACGCCGGGAGAAGCATTTATTTTAATCAAAGAAAATAAAGACAGAAATAAATGTGTGAGAGGAAGGGCCGATGAGGTCTGCATGAACCAGATCAAGAAAAAACCTTTGGGAGGTGTAATAAAATACTTCAGGATTCTGGCCCTAATGATGATGAGCCAGAATGAGGAAGTATTGCATGGCTCCTAACCAATTGTGTGACTTTTCCCTTTCATTTTGTTTGACAGCTTGTTTATGTGGCAGTACAGGTAAGAAAAAAAAAAACAAGAAAAAAAACATCAGTTAATTGTCGGTTTTGGCGCTGGAGCAGTTTCCTTCCTCTCCTCCCTCAAGTCAAATGAGGGATTTGGTGGTTTCGTTGGGAATTTCCTGTCAGATTTGCTGAGAGAGCTGATTTTGCTCAACAGCACATTAACTTATGTTTGCTTGTGGGAACTACTGAAGTGAAGACCTCTGCACAATGATTGAGGGTAAGAAACAGAAAGCCCTAAGCTCTTTAAACTCAAGTTCTGCTCACAAGGCTCTATTCAATTATCCACACATGTATCTTGGCCATCTCCTGCCTGCTATACTTAAACCATAAAACAAAGTGGTGTCTGTTCACAGTTTGTCTTTTCTTAGAATCTATTTGATCTACTTGATGATATAGAGCAGGGTGCATGGGAAAGCTTATGCTAAAGCAATCAGTCATTTTATTTCAGTAGTCCTCTTATAATTCTGTAAAGGAAATGACACTTATCATGTCATTTCTTGTCTTATACGGTTAATTCGGGCCGAGTTTCCATCAGGGATAATGACATTGCGCTTAGTACATGAACAGTAACTGCTGCGATCAGAAACTGTGGTGACGTTGCCTCGGCGGCAAGTTCAACAGGGCAAAAAACCATGTTAAGTCAGATGATCAGACAGGTTCTTGTGCCAAGTTTTGATCATATCATTACATTTGCTAATATTAAAAACAACTATAAATGTCTAGATAGCAAGTCTTTCCTTAAGTGCCCAGTGACCAGTGGTGGATAAAGTATTCACATCCATAACTTAAACAGGCCCCCAGGACGAGCGGCAGGCTTTGAAACCAGTTTTTGTAGTGGCCAAACCGTGTATTTGCATCGTCACGTGATGCCCAAAAAGCCTTTTTCCCATGCCATAATAAGCCAAATGGTAAAACAGTGGATCCATTTTTTTTGAGCGTCACAACCCATGTGAAATGATTCATTTCACTGTCAAAATTTGAGCCATTCGGTCCAATAAAAGACGCAAAAGAAGAGCCGCACGATGACATTATTCTATCCCCATTCAAGTTAGCCAGGTGCCAAACTGGAAGTTAGTCGGCTCGGTCGGCGAAAGTGTCCAGTGCCCCACAATGCGGAAGCTATGCGGAAGACAGTTGAGTCATTTGGCTTGATGCAGGGACTAGGCCTCCATGGCTGTGTCCAGGTTTAATTATGATGTCCTTGAACTTAAAGGGTAACTTTTAAACATTAGGTGTAAATTTACAGGTCATGGGAAGTACTACTACATATGTTAAAAAAATAGTATAAAGCCATTCGTGGCTCCAGAGGAAGCTGCATGTACTCTTATAAATTGTCTCTGTTGACTTGACTCAGTGGCTAAGTTGTGTTGTGGTTAATGAAGGCTGGTTCCAGGCTTTGAAAAGGAAGACGAATGTGTGAAATAATAAAGATGATTGTTCAACTGGTTCAGTTTTGATTGTTAGTTTTTAAACCGTCCATAACGACTCCAACAGTGTTATAGCAGTGCGATGCCAACCGGTGGACTGCAACAAGTCACTGAGTAAAACAACTGAAAGCAATTTATCAGCTTCTCCTGGAGCCACAAAAGGCTCTGTGCTACTTTTATTACATATGCACTCATGTACTCCCCAAAACCTGTAAATACACTTTAATGTGTGAAATTGGTGGAGTAACCCTTTAGGTAAAAGAACTAATGCCACACTTGCAATTGAGAAGGCTATTTTTAACTAAAAAGTAAAACAGTGAAATATAATTATATTGTAATTACCAAGATAAATACTGACCAAAATATGAAAAAAGTTGGGTGAAACTAGAATCAACCTGTTAGTAACACTATCCTTCTTCATTTCATTCAGAACACATGGTATGGGAATTTAGCGTTTACTCTGAAATGTCTTGTCAGTCTCATTTTTTGTAATCAACTTATGATTTTGTATTAAAGCCTGTACATTCTAATTTTGTAAAAACAACATGTACTATGCTAAGTTTTCAGTTAGAATTAAAAAGAGAAGGACTAGTCTGACCGGTTGGCTGCAGTGAACAAAGAGAGAGATGGCGACAGAGTGAGCATTAAGAGAGAGAGATTAGGAGTCATGAGACATTGAACAGACTGATATACTAATCAGCACATAAAGGTTGGATTCATAAGTTCAAAATAGCCCTTGCCATTATTGTTGTTGTTTTAAATCTGATATAAATGAACATTTCTAATCTGCCCTGTTTACTGAGGCTCTGCCTGTTAGCTAATGGCACAGCAGTGAACTTTGGCCGGACAAATGCACAAAGCAACCCATTGAACTTTTCCCTCGCAGATAAAACATAATGCTCATCAATGGCATAATATCAAGACAGATAAGGAGAAAGAAAAGACTGTTGACTTTTTTGTCTCTTCTCTGAGTTTAACATAGTTTGAGGGCCGTTGTTTTCCAGATAGAAACCCCAGCTGTTATATCAAATGATAAAATACCTTCTGAAGAAATTAAAATGAAATTAGTTCTCTCTGGCAGAGACTTTTTTACTCCCACACTGGGAGTAAAAAAGACTTAATACACAGGGTGGAAGGAGAAATCCTCCTGAATATCACCATTGCATTGCCAACACCTCCACACAAAAGCAGCCCTCTCATGGCACCTGGGTGCTAAAGAGCTGACAGGACATCATGGAGCCACTTTAATAGACCCATGTCTGTTTCTAACACCCTACCCCACGTAAAATGGCAGTCAGCTTTCTGTTAAAGGCTGTTGAATTGTAAGTTGGTGGCAGATACCTGCTTGAAGTGGAAAAAAACAAACAAGTGCCGGTATGCCCCTATTTACCTGTTGGTGCCCAATTGGCTAACTGGAGTGATATGGAGAGGGCAGAAATGAGGAGTGCCGGCAGCTTGTAGGAAGTGGCGGTGAGCCACAGATTAAAATATAGAAGTGCCGGCACTGCATGCTGCTGAGAACTGTCCCAATTAAAGCACTGCCTGCTTCACATTCCTTCCTTATCCATTTAATAGTCTTATGGGTTAGGGTTAGGGTTAGGGTTATATATAGGGTTATATCTATATATCTATATCTAAATCTATATATATGGCCTTTTTCTTTGCATTTTACAGTTTTTTTTGTCAATATATTTTTTTTCAACTCAAGTGCTTTGCTAAACTGTTAAAGGGATAAGCTTTATTTTTGCTAAGGTGCCCTTTAACAGTATGCGATGCTGTGACCTTTCAGGTAAGAGAGTTGCTCTCAACTCCAGGTTTAGCAAAGAGAAACATGTGTCACTCATTGAATTTAATGTAAAATCAGTGTCAGTTTAAAAATGTAAAAAAACAAAACAAAAAAAACGGTGCGAACACATTATCCACTTTGACTGCCAACCCTGATGACACTGGCTGTGGATCACTGCAGCCATGGAGACAGACAGGCAGGGAGACACCACTGTTTGCTTTTTAATGTCCTACACACACACACACACACACGCGCACACACGCACACACACACACACACATTCAGTCCTATCCGTGCTATCAGTGCTCGCCCAGCAGTGCGCGTCCCCTCAGTGCAGGACAGGGAGCTGAAAGGTCACAGTGTTGTTGCTGCTGTCGCCAGTGAAATGTCACCGGGCCAGTCCTGCTCTGTCCAGCCCGTCTGTCTCTCATGTGAAGTCTCCCTGAAGTCGCTGCTGAGGTGCGTGAAAACATCAAACATCCCACGGAGAGGCGACACATCTTGGACAATGCTCCTGTTTATGTAATGTCAAACAACGCACCATGTGAGGGAATAAAACACACTGTAACTGAGCTCTTATTATCAAGCTATGTTTACCGAAGCTGGCGCCTCAGCGTTACACAAAAAGCCCTCTTGTTTGAGTCCTCTTTTTTTCTGTCTTTGCAGCAAACAATACACATTTTTGGGGTGAAGGAGAATGAAAAAAGTGAATGAATGGGGGGCCTGTGTCAGAATGCGCTGATGATAAACTTGGCAGCGTGGGTCACACTGAACACATCGAGACAGAGCACGGCTATCTGCTCTGAGCGTTTGGAGTCGTCTGTGGGAAAGAGACAGGCCTCAGTGTGGGAAATGGCTGCCTTTTGATACGGAGCTGAGCCTTAGCAGTCTGCTATCATCCGTGATGGAAAAGTCCGGTCCGGTTTAAAGAGGGCAAAATGCAGAAAGAGGGTTTTTGTCCACTGCCCTGACCCTATGTCACCCCAATGGACTCTGGGTGCCTTTGAGGATGCTTGACAAATCGTGCAGATAAGTGGTTTGATACAAATCTCCAACCACCAGATTTGGCCTCTTAGACTGAAAATTAAATTGATAAATGTGAATAATGTTGTGGCTTATGAAATCAAGCCTCCCTCTGTCTGTCTCTCCTCTCTCTCTCTCCCCTCTCGTCTGTCTGTCTCTAGTCCTCTTGGCTCCAGGCCTGAGTCACATGGTTGACTGATCAAGTCGGGGTGTTGAGGCGAACTCAGTTGGTGAAGCGCAGGAGCGCTGACGGGTTGCTGCTGGGGCTGAAATCAGTCTAAGTAGGCTAGGCCGAAAACACAAACACAGCTCGCCTCCCCTCCCTACCACCCGTCTCTCTGTCCTTCCACCATCCTCCATCCTGGCTCGGCTCGGCCAAAGGGTTCACTGTGTCCACTGGCTCACCTCTCCATTCTCACACCAGCATGGGTGGATGGCTGGACAGAGGAGGGGGTGGGTAAGTAGAACTCACGTGCAGGGCTAGTTCCACTCTCGGAACCAAGTCTGACTTTGACTCAGTTAGTGGATACAAATGTGATGTTTTAAAGTCACAATTAGAATAAACGTATGCCACAATAATTATTGTAAATACTGTATCTCTTATAATGTATGTGTACCTATTGGGTTAAAATTATCTTTACAAAGAAAAAAAGAAATTCAAGTTTTATTAACTTTGTCTCTCTAGCAAAATTAACTTTAAACCTTTAAGATGATGATGAGAGAGATGAGAGTGAAGACCCCGGCTCTCAGCTGAGCTGCCTCGCTCCTCTGGACTTGTTCTCACTTTGATATTTGGACCTGTGTGTTAAGCTGACCTTTTTGATTTTTGTATTTTTGTATTATTTGAATTGTCTGATCTTGAAAAAAATAATAAAGAAAAATAAAACTGGGCTGTATTTTATACATCCAAACCAAAGCTCCTGCCTTGGTTCTTCTTTGTGACGTCTTCTTGCTAGTCTTCTCGGGTAAGAAGATCTTTGACTCTCTGTGATGGCCTGACAGTAGTTTAACTTCAGAGTTGTTTACATTTACAGAAATTGCTAAAGCTGAATCTGGCTGATGATTTGATATTGATGAGATCATCTGATGATTTGATGTTGTTGAGATCCTGTGCTTGAACAGACATTGATTTACTGGTATTTGTGTGACTTGTGATTCTTGGTATTTTGTTGTGATTTGGATTTGGATTACTGATTGGATCAGTCATCCAGGTCATGGTAATTCTAAGTTATGTGGGGAACTGGATGTGTTTCAAAGTTTCAAAGCCTGCAACTCCCCTCCAGCTAGTTAGAACTGAAGAAGCCTCTTGGATGAGAGGTGACACATCTTCAAGAAACTGAAACACGTAACATTACTGATGTGATTCAGCCTATTAATTAGAGGTTAGGCTTTTAGGGGATAATGAATTCCCGATAAGCAAGTTGTGGGTTGAATTGCCATTAGATTGATTGTGAAGTCCCTAGCAGTGGTAGGAAGTGTTTAACGGTTATTTCATTAATTAGTCAGATTACTTACCTCATCAGAGATCTGGAGGATGAGTGACCCTGAGAGGAGCAGCAGCAGCAGACCATAAGGGAGACGGTGTGTCTACTGGGTCACTACTACATCTCTGCCGAATCAGACTGGCAGGAAAGTAGTGATATCCAGAGCTACAATATGAGTTAAGAATTTGAGCTAAGCGTAGAGAACACAACCAAACAAAGGAAACCAATCACAGGTGGAGTACACCAACAGAAAACCAGTGAGATGCATAATAACGCATCACAGAAAACTGTGTGCAACAGTAATAGTTGCAGTACCATTATTAAATGATGAGTAGAATGCAATTTTTATGTCAACTTTACACAAAATCTCACACATGTATCGATTACAGGGCCACTGTGTACTATTAGTGACATCTAACGGTGAGGTTGCAGATTGCAACCAACTGAATACCCCTCCTTAGTCCCCTTTCAAGTGGGTAGGAGAACCTGTGCCTGAACTGCGAAAAATGCTTCAGTGCCCAATGTACACTCTTAGAAATAAGGGTTCCAAGAGGGTTCTTCTACAAGGGCTGAGGTTCTACCCGGAACCATTTGCTTCTGAAAAACCCTTTCCTGAAGAAATGTTTTTTCAAGGGTTCTTGGTACACTAATGGATCCAGTAAGAACCATTTTGATCCAGAGAACCCTTTAAAAACCCTTTCCTGAATAAAGGGTTTTAAAAGGGTTCTTGGTAACACTAATGGTTCCAGTAAGAACTATTTTGATCCAGGGAACCCTTTTTTGGAGAAAGAGTTCTTCAGGAATTGTTGAAAGCATAGGTATAAGATCCTGTATGGGTTCTTTGTAGAACCTCTCATGGGGGGTTCTGGGTGGAACTTTACACACACAGTTCTAGGTATAACCCTTTATGTAGGGTTCTAGGTAGAATCTTTATAAAGGTTCTACCTGGAGCCAAAAAGGGTTCTCCTATGAGGACAAGCCGAAGAACCTTATATGGTTCTACTTAGAACTTTTATTTCTAAGAGTGTAGAGCAAGTGTTTGGTTTGACCATTCTGGACTGTAGAAAAATGGCAGACTCTGTGGAAGAAGACCTGCTCTGACTGTAGATATCAAATACATATTCAAAGGTAACAAAAACCTTAGTTAGTTTCAGGTGATTATAAAAATTATAAATAATATAGTCAATTTTCTGCCAATAGATCCCCCTTAATCCTACACACTGCTCCTCTAATTCATCGTATTGATTCTCTATGCACTTCTCTGAAAATAGGTCAGAGATCAGGAACAAACAGCCACGAAGCTGTGAGGAATCTGAGCTAAGCATCAAGTACATCACTTAACAATCACGTCTGGACAGTCTGACACTTTCTACATTAAACAACAGGAATCCATCACTGGGAATCAGCACATTGTGAAAACACCTGCTGGAGAAGGAAGGAAAAGAGGAAGGGTGGAGGAAGGAAATAGAGGACAGAGGGGGGAAAAGGGTGAATTCTCAGGCTGCCCCTAACCCATCCACCCCCACCTCAACCCAGGCTCATTAACTCAATTCATAATCGTCCCATTTTGACTCCCCCCTTCCGCCCTTCTCTTGCCCCTGCTAACAGGGTAGGTAGGTGGGGGGAGGTAGCTGAGCTCATTAGGCCAAGGACCATCGCTCACTTCACCCTTAAAATAACTACTGCTTCAAAGTAGAAACCTCACGCCTGCGAGCATGTTCAAGTTTCCACAGTTCCGTGTTGACAAAAAATGGCTTGCTGGCCGATGAACGCCTTTCTCCTGTCCGTCTCTTTCTTGTCGCTTTTGATGTCTGTAATTTTTCCTTGGCTTCCTCCTTTTTTCCCCTCTTCCCTGTCCAGGCAGCTTGAAGCAGAACCACTAAATGGGGATAATTGGGGGGAAAGTGGCTGGCCCTTGTCTGACCAATCTTCTCACACAACAATCAGCAGATTGTTCTTGGAACCCTGTGACACAACAACCTCCTAGTGTAGATTCTGGCTGTAATTAGCAAGCAGCTACCGACATGCATGTCAGATGCTGTTATATGTAGCGAATCGATTGAAAATTCCCTTTCTTGCTTGTTTTCTCAACAGCCCAGCCCTTCCATTCCTCTGGCCTGTGTTTTTGGATTACTTTGAGCGGCGGCAGGTGTTCTCTTTAAGTGCTGGATCGATGCTGCGGGGAGGTTTGTTTGCTGTCTCTAGAGATGAGACAGACGGTCAGTTGTAAGGCTTGGTGTTTTGTGTGCCTGACTAGACACTGGTTAACCATCTAATGAGGGCAGAGGGAATGTGTCCACAGAGCCTGAGCAGCAGGACCTCTCTCTGACTGTTTCTCCCTCTCAATATACTGTTTCACACACACTTACATACAAGGATGAACCTTTTTTTGACACTTGCGTCATGTTTACTCAAACATATGTAGCGTTGACCAATATTTGTCTCCCTTGTCAAATTTTAATCCTCTACTTCTTTTGTTTACATACGTGTGCATGATATCCTGCACGATATCTGATCACACACACACACAAACACACATACACGTCAATATTGCTAACAGGGCACTAAATTTCCCAACTATCTAAGAGGGGACACCTTTTTTTGGTCATTTTGAAAAAAACTAAATAGAACAGAAAAGCTTATTTTAAGGTCTTTTACCATAATATTACTTCAAACACACACACACACACACACACACACACACACACACACACACACACACACACACACACACAACCTGAAGGGTTCACAGAGTACTCACAGTTGTTGGTTGCTGTGTTTGTTTGCATTAGAAGCAACATTCAGCATAGTGAGCCAGATAAGAGATTGTCCTGTCCCTACCTACTATTTGTAAGAACTAAAGTTTTCACACAAGAATTGATGGTAAACAACCGACTTCATGCAAATAATTAACTGTGTGTATACAAAGCAATTATGTTCCAGACTAGGACAGGCTTAATATTGAGATACAGAGACTACAACCACTTTGAAGGTTCCAATTTATAAAAGCTTTCTAAGAGTTATCTAAAAGACTGAACAGTGTTTTGGAAAAAGATGTTTTTGGGTGACTCAATTAATGTTACTCGTGTCATTATCAATTGGTGGAAAATAAAAAAAAGTTTGACGTGAAAGAGAAGTGAAGTTTACCAGACCTCTGTAGCTCGCTCTTTATCTCTGCTTGTGGATTGTGGCTATACAAGCTGGTACTAGCAAAACACACTTGAATCTCTAACTGAACTGACAGCTGTCTAGGTACACTGTGGGGAATGTACGTACCAGTTTTAGGGAGGAAGGATAACGTAACAATTGTTCACATCCATGTTCATGTGTCCGACAATGTTAAATCTGTTGAGTGTCTCCTTCACCCAATTGTAACCATTACCTGACCCTCTTAAGATAAACAAAACAACACATCTTCATTCCTAAACGACAGAATTGGTTGTTTGCCAGTGCATCCCATAACGGCTCACAGAATATTGTATTAACGTTGTCGTACCAGTGAGAGGCATACCGGACAATCATGTGGTTAACCTTATTAAATAGTAGTAGTGATTAGGTTATGTCACAAAACTGCTTGGTTAGGTTGAGTATAAGATCATAGTTAAATCAAGTATGTTAATTATGTAACTTCAGTTAGGGACATAAGTAACTTATGGACATGACATGAGTTAACTTATGTACTTAAGTTAAAAATCAGTAAATGTTGACTTTTGGTTTCACAGGGGACACAAATAGCAGTCTCCTGGGTGAAAGCACTGTGTTTGACCATCATTTATATGGCCACTTGAGGTTGTGGCCAAACAATAAATGCAAATATGTCATAATAAGCTGCTTGCACAAAGGACAATTTGAAAGAAAGGTCTGTTAAATGTTATTGTCTCATAAGCCAGTTTGTCCAATCAACATGAGTTCTAAAATAATAAAAAAGTTTTTGTCATTTTTGATATTTTATGTGTTGATATTATATCCAATTTTGTTGACCATTGTCCATTTCCCACTGTCTTTACTTTTTTCATCAGTCAAGACACCACTCTGTGTGCTGTATTGTGTTGCTGCTCCCTCTATTTATGCGAACAAGTTTAGCCACTTTTAGAAGAAACAGGTCACCATTCTAACAGAGTTACAGATAAATAGTGGCTATTTTGTGCAGACTAAATGAGTGCCATGGAAACATTTACAGCCTTTACACAAAACATTCAAAGAGACTGGATTTGTCCTAAAGGGAAGATGGGGCCCTAACCTGGAGTCATCACTTCATGAGAATTAGAAGACGTCTTTTATCATCATGTGTCTCCGAGACAGAGAGCAGTCATGGTTGGCTGCTAGACATCATCACTGGGTGTAAGTGATACTGCTGAGCGGAGAGTAGGTCATCCTCATGGCCTGTAAGTGATGACAATCGAGATGACTGATGGTCTTGGAGTGAGCCTCTTTCCCACTCAGAGCTATTTTACACACTTTAAGGAGAAACTACGAAAATATTTGTCCCCGTTAGTAAGAGCTGACGACCTCTGTGTGTGTTTTGGCCCGGTCCTCTGTGCTCATTGTGGAGTAAATCAAATTAGCAATGTGTGCTGCAGGTGATATGAGGTCAACGCTGTGTTTGTGTATTTATGTGTGTGGATACGTGTGTGTTTGTTTTGAGTTTTGAGTAGTGAGTGGAGGAAGTCTAAATATCAAAGTGCTAAATGTCGAGCATCGGCGGTGCAGGAAGTCTGACGTGCAGATCAAACATCCCATTAAGTTGTTAGAGGCAGCCAAGTGCAATAACACAGCAGCTGGGCCTCGTCCGTCCACATACAGGCAGATAGACAGGCATGCAGACTGACAGACAGACAGGCAGGCAGGCAGGCAGGCAGACACAAGGCATACATTTACAGCCCTGCTTAATGGGCTGGCTGTGCAGAAGTACAGAGCCTCTGAACTTGTGTCACTGTCTGAGATTATAACGTGAACCAGAAAGATTTTCAGGTAGCTCTTGTAGCATTTTACATGAAGACGACCTCTATGGTCAGTTATGGTGTATCATAATGCCTTAATAACACTTCATAACTACACACTTAATTATCAATCATAAAACACGATATATGGGTATAACATCAAGTGTCCTATGGATGCTTATGAAATTAAGTTCATCATTGTATAGTCGTATCATATCTAATACATGCATTAAACTCAATACTTACCACCAACAATGAAACATTATGATGAAGCATGCATTGTCATAGATTCATCAATATGTACTAAACTACTAAACTAAACTCCTAACTACATTTAATTGTTGAGCTTAGTATTAAGGTGTATATAGGTAGGCATAATGTATTATAAGCCCCATCAGTCAACCTCTATTTAATAACTAGTCCAAGAGCACCCATTGGAACTTATAGTTCATTATAAGTCACATCCATCCAGTGTTTTCTGACTGTTGATATATGACATCATAAAGCAGTATGTGTGTAGTCATGAAGTATTATGAATCCATTATAATATGCAACCTGGTATCACACCAAACCATGTAATAGACTTGCTGGTCCAAAGGGTCTCCACTGGCCATGCCTGTGGAGATCTCTTCTATGGTCAACTTATCAATTACAATCACGCTATGTCTGGTTACATTATCAAAATAACAGCACCAAAACTATAGGCTAGATTTAGGAAAAGATCATGATTTTGCTTAAAAGTAACTACATCCTCCAAACAGTTACCACTAGACTCAAACCCTGGTCACCAGGGTGAAAATCCTATGAATAAACCATCCCCGGCCTCCTCCCAAATGTGAACTTTCTGCCTCTTTGAGTTGTGTTGTTTGTTGTTCCCTCAATCTGGACAAACTTACACTTGTGTTTCAGAGATCACCCATATAGTTTATTCAGTCAAATGCAATTTTTAAAGGAAATTAACTTAAAAAGGTCCCATTTACACACACAAAAAAAGCCCCTAGTTTGATTGCAGTAAACTGGTGATAATGGGCAGTCCACATCAAAATCCATTAAATCCACCGATTAAAAAATATGTTCCAGCCTCCCCCTCCCTCCATACCTGACACCTCTGGGGCGTCAGTCGTCTCCCTCCAGGGGGGCCGATGGGAGTGAAGCCTGGTGGACGGACAGGGTGAGCCAGAACACTTGCGGGGTCAATTCCGCATGTGACCGGTGTTTTGTATTTAATGAGAGCTGCTGTCACTTCGACTCAGGGCAGCCAGCGGAGAGACAGAGAGAGGAGAGCAGAGGAGGAGAAGAAATGACACTAAAGAGGGGGAAGAAATGTTTGGGGTAGGAAATGTGGACAGAGTTTGGGAGAGGAAAAGAAAACCTTCATTTTTCATTTGTTTCAAGCATAAACCGTGAAATTATTCTTCTAGGACACGCAAAACAAAACTGTTATCAGAAGTTTAAACAAACTGGAACATGACATAATGCCTTTAATCCCACCCCTTCCACTGTGCACCTCTCTCTGCCACATCCCACCCACATTCCCCTGATCCTCTCCCCTCCTCCTCCCGAAAGTCTGGCCAACGCTGGACGCTCATTAGGTCATGTGTACTCAATACTGTTGTTCCTGCGTCCCTTAATTTTCACTGTTACGGGGACAAAGGGAGGCACAAAGCGTATCGCAGCCCTGGGTCCTTGCACTCGACCTCATTTGCTCATTACTGTCGCCATATAAACTCATTCCCCCCATCACCTCCAGGCGACCCCTCCCACAGTGTACGGATGAATAGAGTTTTAATGGCAGTTTAAAAAGGGATGGGAGCGATAGGTAGGTTTGTGTGTGTGTCGGCGTTTGCGGGCCGTTTCTTCTGATAACAGGAACTACTGCGTGACCTGACGATTACTCCGGCGTTTGCCGCTGCCGCATGAGTGTGTGTGTGAGCAGGAGCATGTGATATTAAGTGTGATGTGCCAAGACCTTTTTTCCTCTTGAACTCTTGGGAACAGGTCATTTCTGGCGGACACAGAAAAGCGTGGGCCGTGGATCAGGTTTCTTGACTCTGGAAAATCTCCAGGCAGCAATACTGGAGCAAAAAAACAATCTTTATGATCTTTATGAAGACAGAAAAACACCACAAAACACTGAGCGTCCATTATTTCTGATTGATCCGGCCACTGGTATTTGCCATGTGAAAAAACTTGTGATGAGTGTGTATTTTTTGCTTATTAAGAGCAGGGTTGGCCAAAAGGTTACTGCTTTTTAGCTGAAAGTGTCTCCTCTAATTCCTCTTTTTCTAAACATGGCCCACTCTGGATGCTTGCAGGAGGCTTTTATAGCTTCATTTTATTCTTATAAAGCAAGAGGTGAAGCTGCTGATCAGAGTCCAAGTCTCCCAAGTAACGTATTACCTATACAGGCAACACATACAGATGTTGCTTCTCCTGAACACACACTCAACTGTAGGATTAATTTCTATAGCCCAATGTACTGCATGCATGGACACACACACACACACACACACACACACACACACACACACACACACACACACACACACACACACACACACACACAGAAGAAAGGGCTCCCTCTGCTGAGCTCAAAGTCCATCGCTCCCAGCAGCCCCCTCTGCTCCTGCTCTGCCTTCCCGTCTCATCAACACTCACACTGACCTACTGCCTGTCTGAAGCTCGCACTCACTCTCGCGCTGTCACCTCCATTCAGCATTCAAGCAGCGTAAATAGATCATAAATGTATATCCTCTTTAAACTGTAACACGAATGTAAAACAGAACTCAATGATTTTTCCAGCAACTTTTGTTTTTTTCATTTTAGTCCAATAATATCATATTATCGTATCGTAATATCGTAATATCATAACCATTAGTGTCAAATTCTTATTTTCACAGCAACAAATGTTTTAGTCTGTATTTGGCTGCGCAACACGATCAAAAATAAATTACTTATTGATCATGGCATGTCTTTCAACCAAATTTTGCTGGAGTCTGTCACCATGTTAATTCAGATTTTAGCTTCACTACGCGACAAACAGCAGAACTCTGTTCAGGGCCGTAGCCAGCAGTTTAGTAATACTGGCGCAACAAGTCAAGGGGAACCCAAAGCCACCCCTGTTTGAAAAAGTTTGACCAGACACCAGAACATTTCTTTTGTGTTTTATTGATCTTTTCTTAAAGATATAATTATGTTTGAGAACAATTCAGCCTTTGTTTTATATTTTGTTAAGTTGTGTACTTACACTATCCCAAATGTTTCCAACAACGTTCATACCCAGTGAAATCCATAATAATGCTGTCATCTGTCTCTAGCCCTTTTCAGACAGAGATTCCGCGATAGCCTCTTCACCACCTTTGTTTATTCACATGGAACTAAGTGGTGCCAGCATAAAGCCGCTCCAGTGTGTCATTACAAACAGCATGCCAGCGTTGCAGAACCGAAAGAGACGTAATGGTACACATTATAACATTGAGATCTTTGTTTTTTGTTTTTTACTGCGTTTCCATCATCAAATGTCTCATCAAACTGTTTATAACCATATGGATACTGTTATAATGTGTTGCGACTGTATTCCTGACTGGACCATGCATCGTGGAAAGCAATAAAGACATTTTTTTTACTCTAAATGCATCACATAATCACCATCAGTAAGAACCTGACCCTTTTCCGGCTCTCATTTGCAGACAGGGCTGCTTTTTCCTGAGGGGAAAGTTCACCGAAGACTCGGTAGGGAGGGCTGACGAAAGTAGCGACGGGCGAAAGTGTAACTCACGTCTGTTATGGCTCTGTTACTACCTCCACTGGCGGATCAAAGTTGGAACGAAACTGTCTGAGTCACATAAATTGATTTATGTTGGCAATGGTGGTTGTTTCACAATGAAGACAGAAACTACCATGCTACTTAATTGTGTTGTTTACTTTGATTGAGAAAACCTCTAGACATGTTGTAATATGCATTTAGCTGTTCAACTATGTTGTCAATTGCATGGTTGGCAGTTCAGTCCCCCAAATTGTTCTCAATGACCTGACTCGGGTAGAAAAGTGCAGCCCAATAACCATTTAAATGCTGGTTCAAAACATTTTCCAGGAAAAAATTCTGGTGGAGAAATATGAATCCTTCATTTATTTTTTGGCCTGAAAAGTAGCCAAATTGTTGCATAGAGTCTAAAAATACTGGAATGGACTAAAAAAAAAATACCCAGCATGTGTAGATTTTTACTAAGACTAATACTTCTTGTCTGCAAACAAGTAACGGCAGGAAATGTTATTTTTGAAAACAAGAGATATTGAAGTTTAACATGAGGACCAAAATCTGAATCTTCACATAACACAGATTACAGAGCATTTGGATTCTTAAATGAAGTTCAGGGGGAAGATGTTGATTTACACTAAGAAATAGTCTCTAGTTTTCCATAAACTTGAGTCATCAGTGCTGCTCACAGCTGAAAAACAAAAGGAGGAATCCTCACATGTTTTGTCAGAATGATAACCTTGGGTCAGGTTTACCTGCAGCGCAGAGGATTGAAGGTGGGATTAGGGCAGAGCTCAGGCTGGTAGGATGGTGTGTTGTTCTTTTCTAACAGCTTTCAAACATCTTATTCAACGAGAACACATTTCTTCCAGTATTCCAGTGGTATTCCTCCAGGTTACTGTTCTTATCCAATAGCCTCTCACACAGACAGCAGATTACAGAACACACAAGAAAATATATATGTTAAAGACAGTCATCACACTTGCTACTTGTGCTAGAAAAACTAGAGCTAACCTTTGAATTTATAATACCTCATTGGAGGCAAAAGAAAAGTATCAACTCTCTTTTCAAGAAACCTTCAAACGCTTTGTGAGAAACTGTAGAGTCAAAGAGCAGGTGACGACACGTTAAGTTTGAAGTTGAAAAGTATTTAGAGGCTAAAAAAAAGTAGATCTTTTTCGCCCTAATCCTGTGATCAAAGTGAAAATATGAAAATCACCCAAATTGGAGTTATATTTCGACGGCTTTGGACTTTTCTGCTTGAACAGAATTTTAAAATGAAAACAGACATCAGGCTACGCAGGAATCTGTTTTAAGAGGGGAACAGGGTCTCACAAGTTGCTCTCTGATTTGTCTTTTTGGACATTTTTTCACATATTCTGATGTATATTCTACTTCTTGAAAGTGGCACAACAAAACTCATCCACATGTTTTTGATGCAGATTTACTTTACCCTCACAAACAAATCCCTCGATTGAGGTGATTTCATCGTGC
Organism: Lagodon rhomboides; assembly: GCA_039737535.1. Taxonomy (NCBI): domain Eukaryota; kingdom Metazoa; phylum Chordata; class Actinopteri; order Spariformes; family Sparidae; genus Lagodon; species Lagodon rhomboides. The sequence continues at coordinate 7,317,301 of CM077803.1, read as the reverse complement.
TTAATTGATTTTGCCAGGAAGTTCTGCCATTTGAAATGCCGCCGTGTCCAGGGAGTGACTGCAGAGGTGAGGCGGACCACGCAGTAAATAGCTTCATGCATGCAGCAGGGAGAACAGGCCAGGCGGGCTGGCTACTCGCACATCACGCGGCGAGGCTGGTCGTCCTGTCGAGAGAGGCCTGTACAGACTCGCCCTGCAGTCCCCAGGTGAGTCCTCAGCCATACTCATTATTATCTCCCAGAGGAATGCCACCCAAGTCAGATGGAGAGACTTCAGTTTGAGCAAGAATGCAGATAAACACCCAAACACGTTCAGTGCATTGCATGAAAACAAGCGCATCCTTTCTTGTAGCCTTTGTGACGCATGAGGGGAGAAAAAATCATGAGGATTATTCCAAGAAAGGTAGAGAAAGAACGAGACAAGAGGAGAAGTTGTTCGCTGATACACAGTGAGAGATCTAATCTTCTCTTCCTCATCATGACACAGCAGAATAGCAGACGGAGGCGGAGGAGGGGGGGCAGGGATGCAATGAAAGTAAATGAAAAGAGTAAAAGAGATCAATGTAATTTGGATGCGATGCATTTTTAATGAGGCTCCAGTCGTGGAGGGGTTAGAGAGCGGGCTGATCCGAGGAGCGGTGAGTGAGGGGAGCAGAGACGAGGCAGCCGTGCCGCTATTGATCAGAGGGGCTGGTGGAGGTAGGGTGGCACCAAAGACCGGTCCAGGGTGACCTGCACTGCTGCACCGTGCAGAGGCTCAGGCAGGGAAGCAAGAACTATCAGCTGGACTGAAGCTTCACCTCGAGCTCCCTCCACGAGACCCAGGTACACAAGACCAGAACTTTAGTAAGTTGTTTTAGGAGAAGACGTTTTCACAGCAGAACACAGGTGTTACCAATAACATTAACGAGGGCTCTTTACTATTCAACTGACCCGTGTGTGGGGCAGTCCCAGCACCCTGAAACTGAAGTGGCCATCGGTCATTTTATTATGTACACCTATGATTTTACTGAAATGTCTTCTACAAAAAAGGACTTTAGTAGGAGAGAATCTAATTCTTTTGTAAAATATGTACGTTGGAATGGCTGTGAGTACTTTGAGGCTTTGTCTTTGATATGTTTTTTACAATCTTAAAATTTGATATACTAATGTATTATTTGCATGAACACTCTCAAAGACTGGGCTGATAACTTTGTTCAAAACATGAAGGATTAGAATATGGATGATTAACCCTGAGACCACTTTTCGTCTTTTATAAAAGGCAGAGGACAGAGGCCCTTACCAGCTTGTTCAGTTTTCTGGAGCCTCAGACGAATGTCCCTCCAGGTGTGATCAAGACGTTTATCGAGGCTCCAGCACGTCAGCACAGCGACAACAATCGGTGTAACGAGGACAGTAGCCGTTCAGCGCCTCGAGGTGGATTCTTGTGCTTGTGTGGCTCCGGGGAGGGTGTCACATCCTCTTTTAATCATTAAAGAAGCAGGAAGACCCCCGCCCATCAGACCTCATTACCATCCGACCCCCCCGACCGGTCTCTCTCTCTGCAGCTCTTACAAGATCCTCGGCGAACCAGCCCAGCCTTCCTCTCACCAGTGGAGCCAGACCAGTGGCTCCACAGCGCCTGATAATCGATGTCTGCCCCTCAGCACCCCAGGGCTCAGGCCTCTTCAGCTCATATAAAGATGCCTCCTACACACACACACACACACAGGCACGATAACAGACACGCATCCATGTGTATGCACGCTGAGTATGCATAGAATAAGTACGTTCAGACGCACACAGTGGTCCCCTGACCCCAGTAAGAGGGGTGCATTAATGCTGCCCGCTCCCTGTGTGTCTGCATGCCTCAATCCGCCGTGCAGACACAGACATTGACTGCTGGATCACAACCCCATTTACCTGAGTCAATAAAGTCCCTGCAGAGAATTGATTTGGCAGGGAAAGAGAGTGGAAGTGGGGACAGAGGGGACCGAGCAACAGGACTCTGAAATCCATAGATGGATTTTTGTCTCTCCGCGGCCGACGTTGTCAGTCATCCTCCTTTTGTGTGCTGAGAAACCGAAGGGAACGACTGACTCGACAGGAGACGGAGCAGACAGCGTTATCTCCCGCAGACTGATTGCGCAGGACATCTGGCTTTTGTGCTTCGAAAAATATAGATGATGGAGAGGTAACAGTGTGAGCATTTTTAAAGATTTCCCTCTGTTAGAAATCACTAAATGAACTCAATCCTGCCTTCTGTTGCTTACACGTCCAACTTTTATTTTGACTAAAGGTTTGACTTGACTGTAATTCCGTTGAAATATAATCCACATGCTCCCCATAAATACCACAATGGAAACTGGCCCAATGAAAGTGGTAAGTAAAGGGGACAAAGTAAGGCAAAGTTCCTCTTCCTCGACCTCTATAACAGTTCAGAAAACATTGTTGTATCTTGGGGAATAACTGAAGGGTGGTACAGAAACCTTAACTAACACAACCTCTGAACTACTGTTGATTAATGCTTTTCCATGAAAAAGCCCAAATCAGCATTGTGTCAGTGCGTTTCTCAATACTTTCTGACTGTCTGGCTCTCTGCTCCAATTCCCTTCATTCCTACTTAAGATGTTAATCTTTTAAAACTGCTTACAAATAGATGAGTTCATGCACTGAAAAAATGTGTGGTGAAATTTACTTTGTACACTATATGGACAAAGGTATTGGACCACCCACACATCACACCTACACGAGCTTTTATGACATCAAATTCTAGATCCATAGGCATTAATATAGAGTTGGTCCCCCTCCTTGCAGCTAGGAAGGCTTTCTACAAGGTTTTGGAGTGTTTCTGCGGGGATCTTTGCCCATTCATCCAGAAGAACATTTGTGATGCCATGGCACTGACGTTGGACGAGAAGGCCTGGCTCGCGAATCTCTGTTCAAGGTGTTGGGTGGGGTTGAGGTCATGGCTCTGTGCAGGCCAGTCAAGTTCTTCCACACCAAACTCATCCAACCATGCCTTTATGGACCGCGCTTTGTGCACCGGGGTACAGTCATGCTGGAACATAAAATGGGCCTTCCCCAAACTGTTCCCACAAAGTTGGAAGCATAGAATTGTCCAAGATGTCTTGGTAAGCTGAAGCATTAAGCTTTCCCTTCAGAGGTACTAAGAGGCCTAGCCATACTTTATATTGAACTGTAGGACATGGGCAGGATCAGTTGGGTGGTAAAGTCCAAGCAGATTCTGAGAATGACCTCTCCCTGGTTTCAGTCTCCTTACCCTGAGCTTCTGTTCCCTGTACACTTACTGCAGACTGTGGCTCAACCACTCCTGACTCTGTCTCCTGCCTCGCTGTTCCCCGTGGCTCAATGTCTCCCTCTACCACTCTAGCCTCCGTCTCTGTCTCGCTGTTTCCTGTGGCTCAAAGTCTCCCTTTATCGCTCTGGCCTCCGTCTCTGTCTCTTGCCCTGCTGTTCCCTGTACACTTTCTGTTGGCTCGTCTCCATTTCCTCGTCTGACCTCTCGCTTTCTCGCCTTCCATCTGTGAGCAAGCAGTTAAGCATTGATCTTGATCATTGTTCACCATTAATCTTTTATCAAACACATTCTGCACCTAGTCAATAATAAACCCAGCCTCGGTGATTATAGATGTACATTGTTATGTGTATTAACTAATACATTGTTGTTGATGAATAACTTTGCAGTGTAAACAACTGGCACATGGGATATTGTCACCTGTTGTCCTCTTTCCGAACCCAGCCAGTCAGCGATCCACTGCTTTTAGCTGCCTCTTTGCACTGTAGAGTAAAATATCATGATTAATAATACGTGACACACGCAGTGACTGTCTTTTCCAGAAATATACAGAAGTCTACAGTGTGCTGCTGACTGCTGATGCAGACTGCGGACTCTGTCCTGCATGCACGCATTCGCAAACGCTACTTTTTGCAAGCGTTTGCTTTTGTAACACTCGTTTTCGCCCACAAGAGGCTGCATGTGAACACTGTGGAGTCCAGGGAAACTGGCGACACAGAGGTGGCTAATTAAAGCCAGATTGTAGAAAATAATTATCAAAGGCAAACTCCATGTAAACAGATAGGGCAGGCGGGAGCCGTGCTGCAGCAGCGTCGGCCGTGCCAGCGACAGAAGCAACGATGCTTGTGTGGACACAGCATTAGCTCAGCAACGCGGCCGCCAAGCACTACAGGAGCAGCCAACGTGACCGGCCAGTAAGTTAAGAGGCTTTGGATACACGCACAGTAGCTGTGACTAGGATACATTCACTGTTGGTTTGGATCCTTTATGGAGAATAAATATGCGGAAATAAAAAGAAATATCACCAGACCTTGCTTTCACCAGACACCAGACCTTTAAATATCTGAGTGAATATAAAACTAATGCCACAGTTCACCACCTGTCCCCACTCAGATCAAGATCTTTATTAGGTCAACATAATAGGCCCACTCCCTACACGCCCAGCATGTTACCTATGAAATGACTTCATGACTGGCGACAGCTTATCTCTCCTCGCGGATGAGATCAATAGACTGACGCCCTTTGCGTTCCTCGTTGACGCGGAACCTCAGAGACCAGCTATTACATGCACTATAGTCGGCTTGCTTTGGGTAAACATGGGCCATCTCTCAAATTCCCCATCTCCTCCCCCTCCCACCTACATCAGGGAAGTTACAAAGGACTGAGACCTGTCTGCTTCTGTTTATTCACCCTGACAGTTTTATGCACAGAAATGCCGTCATGCAGTCGGCGGTCAGGTTGTGAGGACTGAGGAGACGGGGCGACACGGAGTCACTCCTATCAGACCATCTCAGAGACGACCTATTGTGTCAACAGCCTGTTGGTTGCAGGCAGATTGTCCTCTAGTATCAGTGACCATCAGCTCATAAGGGTGTCAACAAGTTGTGGAAACTTGTTAAGGACGCGACCCACAGTGTCTGCTGTGTTTGTGGTCGGAATAACCTGCGTGAATCGCAATGTAATACTGACACGTCATCATTTTGTCAGTCGACGTGGTATCTAGCCCCTTTACTCGTGCTACGAGTTTCTCGGGTGTGTTTTCTTGTTTCCAGTTTTTCACCTGGGCTCTCCCAGACGCAGGTCTCCTCACAACCCCAACTCACCAGTGGACTTCTTTGCCTTAAACCTACCACCACAAATCGTCACATTTGAGGCAAACATCTGTGTGAGAATCCACGTCACGCATATTGCTCTACATGCATGATGAAGATGAAGAAAACATACATGCGGATCATCATATTAGAATTAGCTGAACTTGCATCATATTTGTACTTGTATAACACTTAACTTTACTCCACTTTACTGCAGTAATTCAGTGACTGTAGAATGAGGAAAGAAGTAGGTGAACCTGACTAAATATAATACAACATACTGTCAGAGATTGGCACAGTTGGTGACCTGTTCATTTCTGTCTGCCCCGTCACCAGCCATTCTCACCTAATCAGCCAACTCCACTCACCTGTTCTCACAGATGCTCCTCATCGACAATCAACCCTGTGTAGCCTTACAGACCCTCATTGCCAGATTGTTGTTGTGCCTGTTCCTAGGTCGGCAGGCCGGCCAACTCCTGTTCCTGGTCCTTGGTTGGCAGCCCGGTTGACACAGTCCGTTGTTGACATCACAGGACTGTGATTCCCCGTCGGCAGCCCAGCCAATACCTGTTCCTGGTCCTCGGTCAGCAGTACGACCGACTCATGTTTATGCTCATCTGTCGCTGGCATGGCTGACACCAGCCAGTGGGGCCCCCAGTTGACGTCCGGGCCGACTCCAGCTCCTGTTTCTCAGTCGGCATTCTGGCCGACTCCAGTTCCTTTTCCTCCATTGGCGGTCCAGCGAACATCTACCAGTGGTTCTAAGCCTCCCAGACGGCCTCCAGAGTCATGGGTGCCGCCCGGACTTTGTGACCCTTAAGTTTATAATATTTCTGAGGCCATTAACATATCTTTCACATAAAGAGATTTTCAACAGCAATGGTGGCTGTTTAACAAGATGACAGCGACTCTCAGGATACCACGCCACTCATGTCTTGTGGCATAAATAACACACTGTGTGTTTTAAAAGGCAATATTTAAGTCTCAAAGCATTAATAGTGTCATGATTCAATGTTTTTGTCTTGTCAAGTTTCATGTTTTTAGTTCTTGCCACTTCCTGTTTTATTTTGTAGTCTTGTGTCTCATGTCTCGTCTTCCCTGTTCTGCTTTGATTATGTGCACCTGCCCTCTTGTGTCTCACCTGTATCTTGTTCCCTCATTTGTGTCATGTGTTTAAGTCCTGGTTTTTGTTCAGTCTGTGTCTTGTCATTGTTCGTCTTCATGCTTGTTTGTCTTACTGTAGTCGAGCCACGTTCATGTTGATTTTTTGAGCTAGTTAAATAAAATACCTTTTTTGGAGTCCCGGCAACCTCTGATCTGTCTTTTGTCTGTGCGTCGGGGTCCTTCACCACGTCTACTACCCCCCTGTCCTGACAAATAGTAAGTATTAACATGTACATTAAATGTACAAATGTATATGCAATACAGGTGTAAAGGATTTCCAGATGACAATTCAGTGCTCTTCATTGTCGAGATGACATTTCAACACTAATCACTACCATCCAGATGTATTGTATTTTCTTAAAATGGAAGTTAGATGTCTATACAATACGCATGTAAAGGATTTACAGATGTTGGCTACTTGTTTGATTGTGATGAGAAGGAGAAAGCCCCGACACAAAGACAGGATGGTTGTTATTCACCCAATGCACCTTTATAACCTTTGGCACACATTGGAAGAAATATTTAATGTATTTAATCTGCTTTTGCTTAAATGAAATCAATCTTTGAGGGGAAGGCTGAAACAAAATATAGTCTAAAATGAATACATGAACCAGCAAAACCAGCTTTCCAAAACTTCCCAAGCAGGGGGGTTTGGAAAGCTGTTGTGAAATCCTGACACCCTCCAGCATCGCAGCTTTCGCCACCTGACTTCAGCCCAATTCCGGGCCCCTTTGAGTAAAGCGAGAAGGCCTGCTGAAATCCTGAAGAAAAATTATATCATAATTACTCTGGCTACATTGAGGAGAGAGTCTCGCCTCGGATTCTGTGTGCTCGCCTCTCACAATGGGCGGCCACTTTGCCCGTCTGAGAGGGATCCATATCACACGGGCCATTGTAAGGACCAGCACAAAAGGCCGCGGCGAGAGATACTTCATTACTCGAGTGCTCGCAGATCAGTTTCTTTTGTCAGCTTTTGCCAGCCACCATTTTACACCACTGGAAAGAAAAATTCTTTCAACCGATGACAGGCGAGTTTGGCTGTAACCCCTTGACCAGGCTGAATGTACGTCGAAGGAGGCTCGTCTGCGAACACAGACATACGTACGCCAACACCCTGTCTAAGCACACGGAGAAAGAGAAAAGCTCTTGTGTCTATACGCAGAGCATTTAACGACACCCACAGATGTCAACCGGAGTTTAACAGTTTGGGTCAGCGCTTACTAATTTATACGAGCGCTCTGTGATTATGTTAGGCTTTGACTGTGGATTCTGATGAGGGATATGAACTCTGGGGGTGTTTTAGAGTATTTATCTTAGGATGGCTTTCTTGGCTCTTTCATGTCAAAACAGCCTCTCACACTGTCTCTCTGTCTTTAACCTGTCCACTGTTGAAACAAGAAGAAAATATCAGCCTCTCTCTGCATTCTATATCCATTCTGCTATAACTTTGTTCCTTTGCAAGTATCGTTGCTCAAAATGAAACAGGTGGTGAACACAGAGCTCTCCTCAAACATAAAAATAAAACTGCGATATGGCAAATCAAGGCGTGCACTCCTCATTCAAAGTTAAACTGGTCATCTGTCAAAAAAAAAATGATATTGGTAAACTGCATGCTTAAGATTTCCAGAAGTTGTATAAAGTCATTGTTTTGCAAAGTCTGGACCAGCAACTCTGAGTCAGGTTCCATAGCCAAGTGCATCAACTGATATCTGTCTGCTCAACAATATCTCTGAATTCAATAATAAAACATCCGGTTTGTCCTTTGTGGCCATCTGAAAACAACACATACATGCATTTCCCGATATGACATGGCTATCATCATCTTTCAGTGCCTTCCAACACTGTTACAAATCTAAAATCTAATAGCCTGATTATCCTGACTTACAGGACACACTGTAGTTAACTCTATCTGGTTATAAACAATATGGTGTTCTGACTAATTTGTATTACGTTTAAAAAAAACAATTGACTTACTCTTTTTGAGAGACGCCAACTTAAAACAATAAGGTAACAGCAAAGAAAGCAATTTTGTTACTACATTGGTGGGAGTAAGCGGTAGAAGAAGAAGAAGAAGAAGAAGAAGAAGAAGAAGAAGAAGAAGAAGAAGAAGAAGAAGAAGAAGAAGAAGAAGAAGCCACAAGGCTGGGTTTTGAATATGCACAGTTGCCAACATCAAGTCCTTGTGAATACTCATGAATGGCAGTCCCACACTATAACTTCCCCTACTCTACTGCCACCAGAGAACAATAAAGGTGAAAAAATAAAAGTGAAAATCTGGAACTGTGGTTGTTTTAGCAGAATCAAACCAGTTTTTCATTGTAATGGATGTTTGATGCACACAGGTAACACCTGCTCTGTCTTTGGAAGGCATGAATTTGCATGGTTTTTACAAGTAAATTAGATTTCAGATTGCTGTTCTAAATTCTAAGTTGAAGGACATGTCTATTAATTAACCTGTCTTAAATAGGTGTGTATCCAAACACACACAACCAATCTGTCAGTATTCCTATGAGGAACTACTGTCTGGCAGCTACAAATGGCAGCTACAGGCGATTAGGTGTGACGACTAGCGACAGAAGCAGCTATTTGTCTGAACTCAATCTAACTGGAGAGTTATTTAACTGAAAGAAGAGCAAAGAACAGCACTGAAGACTTTTCTCGATGGAAAACGTGTTTTCCCTCCTCTCTCGACCGGCTTCTGTCAGAGTTTGATTCACCAACTCGCTCTGCTGGTAGCAGCACCCTGCTACCGTTGATCTGATTAGATTAAGCTGTGATAGATGGTGACAGACAGTGTGACGCCCCTGCCTCTTTTGGTTAGTAGGCAGGCTGCTGTCTGTATTTTCTGCTGCAGGCACCAGTGGGTGTGGTCGCTGCTCACTGGGAGCACCTGAGCACCAGCGCTACCTGAGCACACCTCACTCCACTGTAGATCCAAACAGAGATACAGAGGGAATAACTCACAGTATTTTTGATGTTTTTAGGTTTTCCATACCAGTTATGAATAAATATTTGTTAATACTTTAACGTGTTGCGTTGCCTCACATTTTTTGTCATGGCTAAAAGCTGGTCGTGACGACAGAGGGTTTGTCAGGTTAAGACTGAGGAACAGACTGAGGGGAAATTCAATGTGGAGTGAACTGAAATTTTAATGTATGTAGTTCTTTAACATAATTGATTTAGAAGCAACATGTATGGAAAACTGTTTTTTTTAAAGGACACATGTGATCATCAGTCAGTAGAAACCTGTGCACCTGCTGGAAAATGCTTCAGTCCCTACCACGAAAGGCAAAAAAGAAAAAAAAAGTGTAACACAATAATAGATATCAATCTTTCTGTCTTCCCAGAGCTCTTTGAGACCTGAATTAAATTCAAACTCGGTTGCCTCCGCACACATCAGACCTGCCGTCTCCTCGTCCTGCTGAGTGCTCTGCATTCCTGCACATTTCAGCCTCTCATCCTGCTCCCACGTTCTCCCCGGGAAATCGACAGAAACGGAGATAGACAGAGCGAAAAAAAAAGCAGATGATGGATCATATTGACAATTATTTCTGTGCGGCTGGCTCCAGGCTTATTAGATTGAACGGGCTGGAAAAACAAAGTTACATCAGTCCGATTAGGTTATGATCAGTCGCTGCTGTTGGGCAGCGGAGGCCACAGTGCGGGACCCTTGGAGAGGAGACGGAGTCTGAGGCGAGAGACAGGCCTGGTGCTAATGTCCGCTCAAACTCAATAGAGAGGCTGCCTCGCTGCTCGCACTCTCTCAGATTGACCACTCCATTAAAAACTGCACTGACATGACCACTGTGTGTGTGTGCAGAAGTGTTATCCTTTAGCGATCGGACATAACCAAATTCATTTCACAGCTGCCCATCACACCAATCTAAATAATACGAATCCTGCTTTAAACAAGCATAAAGTACAGACAGCATTTGTTTCCTGCATGTGAGCGTCGCAGCGTGGTCGGGGGAACGCACCATTTGCATATCTGACATTCTGCGCTTAATTCCCCGTTGTAATCTGTGTAGAGCCCCGGCGCCCTCTGCCCCACTGTCTCTCCCTCCGCCAGTGGGATGTGAATAATGGAGTAATTACAGGAAGCAAAGCCCGACCACTAAACATTTTCCTAACCAGAGGATCTGGGAGAGGGAGACTCTCTGTTTAGAGAGAGGGAAGAAAAAAGGAAGCCGGAAAAGGAGTCTGTCTCTAATTTTCAATATCTGGATTAAAGATTAGCTACTCCTCCAACAGTTTGTATTGTATGGGATTGATGGACTGTGGGTGAGTGTGTGCGTAGGTACACCGTGATTGCATGCATATACTGTAGATGTCCCGAGAACAAGAGAAAAACGTGGCAGACGGGGAGGTTTTGTCTTACCAAGGTCACTTTAAATCTCGGGTTTTCAGGTCCCTGACATCAAGGGGAATCGTTACATCTAAACAACAACAGCAGACTGTGGTTGAAATAATCAGATCGGTCAGATTCACGTCAAATAAAATGCATTTTAATAGCGTCTCACTTGGACAGACCGCCAGAATGCAGACAGTGTTTTACTTTAAGAGTTCACATAAACTGAGCTGATCTACCTTCTTATAATGAACCTTGTAAACAGCATAAAGTAACATTAGAAGTGGAGCTTAACCGGACCTGTGTTCTACATGGCTCTGCTCACAGTAAACAGTCGCACATAAGCAAGAAAGACTATCAAAGTAGAGATAGTGGTTCAGCTTCGCCACAGCGATGTAAGTAGTTTACAGTAAAGACACATTGGACAGGTTAGAAAACAGCAAAAAAAAGTTTTCTTAATGACAGAAAGGATCACAGACGGCAGAAAAATTACCTGGACATTTAAAAAGGTAGTTGTGTGCGTCAGGTTAGTCCAATTTAATAGGGACTGAGACTCTTTCTTTATTTTTTTCTATATAATGACACTGATCGTAGATCTACAGCAACATAACATGATTGTCTGCCTTGCAAGCGATCAGATTTGGGCTTCTAATGGCTAGAAATCCATACGGTATTCTCATGTTATGCTATTAAATTGTCAACGCTGTCCAAATTTGCCTTTACGGCCTGTCAGATTAGAGGGGCTGCCTCTCAAAACCCAACCCTAACGTCCCCGTCATGAGAGGTGGAAACAGGTCAAGGTGGCCAATAGGGCAATGGAAAAACTCATGGGCCAATCACCCGTGAAGTGGATTCAACTGATTACAGAAACATTGATTACGGAGCAGAGGGAGGCCCAAAAACTCCTGGAGAAGGAGCACAGAGCTAGATATGAAAAAGAAGGGACTGACGTGGAAACAGCTGGAGAGGATGGCACAAGACCACAGGGGTGGAAACGATTCATCAATGGCCTATGTTCTGAAAGGAATACAAAGGCCTAAGTAAGTAAGTAAGTAAGTAAGATTAGAGGGGCTGCAGAGATATGTCTGGCTATGCAAAGTTGAGTATATTAGCATGCTAACTTTTGCTATTAAGCTCTTTACACAAAGTTCAGCTGAGGCTGATGTGAACATCATTAGTTTTGTAGGTATTTGGTAAAAAAAATTTTTTTTAAAAAAAAACAGTACTGAATGAACTGACATTGAAATTTTAACCTGATGATAAGATCAACAAAGTGGTTAGGATTCACACTCTGGGGACCATGAATGTCTGTGCAAGATTTAAATCAATACTTGTTGACATATTTCTATCTGGACCACAGCAGTGTGCAGACAACATTGCAACCAGACCCACGCCACAAGCCAACTAAAAATAATGTTTGTTTTTTTGTTTTTTCGCTGGGTCCACAATCCTCAGTCTGATGACCTGCATGGAAATGTAAAGCTCTGTAAACGGTTTTATTCAAATGACATAAACACGATGACATGCCCCTCTGTTATTAAAATGTGTGGGAGAATGGGAGAAGTTTGTTTAGTCTCGCTGGTTTCTCAGCACTATTTCAGGGTGGGTCTAGTTAGCGTCTGCATTGTATATTACAGAGGACACATAAAGTGTAATTATGCATTTCAGTTAAAAGGCCACCAACAGTCAAGCCTACACAGTGAATGTGTTTTGCTTACTAGGTTTTGCTCACAGTTCTTAATTTCTGCCTTAAAATAATAACAGAGAGTTTCCAGCTTTGAGATTTCCTGCAATCTGTTTCCATTGCTGACTCAGCTGCATGGTGGACGATATGGGAGTTTTATTCGCAGGGAAGTTGTTTTCTAAATGTGTTCTTGGTTTGGTCTGTAACATGATCTGTGATCTGACACACAGTTGCATTTCCTTCATTGTGTGAACTGTGAGTTGTATCTGTACATGTCACAACTGGAAAAAAGGTGCTACAAATGGTGATTAGCTGTAACGAGAGGGAACGATAATTAATAGAAACAACGTCTAGCTGTTGCTCAACACCATTTCTGAAAACACTCCCATTTGGCACACATCAGCCATGGGTAGCATGAAATCCAGCATTAGTGCACTTGTTTCCCATAGGAAACAAGTAGGCGTGCAGCCAGGTGCAGACATCATACCCCCACACCCCAGCGCCTGAGGGGTGAGAGGGTGAGGACTACTGTTAGAAACTGTTCATTTGGCCCGTCTAATGAAGCATTTGATACAGTGCAGAACAAACATGATTCAAGCAGCAATTAAACTGTTTTCCAACATCTACTAGTAAATTAAAAAAAAAAAAAGAAAGAAAATGCTGCTGCCATCAGCTAATACTGGACCTAAGAAAGAGCCAACAATGTATCAAAGAAAAACTCTATGTGCATTGATGTAAAAAAAATCTAAGGGAGTGTATGGAGTTGTTGTGCATGTTTTCATGAGGAGGTAGAGTGCCGAAATGGGTCAATAATAATTGCTTTGTGTTCAGGACTTCTTGAGGTATGACCTTCAACATAATTAGAAGAATACATTTGACTCATAATATAAAATAACTAGATTATGGAAACAAATAGTTGTAAAATACAAATTAAAAATGCTGATATCAAACATCTGGTGGGAATGCCAATGTATTTGGTCATAAACAGAAGCATTGGACAGAGTGAAACTGATGATGGCACTAGAGTTTAAGTAAAGGGATCATAGTTATCACAATTCATCCTCTGATGACCATGAATGTCTTTACAAAATGTCAATCAAATCGTTTTCAAGCTCTTTCAGTGTTGACCAAAACATTCACAGGAGGTGCAAGCACTTGATTTTTATAAAGATCCAAAAAAAGTTTCATTAATAGAGCCCCTACCTCTACCTCTGAGTCCTCTCAGCAAAGACCATTGACCATTCAACCGTCCCCTGGTGGCTGGCTAGGTCATAAATCCAGCCCCCTCCATGTTAGCAGATGGGACTGTAAAAACCCATCAATTATATATCAACTACATTTTTCCCGAAAATGATATCTGCTTTGCACACTGATATTGGTGCAGGTGTTTATTTCTCTGGTAAGTTTGATTTTAATTAGCCATTTGATGCTATAAAAGATGCGTAAGATGGCCTTTCAGGGATATTTTTACAATGAGAGGAAGTGGAGACTTGGCGTCCATCTTTATATACACTGATCAGCCATAACATCAATGAGTAACTTTGATCATCTTGTTACAGTGTATTGCGCTGGTAAACCTCAGGTCTTGGCATTCATGTGGAAGTCTTCTGACACACATCACGCACCCAAACATTGTTGCAGATCAAATACAGGCCTCCCATTAGCAAAGGTTATCCCCGCTGGCAGTGACCCTCACAGCAGGACAATGGGTTCTGCCACGCTGAAAGAACTGCTCAGGAATGACCGGAAGATCTTGACAAATGGCTGAAGGTGTCGACCTTGCTTCCAGATTCCCCAAACCCTAATCTGATTGAGCATCCATGGGACATCCTGAAACAACTCTGATCAGAAGACGTCCAACTGTGGTCTGTAGTCTGATCTATCGAGTCATGGACACAGACGTCTGGGGGTGTCCTGTGGCATCTGGCATCACTTTTTATCACATTCCTAGGGTCATTCATGAGCAGTTTTTTACGGTTCATTGTCCTGCTGTGGAGGGTCACTGCCATCAGAGAGTACCATTAACATGAGGGGGTGTATTTAGCCTGGGTGGGGCATGTAAAGTGGCATCCACATGAATGCCAGGCCCCAAGGTTTCCCAGAGGAACTTTGCATTGTATCGAGATAACCAATGTTGTTCACTTGAACCGTCAGTCGTTTTAATGTTGTGTCTGATCAGTGTATGTCAATGGCAGATCGCTACCATTGTATTAACTTAATATTACTTACTAACGTATACATACTACTTAACTAATGATCAAATCTAGAGCTTTAGGTGTTTTCCAGTGCCTTAGTATTTGTGATATGTCCTAATAATTTCAAATGAGAAGTCAGATGAATTGCTGATCTAGCACATTCCCATAGTAAGTTAAGCAACAATTCCATATCAAATCTGCATTTTAAGTTACCCTTCGTCAGTTCTATGGAGAATGATTTGAGTGTGATAATGTCTTATTTTTGTAAAATTCTTCTTTGCTTGAATTCTTTTTGCTGATTGCCATAGCAATTAAACATTAGACAATACTTTTAAAACAATGTTTAAAAAGTACGTTTAATTAAAAAAATTGTGAAGCTGTATGTTACACAAGTTCAGATAAGTTTGTTCGTGAAACCAAATTGTTAAATTACCAAGTCCCCATCGGACATTGATAGAGAACTTAAATATGCAGGTAGAATGTCACTGCTTCAACTACAGCGTTGTATTTCTACGTCATCCATTTCCGGCATTTTGTTCCATCAATTCTCAATCAACACAAACCTGACCATGGTGGGAGTTTCTGAAATGCATCAGGTCTGTTTTCAACGAGCAGCAACGGATCTATTTCCTGTGTCCTCTGTCCAACAATGACAGAGGGAGTTTTTCAAGTGTAGCAACAGCGGGGCTCTTTTGAGAGAAAACATTATTATTGCATTAGACGAGCTGGCAGCTCAGATTCAGCAGCAGTGACCGATGCCCGCTTAGGATCTCAGTCCCGGCTTCAACTGCAAGTCAGTGGTGTGATGCAAACATAAAGGCTGTGCAATTCAAACCGCCACAGCATTTATTCAGCCAACTCGCTGTGTATTGTTCCTGAGCAATTACAGGACCATCCCCTGTAGGACACAATGGAGCACAAACAGAAACCTGACACCCCTCTCGGTTGTTCATTGTCCATTCAGCCTGTGGACAGAGAGAGAGAGAGGGAGGGTGCATTGGTGCGTGAGGAGGGTGTGTTCCTGAGTGCAGGATGAGCATTTTTAGCTCAAAATTATATTTCATTCCACAAATTGTCCCTGTTGTCCTCCCCTTAAAGAGGACCTCTGAGAGGAAAGGAATGCAGGACTTTCTTATCCACCAGCTATCAGCTGTATCGCTTCAGTTTTATGATGACATGGAGGGACATGGGTGCATATCAGACGCCTCCCAGCTGGATTATTGATAATTGAGAAATACTTATGGTGCTCCTTAGTAATGGTTCGGCTTTATTTACACAGCGATAAGGCTGCATTGCTTTTATGGCAGGGAACTAAAACAATTACCAGTTGAAGGGCAAACAACCTGCTGGTCCCTTCCATGTGTGTGTGTGTGTGTGTGTGTGTGTGTGTTGTCAATGGCCACAGACCTCAGTTCACCTGCCAAGTGCCATCTGTTACATGTTCAGGACTGACATTTCACTCAGTTGTTCATGAAAATCAAACTTTATGAATCTCTTTAAAGGTGCATTTTGTAAGATCTGGAGATACTTTCAAAACATTTAAAAAACAAACTAACCTGATCAACAATGTACAAAGTAACCATCCTGGTGTTATGTCCAAGACGCCTTTGTGTGGCATTGCAGAGATATCCACTGCTAAGGAAGCAGCCAGGACAGGCTGTCCCTTCATGCATTCCCCCCTACATTCTGTAATAAGTCCTCCTGGTCTGAGAGGTGATAGTGAGTCACTGTAGCACTGGAGCTGGACAGAGGGAACTACCCAAGCTCCCAGGAAGAGCACCTTGCTTTGAAGCCAGTTTTCGTACTGGCCAAACCATGTAATTACAACCTCACATGATGCACTGCGGCCCAAAAAGACATTTCCCATAAGCTAACGTTGTGAAGACGCATCCGCAAAATAGTAAATTCACGTTTTTTTGCATGTCTCAACCTCGCGAAGTGACTTGTTTCACTATCAATTAGAGCCCTTCGGTCCGATAACATTCGGAAAGTCTAGAAGTTAGCCAACTTGGTCGGCAAGTATCTAGTGTGCACACTCTTTTGGGCGCGCAACACGGAAGATCCAGGTATTTTCATAGCTGGGAAGTGGAGCTTTTTTGGCACCACTGAGCAGCTTCCATAGGAATTAATGGGGCTCTGCCGCCAAGGCTGTCTCCGGTAACAAAACGTTCTTGTTAGTACCGCATAGACGTTTACAGCCTCAGTTAATTATGCGGTAAACACAAAGATGCAGGAGCTCCAGAAAAACAACTTTTATCATCATCTCAGACAACAGCTCCTGAAAAGACACCACGTCCGCGCAGAGAAAAGAAGCGATGTAAAAAGCTACAAGAGTACATTTTACTGGGGGTTTCCAACGCTCGGGACAGCTGTGGGAGCAAAACGATGAACTCACAACATTTCTTTAGACTGGTAGGTAAAATCTTACGTCTGTTGGCCGAAACATATCTTTAGTGTAACTTATGGCAACACAAGCTGTAACAGCGTGATGTGACTGTTTTCTTGTTACTGTGGCGTTGCAAAAGTTGAGCTAAGTAGGCTATAATGTAAACTTGTACACACCGGAAGATCATAAGATAGCAGTCTTGTTTTGATTGCGGTATTCTTGCTCCGCTGTCAGTTTTTAATTGCTTTTATAACTGTTGACTGTCTATTGCATTTGTGTGTACCCTGTAGTAGACTAAATATTGTCAGTCAATTCATCACATTGTAAAGACTTGGCATTACGGTTACAAGACAGTTATGTATTCACTGTTGTTTTTGAGGACATTACAAGGTTTATTACACGTGTCTAACGCGTGTCTAATTGTAGCAATGACACGGTAATTGAGTACAGTTGGTAAATCATGAAATTCCTGCTACAAGTATGAACAAGGAGCAGCTCTGGGTTCTACCCCCATGAAGAACCGACCAGGCCTGCAGAGCTGGAAGATCCTGCTTTATCCAGCATTGGACAGAGTGATAGTGACAAGAAAGTCACAAGTGGCTGAAGATCTCACTTATCTGTACGTTGTACACCACATTTCCTGTGAAAACCATGTGATGAACATGTGTTTTTTCTCTGCAGTCCATGCTGTGACAATATAAAACCATTAGTTTTGTACACTGTACAAATGGAACAAGGAAAAACTGTTCTTTACTTTCTTCCTGAAAGGGAGCAGATGACCCTGAGATGTATTTATCATGAGTTCTGACATCATCTGAGTGAAATAAGGAATACATCCTGTCTGTAATATTAAAAATTAAAGATCCTTCTAATTATATCTTCCATTTACAGAAGGCTTTACAAAAAACATTCAAAACATTGTAGTGTTCACACTAAATATCTTGCGGTATCATAAACACAGTCCTTACATGTTCTAATTCAGTCCAGCTACCCCTAGAGATGAATTACCACCCTGCCCTTTATTCTCGTCAACAAGCATTTTTTAAGAACCAAACATCATGGCAAATTCCTTCCTTTAAAAAAGCAGTGGCAATTTAGTGTCTACTATTGCACTGATATTTTTGTACATTTTGTAAACTTTGTAATAAATCGCAAAACATGAAAGGCTTTTTGTTTCGATGATAAATGAAACATTCCAAGCTTTAGCACTTATTGTGTAACAAAAGAATGCAATGGAGCAATGGTGAATATATGGGTAAATAAATATGTACATAGTAGTAATTCTTACAATTTTAACAACTTGCCTTCTTTCTTTCTTTCGTATTTTCTTTGGACTGCTTTGAAGTTCATTCTTGAGATTGGAAACAGTTATTAAACAACCTCCCCTTAAGGTATGCTTTAGAGTCGTCCTGGAGCTTTTGATTGAACCAAATGATCTTCATCATCAGATGGTCAGATGATCACCAGTTGTTCAGATATTCAAATTAGAGCAGGGATACCTGACGTGTCAGGTCCCAGAGACTGTAACTGTACCAAATAAATCACTATCTCTTTACTCATTCACATTGTGTCAAGCCATCTTTTTAAAAGTACATAAAGTTGTTGAAATGGAGATGATACACATCTCATTGGTGTAAACTGCCAGGTTTTTAGAATGTTGCAGACTGGGACATTGCAAGTCGTTGCAGGTTTCAACGTCACAAATCTTTGGTTTGAACAAGGCCTTAACTGTTATGATCTCAGATTGGGTTGTGACGTAAAAAACAATGCCGGTCGAGTTCAGGTCGGGCTGAGTTACTCAGTTGGGTTCAGACAGAAAAACGCTTTTTCAAGTTCAAATGTAATAAGATGTAGTAGGATTTCTTATTTGTGTATTCTTAAAAGTTGAGGTTCAGGTTCATTTATCTTCTATGCACCTCTGTTTTATTTCTGTTTTGTCGTGTTCGTTTGTTTGCAGTTTCTTATCATTTTCAAGCAATTTTTTTCCTTTTTATTTGTACTCTGTCAAATTGCTTCTTATCTGCTATCATTTTTATGTACCCATTCATTTTACTGGCTCTGTGATTATGTTTGTTGTTTTTTTGTGCTCTTGACATCATTGAAAGAAGATGGTGATGATAATATGGTCAGCATACATCAGAACTTCAACATCAGGTAAACACTGTCCATCAGCTTTGTCTGCGTGTGAGCACCAAGCATCAATGACGTAAACACAGAGTCCACCTCTCCTCATCCCAGAGTCTGGCACTCTGTCAACTCAGAACACAGTCTGCACGTCGAGAGCAACAGCTTTATCTGGGATGATGTGGTGGAGACAGGTCTCTGTAAAGATGTAAGCACTTAAATGCAGTTAACTCTTGAAGGGCTTTCAGCATTGTCAGCAAGCAGGCAGCCAGAGGTTGAACCCCACAGCGCACAGCGTTTTGCTAATTAGCTGATTTTAATTCATGGATCAACTGCTGACTTCAGAAGTAGCCACTGTTGCATGTTTTCAATATAGTGTCTGAAATGAAAAAGTCTGCTGCATTTGAATTGAATAGAAGGCAGCTCCTTCTCCAAGTGCGTGTCGGTTATGGGTTTGTATTAGAGGCAGTTATAGATTTGTCTTTGGGCTTTAACTCAGTCAAACCGCAAGGTACGTTCCTCAGGGTGCCTGTCTGACTGCCAATGTGTGTTTTATTTGAGGCTTTATGTGTTTACAGGGAACAGCAGGAGCGGCAGTGTCGTGCTCAGCTGAGTGTGAGCTGAGGGCTACTCGGCTCTAAAGTGCTCTCCCGACCACTGTAACGCACCCAATATATTTTTAGATACTGTGGCTTTTTAAGAAAAGCTCCTCTGATGTATAATGAGGGACGGGTCAGAAAAAATATCTAGATTTGGACCCGCATGATACCCAATAACTGCAAACATTCACTGTCCTAACACTTGTGTGAGTCAAAGGAAACTGAGCGAACCTCCCAGTTCCTCATATAGACAAAGACGTTCCGCTTTCAGACTTTTACTCGGGGCCGACATGACCAGGGTAGGCGGGCGGGCTTTAAACCAAAGGTGGTGTAAATGTGTGAGTCAGTTATCAGCTCCAACAGAGCTATGTGAGGCCTCCAGACAGGCCTGCATTGATGTGAAAGTGTTGCCCCCTCCTTGGTGACCCTGGAGCAAAGGGGGGGCAGGCAGGGCACGCCGAAGGCCCAGGGTGTGATGGTTATCTCTCGGGTAGAGTTACAGCTGGCGGTAAGGAGGTTGGAGGGGTTGGGCAGTGAGAGTCACCGCCCTCGCCTCCTTGTCTGCTCACAGAGGGAGCCACTGTTTCTCCAGGGGTCCCTGCTCTCTGCTTGTGCACACCCTGCCCCCCCCAGCCCCACCACCCGCCACACAGCCACACTCCAGGGAAACAAAGAATCCACACCAACTGCTGCATCCAATTCAGTCACCAAGAGACACTTGTCTCTTGTATAAACACACACAGACAAGTGTAGACAAAGAGACTAAAATGTTGCACAGCCTTGATTTAAACTAAATAACAATTACATTTACCAGTGCAGATATGCTATTGGGTGTGCATTGGGTACAACAACTCAGATTTTACAAATCTGCTTACAGGGGTTAAGAAATAGTACAGTATTTCTAGAACGGTTGTATATAGCCTTTTGAGGCTCCAGAGGGAACTCAAAGTCTGATAAATTGCTTCAGGAAAAGGCAATTTATCAGCTTCAGTAACGCTGGTCAGTGTTGGTGGGTTCTGAAGGCTTCCAATTTGAAATGGGGAAAAAAAAGGAGTTAAAAGAGGTCAAGTTACCAGACCACTGTAGCCTTCATCTCTGCAGGAGGCTACAGGCTTCAGACGACATGAAATGCTACTAGCATAACACACACAAATCACTGATTGAAGTATGATGTGTGAATTAAAAAAGTTTTTAAAAAGAAAGTTCTATGTCTCTGCTGCATTGATTTTGATTTTGTTGGTCTTGCTGGAGAACTACTTTAATAAAATCTGTACGTTATGTACATTAGGTTGATGATCCAGTCAGTGCCCTTGACCAAGGCACTGGCTAACGGTGCATAACTTGCCCACTGCTCCTTCCGGATGGGTTAAATGCACGGTATCAGTTTCATTACGTTTTACATTGTATGATATGTGATCAAATAAGGATGCTTCTTCTAACAAGAATTTTATTTAGAAACAGGTGCTGTTGAAAGTGAAATTAGTAATTTTATGAAATAATAAGTGGGCAACCAACAGGGTATTAGCACCAGACAGTCCCCACCAGCTCTTCAGCGCATTTGATCATCTTTTAGCTTGGTGTTTTGGATTTCCTACCCGCAACTTAACTGTTTTCATTTACCTTTTGTTTAGATTAGCAACTGTTTGCCAACAAGCTCACTATATCAAATTAAAAGGTGGTGAATGAATGAATATTCACCACCTATATATGATTATAAACGTTTTACAATAAGATTGTGACATGCGCCGAAGTAAACCCTTCCTTTAAAAATGATGAAAACCGGAAACAGGATGGTGACGTATACCATATCATTGTGGAAGAGGCTGAGTCCGTCCAACACTGTGTCCTGTGAGAAGTGTCTCATGGCCCATCCCTGGTCCTGTAGAAGCAAATACCACAGCTACAATTTTATTTTTTTTTGCTGAATTCCTAAAAGGTGGTTTTTTTTGTCCATTGCATAAATACACTGATTTATTGAAGTGTGTCTGCATTATTGTTTTGATTATTGCTTGGTTTTTTTGTGTTTGCATCCTGTCAGTGTCAATGGAGCATTGGTTCATGTATCCATGTGGGGGACTGACCTTTAAAGAACAGTCTCAAACGTTAAATTGTCAGAGGATGCTCTGACTGGCACCCCTAAATTATATATAGGCGATCTGCTACAGTATGTTAATGTTACCGCCCCAAACTGGCCAGGTAATGAGTTCGGCTTGTGTTATTTTCACCCACAATTTTAGCAGCATTTCAATTTAGCAATTGCTTTTAGAGGAAACCTGAACATCACTGAAGGTTTTCACGTTACAGTAGTTGCATTTACACTGGAATGAAGAACATCTCTCTACCAGTAGTAAATTGATAAGGTTTAAAATAAGGTTTTAGCTGTGAAAAGTACACAGTACATTTTCATAAGAAGTGTATTTTTTGTAGTGCAGACTTGCAGACTGAGCCTGTCTGGACCTGTTCGGATGGCCAGTAGTCAGCACTACATCCTCATCCTGACATCCTGTGTTATCTCCTCTACCATCACAGCTCTCCTCAAAGGAGACTGCTATCTACCGAAAGAAGGGAAGTAAGGCAAGGAGCAAATCTGATCTGTGTGTATTATGTGTGTAAGGGCACGTGAACAGGAACTTCATACTTCAAACACACACAAACAGATGTTAAGGGAACTAATCTTGAAGTTAATTATTGAAATCCCCTATCCCATTGTTATCATCAGTCTTGTAATTTCACTTTTGGGTGTATCCTCTTTTCAGCTTGTTGCCCAACTTCTTCCATAATTGCCGTTCACCTCATTACCTGCATAAACTTGTTGCTCTCCGTCAAAGGTACGTACACAAAGGTATAAATATAGCTGACTAACTAATAAGATGTGAACACTGGGGAACGCCTAAGACAGCAGACACGCCCCATATTCAAGACTGAATGTCCTTGGCAGCAATGCATTATGGTATACTGAACTATAGAATATTTTTTTTTAAACTGGTAAAAGCCTTTTCTCCTTTGTCTTGTGCCTGAACATCCTCCCAAAACAATGGGAGCCAAAGTCACACCCCTTCCGGTGGACCTCATGGGACCTTATTTCAGAAAAGAACTGTTGCAGTAGTCAATGGGGAGAGACAAATACATTTTTGATCCTGTTTGAATTGTGCAATGAATTACATATATGATGTCTGTGAATTAAAAAGATAATGTTTCAAGTCAATAAAGTCGCTGTTTGTCATAAAGACAGTAACATCTAATTTAGTTTTGTGTTAAACTGCTCAGTAAACTACATCGTCTTGCTCAACATGTCATGGTCACAATAGCCACAAGTGCTTACAGTGCACTTCTTTGGGCGGCCAAGAGTTTAATCATATACTGACCACACCTTTTATACTTTTTAGGAAGCTAATGTAGGCAAGCGTTGGGTGCGAGAGAAAGATCAACAAATGGGAAGGGCCATAGACAAATCTGGCAACGTCATCCAGCATTACAATCTGCCCTCAGGGATGGATTTATATGAAATAGGTGGAGACTCTTCAGCATAAAAGCAGGAGCGCAGAGAGAACTTAGTGAGTTCGGTCCCGGGAGTGAACTAAACGTTTGGTGGTGTTGCTGCCTTTTAGAACCCAATAAACTCCTTTGTACCAGGCTCTGCACCTCTCCACTGATCTTCTTTGAGCCCATTTCTTGATCCCTGCCAAAATTGAAGACTACTATTTGGTAAAGTGTTTGAAGATAAATCACTTGAGGAATTAAATGACACACACATATTTATAGCAACTGGTGACTTAAAAAAATGGGGAGGACAGGAGGTAAACCAGCCCTCCATGTCATGTGATTTTACACTATAGCTAGAAAACTTCTGTAAAATACACTGAGATTTGGTAATGTTTTATGTCAACCAATTACTATTTCTATCGCTCTTCCTCAAAAATAGATGAGCATAAATACATTTCCATCTTTTTCCACCTTCTGCCCCACTCCTCTTCTCCTTCTCAGCCTACCTTCCATTTCCAGTACTTATCTCTTAAGTACTCTCATTTGGCTTAGCAATGTTCCCCTATTATCAGATAAGTGACAATGTGTAAAGCGGAAACAGATTGACATAGCGAAGTAGCTAACGTTACCGACCGCTATCTACCTCGTTATCTACCTGAGAGAAAGAGGGAGAGAAGGGGAAGATCCAGTTGGAGAGAGAGGCGATGGGGGTTAAGAAGTCACAACAGTAATAACAGCTTTACTAATTTAGATATGAGTATTAATAATACTAAAAATAATAGTTATGATAATGGTGATAAGAGTAGGACTTAGGGTAACAGGGTATTATTTGGTCTTTAAGATATACCAGTCCCGGGCTATTAAGGGCTTTGTATGTGAGGAGGAAGATTTTATATTCGATTATTTTAGGGGAAGAGAGCAGAGAGGCTAATGTGGAAGAAATATGTTCTCTAATATAAGTTGTAGTCAGTACATGTGCAGCAGCATTCTGGAGCAGCTGGAGATTTTTTAGAGACTTATTGGGGCAGCCTGAAAGGGAATTAAGGAAAGAACAATAATCCAGACACATTTCTCAGCATCTTTTTGTGATAGGATGTTTTGATTAATTATTGCAGTGTTATGTAGATGGAAGAAGGCAGCCCTAAAATTAGTTAAATGTGGGAGTTAAAGTACAAATCCTGATCAAATATGACTCCCGGCTTCCTTACTGTGGTGCTGGAGGCCAGGGTAATGCCATTCAGAGTAGCTATATCATTAGACAATGTGTCCCTAAGATGTTTAGGGCCCTGCACAATAAAGTTCTATTTTATCTGTGTTCAGTAGCAGAAATTGCAGGTCATCCATATTTGCCCTCAATACAATCCTGAAGTTTAGCTAACTGTTTGTGTCATCCGGCTTAATGAAAAAGTATAATTGTGTATCATCTGCATAACAAATCAAAATTAATGGAGTGTTTTATAATGATATTCCCAAAAGGAAGCATATAATGTAAATAGTATTGGTCTGAGCACAGAACCTTGTGGAACCCCATGACTAAGTTTGGTTTGCAATGAGGATTCATTGTTAACTTGTACAAACTGATACTGGTCTGACAACTGATAACTGAGGACTTAAACCAGCTCAATGCATCTCCTGTAAAACCAATGTAATGTCATGATGCCTTTAATTAGGTGTGATGATTGGTGGTGTTAAAAGCGGCACTAAAATCTAACAAAGCTAGCACAAGTCCTTTCGTCATTAGCTACCGTTAGACAACAGCTAACAGTAGCATTCAACAACTTCCTAGCTAACATTACTGATCACATCCTGTTCATTTTCACTTTCTGGCTTAAATAAATGTTCATATTTTTGAAATAACTTATGCCTTTTCTAGTGCATCGTGCCACACTATCATACAGTAATGTTAGCTAGGTGGCTTTGAAGCATTTGATATAATGTTGTATTTTAGTCCAAATAAGATGGGAAATAACATGCTGTATATTATACTATTATTGGACAGAAGCCAACTTTTTAAATGAACTTCAATGAAAATATAGCATATATATCTATATATAACAATATATATGATGTTATAAACAAAAAAACTATGCTAATAAACTTTTAACATGAGAATGTGAATGCCATGAACTGCCATTGTGAATGTAATTAGATTTTCTTGTAGTTAGATTGTTAGTTTTGCATTGTATATACTATATGAAACTGAACTTGGGTACAAAAAACAAAAGAAAACAAAGAAACCCTTGGCAACAGGAACCATCTGGATTGAATTACTGACCTTGACTAGGCCATCGTGGCGCTCTTGCAGGCCTTTAAGGAATGCCCCCCTCCCAAAAAACTCTGTTGACTCAGTAACAGAACACCAACTACTCAATGTGATGGCAGTGAAGTGCACAACACAAAAAACAATTTGGAAATCAGATTAACAAAACAAAAAACGATGATCGTGTTACATTAAAAAAAATTCACAAAATCTGTAACAAAATACATTTTCAGGCAATAAAATGAATGATGACATTTTGATGATGATAATGAACAGTATTGGTCATAATTTATTTTATAAAAACATTAAATTGTTATTTCCAGCCACCTTTATCAAACGATTAGGGGGCAGTATTTCCCCCTTTATCAAGGTTTAATTGAAACCCTTTTTGCCATTTATCTTAGCAATTTTTCATTTGTTTCTATGCAAATTCATTATTGCGAGTTGTTAAAACTGTAAAGACTGAAATAATTACTACCATGGATGTATGTATGTACCCATATAATAACCATTGCTCAGTTGCATTCTCTTGTTTCACAATAAGTACTAAATAAAACTTTTGCAGGTATACATTGATAGTAAATTCTGAGAACAACTCATTCTATTAGTGTAACAAACACAGATCCGTGGAAGTAGGGATACTAAACAACCACTAATTTTCCTTAGTGTCTGGTGCATAAAAAATGAAGGCTAATTACTGCAACAGTCAATAACATAAATATAGATTACAAAAATTACAAAAAAATATATAATTAAATATTATAACAAATACTATAGCAAGCATGTGTGTTTTAGACTCACAAAGCTGTAGAGTTTCGTGACTTCATCATGGGATGTGCAAAAGTTCACAGTATAGAGATTATATGTCAAAGATGACAGCTGATGAAATGTATCTACTGGGGGGATGTTGCTGTTGAGTGATTGTTTGGCCATAATGACAGCAATTGGAGGCAAGAAAGTGAGGCTTTTAACCCGACAAACACCATACCTACTCTCAAGCATGGTGTTGGTAGTATTATCCTGTAGGGCTGTTTTGCTGCCAGTGGATCTGCTGCTCTACAGAAAGTAAATGGAACGCTGAAGAAGGAGGATTGTCTCTACTATCTCTCTTACTGTATATATATTTTTAACCCAGCAGATTTGGTCATATTTTCAGAAGACCTACAATAAAATAATTATTGAACTAAAATATTATTTCATGAAAGTTTTTTGTGACACAGTAGTGTGTGTTCCACTCATTCCATCACAGAAAAATGAGAGTTGTAAAAAAATTTAAACTGAAGGCACACTGCCATGATATACATTTTACTTTACAAGTGTATTTAAACTTTTGGCCACGACGGAGCCAGCTGGTTAACCAGTGAGTTGATTAGCTATAGTCCTCAGATAGACCAGACTCACAGGAAGCTGATTAGATAGAGGTCCAGGCCAGTGCTCTCCGGCACCAAGCTGCAATTAGAACTTCAACTATCTTATTAAAAACACATGGAAGGAATGCACCTCCCATGTCTATTTCCAGCTATCTGAACGTGGTGCTATCTGCTGGATACTAAAAGGCTGAGCTGACGTTATTGTATGACTGCTGTATTGATATCACATCCTTGCTCAAGGCTGAGGGTTTGTAAAAAGTATGCTCACAACCCTGTAAGCACGTACTGATAATAATGGATTTATGATAAGAGTACATTACGATTTTTGTTATCAAATGAAGTGGTTAATGTTTGATCATGTGGCATTTTTAAAGCGGTCAGGAAAGATGGTTTTATAGGATGACGGAAGAGTGTGTGGTGTAATCCAGCGTGCAGGAAACAAAACAACAGGCGGCAAAAAACACAAGGAGCAAGCAGGGGAAAATCTGAAGTACAGAAATACAAAAACTGAATTAGTTACAAACCAAAGAAACTAGGTAGAGAATCCCGGTCGAAGAAATCCTCCGAGCCTGGGGTAACAGACTGCCAACGAACTTGCACTATAGGTGAAAAAGATTGGGTAAGCAAGACCTGATTAATGACTTTCATCATCGACCCCTGAATGGAGGAGTGGAGTGACATGCCAACAAGTGGATCCATGAAAATTGTTGGGGGTACGGGACTGTAAAAAGTTCGGGAAACACTGTAGTATTAAGTATGCAGTATGCGACCAAAAGCTAAATGCACAGTATGACAAAAATACCCTAGTCTCCAAAATTGAGCCCATTAAAGTAAAGAAGAAGTTGGAGAATCTGAAACAGAAGTACAAGGCAAGTTGATGAAGGTTCTCAGTCATCCAGGTCACGGTGGATCTAAGTGCTGTATCGGAGAGAAGAGACTGGCCGTGCTACACAGCATGGTAGGAAGCAAAAAGCTGCCTCATACAGTAGACCGAATCTAGGGAAACTACAGTTACAGAAGTGGTCTTAACCTCTTGACTAATGGATGCGAACAGAGACAATCGAATTCCAGAAACTCTTAAACTAATTTTCATTCTAACTGGAACACGAGACTGGATGACAATAGTGCCCAACAGCATATTTTTGCCCTGGAGCCCTGGTGGAAACTATTATATGCAGGTTTTAAAGGTCCCGTATTGTAAGAAGTGAGAATTCTGTGTGGTTTCCTTTTTGTTTTTTCACTACAAAGCAGGTCTAAGTGCTATGTAAATATTGAGAAAGTATCAACACACACAACTTATGGAGAACTGCACACACCCCGAAGTGAGAAGCTACCTTTAAACGACACTTCCATAAGTGTGTGAACTGCCTGAGGTGAGGGAGGAGAGACCAGCACCACGTCCCGGTTGGATGAGTCAACGGTGACCCCCAGTGCATCCATTAAACTTTAGAAGAGAACAGCTTATGTAAAATTGGGAAACAGCTAGCTAGCATGCCTTGTACTTCTAAGTGCTGTATCGTAGGCAGCTGGACTTGTTTCAGTTTCTTGAGAAGCTGAAACAAAGTCCAGGTGCCTACAAGTACAGTTGTGACACCGGACAAGAACAGAGGTCTCCAAAGTGAAAGTCCTGTGCTTGTTCAACCCAACCTCTTTGAGCCCTAAATGGACTTTTCACTCTTTATACTACTTTTCCTCACTTTCTCATTTTAGGCTGTAATAAATACTACAGCTGCTAGAGGACGCCACCAAACAACAACCATAAATATTGGTTGTAATAAGCTGTTTTCATTTTGGACCTAAATGGTTGTTTTTCTAATGAGGACTGGCTCTTGATTCAGTGCCAGAATTGTAATGAGGCAGCAGTATGTTATGAGTAGTTATGTTAACTACTAATTAATTTATCTGTTATTACATAATTTTATACTGAATTGTTAATTGGTGACATATCATTCCACTGAGCTAACTTACTTAAGCTAATTTCCTAACCTAAGCTAAAAGCCTGTTAATTTCATACTTACTTGTTAGCATACTTACCTCCCTTTACTGTTCCCTGCAATTTTTGATTTTCTTTTTGATCCTGCTGATTCTGGAGGAAGAGGAGAAGAGGCTCCGTCGGCGTCGGCAGCGGCTGGTATATCTCCGGCGTCGTGGCGTAATTGGCCTTCGAATGAGTCCTTCGAAGGATGCAGCCCCTGAGTTGGGACACAGCTAGTATTTCTGCTTTACTGGTGTTTTTGCAACCACTGGGGCATCGCTGAAGGAGGTGACTGTGCAGTTGAGTTCACACACTTATGGAAGTGTCATTTAAAGGTAGCTTCTCACTTCGGGGTGTGTGCAGTTCTCCATAAGTAGTGTGTGTTGATACTTTCACCATATTTACATAGCACTTAGACCTGCTTTGTAGTGAAAAAACAAAAAGGAAACCACACAGAATTCTCACTTCCCACAATACGGGACCTTTAAAATATGTAAATATATATATAATATTTTCCACCAGGGCTGGATCAATCCACTGGGGAGCCTCAGGGCAAAATATGCTGTTGGCCACTATTGTAATCCAGTCTCGTGTTCCATTTTTCAAGAGTTTCTGGAATTTGATCGTCTCTGTTCAAATCCACTAGTTTAAACAGTTAAGACCACTTCTGTGACTCTGTTTTCCCTGGATTCGGTCTACTTTAAGAGGCAGCTTTTCGCTTCTTACCATGCTGTGTAGCGCAGCCAATCTCTATAAACAATTGGTTAATGTTCGTTATAAGATATGAAGTGCTTTCATTTTGGTTACTTTAAAAATGGCCCTCAAGAGAACCTCGTTTGGACCGATCCATACAGTAGCTTGGGGTGGGTACTGCTCCAAGAAGACAGAAACAAAGCCCTCTCCGCAAAATTGCAAAACAGTTTGTTTGCAGAAATTGATGCATGATGTGTGTTTGACTTTGTCATTCTCAACTGAGTTATTTTCACGCAGAAAAACAGCAGCGAGTGGTAAAACTGTCAAGCATGGTTAATTCTCGCGGGGAAAGTTTTGTTATGGATTGAAAATATGACAAGGCCGCACAAATATTTGGTTTGCTTGAATTTGAGTTTTTCTGCAAAGAATGCAGATCCCTTCACGATGGTTACACAGGAAGCCCTGAGCATTATTGGTTCTACTGCATTGTTTAAATGAATGTGATTATACGTGCATATTGTTTGTTATTTCTAGAGTTTTATCTCTTTCACATGCTTCACCAGCCTAAAGACCAGTCTTGTTAAGACTTCTCCCGTCTTCCCATCCCCGGGGCTCCTGGTCCCCATGGTTTGACCTGGCCTGCCACTTTTTCTGCCTCATCTCCCTTCCTGTGATACTCCCTCTGACCTCTCTGTCAGCCGGGACCACAGGTCAGCAGTCAACTGGGATAATAGTCTTGGACCCTGCAGGGAATTCTCTTCTTCTCCGTATTCCCTGCAGGGACTATTATCCCAGTCGCTGCTGACCTGTGGAAGAGAGAAGATCTGCAGCATGCTTGAGGACAAGAAGGCGACTGAGCTTCTTCTTCTTCTTCTTCTTCTTCTTCTGCCTCTGCTTGTGTGTTAGTACTTACCGTGCGGGTTTGCTTGGTGGCAGCGCGACCGCTCCGAATGTGTTCCCCAGATGTCCCCGAGCGGGTCGGACGAGGGGAAGTGAGGGAGCGCAAACAGGAAGTGGAAAGCATCGCACGGGGCCTGGGGAGAGGCGTCCTCCCGTCCCTCGGGCTAATTGGCTCGGCGGGTTAAAGGTTTTTAGCACATGGAGGGGCTCGCAGACCTCCCCGCGCCGCTGACTCGGCAGACTCTGAAGCGTCATTGCTGACAGCAGGATGTGACAGCCGGCTGCGGCGCGTTCGCAGTTGCAGCACCAACACCGATTTTTTTTTTGGTTTTAACTGGTTCCGTTTCCCCCCAGACAGTTTCCATGCCGGACTGCGGAGCTATTCTCTTTTTTTTTCCTCTTGGAATTTTGCGAGCCTTCCAGGGCTCCTAAATTACACACTTTCGACTGGTTTTACTGTGGCCTATCATCTCCTCTTGGCATTACAGCAGACGTCAGGGCCTCGCAGCCCCTTTTTTCTGCTGGGATGAGGATTCTCCCCTCTCTCTCTCTCTCTCTCTCTCTTCGGTTCCATCATTCTTTTGGTTGAGAAGTCGCAGCAGCTGTTTTCAGCAGGCAATGACTTCTGCGCTTGAAATAGACTTACAGGATATGGTCTCCCCACCAAGAGATCTTTTTTTTTTTTTCTTCATATGACATATCCACGCAAACCCTTCATTTGGTATTGTTCGCACTTATAAAACCCCATCCGTAATGTCTGGCTTATTTGGAGATGGCGGTGAATGATGAGCTGGAGATACAGCTGGCATGGCACTCTGATTATAACTTGTCACAAACAAAAACAATAGCAAAACAACAGTTAGGGCATATGATAAATCTTTCTGCCCTTGGCTCGCATGGTTGAGGCCAAAGTTAGGCCGCAGTGGATTCTAGTATGCATGGTGCGAGGCAAAAAAAAAAGTTAGAGGCTGAAAGGATAAAGAGCAGAGAGGTAGACGGGGATGAGAGGCAAGGTAGTAGAAACAGAGAGGCGAGACGAGGCAGATGTAGAAGGTGGAGGAGACAGAGGAGCCGAACGGAGTGTTGAGTGCAGAACAGGGGAAGGGAGATGAAGAATCATGAAGAGGAGGAGAGGGAAGACCACTGGAAGCTGGTTGCTACTGTCAGCCTGGAGAGGCTCAGCAACACCTCAGTGCAGAGCCTTTATCTCCTGACCCGTCCAACCTGATAAGGACAGCTTCTACCTTCCGACTGCTAAGCATTTTAAATAAAGAGGAGAATTAAACTGGAAGATAAATGGCATCACTTTGGCATCCAGCTCGGTTTCTTACTGCCTGGAAATCACCTTAAATTTCAAGCAACTGGACCAGCAGGTCTTTTTGGAGCCAGGGACACTTGCTGGGGGGGTTGTACAGGGAAGAAAAAGGAGCTGGAATTAGACTTAGAAAATGAATTTAAACTTTCTTCAAATTTCTTTGAAAAACAAGGACTTCGTGTTACATTGTGGTTTCACTTTGACAGTGAAGAGTTGTTTTTTTCTGTGTGTTTTGTATATTTTTGGTTCGTTGACCATGATTTCATGTGTAAAGGCAATAAAATGGGAAAGCAATTAATGCTTTTAAAGGCACCGTAGTTACATTAGAGTATGAAAGACTGCAGAACCATTGGTCAAACTCGCCAAATGTAAGCTGTTGGTGCAAACTTTCTGCATGTTAGTGCTTTCAAAATCCCAGTCACTTTAGGAAACAACTTCAACAACCAACCTCTAAGCTAGCAACACTGAAAATGGCAAGTTACACTGATTCTAAACTGGTTTCTAATGGTACAAACTTAGTAGCTTGAGCAATTAGATTGAAGAACCTGCCTTTACTTGGTTGCATTTACACTTTTTTGATATTCTGTCCAGCCTGGACCTCATGCATCTTCGTCTTCATTAGCTAGATCTGGCGTCTACTCAAACCTTGTCTAACAATCATGATACTGAGGGCATTTTATATTTCCACTTCCATTCTGGCCTTCTAATACCAGACTGGAGACGCTCGGTTGTAAACTCAGCTGTAGTACTTGCAAAATAATATTATTATAACCGGTGCCACATTCTGCTCC
This sequence comes from Lagodon rhomboides, assembly GCA_039737535.1. Taxonomy (NCBI): domain Eukaryota; kingdom Metazoa; phylum Chordata; class Actinopteri; order Spariformes; family Sparidae; genus Lagodon; species Lagodon rhomboides. The sequence continues at coordinate 7,284,906 of CM077803.1, read as the reverse complement.
GCTGGCCTCCAGCTTGTCACTTTCCAGCGGGTATGGAAAAAACAAAGGCACCATTTTAGCCATTGCATCATGTGTCGACTGTCAGGATTCATGAGCGCGGCGCAATTCACATAACGTCTAGAGTTATTTTAAAACCTGTACGTTTCAACATTTTATAGTGAATGTTTCAGATTTTTATGTGGCACCATTTCTCCTTTTTTAACTGCTTTTTTTCTTAACTGCATTTATACGTGAATGAATGAGGTTTCCAGTGCCAGCCAGATCTTCGGTGGAAACTTGGCTGTCGCACCCAGCCTGTGAGTCAGGGAGGGACGGGGGGGGGGTGGAGACCAAGATGGCACCAAGTGGGACAGTTTTGATGGTGATGCCGGTGGACAGCCGCTCCGTGCCCATTCCTCCCCTCCCTTAAATGTTCTGTCCTTCTGGTTCTTGGCTAACCGAGTGCAGGAAATGTCGCGGACGGGTTGGTGCGGCTTCGGTGACAATTTTGCCTGACGGAACGGACCTTTTCCTGTTTGCCGATGGGCTGACGACAAATCTAACAGTAAACACACCTCTCCCTCAGCCCTCACTTCCCCCCTCCTGTCTGTCACTCCTTGCCTTGAGGCTGTTCTCGCCTCTCCCGGGGAGATCCTGGTTTATCCCTGGACAGGACTGTAGTCAGCAAAATGCTCTCCCCAGACACACAGCGTCTGTGTCTCTGTTAGGGATAAAGAAGAGTTCTTAGGCTAACAACACAAACACACTTAGCTGACTTAACTGCAGACACAATAAACAATCGGAAGACTTTAGGAGGGGTACGGAAAAAGAAACAGACAAAGACGCTATCTCTGTAGCGGTGCAGAAGGCATACTTCCATGGATTTATATTTAGTTAATCCAACCAACTCCTCCCCCCTCCTCTATTCTAACCCCAGGAAACCCAAATCACCCAGAATAAAAATAATTGGCCGTCTTGTCTCCAGTTTGGTATGGAATGAATGCGCCGCAGCTCCTGGCAGACATCAATGCTCTAGTCTTATCCCGAGGAAGAGAAGATTTGGCCCCAGCGCCAGTAAACATGCCGCGGTTTTAACCTCTGTCACCCAACATCCCTGACATGGCTCTATCAGAGCAGCACCAGGCAGTTGCGCTCAAAGCCACAGGGCGGATCTGCGAGCACGGGCGAGCGAGGCATCCTCCGTGACCCAAAATGGCCGCCAGTTCTTTGACGTGTCAGACGCTGTTTAATCAATTTTACATGCCTGTGGAAACCTGCGACATCACCAACCCGTGTCGGGATCACCCCTCAATTTATGGCTTATTGTTAACCTCATCTAAAATGTTTGCGTCTGGTAAAATCGGCGATGATTGTAGGAAACATTATGCTGTTGAAAACATTTCCTCTTTAATCGTCAGTGCTGGGGTCCTCTCTCAACTCACAGCAAAAAGGATTCAGGATCAGGTCATGAGACCGTGATGGTTCTGCGTGGGGTTTACGTGTCGAAATGCAATTCAATGCCACACCGGTAGAGGGCGCTATGTTTTTTTGTAAAGACCGACCGACCGACCGAGACTCTTGTGACGTATATCGTCGTTAGCCTCAGCCTATTTGTTTACCTTCCGGCTTTTCTCCTAGTCACAGTGAACAATGAAGACCGTGACAGAGAGACTGGTGTTGGAGCTCAAAATTATCGAAGCAGAGGAAGAAATACTTCTAGACTTTTAAAAATGGCGGTGTTTATGAGTGGAAACCGGAAAAGCGGTCTCCAGCGGACCAATCACAGCCAATGCTGCTGCGTTGGTGTTTGCGTCACCTCGACGCACGTCTAGGATTTTTGGGAGGTGCACGTCAGGCCCTTGCGGTGGATGCAAGAGGCGTCCACAAGGACGTAATGGGTCCGTAAGCCCCCTTGCGTTGTGTCACCGCGGAAGCATAACTTACGCTTCAGTTGTTGTTGTATGCACACATACTTACTTTGCTGATTTTAATAGCTGATAATAGTTTCTTTGTTTCGTCACAATTATTTCATGAAACATGAAGCTTTAACATGTCATTTAACACATACTGACTTTGTTTATGTGTACATACATGTCTTTATATTTATATTTATTAGTACATGTCTCTGTCTGACCTAAAATTAATGGGTGTGCCCAAGGGCATCCCTTCTATGGGAGGGGGGTAGAATTGTATTTTTTACATGACTTTATGCCACTGAACAAGTTGGATTTATGAAGCATATTTTAAGAACTTAAGAACAGAAAGTACTTGTGCAGTTATATCACAACAGCCGCACAAGAGAGAAAGAAACAGTCCATACGTGTTTTTTTTTTTGTGTCCAATATCTAATGAAAATTGAAACATTGAAGTTCCCCATTTCTTCACTCTCCTGTTGATCTATGACCTATTTAACGAACAACTGTAAGGTCATTGTTCATCGAGACATTCCACTCATTTAGAAAAGAGTGAGGAACTGAAAATGTTTGCTGATTGGGAGCTGAGGAAGGCATCGTCAGAGAGTCTGGGATAGGGTGTGGAAGGCTGATGATATGCAGGCTACAGCTGAAATCCCACACACGCACAAACGGACATCCCAGCTTTTCCACCAGTACCGCCATGAGCGTGTATTGAACTGGGAGTGCTGATGGTGCATTGGACGGAGGGGAGGTCCGCTGTAGGTCCAACTAGAGTGCAGCGTTTAAGGAGAAGAGTCTCATGACGAGGCTGCTGAGACGGGTTTGCGCATCAGGACTGAACCAGATTGAACCAGAACATCTGTAAAGCCTCAGCCAAGCCTCTCACACCACACCACACTCTGCTAGGCTGCATTTTGCTGCGAGTGTGTATATTTGTGTTTGAGTGTGTGCTGCTGAACATGTACAATGTGTGTTTAAACATTTCCGAGGCAGCTTTGTATGGAGTTGTGTCTGCATTTATATATAGCGTGTAATTACATGGGTGCCTCTGAATGCAAGTGTGTGTTTGCGTGCATGAGTGTGCGCGCGTTTGTGCGTGTCAGTTTCACCTTCAGCGAGGGACCAGAGGAAAACAATGGATTTTCCCTGAATGAGCTAAAACAACGACAGATTTATATTTCCCCCTTCGCAACAACATATTACTTTCATTGGACTGGAACTTTCTATCTATCACCAGGGGGAGCTGGCCCCGCACTGCGCGCCTCTTTTCCCCGCCGATGTTGAAGAACTGACGACCAAACAGCAGTGAGCCTTCTTACTGTTTTAACTACCTGTTGCTGCTGTTGTTTCCATAATTTGGCCGTCAAGAAAGCAGCTTTATGGGCTTAGCAAAGGCCAAGCATGAAAGCTGCAATGGGGAAAAATGGTATAAATCAGTTTGCCGTGTGTGTGCTGGCGACACCAGGTTTCCATAAAGTAAAAAGTAGAACAGCCAGTGTTAAATTGGAACACACTATGAACATGTAAATGTCTGCAGAACATCTAAATTACTTCATGTCAAAGGTTGACATGGACATGAAACTGAATCCTGGAACCATAACTTTTTGAGTGAAGGCTGACATTTGTTGTACAATGTTTAACTTATTCAAACTTACATGTAGTGCTTTCACATTAATCGGAACACAAGCCACATCCCCTATCCTAACGTAATTGATGTTATGTTCATCTGTGTTGCGTCCACTAACTCATTTAACTGCACAGTTTCTACCACTAGGGGTCTGCAATCAATATTTCGATGTAGAGACTCTTGGCAAAACTTGGCATTCCATCGTCAAATGATCTGCTAGGAATGGTGTGCTATGACTTTTCTCATCAATATCTTTCATACTTTATGAAATATTCAACATTTTCTGGGAAAAAATGTCACCATTCACCGTGACCAAGACAGTAATCACTTCTTCCATATGGTCCCCATAGTAACATTACACTTTGGATACCTGTTACTGCTACTGTGGATTTTTTTTTAGAGAAAGGTTAAGATAAATCTGAAGAAATATAAATATCATATGGGCTTTGGTTATAAGTAGCATAACTAATTAGACAGTCATATTAATGATGATAATGTTAGTTAAAACAGAGCTCCTTTATTTGAGCACAGTGACTTAATCTTGCTTGTCAACTGCCAGTGAAGTGAGGATCTGTTATTCAGCTACACAGTTCGCAGTTCCCTGAATATGTTCTGCTCCTTGTGGTTTTGAATCTAACCTAACATGGCTGAATATTCTGCACAGTCCGCTTCACAGGGAGCTACTGCGCGACTGAAACCCACCCTTTGTTATATACCTGGATATAACAGTGCTACTTGACCTTGCATCCAATTTTGCAAGGTGGTATTGCAGCAAAAAATTCCCCAGTGGCTCAAAAATGTTTTTTGCCATATACCACCATTGTTAAAGAGACATCTCTACAGCTGGACAGTATACCTCAAACAGCAAACAAGGCCAGTTATGTCTCTTTCTATTATGAATTTTTTTATCCATGTGGGTCTTTTAACTCTGCTTGAGCTGAAAAAAGCGATATAAAAATCTGTGATGTCATCACAATGTAAAGTCCATGGGCAGAACAGGAACTCGCAAGCGGCAGAAACACTGCTGAGCACACTCAATGGGCTGCATTTGAAGGGTAGTTTAAATTTCAAATCAAACGTGACAGCGCTAGAACCTTCCCAACTGGTACCGCCAAATTTGAAAACCAAGACCTTCAAAGCAATGTATTTCTGTTTGTGTGCTTTACTGATGTTGCAATAGATTTCGACCCAGTTATCTGCTTCAGACACATTCTCACAGGTGCAATTTTACTGAGGTTTGCTGTTTTGCATCTATTTTAGCGTGATGGACTGAAAGTGTAGTTTGCTGGGTTGTACTGATATTCGTAGGTTTGGCATTTTTTGCAACTCAAACCCAGCACAGACCGCCTCAATCTGAACCATGTCGCAAACATCACACACAGTGAGTCAAACACACCTTCGCCTGTCTCTTGTGACGTGATACCAGTAGATTTAAAAATGACTCCCCCAGAGACTGAACGAGCCCATTGCAGGGCAGAAACACCCTTTATCAGTGATTGCAGATGAATGCGAATAGTCCGGTCAGACAGCGTGCATGAAGCGGTGGCTGGCCTGGTGAGGAAAAGCCCCTGGCAGCTAGGCCGTCTGGGATTGAAGTTTCATTATCATCTGCTATCAAGTGTCTTCCATTGAGCCCGATGAATCACAGGGTTACAGGGGAAACAGTGCATTGTTGTCTGAAGGCGTCAGTGCCTCTAATCCATGTCGCTCCCCCCCACCCACCTCTGCTCCCCTTTGCCCACCCTGGTCATAAACCCAGGCAGTGCCCCCCTCTCACTCTCCTCTCTATTACCATGTCTTTCTGCCTCCCTCTGCCTTCTTACCTCTAGTCTTTCTGTCTCTCTCGTGATGTCTGCCCCCTCCTGGAATGACCTGAACTGTCCTGATGGATCACAGGCTGCAGCGCCACATTGACACACACCGGACTAACCTCTGCGCCGATGGCGAGACTTTAATTAAAGGCATAAATCCTCAGAATGTATCTATCAAGAAGTGAAGCGCTCGGGTATCTGAAAGAGGGGGCTTGGTCACCGTGATACACACAGTTGGAGCACATGGACATATTCAGTATGCTTATGTTAAAATCAATAAATATATTTATATTTCACAGAATTAGAGGAAAAAGAGGAAAAATAATGACGAGATAAGTTAAAACTGCATTCAAGGCAATGTAGTAGGCGATTCTGGACCAAGATAGTTGGTTGTTGAGTCTCATTACCAGATCGTCGAATAATATTGAATGGTGAAAGCTTCTCCTGAATCTTTAGCCACCTTAGGCAATAAAACAAGCACCAACAAAGGCATAGTAACATTATAAAGCTGTTCAAAGCATGTCCAACAGAGATGGAGCATCAGGAATCATTTGAAGATGCATTTCTGGCTGCCTATCCTCGTGAGAAAATAGGTCGTCTGTTCGAGCAGCTTACGACCCGTATTTACATGCATTGTTAGGCAGCATCCTCTAGTGGCCATAGTAATTATCAAAGGAGGATGTCAAGTTACATAGTATAAAGGGCAACAAAGTCCAACAAAGTCCACAGGTGGATAGATGTTTGTATCCTGTGTAAAACCAGTAGTCAACAGTACATTTTTACTAACGTAATTAACTTACTGTACCTCGTGTGTGATGTAACGTTTACGTAACTAACATACTTATTTTAACCCAAATTATTATCTTTTTCTTAACCTAACCAAATGAACTGCATGAAGACAAAGGTCTGGCATGCCTGTCGCTGGTGCTATGGTATGGTCATGTGTGTCATTCTGGGAGTCTTTGGCAATTGACCTATTCCGCTGTACAGGTATGTGGACGTGTTTGGTATGTGGCCATCTGATGAATGCAAGCTCAATATGCATTCTCATTTTAGCCCTATTTTGGTGTAAGTCAACCTCTTGAAGAAATATCTTGCTCTTTAGGTCCTAAATGCTCCACTGAAGCTCCCAGGAGAAGTGCCAGATCCAAGGCTCCGCTAGGTAGTTGCCAGGCAGTGTACAATGGATTTATCAGAACTTTTTCATTAAAACTCAACTGCCTACTGCTGCTAAAAGTTAGGTTGCTGAGAGCAATGGTTGAAACAAAACAATTAACTTAAAAAGGCTAAAAGGGAAACTATGAAGGCGGTCAATGGAGGTGCCCCCTTTCATGAACTGTGACTGAACTCTTTCGAATGGTTAGAAATGTTCGAAAAATATGGCGTCTGAAAACCTCAGAAAACATTGTTCTTCCGCCCCTGCCTCACTCTCCCCCCGCAATTCTCGTCCGCAACCCCTCATCCTCTGCCAGTCCATGGCCTGCAATTTTCCAAGGCCACCAGGACAGGGGGCCTGCATGGAAGAGAAAGAGAGAGACATAGAAACATAGAGAGAGAGAGAGGCCCCTCACACTTGGATTTAAAAATGTTTTCCTCTCCCTGAGCCTGGTTTAGAAAGGTCATCGTTGGTCGGTTCAAAAATAAAAACCTGTCATTGTTGTGCAGTTTCCTGAATGACAACTAAACAAATTTTGTGGGAAGTTAGACGCTATGAATAGAAGGAATTTTGATGTCTGTGCAGCAAAGAATATGCAATTAGAAAAAATGTAAGCCATACAATCTTTATTTTTCTTTATCTGGTAAAGTGTTTTCTTAACACAGGTTTAGTGGTTTGCCTTATTTATCATTTCTTTTCACATTGGCATATTTGTTTTCATCACAATCATAGACAGCACTGAATACAGTGACACTGAAAGTTCAAATGGATGGTAAGGAATTTTGCAGTGTATTATTCTGTCAGTCAAAAGGCGACAGTCTTGACAGCACCGTGTAAAGAAACAAGACACATAAGTAGAGTAATCACCCTCGTTGCTGTCATTATGGTTAGTTAGTCTACTGTGGTGGTGGAAAGGCCTTCCTTCCCCGCGCCACCTCGTCCTACAGCAACATGAATAACCCTCTGTTACCCTCCCTTCCCCTCCCACACACACACATAGCCCACTGACAAAGACGCCCATTTCATGTGCCATGTTTGATTTGATAAGTGGCAAACCTGAGGGATGGGACGCCTTTATTAGACAGACACGAAAAAATTCCCCGCTCTGTTGGAGAAGACAATTATGACTAAGGGACTTCTGTGAAGTTCAGCGAGAGGGGAGTGAAAGAGAGTCAAACTGAGATAATAACCCTGCCTTTTGTTTCGTGTTCAATTATGGGACAAAGGTGTGTCTTTGCCAGGGTTGCGTATGTGTGGTCCTTCCCGAAGCTTCTCACAGACCTCGATGGTGTATAATACTGTGGATGTTAGAACTTTGACTATTTGGAATAAGGAGGGTCCACACAGGAAGGTACACAGTGATTACAAAAGACCTCAAATCATGTTGTTGGACTTTTGTTCTCTCACAATTGACCATTCTGGCAAACCTCTCCCTCGAACAGTGATTCTCCAAGCTTAGCAACTGCACTTGGCACAGCAGGGCTCAAGTGGTGTGTATTAGGCTGTAGTAAAAGTAAAACTTAATATACAGAGACAGGTTGTGTCTTTTTTATCGTTAAATCAATACAACATCAGAAGTTTCAGGAAAAGATTAAACTGTGCTATGGTCTGGAACACCATTACTTGTTACTTTTGAAGCCAAGGAGCCGATCATTTGCGAGCTGCTAACTCTGACTTCATTTAATTTCAAGGCAGTACCGGCCTTTGTTATATGAGGAGCACGTCCTCCTCAGAAAAACTCACATAGCTTGACTGTAAAAGCAGCTTATTACGACTCATATTAAAATTTCTTGTCAGGCAACAAACTCTACTGGCCATAGCAGTTATTACAGCAGAGAAGGAGGAAGTCCAAGATAAACAAGGTATGAGGATTGACAAAGTCCACATAGGGTAGAAGGGTTGGGGTAAGACCGGAGAGCGGCCGAAGAGGTTGGAGCGCTACAGCTCAAACACAACCAAAAAAAGACATTACCAGAGCAACTGCGTGAGTTAACAGATTAGGGCGGGTCTTTTGAGAACTCCAGGCCGGACCCATAAAAACGGGAGGCCGTCTTCTGGAGCACTATGATTGCGCCCTCTGCTGTTCAAACAGAGCAAATACAATTTACAAGGAGTGACACAGTAATAGGATGATAAAACAGATGCAATCAGTTTATAAAAGTGTGTTCAGAAACATCCTCTACGTATCTTGGGAGGTGAGAGAGGCCTAACACATCATTAGCATTACAGTGCATTCAGCCATTTTCTGGGTTGGATTTGTAACTCTGATGAAACTGTAAAACCAGTCGGTGGGGGGAGACATGTTAGACATGACGGGAGGCAGGGTGATGACACGCAGCAAGAGACCATGGGTCGGGCTCAAACCCTGGGCCTCTGCAGGGTACCGGTATATGGGTGACACACTCTACGAACTAAGCTACTGGGGTGCATCAGAGAGACGGACTTAATCAGAACAGAAAGGTCGTCATTGACTGATTTAACGTGTTTAAACACACCTAATAAACACATGGTATTTGTTTTCATGACTGAATAAACAAATGGTCCATTTCAGAATAATATACATGCAGCATATTCTCCAATTATAACTAATGATGCATTAATGTGTTCATAACTTTAGGGCTGCAGCAGGTAAAGGATGAACTAAATTTAGTGGCCTAGGAACTGACTGGGAAACGACTGGCAGCTGAAAGGCAGTCAGATGGAAGGTGAAAATCAAGGGGGCTGTAAGGTGGGTACGAAAATTTTACATTCTCTCCTGAAAGCTGGAACACATCTTCAGTCATCGTTTTGTTTTCTGTCGAGGTATTCATTTCACGAACGACATGAGTCACATGAGTCAGACTGATGCCACACCTTCCTCTGGTCTGCCTCTCTGCTCTCCCTCTTCTAGCTGGACTGTAGGTTTCTGATGACTGATGGGCTACAGGGCCCTCTGCTACGCTTCTGTCAGCTGCCCTGCGCTCCGCTGCAACCGCACACGGTGGAATACGCCACACATGCACTCCTGTGTTGACGAGATGCTGATCAAACAAAACCCTCCGCTTTACGGCGCACTCGCTGCAACGCCCAGGAACACACACACACACACACACACACACACACACGTGCAGATACACATCCCAAGGCGCATTTTTGGCTCCATATGTAGTCTAACTACTAGGCTTTATTTATTAACTGAAGAGGTAATGAAGGAAAATCACACAAAAACCAGAGGTGGTGATGACGGAGGAGAAGAGGGGAGGAGGCGCCCGAGGGGATGGGAAGAGAGATTTACTAATCCGGCCGAGGGGAAACGGGGCTGTAAATTGTTTTTTTTTAAATGTGAGATAAAGTAGTTCCGCTTTTTAATTGGCCCCATTGAGGGTTTTTTGTTGTCGGATGTGTTGGATTGAGTGTTTGTGTGTTTGTGGGGGTTGGAGGGTGTGGCGCGTGAGGAAAACACGGTAAAGAATCAGAACTTCAGCGAAGTACTTTGGGGCGGTGAGGATCGTGGTATGGAGGGGGGATTAGTAGCTGTGCTCTTTGGGTTAAACGCACAGAGCACACAAGTGCGTCATCAGCATTTTACTGGACCCTCTCCACTAGCCCCATTTAGAACAAAGGCAACAACCAAACACACTGATGAATCACAAATGTCCAGGCAGGGCTCCAAGAAGCCTTCCCAGGAAACACACACACCACTGACGACTGCAGCCGGTCTGCCGAGGACGAAACGGAGACAGAGGAAGGAGTGAGTTCCTCCGAGCGGGGAAATGAGGATTTGTGGGAGGCTCTTCTGCTCAGCCACATGCCTGATGAGCGTGTGTGGGATGGACGGGGAGGAAGCAGGGATGCACCCGGCGGATGGACAGAAGAACTCCAGAGAGCTCCAGCATTTCTGTGCCAGTTGCTATCAATGGACCGACTCATTCATCTTCGTAGGTGCCGGCCTCCACGCTCACCACAGGCATCATGAAGACACGAGACTGAGGGTTTTCATGATGGAAAGTTCAGTTTAGTGTGGATAACAATTTTCTATTACAGCCATTGTTTAGAGTGAAAAGCGGGGTCACATTTTAGTCGTATACATAGATTATATAAACATGTACAGTGCTCACTTGGGCTCCTGTTTCGCGCTTTGTGGTTTTTTGAGACAGGAAACATCAAATTCCATCACACAGTGTTACAGCTACTTCAATGCTCTCAGAGAACAAGTCGATGGAAATAAAATATAGTGTTTGTGAAGCACCGTACAAAGGAAGTCACATGAGAAAACCCACATGTGCATTGAAAGCACATGTGGGTTTTCATACATGAAATATGAGATATCCCATATCTGTCATAACATTTCCTCCTGTGAGTTATTTTGCAGAGAAATTAAAGGTTTTTTTAAAGAAACAAACAGTTTTTATTTACCAAAATGCATTCTGAAAGTGCCACAAATGTGTTAAAACATTTCCATCTTAATCAGAATCAGGGTTTTTTGAACAATGAACGCTGTAAAGAAATGTCACAGGCCATCAATAAGATGTACATTATAGTTTATTGAGGCGGAATAAGAGACTGATGCCGAGAAGGCAGTTGAGTAAGAGTGCAATGTAGGGGTGATGAACGGCTGTGGTGCGGGGAAGGCTTCCTTGGCGCAGATCTCGGAAATTGGAGCGGATGTATAGTTGGTAAGCTCGAGAAGACCAGCTGCCCGTGGTCTTCAGTAGAGCCTGCATACAGCTGCAGAGAGCAAAGAGAGAAACTGTGTGGAATGGATATTGTTGACTGTATGGTTGGGTGCTGGTACACTGGAGTCTTTACTGGGCTAGTTAACATGGTGAGCGGCGTTTCTGGAATGACCGTAGAACCTTCGTCTTCTGGGCCTTACTGAGATGAAGGGAGATTGGAGCCAAGCTGAAGAGCTCCTTGTCGCAGGGGCTGAGGGACAGTAGGTCCATGGTGGAGGTCCATCGATCGGAAGGTTAGTCTAAATTTTTGGTTTGTTATTTAAGACTGTGAGTTCGATGTTCCGTGTACGAGAAACGAGAACAAACAGACTGAAGGGCAGTGAAGCTTATATAGGCACATGACAGGAAGTGATTGAGGTGTGGTCCTGCTCCTGAACCTCAGCCAAAACTTTTATCACCTTTGAAAATATTTCTACGGAAAAAGAAGTCTACGGACATTCAAGAAGCAGAAGTATGAAAAAATATATCTACATATATTTGTAAATTAGAACTGGATGTAGCATTTGGATATTGCCTTTTTACCTTTACCTTACCTTTCTGTAAATTGTACTTCAACTATCTGTGGCACATCATTTTTAATAATGAAACAGACAAAATGTACATAAAAGTTCTCAAATTTGTTTCTATGATGTACAAACTGCTGCAAATTATTTAAGAACAAATGTGTAGTGAGACCTTAGACAGGTTTAAGCTCTGTAATAGAATATATTTGTGCATGTGCAGTTGTTTGTAATTGTGAGTTCTTCTCTTCACCACCGTTATGAGACTCCCAGTTCTACTCATTCGTCCCTGTGGAACTGGGGGGGAAATGAAGCTACCTCATCTGCTCAGTTACTCTGTGCTACTTATAGAGTCAGTCCTATAGTGATTGGGAAGTTTGTGGTGGTAAACACTGGCCATTACTCGTCTCGTTCCAGTCTCAGTGACGTCAGTACGGCTTGGAAGGCCTCTCTGAAATGCAGGGAATTATAGCCCTGCATTTCTCGACCCGGCTGCAGACTCGCAGCATTGTCTCTCCGACACTGTTTTAATGGTATTGGTTAGTGTGTGTGTGTGTGTGTGTGTGTGTGTTTGAAGGAGCAACTACTTGCGAGCTTCTGTTTTATGTTTGAGTTTCCATTGCCTGTTTCCGATCTTGTAAACGAGGTTTATTCACAAAAAAAGGGCATCGTTAAAGTACATCCCGATTTTCCCACACAAACACAAATTTTTAAGAAACTTTGCCCGGAAAACACAGACATCTTCTGTTGCACTCACAGATTTCCATCCAACCAGAAATGCTGAACGGGCTGACATCTGTGTGTGCTTTAATCGGCTGTTCTACCGGGTGTGAAGGCGAACAGCAGTTCTGAGATCCACCAAAGAGATTGTGCCGCTGAAAGACATGGCTCCCATCTGTGTGAGCCGCTGCCCTGCCTTTCACATTCAGTGTTTGCTGTCTACGTATGAGTCAAAGCAAACACAACGCTCTGATAATGTCTTTGTGGCAAAGAAGGCAAAGTCCAGAGCTCGTGGTTAACAAGACCATTCCCTGAACCAAAAACTTCCTGTTATTAAACGTATCCCAGTGCAGACTCACTCTTTCTCTTATTTTCTCTCTCTCCCTCTGAGTGAAATAAATGGGGAGGCCGGGCTGAAACACTCATTGTGTTTTCTGGGTTGAACAAACAGGATATAAGGTCTCACAGCTACAAATGGGTCTGTGCGTGTTCGGTTCCAGCGAATGTTCAGGACAGTTTCAGATGGGAGCTGTGTTGGGAGTTTGTTATTTTTATTGTAAATAAACCAGGGATTAAGTGAGCGTGATGCAGATAGTTTACTGTATAATAGAACATATCTTTGTTATAGGTCATTTGGATAAGAAAAATGAAAATGATGCGGACCATGAAAAGGTCTCTTGACATTGAGACTCATATCAGATGAGGTAGTTCAAAGTTAAGTTACCCAGATTCTCGGTGGGCCTAAAGCCCCCTGGTTGTTGGTGTGGCTATAGCTTTGTGGCAGCTCTATTCTGTGCAAATTTGTTCTTTTAGACTGAATAAATCATAGATTTGTCGGTACTAGTCTGCAGTCTGGGCAGTGTGCACTCTAGTCTTGTAGAGCACCTTCCTAAGAAGTGTTGAGTTACTAATGTTAAATGTTTGCAAGTGTTAATATTGCAGCTGTTAAAGGTGTAATTTGTAGGAAATGGCCAGAATTCCAAGGCTGCTCCTAAATTGTAGGGGCAAGCGTCACCGCTAACTGCTGCTCACTATTCATTTACAATGAGGAATATGACTTCTGGTATAATAAGACAAGGCAGGTTGGGACAGCAGAAACAGCTTGTAGACCCGGAATATTTTGACATCTCACTCTGTGAATTATTAATTTTGTCTGGACCAAACCAGAGGTGATTGTGGAATGACAAAACAAGATGAGTTTTATTACTTTTTGGTCAGGTTTGAATTCAGAGGGTGTTACGTTTGTAGTTTTCTGGTGAGTAAGGAAAATAAGTGTTAAAATTGTTCCTTCCTTACAATTTGTGAGCAAATATGTTTCCTTATTAGTATTGTAAAGTAATGAACAGCAAACAGGGCGGGCCAGGGCTAGCTGGTTAGCATGCCAACTTCAGTAGACATCTCTGCAACACAGTATTTGTGTACTGCGTCTTTGAGGTAACATCAACACTGCTGTTTCTTCACAGTCTCCATATAATGTTAGTTCGTACTTAGAATGTTTTTCAGCTAAAGTTCCGACCATATCTTGCAAAGTGAAAATGAATGTTGTTTTGCTCCCTTCTTTGTGATAGTATCCTTCCACACAGCTGCACAGCTTACTTTCTTATAAATGAAGTGTGATCCTGAGAGACAGAGGAGGTACCACAGAGGAGACAGGACAGGGGGGCTGATGGTGGACTTTATCATGAAGAACTGAATGCTGTATGATGATAAGACCATATGCCTAATGCCATAACAAATGCTCTGGCTACCACACAATTTCAATATTGTCAGCGTGGGACAGGAAGTGCACCTCTCTAATGGGCGATGCTGTGCGCTATTAAAAGCCCGTGCAGTTGTCAGGCTGTGCATCACTCTCCTGCTGATAGGCGGCTGCATTTTCCTTAGCCAGGACAGACCAGGACCTGTGTTGGCTAATGTACAACATTAGCGGTAACCTGGGTCAACGGTCCCCTTCTCTGTTTGTTTGGATATCGAATTTCTCTGGCAACTGGATATATTGTCAAGGGTGCACTGGATCCCGTTGGAAGGTAAAAGCAGCACACTTCCTTGCTAATTGCCTCACCAAGAGGGACCACCAGCGGAGCCTGAACGTTAACGTAGGTAAATAGAGCCACAGGAAAGGGATGAAGGTCAGGCGGTCATTGTTTGCACAGTGGGGTTGGAGGTGGTGCCATGACAGAGAAAAGTAACAGGCATCCACCCATGCTGATGGCTGCAGTTTGTCCTGTAAATCTAAATTGTCCCTTTTTATTTTAACAAGTTACAGAAGCAAAGAACAACATTTAGCTGTTAAATGCTTGAGGCTTTACCAAGACTGGAGTGACTCATTTAGAGCAATGTTTCACCGACAGAATACAGGAACCAAGAACTTCACCGGACAGGAATGCAGTCTTCTGCGCAAATGCTGTCACTGAGTTTCCAGCGAGCAGAGAGGGTGGTGATGGTTGGGGATATTTTCATTAGCGATGGGGTTGGAGGAAGTGAGGGAGCTGGAGAAAATGGGCCTCGGTTTACAAGGTTCATTTGTTTATCCAACAATTTTTCCTGCATAATCACTCTGGGGAGCATCTACCGCATTAGCCTGTGGTGTGATACATTTTGTGTGAGGACTTTTGGAAACTCTGTCCCAAACTCATTACCGGTAATCAGAGACACTTATGAGGCCAATCCAAGAAAAGCATCATGAACCATTTACTGGATTAAATGGTGTTTAATTTTAAATTAGAATTCAGAGCCATTTATACTCAGATTTCTCCTCTAATGAAAATCAAACATGTATTCATGAGGACACACACACACACACATACACACTTAGCTTAGTTTTTTTTTTTGCTTTGGTCCCACTTAGTCTAACTTTAACAGTAACTCTCCAAATGTTTTGCTCTTAGACTAAAGCACCAGAACACCCTTCAATCCCTTGCATTCCAATTCTTTTTACAGTACTTATACTGTCATAACAGCCACCGCCGTCCATTTGTAAAGCTGAACACAACATCTGACAATGGTCTCTGTCAATTAAACAGTTTTTCTTGGCAGTACCCTTTCGTATTCAATCAGCAGCATAGCAGCACCAGCAACATCCTAATGCAATAAAGACAAAACGTTTGCCATTTGTACAGAAATTAGCCAGTGCTTTATTAAAAAAAGATTGTTGTGGCTGTATAGAAATATCAGAAATGTTAAGCATTTGTTCTCTAAAGTTAACCCTCCAATCACCTTTCACAATCACCAAATATTTCATGAATTCCTGTAAAGGCACTCAAGCCGATCGCAGCTGGCTGTACACCCTGGTCAAGTTGCCAGTTCATCACAGGGCTGACGTCACAAACAGCCACTCACACTCATATTCACACCTACGAACACTTTAGACTGACCAATTAACCTAATTTGCGTGTCTTTGCATGTCTGTGGGCGAAAGGGGTATAAAGTTAATTTATGGATAAAGTCAGATGTCATATGTACCTTCTCTTGGCTGAGGGTAGGCCTGGGTGATATGGCTAAAAGGTCTATCACGATAGTGAAGTTTCATATTGGTGAATATCGACAATTATTGATATTTTTAATGACCTGTCTTTTTAATAATTTGTCCTATTTAATATCTCAATTTTGAATTGAACCACTTTATCAAGGCACACAGGCTTTAATTATGTTTAACGCAACAATAAAAACACACAAATAAATCGAAATACTGCCAGACCTGCTTTTTTTAATCCATAATTTCCTCTGTTGGAACACATTTTCTCACTGTGATGGTAATGGGTTGTGCTTGTGTTGCTTTGTAAAAACACTCGGCCAACAGCAGAGCAGATGGGGCGGATTGTGAGTTGTAGATGCTCCAGTGGTTTGCGCAGACCACTTTGGCTGTTGCAGCTGCAGTGTCTTTGGGCTCCTATGCAGAGCAAACAGGCCCGGTGGCAGAGCTCTGGCGGCCAGAGCCAGCATGTCCGCTCTATCTAACGAGCCCGGACACACTCGAAGAGCGGCTCCAGAGAATGAGTGACACCGACAGGACCGGGATAGAGGCTGAGGGGATCGTTGGCTTTGCCAGCACGCCTGTGGCTTGAAAGCCATCGTATTAGGCAGCATGAAAAGCAGACAAGGAATAGTATTTTAGATGCTGTTGCTAATTTTAGTTGTGACTGAGGCTCTGCTGCCCCAGAAATGACACACAGGTTTGCTGCAAGACACATTCCCAGCCTTCAAGCTTCTTTAATTTCTGGTCCATCTCATTTGATTACAACTTCAAACGAGGTGGCAGAACTGTCGGTGGAGAAACAATAATGATCACGCTTTCACTGGAACACCCATGATGTGACCTGTCAATCATACTGCACAGTGTGACCATTTAAGAGATTATGTAAATATGTCACTTCCATGTATCCTTTAGATGCCCTGGTATCTGTGGAAATCTGGTGTGTGTGTGTCAACACCTGTGAAAAGTAAAATCTTCCCAAACCTGTCTAAACTCCACTGCCTTTCTTTGTTCTATAATAGACTGCTGTAAAATATCCGTGTTTGAGGTAAACTTGTAATGTAAAACCTCTGACAGTAACTGTTATGAAATTAAGAACCACTGCATTCCCCCCTCTGTCTTCAGAGACCAAAGATAATCTCTCTGATCTGCAGGCAGTCCAAGTCACTTGGCAGTTAGTTATGGCTGCTGGCCAAAGTCCCAACAAATCTGATATCAAGATATGGTTCAGACCAAAAAACCCCTTAATGAATACATCAAAAATGGAAATCAGCTGCTCTGTACTTAATACTTAACTTGAGGGAAATCATAATTTATGTTTCTAAACAATCTGGTAATTCCAGTATTATTTTCTTCCCATTTGTATCCAATGACATAAAAAAAGTTCACCCAAAAAGGAAAATTCAGTCATTATCTACTTCTTTAAATCTTTTGTGGACTACATAATTTCACCTGACTTTCCATCCCCATGGGGTTACTCAAGCACGGACTAACCACCGGCCCATTGGGGAGGTACCTGGGGGCCTCCAACACCCCACCAACTGTGGCTTCATCCCGTCTTTGCTTTTGGTTCTTAATGAAATCAAATAAATGAATCGAGTGTGTGTACAGTGTTGAATGTAAATAAATGAATGCAAAGCAACTTGCGCAAAATAAGGAACATTTTATAATTGGTTTGCCGGCTGTGTCCTATCGTGACAAGGATGATTAGTCCGGTGGCCGTGGGAATTGGATGGTGCCAAGTCCAGCTGTGGACTACATTAGCAGGAACATGCAAAGGCATTACAGAGACAAAAGGTGGTGGAGCAGCGAAACATAAAGATAACAAGAGCAAAGAATAGCAGAGAGATTAAGATAGGGAAAAACATATGGTAAATGGTAAATTGAGGATTATGAAGAAAATGCATTTCTTGAGCCCGACACTGAAGCATACTTCCAGCCCAGGACTGAAGCAGAGTTCCAGCTCGCTTTTTCTCTGTGGGTGTGTCATGATAATAAAATTACTGTTTCTGCAAATGGATTCTGGTGCCTTTGGCAAGGCTGTAGTCGTAGTGGTCTCACTCAGCTCAGCACTGGACCAATTTTTTGATAAAATGTCTCTATTATTCACTTTGACACAAAAACATTGTTTTCATAACATAAAATCCATAAATTCATGGATCATGAAGCTGTATTGGTAGAGGAGGATGTGCTTGGATACTTGGATCAGGGGCCCCGCGGAAATCTGAAGTCAGTCATTTTTCGACCACTGCCCTGCTGAATGCTGGTGTTAGCTTTTTATTGTTACACGGATGGAGTAAATGGGGATTGGTAGTGTACTCAAGTTACTGTGTTGTGTGTGATTAGGGAAAGACATTATGTAAATATCTCTTTGACATTTGACACCGAGGTGTGTGTCAGCAGGATTTCAGGATTTAGAGGGAAAAAAAACCTAGAATGGAAAGAAAATCCTTGTCTGAAACCGATCATATAAACCCTCTGTAAGAATGTCTGTCATGTGTCCGAGCACATGAGCAACCGCCTTGTACACACACACACACACACACACACACACAAACACACACACACACACGAGTGGAACCATTCCCAGGCAGGGCCATTCATCTTCATAAGTTAAATGAATGAACACAGCAATCCACAGAATTATTTTCATGAATGGAGTTTGATAGTTGGATGACTGTTAAATGGATTTTGTATTTGATTAAATCAAATAGCTGTCTGCCCTGAGTGCTTCACATGGCACAGTGTCCAGCAAACAAGGCAGAGGAAAGGGATATTTTCCACAACTTGAAGCGACTTGCCCCTGTAATAAATCAACGTCCCACGTGGGTTCCCACTAGGGACTCGTGGCCTCACCGTTCTGTATCCTGTTCCAGTGCATGTTATTTTATAAACAGACTTTTTTTTTAACGCAAAAGACCGCATGCATGTATTTCTCCAGAGGCGACCGTTTTCATCAAAAAAGCATGGTATTTGGATATACAGGTTTCCTAAATTACCCCGGCGCAATTACAGTGGTATGGTCTGTTTCTTTATAGAAGAATATACATGATGTGACCTTGAGTTGCCTGTCCAAATAGGATGTGAATCCTTATGCCGTGTGTGTGCGTGTGTGCGTATGTATGTATAAAAAAGAAATATGGCCCCAAATTGTCTCCATGTGGGTCTGATGAACACAAGCAAGAGGGAAAAAGCAAAGACTCAGTGTCCCCTCACAAGTGTCCCAAAGTGGGATCCCAGCCAGCCACTGCAGGCCTCAGGGACCAGGGAACACCCAAGATGGGACCATACAGGGGTAGTAGTGTCTCTTCAAGCCCAGCAGCAGGACCAACATGTCCCAAGTTAAGTCCCACACTGTATCAAGACCAATGATCTATCAACTCAAGTCCAAAGTTCTAAACAAGTCATTGGGTGCCCTTCACCAAACTTTGAGATATGTAACAATGGCACAATTCATTTGGTTGCCTGTATAACTAAGTCAGTCAATAAGCTCATTAGGCAAAAGGATTCTGTTGTAGGAGGAGAAATGGAGTCTTTGGTCTAGACACTCATTGTAAGATCTTCACCACTCATGCAAGACTCTCCATCAGTCCACTCCGAACTGATTTCCCTTTGCCAACCCTGCCTTCCTCTGACCTATCCGTCTCATCTATCCTTGGTAAATGCACCAGCCTTCTGTCCCAAAACTTGAGATTTTCCTCTGCGTCCTTGGTTCCTGTTTTGCCTGTGGCTGATGGCCTTACCATTCTACAAAAACAGTGTGAGTGTTTCTGTCTTCTTACCTGTGGTTTCTTGTAGTCTAGAGACGCCACATTTGCCCTTGTGTGTGCATCCTGTGAAGATCCACCTGCTGGATTTCCGATCCACTGCCTTGACGACTACGCTGCTCCTACATTGTACCGTTGCCTGCTATTGAACTGAACTGTGTCTGTGTTCGGGCCAACGCCACCGCTCACTCACCAGTTTCCCGGCCCAATTGGCCCTGCTGTATCTGCTGGTCTGCCAGTGACTTTGTGAAGAGACTTTGTGGAGTACTGAACTGTTGTGTGTGCTTATTACCCGCCTTGCCCCATACCTGCTGAGTTTTGGCATTAAATGTCATTACCAACTAGCCTATTCCTGGTATTCTGTTTGCTGCAATTGGGTCAAAACACAACTTGTTACAACACAATCGGGCCACTGCACTGGGAGACCCTTGGTGAGTTGGCATGGCATGACTCTTTATGACTTCTATATATCATTCTATATACTACTTTTCTATTTTACTTTTATTTTAAGTCTTTCATTTTGTTTTGATCAAGAGAACCCTAATGGCAGGAATTAAATAGTTAAGACGAATACTTAACTAATGCTTAGGAAAATAATAATTATGTCATTCATGTGACCAGGTTTGAGATTTGATAACATCTTATCAACTTGGAATCACATTTCAAATCTCACTGAGTTTGTTTTGTCTTCTGCTTTTGTTATGGTCTTAACAAAAATTCCAGGATTCACTGCCCAGGTCTTTCTTCTTATTGTTGTTGTTGTTGTTGTTATGTAAGTGTAAGTCATTCCAGGTCAAAAGGCCAAAGCTCAAGTAAAACCAAAAGCCACTGATCTAAAAGTCAAGTTGCAGATCAGATTAATGTCTCGCTTCTTACTTGAGTCCACGTCATGTGACTCTAGTCCATACCAGTCCTGTCGTCGTATCCTGTTTGCTTCCTCTGAGCTCATAAACAAATCCTTCATGTCCAACAAGGCCTCCCTTTTGTGTTCACATAACTTAATCAGTAGCTTAAATAGTCTGCCACGTAGCCAGCACGACTGAAATACCAGCACATGTTTTAATCCAGTGAGAATTTCAAGTGACTTAGACTAATCCTTTTGTGTTTGCGGGGAGAAGCCGAGCCCGGCCGTGGCGTGACAGCGCTCTGGAGATACACCGATATCTCTAGATTCGTCTTCCTCCTCTTCTCCTGTCGCTTTCTTGAACATTCCGCGGCAGGATTAGACACATTTGCTCTAGTTTGTATTCCCCTCCGCGTTCACAGACATCTGACTGTGGGATCTCGTCGATAAAAGTGTTTCTGTCTGTCACCAGGAGTTTCATGTCGCCTTCGTGCTTCTGATCCTCGGAGAATCCAAGCAGGAGGAAGGGATGGAGGGAGGGAAGGTGGTGGTGGTGGAGGGGGGGTTGATATGGAGAGGAAGAGAGAAAAAGACGGAGAAAAGAATGCGTGGAGGCCACATGTTTTGACAAATATTGTGTGCTGGTGTGTGTCTCACCAGATATAATCAGGGGACTTGAGCGGCTGCCAGTTCGCTGTAGATAGTAAATCAGTGCCGTATGAGACTCACGAGATTAGAAGAACAAACATCCCATAAATTCCAGCGTGAGATGACACCATGTGTGTTGAAAGGAGGAACGAAAAAGAAACGATGAGTTCCGACCTTTTCATTTTTGCGCATAAATCAGACAGCTCATTACACTCAGCCCTCTCTTCCTTTACTTGTAATCTCCGAAATCACGAGGAAAAAAAAAATGCTCAGACTAATGATTTGCATAAATCGAGCAAGACCTCGGGGTAGGGCAGACGTTTTTTTGTCCTGGTGTGAGGAGAGGGTGGTTTCCAGGGAAATTAGGCCGTATCTGATTCTCTTTGCTTAAAAAACACCCCGCCAGGTCGAGGGCTGTTCTTAAAGCAAGACCCACAGAAGCCACATCTCTCTCCCTCTTCCTCTGTTGTTATTCGAGGGCTTTTTGGCAGCGTTCGGGCCACAGGATGCAGGCCATTTGCCGCAGGAAAGTATAACCGCATTGTCTGAGCTCAGACAGCCTAATTGCCCCACAACAAACAACGTGTAAACTGAGGCTGATTATAATTTGAGTCCCGGGCCTCCGTCTGCTGATTGTAGAGGGGGGGGCCTCCAGCGTCTATTTCATTAAGTCCCCGGGGCCAGCAAACTAAAGGGTAGGAGCTGTTATGGATATATATTTACCCACATTTCTTGCGGTGAGCGGTCAAGCAGGTCTCTTTTCATTCCTTCACGGGAAAAAGCGTGCAACACGAGCGCAGACGCACAGACGGTGTTTCCACGTGCAGAGGTGACGCAGCGAAAGGGAAGATCCGCGGCCTAGTTTCAGCCCGGCGCAGTCGACCAGTGCGACTTTAGCTTCGGAGCTGTCCAGCTGTTCATTGCTTCCTCATGTCCTCTAATGAACAACATCCCCAAACACTTAGCGTGTCTTTTCTGCGATGCTAATGTGTTTGCACAGTGTCCCAAAAAAGCAAACCCGCCCCCCCTCCCTTCGTGGCTCCTGTCTTCAGCCCGATCGAGATCGCCATCTGAGCCTCAGACTGTGAAAATAAACTGGATGTCCCGTACGTTTGTACTTCTAAGATCTGTTTGCAGATGACAATCGGAGGATGAATCAACTTACCGGTGAGAATTTTTTTTAACCGAGCGATTTTGGTTGCCCTCGGCGAGATCAGGACTTGGCAGCTGTCGGAGGTTTCTGCAAAAATGCCCCGAGTGCATCTGGACAGTTAAAGGGCAGATCAGCCTGATTATTGTTGTACATGCAGAAACATGTAGCTGCAGCAGACAGAGAAGGACAAACAGCTGCTGCAGCATGCACACCGCTACCTGAGTGGGATTCCCACACAGAGCATACTCAAAGATTATCAGGCTTCCATATCATGAGGTCATCAATATTATGCTTCATGTTTTTGTTTTTCAATGGTTGATTTGACAGGAGGGCAAAAACTGCGTGTGCAGCACTCGTCTGAGCGGCTGACTTTATCTGCAGTGGTGCCAGGACAAACTATTATAGTGTATCTCAAGGAAATTGAATCGAACGCAACTGGATTTGGTTTTTGTCTTTGAAGACGTTTCACCTCTCATCCAAGAGGCTTCATCAGTTCCTGCTCAGCCTCTTGGATGAGAGGTGAAACGTCTTCAAAGACAAAAACCAAATCCAGTTGCGTTCGATTCAATTTCCTTGAGATAACTATGACCTGGATGAATGAGAATATTCACAGACTTATGATAGTGTAAGAGCCGTTTTCTTGTCTGTTATTGAAATTATATAAGTTTAATTTCTCATGCTGTTAGATAACTGCTAGACCTCGCCGGCAGGTGCGTGCGGAAATCGGAAGAGCGTACTTATTTTTCGCCACAGAGAAAATGTTACAGGTGTATAGGTGAGAGTTCCTGCAGCTGAACTCCAGACAAGGACATGTTGATAAGTGAGCTTTCAGTCAGTGGATTTTGTTAACTATGTCAAAATACTTGTTTAAATGATACTGAGGTTTGAGGAACCATCGTTTTTTCAGCATTTTTCCTGGTTGTCATTGTGCGGACTGCTAAGGCAAGTCAAGCCAGTCTGTTTATTTCTATGAAAAGATCATTTTTTTCCATCTCCATAGTTCTGGATCAATGTAGCTAAATCTCTCTCTCTTGTATCAGTTTACAGCTACGCGTCGGTTCATTTTTCCCACCCCTAGACAGAAAGAAATATCAAAGTGATGTATTGTGTACACTCCTGATATAATAATACATTGTAGTGCAGTAGCAGGGTCTGCAGGGGCAAGCCGGCGAGGTATTCTTGAGATGATGTTTACAGATCACGTCACACAAACCGTCACGTTCGGACGAAACGCAGGGGGAGAATTTTAAGTGGAGGGACGGTGAGAGCGAGACACGGAGACAGCCGAGCAGAAAACCCAGCAGCTCATTTTCACTCAGAAGCTCATCTCTGTCTCTCTTACACTCCCCCCATATCCATCCCCCTCGCCGCCTCCCATTATCTCCAGGGGTAATTATTGTTAATCATCTTCTTAGTGAAGCCGGAGTGAGGGGCAGATGAAAGTTCAGGCGCTGAGCTCCGCAGACACCGAGCCATCAACGGATCAAAGCGGATGTTCTCTGATGATCCAACGCCGTGCTGCTTTGATACTGTAGCACACAAAGCAGCGGAGGCCTTGGCTGGATGACAAAGTTTGATCGCACGTTTCAAATGATACCTTTACCCTTTCCTTTGAAAGTCACGCGGGGCGCTGCCTTGACAATACGTCTCTCTATGAGCCGGTGTTTTGCGGTGCGCGGGCGGGTTGTTGCAGCCTCGCTCACATTGTTGTCGTGAAGGGAGTTCCTGAAATACACAATTGTGAGAGTTTGCAAAGCTCTCTGTGTCTGCGGCTTTTGAAGTCAGTTTTGTAATTAAACCTGGCTTCAACTAGAACTTTCATTGAATATTTGATTCTGTAAGTTTTATAAGTTTTGGTGTATATTAAACAATCAGCTGATATCAGTTTCTTTTTTTTTTTCTTTTTTTTCTTTTGCAATATGTTTTTATTAAAAGAGCTATATCAAGTAATACCACAAAGAGCTCCAAGTTTAGCCTCACAGAGCTGCTAGCTCAGCAATAGACTCTTAATCATGTACTCAGTGGTTGGTTGGTTGGTTAGAGGACCCAAAAGTGGGTGGTCACGGAGTGGAGGTGAGCTCCGGCTCAGGCTGACGGTTCTGCCACAGCGGAGATGAGAAGACTCGCGATGGTGCTGGCTGGGTGCACAGAGGGTAACTCTCAGAAGCTCCAGAGAGGGTTGGCTTGGCGACAGAGGTGCAGGTGGCTGGTCAGCAGGTTAGCTGAGCACTGAGCCAGGGAGTGTGAGTTCACTGAAGAGATGGAGGAGACACAAGATGAGGATCAAAACTGATTCACAAGGAAACATGAGTTGCTAATGAGAACATTCTAACTAACTGTTGCTGTGTGTGTGTTTGGCCCACCCTTAGGTTTGATTTTGGTTGCCAGATGTTGCTCGTTAAAAAAATGAAAAATTGATTTTCTACAAATAATAATATAATTGGCTATTTATGCTGTGTTTCGTCAGGTAAATGCTCTTCATACATGTAGGATCCCCTATTGGCTGTGGATAATGGAAGCATTCAGCATTGAGCTCCATTAGAACATGCAAGCTATTACTTTTCTTGTTGATATCATTAATACTTTATTCAACGTTTTCCAGGCATTTTTCCCCATTCAAGCAAATGGATGGATGTTCAAGAATCCACATTTTCACACCTTTTCACGCATTTTTTCAACTCCTCGTTCATGCTTTCAGCTAGAGACTCCCTTCAAACTTTAAACAGATCACAAGACTTTAAACTATTAATCTTTTTAAATATTACAGTTTTAGTTTTTATGATATTTTAGCTCCCTCCTTAGCTGTTCTAATGGGTGTGTGCACATTATCAAGTTTTTGTTTTTTCTTTTTTTTCACTTAAGGTAAATGAGGTCAGTGACACAAGTGCTATATGCTTTGTTGGTAGTCCTACTGGTAGTTTTACTACTACTTCTACCACTAATTCTACAGCTTTCGCTCAGACTACCAAAGCCTTTTTTACTACTGCTACCACCAATAGTACTACTACTATTAAATCTAGTCTAGTCTTTATTGATGTTCAGCTATTTTTGCTGGTTAAGACCTCAGTCCTCTTAAAGTGGTTATAAAATGTGGTTATACAACCTTGATCCACTGTTTTGCTACTGTTACTACTTATACTACTAATACTGCGGTTGCCGCTACTACCACTGCTTCTGCTGCTGTTCAATCCACCAGCATAATGATGAGATCATCTTGGAGACAAATGTGTGCTGGTTGCAACCATGTGGCTCTGGAAGCAGTCGGACTAATGCTTTGGCTACTTGGTGGGCTTTTAAATGACAGAAGTGCTGACCAACTGACGCATTAACTCCCGTTTGACTGAAAGGAAAAATATCTGGAGGCATGCGAACACAGCCACTTTTCTCAGCTGCTCCACTAGCCAACAATAAACACACACAAAATTCACAATGTACTCCAAGTACTTGCATGTGCTCTCATAGTTTCTCCCATATCACCATTTAAGTGTTATAAGTTACTGTCTTTCAGAGCCTCAGCTAAAATCTCTCAAAGTTACCACTACCAACTCAGTTACCCTGATTATCAGGGATAACTATTAATTATGATAAATAATAAGATCCAGGGAAATATAGCCAATTCAATAATACAGTTTCATAAAAGGATCTACACTGTCAGTTTGTAACTCTGATTAATAAGTCCTTGACACTGTAGAGGTTGGCAACATTCACTTTTGTACAATATTAAATAGACAGCATGTAGGTTCAAATGGACAAAGAAAGACAACAAACAAAATGGCTGATCAAGGTGGACTACAACTTGGCCGACAAGTGGTGGACGCATGTTTCTTTCATAGGAGAGAACAAAGAAACAATGGTGGCGCTCACACCATGTGCTCACCAATATCATAGGTGTGATATGGTCCAGGCTGGAGAATGAGAGTGTGTGTGATGGTGATGGTTAGTTACATTGCAAAGACCCTGAGTCTGTGTGAAGCATAACTTAACTAACATTGACTTAACCAATACCTGACTACGCAGACATCACATTAACACTCAAACAGTGGCCAGACCAAATACATTCAACACATGAGCTTACATCAACCAAGGTTTAACAGTCCGGTGCTATGCTACAATTTCTGCTATCTAGACCCAGTTCAAGGTTACCAGTCTTTGTAGAAAAAGGTGCTGGTGGTTCCTTCGTTGATGAGCCTAGTAGGAGAACGCTGTAATCCCATTATTGAAAGGGCTGTCCTTGCTGTGCAATGTCCCGTGAAACATTGGAGGAAACCAGTTGCTCCAGTTGGTCCTGGCTAAATTAGCAGCTCTGTACGAACTTGCTTCAAACTTGCATGACATACATGTTCTTGAAGTGTATATAAACTTTTTACCACGACTGTAGGTATACTTAAGCTGGAAGATAGAAATCTTTAAGTTGCCTTTACTTTTCAGAGAAAATTAAATGTTCTCCAAATGTTCTTCTACCAAACATTTAAACAACAGTGAGGAAGTAAGTAAAATGTTCTGACATGCTAGAAGAAAACCTATTAATGGCAGTGTCTGGTCTTTTAATTGCTTTGTCCTATCACTCAACACCTAATTCCTGTTTCCGTAGTCTTGTTTTGAAGCCCTTTCATAAGTCTCCTGTCACATTTCTACACTTTAAGCATCCGTTTTTATAAACTCTGTTGGCTAGACAGTGTCCACAGTAAACATTAGCATTGCTAGATAACACATCAAGGTAGATCGAGTTCTCTGAGGCACATACTTCACTGTCTAGACTCCCGACAAACTTGATATCTGCTATGATACCACTGCGTGGACTCTTTCTTCCTGTCTGCTTTCTCACACAGCGGCTGCTTAGCTACTGGAAGCTCTCAGTCACCTGGCAGGAGACCGCCTCCCCCTGTGGCACAATGCTGTGAGGTGTGAATGAGTTTCTGTTGCGACGCCTTGACCTTTTCCTGTCTCAGGACCTGCAGTCTGGTCGGGGTCAGAGGTCATCTCTTCCTTGATAAACCCCCTGAGTGCTGGCTGTTTGACACAGGGAGAGGATTAGACTGCCTTTGATTGATTATCCTCCCATCTTAGGCAGGAAGCTGGAGATATGGAGCTGATGGTGATTGGATGATTTATGCTGTTTGTTCAACTCTACTAACATTATAAAAAAATCTACTGAGATAGAGCTGCCTTTAAGCATTTCTGTTTGTGCATGAATGGCAGTTACGAGTGGAATGAATGTGAGAATGATGTAACTTCAAGTTATTTATTTCATCTGAATAACAGAGAACAGGATTAGATTTTGATACAGCCATTCCAAAGAAAATCTGATACGAGCGGCAGCAGTGAGCCAAAGAGACGTCTGGCCTGTCAAATAAAACTGCAAAAATGCTGGCGCTCTATTTAGTACACATTCTCCAGCGCTGATACAGAGGCTGTGAAAGCCCCTTCGCTTTCACACGGGCGTTCTGAGATAGGATCCAAATGTGGCGCAAAAACAAGTCGGTTCTGATTGATATAAACAGTTATTTCATGGATGTACTGTAACATTTTCTGATTATTTTTGTTATTGTCATTATTGTGTACTTTTTGTTGGTTTTTTTGGTTTCCGTGAGCGTCTGGAGCTCCTGCGCTCCACACTCCTGCAGCTCATCTGCGATCAAGCACCGGCTTAAACCCTCTGGTTGTCTCCACACACGCTGCCAACAGTGGCGGTCCTAGCTTTCATGATGCCCTGGGCGAACCTCACCTCCAGCCGCCCCCCACCCAAAAAAAAAAAAAGAATCCAAATAACTTATTTATTAAAGTAATTGTTGGAAATTCTGAAACACACACACAGTAACAGCTATAATAAGCTATCATAAATAAACTAAATAAACTAAAAATAAATAGCACAACTGCCATCTATATCCTGACTCTTCTTGCCCTCCTTGATGCAAAGTCATCAATTACATCATCAATCTGCTGAGCAACTGTATGATTGATACTGATGATGACCAGACCAGTAAGGCATTCCTGTGACATGGTTGACCTGAGGCAGGTTTGGATGAGCTTCACCTTTGAAAAGCCATCCTGGCTAGTGGCAGAGGGTGCTCCAAAATATTTAAAAAGTGCCCCAGCATTTGCATTAAAATACAACATAAGTCATCAATGTATGAATAGCACAATTAAATAAACATGTTATAGTGGAGCTGTTAAGCTCAATAATCTTGCTTTTTATGAAAGAAGCATGAAACTTTCAGGGTTTGTTCTTCAGGACAAAAGCTTTGATTTAAGATGTGGAGGCATTCTCAGTTTGACCCCTGAGGTCAGCTAGAGGTCATTGACCTCTGTGATATGTCATTTTCATGCACAAAATTGTAAATGTGTGTATCTTAGGATCTAAATGTGATAGAAAGGTAAACTAAAGATGTATTTTCATGTATCTGGGCATGAGGAACTCATTTATGCCATTGATAGCACTCTAAGAGGTCAACATCATTAAGTGCAGTGAAGGTTACTAGGAATGTGAGTGGCTTAAGGCGAGACACTATAGGTGAATAGGGTAAAAAAATTAAATAATAGATATCACCATGAAACTTTCTCAGCTGATTACTCATATTAAGCTAAGAAAAAAATGTATTGCAAGTTTTTTGTATTTTAATGTTTAAATATGCAAATTAGGCCTTATCTCATTAAAAATGCGCTAATTTGCATACATTTTAAAAAACCAAATCAGATCGCGTGATAAAGCCAGGATCAAAATATTTTTTTCAATTTGTTGTCATATTAGATGGGAAAATAATTACAGAGGGGTTTATGGACATCTACTTCTGTTATCCTGACCTTCGTGACCTTTTTGTGACCTTTTCCAAACATGTTGTTCAACCTGAGTTCAGAAACCTACATGAGGGTTCTAAATGTGAACACCTGATAACCTGATGGTGAAATCAGACGTGGGACACAGTGTCTCAGTCAGGAGACACTTTATAAACTCTGTCTCTGACTAACTCTTCATCGTTTGTTCCTTCTTGTGAATTCGGCAGAAGTTCTACATGAACTTCTTTCTGTCTTTGAGTAGAAACATGGAGTCTGTTTGTCTCAACGTGACGACACAACCGTGTGTGTCGTCACGTTGAGACAAACAGACTCCATGTTTCTGGTCCGGTGGTCTGATCGCTGACTGAGAACCTCATGACTGTGGGTGGAAGACCAGCTGGGATTTAGCTGATGTCTAGTCTCAGTCGTTGTCAGTGAAGTGTGCTCACATGTTAGTGTAGCGGTCTGAACATAGGAGGCAAAGACTTCAGTGTGCGAGTTCAAGTCCCGGTTATTGATGCTAGTAAATGTTTTTTCACTCCATCACAAGTTAAATGCTGCGTCTGACCAACATGTTCTGCTCCATCAGGAGCGGTTCACTGTTTCAGGCTTCATATGTAACGTTAGCACATGTTAGCACACGACAGTGAAACAGTAAAGTCTTGTGGTTTGGTTCAGACCTCGCTGAGGTTGGAGGACTACGGAGCAGCAGGGTGACGTCCTGATACAACGAGCTGCTGTTGAACCGATGTTTGGGCTGGGCAACGACCTGATGGAGACACAGATGGACAAACTGAGACAGCCTGGACACAAACTAAAGTTCAGGTTCATACACCTGATGTCCAGGTAGCTCAGTGTGTTGGAGGACTGTCCTGAAGGTCTGAGGTCGTGAGTTCGATCCTTGAGGCAGTTTGAGTTTTGAAAACAGCTCTTAAAAGAGTCAAAGGCAGGACACTCAGGTATCTGATGAGCTGGTCTGGAGGTTGTGGGTTTGAATCCTGACTCTTTATAAAGCTGCTGCTCAGAAGAACAAGTGAAATCCTCTGAGAGACTCTTTGTGATGTCATCCTGTTAGCTCAGCAGGGTGACACCAGGGTTAGAAGTTCTGAGGTTGTGTGTTCGAGTCTTGTTTGAAATTTGAGGGTTGACGTTCAAAAACATGAAATCTGAAAGAAACAAAGAGCATCAGTCAGATTCAGTAGCTCAGGCTGATAGAGGCCCGGTCAGCAGTTCGGAGGTTGTGGGTTCAATTCTTGTTTGGGTTTGATTCTTATAAAACTCAGTGAAGTTTGAAGTATGGACTGAAAAGCGCCCAGAGAAGAGAACCCAGAGCAAAGGGGACTTGGTGGTGCAGTGGGTTTGTTCCTGGCTGGCAGTAACCAGAGGGTGCTTGCACCGGGTCGAATCCTGCTGGCTGCCAGTACCTGGAGCCCCAGTCCTGCAGTAGTGGGACAGGGAGGGGGCCGTGTCCCCTCCCGGGGTTCCTCAGCGATGGAAGCAGGGGGTTATGGGACAATGAACCATCAGCAACTAAACTTTTATTGAAGTGTGAGGATGTGACAAAGTTTTAAAGATGTTGTAAGTCATCACAGCCACACCAGGATGAATCTTTTCAGTGAAACAATGATGGTGCTCAATTACTCAAAGGCAGGACATTCAGGTATCTGATGAGCTGGTCTGGAGGTTGTGGGTTTGAATCCTGACTCTTTATAAAGCTGCTGCTCAGAAGAACGGGTGAAATCCTCTGAGAGACTATTTGTTATGTCATCCTGTTAGCTCAGCAGTTCTGAGGTTGTGGGTTTGAGTCTTGTTTGGGTTTGAACAATTTAATGAAAGAAGTTTAAAATGTAAGTGAAGAATCTTTTCAATTATTTTGTACAAAGTTAACTGAAGAAGCTGAAAGATTGATGTGACTGTGATCCTGTACAGACTCAACTGTTCAGCACTGACAATGTTTCTGTGACAGCAGGAGACTCTGCACACTAAACACCACACAGACGCACTGAGGAGGAACCAGAACTGAACCAGTAGAACCCAAATCCAGGATAAAGAGGTTCCGTGAATGTGGTGTTGAAGGTATGGAGGTGGATCAGACAGTCCACATACACTGCTACTCTACCAGAGGAGGAGGAGGAGGAGGAGGAGGAGGAGGAGGAGGAGATGAATGTTTGTCTGTTATTGTGCCTGACATAGTAACGACCACCATCAGAGCACCACAGACTCCAGGACTGATCATTGTGTCCAAACACACAGTCACTGTTTCTGTCTCCTCTCCTTCTGATTCTTCTGTAACTCACTGATATAGTAGTGGAGCTGTTAAGCTCAATAATCTTGCTTTTTATGAAAGAAGCATGAAACTTTCAGGGTTTGTTCTTCAGGACATGAGCTTTAATTCAAGATGTGGAGGCATTCTCAGTTTGACCCCTGAGGTCAGCTAGAGGTCATTGACCTCTGTAATCGGTTATTTATAAAAAATAATATTTTTTTTTTTATTTTTTTTATTTTGCGGGTGCTCATGCCGCCCCTCCACGAATGCCTAGAAATATCTGTCAAAGCTGGATGAGTTTTTTCAGAAAATTATTTAGAAAGCCAAAATCAGCTCTTCTTGTACTCCTTAAAATCTTCTTCTCTAAACCGAAGCCTTTAGCCTTTATCTTAGAAACCCCGGAGATGACCAAGTCTTTCATGTCCACGGACGACGGGTCCAAACTGGCCTCTGTCCACTCCCCAGGCTGCAGGAGACAACTATGACATCATGCTGACTGCATCTGACTGTGTTTATGTGATTGGCGACTTCCTTAGAGACAGCTTGGTTAAAAAGAGACAGAACGTACTGACAAACAGACATACGTCTCCGCCTCTGAGTATTTAACTTGTCAAGTGCAAAGTCAATGCCAATTTTAGGGTCCCAGCACACACACACACAGTGCATACACATACTGTATTTACTTTCTGCTTTGCACTGTTTAGAAACACTGAGACTGGTGAGTGGGCTGCTGTTTTAAAGCTGCACTCGGACATTTAGCAGCTAATCAGGCAGATATTGCGTTATATAACTTGCACTGTTGGAGTTGGTGGAGACCAAAACAGAGCTAAAAGGAAGTGAACGTTTGACAGACACTGATCAGGTGACCAGAGACATAAGTCCAAGTGAATGCTCACATTGCTCCGTGTCTGCCGGATGTGTAGATAGGCTTAAATGCAAAACTATGATAGTTTATTGGCAATATCAACTTCATATGGTAAAAATATGTTAATGCTATGTTTCCAACTACTTCCACTGCCCCAAGGAGGCCAGAAAGAGATTTTCAGTTTAAATTCAACCCTATGTGACTTTTCTTAAATTAAAAGTGACCTATGGAGTTTTCTTGTAAACAAAGAAAAGGTTATGTTTATATACAAATTAATTTCCTTGCTCATAAAATAACTTGATGCAGTTTCTTAAAGCAACTGAAATCTTGTTTGAAATGTATTTTTTTGGATAACATTCAATAGTTAATAGACAATTATGGTAACAATTTTAATTAGAATTTAAAGAAAAACATCTTCAGTGATAAATAAGTTATTAATAAGTGGTTTGATACCTGCAATCATTCTGTCTTTTCCCAAAACAACCTCTGCCCACTTCATATTAAGGACAAGAACTCTGAAAGCACAATTATGGATGTCTCTTATATTAAAGAGTAACTTAATCACCAGGCTGAAAAGCAATGTTTTGATGTCCTCTCTGGTTGAAAGTTGGACCTGTTTTGTCTCTCACCACAGCTAGCTGGGTGTGGTCCACCATTAATTGCATGTGCAGCCATAACCAACAGTGATGTTACAGGCTCCTGGAGCACATCTTTACATCACTGCAGCCAAGGTAAAGGAGTAAACTAATAACTAATGCTGTTGAATTTAGCAGTTATTAAATACTATTCCCCATGAAAATCTGGGAGTTTGGAGTTGCTCAGCCAAACCAAAACATTTCTCTCATCCAAGAGGCTTTCCTCAGTTCCTCAGCATCAGATTCAGCATTAGTTGGCTGCAGTACGAGCAGGGTTCCCTATCTGTCACTTTTAAAACCCTGAAACTCGTCTCCTATCACAGCCGGACCCCTGCCACCCTGGTCCTAGAGAGGCTTTTAGCAGGTGGAGATTGGGAGTTTATCTGCGCTCGTGGCTGACGTACAGTCCTCTGCCTCATCAAAGAGTGCTGCTGTCTCCGGTCAGCTTGTTTTAACGAGCCGACCCCTGTGGCCTGAGGACATGGAGACACTCTGTCCCTCTGTCCCTCTCCGCATGAGGCATGTATTGGTCCTGTTACATCTTGTTTCACATTGCTATCTGGCTACAGCCCGCTTGATGTCCTGCCATGTCTGTCGTCTCACTTCTTCTTTCTCATCTTGTCCCCTTTTTATGTGTGGCACATTTGTTCTCTGACCACTCTTTCTCTTCATCTTTCCTCACAGCAGCTGCAGACATGACGGTATCCAGCGCCATATCACCATGACGCCTGACCTCCTGCCTCTGCTCTCTGCTCGTCACCTCTATGACATAATGTTATGATAGCAACCGCGGCAGCAGCACTCAGACTCATATCTCGTCTCCTGACGGTCAAGGAAAACACATTCACTCGACCAGTAGTTTGGAGGTCCATCTTGTTTTTTTTAAGTTTGGTTAAGATGTCTCTATCTTTGACGACCTCGTCTAGGTCAGCGTTGCACAGGCACCCACCATCCTTGCAAACGTCCATAGTAGCCCTGGATCTCCTCACCCCCCCTTCAGCCTACATGCTGACATGTTTATACGAAGCAGCAGTGTGATTTATTCCCTCTACCGCAGAGGCACAACGGCGAGTGTCACATAAAGAGCTGGTTGAGAATGGGGGCCGCACTGACCGAACAAAGCCGATTTGTTTTCTAACGCTAGATAGGGAATTAGACCATTAGGTTAGTGCAACACATTCAGGCTGGACGTTTCTTGTGAATGGGAGCTCACAGCGGTGCGTGTTGGACGCGCACGGTGGCGGAGCTGAAAAATGGGCTGGGCTAAGTGAAAACTGGTGGCCATGCGGCGATTTAAATACACAGACAGGCACAAATGCACATTCATACACACAAACAAACAATACACACACATGGGAAGTCAACGGTATGGGTCGTATGGGTTGAGGCACCCCAGCTGCTAAGGTCACCGGTGGGGAGTGGATGTCAGGAACATTACCCGCCATTTGTAAACGAGAGAGTAGGCAGGTCCCACAAGTCCCACAAGCCACTCTACTTATGGAATGACTCACTGCAGTGTTTGGCTTCCATCAGGCTTGACAGTGGGAAGCCCAACTGCCTGTTAGTCTGGACCCATATCTACAGTGTTGTCGGCCATTTAGAAAAAGTCCAACCTCCTCTCCACAACCTGCTTAGTACGGCAATACTGACTTCTAGAGCCACAGTTTACTCAATACACCAGAGGGAAATAACAGAAGTCCTTTTGCGTTTTTTTGTTTACTTACCAGGAGTCAGGCCCCGTCCAGACGAAAACGCTGTTTTGTGTAAATGCACATGTTTTGCATCGTTTTGGCCAATCGTCCACACGGATCCTGTAAAAGCAGCGCCTGTAAACGCACTTTTTTGAAAACGGGTCTCAGGGTGGAGAAATTCGAAAACGCAGCCCCTCCGTTTTCGTGTGGACGGTGAATCCGCATACTTTCCAGATACGATGACGTCTTTCTGTGCATGCTCCGTCTCTTCTTCTCCGTTTTTGGTGAATTTCCAGCGCCACCTATAGGCCTGGCATATGAACTGCAGCGTATTGAGTCGTTTACAGTGGATCCAAGTGGACACAAATATTCTTGAAACAATGCCAAGGAAGACGGATAAAAAAAGATCGTTTTGGTACGTCTGGACGGAGCCTTAGATGAGCAGATTGATATTCATGATGTGCGATTGTAAATTTTCCTTTTTGATTCCATTATTCTCCTAAAATACCCCGTTCACACCAGCGCTTCTCTCCTGGGTGCTGCTGGAACAGGGTTAAACTACACTAGACCGAAAAACAGTGTTGCATCGCACACCAGGATATGATAGACACAATTAGATTAGCATAGCATAATTAGCAATCGCATTGAAAATAACAATGAGCAAATAATGCGTTTCGCCTCATCACATTCACTCTGTGCTCGAATACCAAAAGCTGTATGTTGAAATAATCAGGTGATGGTTAGCAGAGAATCCAAAAAGGTCACATTCCCAAATACAAAACCACCTTTAAAAAAAGACCAACAATAGGTAGTAACCACCACAACTCCAATATACGCAAACTATAAAGATACGTTTATATTTAGATGCATTTTACAAAAGGTAAAGAGATACAAGAACCTATACGACGGAGGACAAATGCAGGATGCATACAATTCCATAGGGTTTCAGAGTACAACATACATGAAGGTATGGAAAAACCATTTATGTGACATCCAAACTAGTCAGATTGATCTTAAATATAGACAATTAATAAGGGAGTGGAGGGCTGGGGAGGGGTTTTTCTTCTCATCTTCTCCTGACTACAGCTGCATAATCTCATCATAAAAATGTTGTAATAATATGTTTGTCACAATGGTAACACTGGGATGTGTTAACATTTACACTTAGCAGAGGCTTTTGTCCAGTAATTCAGATATACATTCACACACTGATGGTGGTGGCTGCCATGCATTTTTGCTGGTCAACTTTATCTTGCAGTGAACGATTTTCACTTTTCCAACAACACTATGGCTGAAGTTATGCGCAGTGGGCGCTCGGTAGGACACTGAGGTAAATTCTCACTAATCCCTGTGCAGCCAGTGTGAGGTGGGCCCTTCAACATACTGATCCTCTTCAGCGCTGGTTAATTTAACAGAATCACTAAACGCTTCTCACACACGTACAAACACACACATGGTCTCACACACATACACACACACACGCTGCAGAGGCTCTTGTCATATTATATATTTAGATATGTAATCCTGTGGGAAGGTCACAGTGAACGTCTCGGCTGAAAGACCCCTGACCGGGTGTACAATAAGGGAGACTTATTGAAACGAGGCTGGCACTGAGAGCCAGAGTGGGAGTGGGGAGGGGGGTTATTTGGAGAGCAGCAGGGCGCTGGCTAAAACTTTGATCAGCACTCGCGCTTTACCTCCCCATTCTTTTTCTCCCAACCACAGACTGGCCAATGGACACTGTCTCCCACAGGTTTTGACCCCGGTATCCTGGTAACAGGGCCAAGCCTGACTCCAACTCTCAGTTGTTGGCAAGAGGGGGGGGCCCTTCTCTCCCCAGTACTCTCTCATTATTTAATTTACCATGAAATACCTACATATGGGTAATGCTTACTTTTCGAATGGTGACGCTGATCAGAGAAAACCTGCATAGGGAGCATGGTGACGATACATTTCTCAGGTTCATGTCGGCACTTTGTCCTGCAAAAAAGATGGCAAAAAGATGGTGAGATGGCAAAACTACCATTATGAACTATTAGTATGAATGCGGATTAATATGAATGCATTAAACCTTTGATTTATACTTGGAACCCCCTTGTAATTCTGCTTCATTCAAAAGTAGAAGAAACATAATTTCCGCACTCTATCAGGTTGTTCAGACTAAGTGAAGTTTTAATATTGGAGACAGAGTTGCAGCTCTAAGTTCATTCTTGACCTTTCAAACAGCAGGTGGGAAGACAGTCTCACCTTGAGGTCCATCTAATAGCTGTCCTTTTGATCGTGGCGTGTGATCTTTCCTCAGGAGATGGAGTGTTCCCAGTTGTCATGGAGAGGAGCTGGTCAAATTTCATTTTCTCTGATCCATGCTTCACGACTGAAGCTCTGTATCAGCTATTAAACCCATTAAGGTGTAATTTCTTTGTCAGTGTGTTTCACAACGGCTAGTGAAATTGAAATGTTCGGGATATCTTTGTGCGTACCATTGTGAGAGTGTAAACCACAAATAAAACAGAATGTGATGATTTGCTAATCCTCTGTAACTCTGCCTCTCCATAACCATCAGGAAACATCAAATACAGAGATGCGCTCATCTGGGTGTTTAGAGATTATTGTATTATTGTGTATATGTGAAGTGTTCCTGCCAAATGACTAATCTAACCTTTTACAGAGTCTGCATGAGGCGATACCTTAGACAAATATCTTGTACATGCAAGTCTCGCGGAGCAAATTCTCTGAACTCAGGAAAGGACCATTACGTCACACTTCGATTATTAGTTAGTTTTAGACCATGTCGGCATTTCCTACTGCCCGTCAAGGTTCATTTGAAGCAACTCGGAGGTGGAGCTTGAACTTTATCAGTAAGATGTGCTGTGTTCAAGTTGAATGGTTTTGAAAGCACCAGTGAGCCCAGTCATTTGTTTCAAATATGTGTTCTTCAAAATGGAACATTTTCGTCTACTTGTTCACATGGTTATGACTTGTTTGCGAGAATTCTCTCCAAAATACAATCATTTTAAACCTCTGGTATGATAGTAACGTATAGACATAACCTTTCCCCTCTGGCAATGCTGACCGTGCTTACCCACAGAGAACGATCCTCCAGCCCGGCGAAGGCTCCTCTTAACCTCCCTGAAAAAGCCCATTGTACAAACTTGACCTTGTGGGTTCTTACTCTGGTAATGACACCCTGTCTTTTTGGTTGCGGGGCAAACCTGGATCCGAGCTTAGCCAGAACGATATTTACGAGAATGCGGTCAGGAGAGACACTTCACATGTTGGAATTTTCCTTCTAAAAAAGAGATGGGAACAGAGGTGGAGGTAATGAGGTCAGAGCACTCTGCCTCTGCCGCCTTGATAATCCTGTAAAGTCCTGACCTCCACCCCTCCGCTTTCTTCGTCCCCTCCCGGCCAAGATAACTATAGACACTTGAGTTCACATCCATTAGGCAAATTACCAATTAGAGGATAAGTGTGCGTAACCGGCCAATGTTTGTAGAGATTGGAGTCGATGAGAGGGATGGGTGCATCACAGCCAAGAGGCTTACTTTGACGTTTCAGACTGCGGCTTGTCACTGATATTACTGATACGACCGCTGAACGACTAGTTTTGGCATGCCGTGTTTCATCTTCCCCTCTGTCCGCCCCTAGTCAGTCAGTCATAGTTAGATAAACACTCTCAGGCATATAAAGGGGCAACTTAAGAGGCTAATGGAGCTAAAAGCCCCAATGAAAACGAACACTGAGCTAATAAACGTCGTGTTTTAACAAGTCGAACGAAAACCCAATAGCAACTTTGGTTGTGTTTACCCACGAGTACTTAAAGGACACGAGGATGCACCGGGCAATGTGGAGTCCCTCAAGAAGCTCCTCGTAAAATTTCCAGAGAGTTTCAATTTGAAGATCAGTCAGGGTTTTTTTTTCCTTCCAGTGTTATTTTTTTCCGTCCAGACAAGTCGGTGACATCGAGTCCTGTTTTGCTGAGTGTGCTCCATAACTTCCTATGCTGACATTGTGTTTTTTCTAATGCTTTTACTTGAGTCATAACTTCATTCTGAGTGCAGTCTGGGCCAAAGGTCACACAGAAAACATCTATTGGTAGATTCACAGTTAAAAAGTACAGTTAAAAAAACATCTCAAGGACTGTGAGAACTTGGATTCCTCTCTTAATATGATGAATGCACACATTCTGTAAGTCTTCACTCTGGGCCCAACATGAATTTGGTATCACCTCCACACTTCCTCGTTCTCTCATCTTCTAATCCTACATGGGGCCTGTACCCCTGTTCATCTGTGGCTGGTCCCTTCCCACAAAGGGGGATTCAAAAACCCAACGTGGTCTTTGACCCCGGTAGCACCTCTGTTACAGGAGGCCTGGTTTTAATCACAAGCTAACAAAAGAGTTCAAGTTTGATGTGGATGGGCAGGTTGAGAGGTCCAGAGAGAGAGGGAGTGAGTTGGGGGAGGGGGAGGCTGGAAACATGACTGTAGGAACTGGGCAACCTGTCTTTTTGATCTCTGCCGGGATCTGTCAGTCAGGCCGAGCCGGGCCTCCTTTCAGTGGCCCTCAACTTCAAAGAGAGGAACTCATCCCACCTCTGCAGTTGTGCTGTCCCAGCCGGGACCACCAGGAAGGTAAGGAAGGGCACGGATAGGGAAAATGATGGTATCTATGATCTGGAAATTATGGGACAAGGACATAAACACAGAACTACTTGAAATAGGGATCAATGTCAGTGGACATAACTGGTCATCTGGTCTGGAAAGGGGTGATGTATCAGTGTTGGGGTCACGGAAATCTGGCCAGTTGTCATCAGACGGCACGTGGCACAGTGGGGCCCTGATGGGACCTGATCCATCCCGCTCTGGGCCAAGATGCCATCGGCAGTGTTTCCTACAGTAAGCGCCTGGCCACCGGTGTGTTCACAAACACACTGTACATATTATGCCAGCACCTCGGTGGGGATTATAATGACTTTCCATCCTGAATCTCTGACGCAGAGAGTCTTGGTATTCCAGACTCCCACAGCTTCCTTCCCCTCCACGGTGAAAACAGGTTTTGTGTGCCCTGCTTAAGAGGATTATCCAGGGCCAGAGTAAAAAGGGGGAAAATGAAAGTGAGGCTCACACTCTTCAACTCTTGTAAGAAAGTGTTTGTAATGTTCTTGTAAAAAGGGTTTACAAGTCAAATCCCAGGGTGTCAACAAAAACGAATCTACTTTTTAATCTTACTTTGGGAATAGCGTCGAGAAGTTATTCTGACATGTTACGTGTTGGCTTGGACCACTAAATATATCAAACGTTTCAGTTTTACATGTTTTTAAGTTTGAGCCGTTGTCTACCAAGAGTGCTGGGCATGCCAAGTGTCGGCATCGAGTAGAAGTAATCAGTATGAGTCATCAGTATGTACAACAATTATTTACTTGCTTTACAGCAATGGAAAGTCTCAGCGAACTTTATCTACGTGCTAAGTATGCTGTCTAACTCTGGTACATAAACCACTCCTTTTTTTATTAGTTTACATATTCTAGTCAATCTGCTATGTTTATTTGCTATATTGCTGCAAGTTAGATGAGAAGATTGATACCATTCTTGTGTTTGCACCAATCAGCATCCAATGGCAGACACAATGACAGGTTCATATAAAAACATCACTGGCAGCTTCTCAAGGGGTTAATGTGGATGCTGCTAGCATCTGTTATCTCAGAACAGGAGATCTTATTTCACTGAAGGAAGAGCAAAAAACAGTGCTGGAAGGTTTTTTTTCAATAAAAACATCTTATCACTCTTCTCTCAGCTTACTTCAGCAAGAATTACAGTCTGGCTCTGCTGGTGGTAGCACTCGTTAAATCCAATCACCTGCCAAGTGCTAAAGTTTTTAAAAGTACCTGCCCTTTTCCAAACAGTTTCCAGGGATGTACTGTCCCAGATAGACCATCTGGCAGGTCAGGTTACATGGTGTTACATACTACACCAGTTCTTCCTTTCCACAAATTAACATTTTTATCATTATGGTTTTGGGACAGGCTAAATGAATTACATCTAATATGTAAATTTGTGATCTTACCTGTTTACTATTACCTGTTTTATTCTGATAAGCTAACTAGCGACTAGCCTTATCTTTACTGCACAGACACGAGAGTGATATGAGGCTTCTCTATTTCTCAACAAGAAAGCAAACAGGCAATTTCCGAAGCTAACCAATGCTTGCTTTGACACTTTGTCACACAGTGCTCAAGTGTGCTTTGAATAAAGTCTAAAAACTGTTTAAGCTTTTATAGATTTTAGTTTAGTATAGTGATAGATTATAAAAGTTGTGCCGTAGCTTTTTCCTGGAAGCAGTGCATCCCAGTACATCCCACGCTTGGAAGCGTTTCTGTACAGAAGATCTGGTTGCTCATTTTTTCTCCCCATTTCTCTCAACGACAGAATCTTCTCAGAGATAACTTTGATGGGGCATCTTTTGAGCGCTGAACCAAAGCGCTTGAAATCACAACACGGCAGTGATGTCCTCTCTTCCGAGACGGAGACTCGGGACCCCGCCGACCGGGCACAGCTACACCCTTCTTTTACGACAATTTATCCCCCACAATGGGCACTTTCTTCAGATGAAAGGGCCGGGTGGCGGTGTTGGAGGGACGGCGGCGGGTTGGGGGGGCTGCGGGTGAGAACAGGACAAGGGGATGACAATGCCGTTCTGTGTGTCATTTCTTTGGAGTGGAGTGGAAGGGCACCACTGGGGGACAGAGCGAGGCCTGTGCGTCCGACACTTTGAATGCAGATTGTGTTACACTGTAAACGGCTCCACCAGAGTTCAGAGGGAGCGGGTCATTTATTTTGTGGATGTTATGAATGTCGGGTTTCGGATTTTGGGTCGGGGCGGAACACCGATGTTTTCGCTTATTTCTCCTCCGAGTAGTGTGCCTCTATTTTGGTCATATGGAAACCATAGGATTAATTAGCCTGTCAGGTAAAAGCCCCCTGCAGTAGAAAGACTTACACTAGTGGAAAGCGTTTAGTCGCTCGGTTAAAACCTGGTGGGGTCCCTCGCAAGTAATGATCATAACTTAATCCCTGGATTATCCTATATGTGTACACGGTTAAAGCATGACGTATACAAATCCGGAAATAATAGAAGACTTAAAAGCTCTATCTCCGCCGGCCAAAGCACCCAGAGGTCAGCGCTCATAACCCGGAGCAGACTTCGCCTGATGAGGAAAGAAGATAAAGCCTCACATGGTAAAAGGGAGATGTGAGCCAACACAACACCCAACCCTCCCTATCCCCCCTCTCTCTCTGCTAAACAATGTATGTATTCACGTTTGTTTTTCTAAGCAATGTCGCTCACATACATTTCACGCGGAGGGAAGCATTTTTCGACGAGAGGCATCACAGCAAAATCCAAAGCCGGGAATTATTGGGAAGATATGGCCGCATTCCACGTCGCCTGTGTATGTTTTTTTAAAGCGCGGGCGGCGAGGGAGGCTGAGAGGCAGCTTGTTGTTTTTGCGCTGATGGCGCATATTAAATATTTTTAGAGTGCCTGCCTAGATTTAGAGAGGGGGTACGGAAGGGTTTGATCACTTTAGCGAAGGATCTATCTTAATAAACCGGGCAAACACGAGTCGAACAAACTGCCTTTTGTGTGGAAACACGGCGGTTGTGAAAAATGTGTAATAATAACTCCCGCGACGGGCTGAGAAAAGGAAAGAGTGTGAGTATTTTGGGTGTGTGTGCGTGCCTGTGTGGGAAAGTTATGTCCCCAAAACACTCACTGTATTCTTTATTCTAATCCTTGACATTTGCCTACACTGCAATTTTTTTTTTACTGCTTTCTTTAGTACTATAATCCCATTTTCCACCTCAGTGTGACTTCCTCCCTGAACAGTATTCTTAATTAAACTGGCCCGAGTGTGGGGAATTAGCCAATATCACGTTTAACGCTCAGCTCCTTGCGTGCCAGGAAAAACTAATGGCTGCCATCGGCCACATCGCGACACCATGTCAACATTCCTGACCTGCTCCAAAGAGACTCGAGAGAGAATGTCATCCACGCCTTCTCTTTATGTTAATAACTTGACCTTTGTGTGCCGAAATTGTCTGTTAGCTGGCATCCTGAAAGGCAGTTTGTGGTAATTAATTACAGGTAGGAATTTGAAAAAGGTCACTGTTCCCCATACGTGATGGATTCCTCACAACTAATAGAACAATTCAACAACCCCCCAAAGCTGAAGGCCTGGGACAGTGGTCTGAAGAAGGACGGCAATACTGGAGTTGTATATTTCTTGCTTCAACTTGTTACGCTATTAGCATCAATTCAGTTTCAATTAAAGATGACTCATCAGAAATACAGCGTATGCACAAAAGTGTCAAACGACTGTCCAAATGTTCAGTGTGACGTTTTGTTAGTGACCCTGACCTCCCCTCAGGGGCCCCTCTCCCTTTTCCATCTGACACCTCGAGAAAAGGCCTTATTAAAGGACGACACTTTTCCCCTTTGAGATGAGCCCAGCTGACTCCATCACATCAGGAGCATGACTTTCAGAGAGAGGTGTGTGTGTGTGGAGTGAATCAGTTGTACAGGCCCATATTAAAATTGGGACCCCCTCTGGAGGAAGTGGACGGATATTCTCAGCAGGAGTTGAGGCCCCCAAAGTCCAACAGAAGATTGGAGGTGGTGGAGGATGAGGAGGGAAGAGGTACATGGGTCAATGATGATCAGGTCCAACGATTTTAAAGGGTTGGAAGAACAGATTGCATTATTGTATATTAAGAGAAAATCTCAAGGAGAAACTGTTTAAGATCTAAAGTAAACTTTTTAACCAGCACTGGTTTCTTTCTTTCATGTTGTTATAACGATGTCTTTAGTTATGTCTCGAACATGTCTACAAATTGCCCCAAAATCACAAAAGCCCATCCTCTCTCTCTTTTTTTCCTCTCTCTCAGCTTGCTCTGCCTTTCATAAAACGTGTGCACAAAAATGGCTAGATAGATTTGAGCCCATCAGAGGCTTAGCGCCCTCGTAGCTCCAGTAAAACAAAGATGTCGAAAGGTACAAGCAAAGCATGCCAGTTGTTCTACGTTGTTGGCTGCACAGACCAGCACATTTATATAAGGGGACCAGAGCATTTAACATTTTTGTGCATGAAGCCACGTGATATTTGAACAAGACGAGGGACGGTACAGAGCTAACGTTAAGAGCTAAGCAAGGGAGTTGCTCTGCATTGTTGGCTGCAAGAATCTACGATAGCATCATCTAATCCTACCTAAGGATGTCAAGACCCAGTGGGTTAACTTTATTTTTGAGGGAATTGTGGCTGAAAAGTCCCCACTGGGACTTTAGGATAAAAGGCTGGCTACAGTGTCCTGCAGCGAGCAGGCTAACGGTGGCCATTCTCTGCGTTGTAGCTGAGGAAACAGCAGAGTCAAGATTGGCGAAGAGAGCGGGGCAACGTGGGCTGCTTTCTGAGGGGACGTCCTCCTGACTGCAGGGATGAGAGGTTGGGTTGCACATCTCACCTCTGGATCAGGCAGTTTTGGCTCGTCCAGTGAGAAAAAAGCCTGCCGCCTAAGCAAAGGTAACATCCAAAAAGTTGGATTGCTCCCTTTGAGTAACAGCTGTGCTCACGAAAGCTGATGTTTCTCGCAACACATTACAATAGGACGGGTGTGCAGCTGTTTTTAGTCACCGTGCTGTGGTACCGTAACTGAGGGTGCGTTCAGGTGCGCGCTCAGTCAATTGGGGGAAAAGGTAGTTTTTAAATGGGGGTGGGACTTTGGCAACCAGGCGCCACCTACTGGACACCAGAGTTGGTGCACCTCTGTTTACCAGGCTTTGTTAGCCGCTCTATTGTTAGAATCATGTGGTTTGTCAAACATCCTCAACAGTGTTTTGAAGCCAAAAAAAGCTTGACTTACCAAGCACGAAAATACCCAGATTTTCCATGTTGTGCGGCCCATAGAGCCTGCGCACAGGAGACTTCTGCTGGCTGAGCTGGCTAACTTCCATGGGGATAAAATAATTTATTAGTTCTTCTAGACGTTCCAAATTTTTTATTCGACAGAATGGCTCAAATTCTGATAGTGAAATGAGTCATTTCACCAGGGTTGTGATGCTCAAAACGATGTTCCCACCGTTTTTACTGACATTTCTTT
The DNA here is from genome assembly GCA_039737535.1 of Lagodon rhomboides. Lineage (NCBI taxonomy): Eukaryota > Metazoa > Chordata > Actinopteri > Spariformes > Sparidae > Lagodon > Lagodon rhomboides. The sequence continues at coordinate 7,240,215 of CM077803.1, read as the reverse complement.
CACAAAGTAAGCTAATGGCAAAAAGTGAAATTAAAAAGTGATTAATACATGTAAATTGCTATAAATTATTACATAGAGGGCCTTTGAGTGCAATTCATTGTGACATCCACAAGTGATGTCTCAAGCGAGTGCTCTTCTTCAGACTTAGCTGACATAAAAAATAGGAACATCCTACTTTGACTCTTGATGCTTCTACTTAGATTTAGCCAGATTTAAATTATGTTTTGTTAATAGTTTTTTACAACCAACATTTAGAAATAGTAATATTGCAATGGTTAGTTTTGTAAGTTTGTATAGTTGTGTAATCTTCATGAGTTTTCAATTCAGTTTAGCTTTTAGTTTTAGCTTTTAGTATTAGTTTTTTGTATTAGTTTTAGTTTGTTTGTATTATATGTGAAGTCTTTGTCAGGGGCAAGACTTAATGAATTCATAATTGTTATGATAATACAGTCACAACAGTGGCAGTTGATTATCTGTCATGTAGACGTTTTAGTCTCAATAAACATATGTATTCTTATAAATATGTATGTTGTGTTTGACCAAATTGACAAAAAACAAAATTGTATGCTTTTATTTTATTCTAGTTAGTTTTGTATGTGCACAACATCTAGTTTTTATTTTTGTTTCAGTTAACAGAATCTTTTTTCGTACCTAGTTTTGTATTCCAATTTAGTTTTATTTAACTATAATAAACTTAGTAGACACGATAAATGTTTATGTTTATATAGAGCATAAACTGTATGAGGACATTTTTTGCATGCTTATTAATGTTTATTTGCTGTAACTTCTCCTTTGAAGCATCCCTAAATAAACAGTTAAAGGATGATATAATATAACACTGAGTCTTTCTTTACAGTTAATTCATACTAAACAGTGAGGGGTAAAGTAAAGGGTTATCTTGCAGGGGATGTTACAAAAAATTTGGAAAATTCCTCCTCCAGTTTTGCAGAGAGGATAAAAGCACATAGGAACATCAATGCAGTTACTGAATATTACAAGCATCTTCCCTTTCATATTGCACCACCCAGTGGCAGTGGCCTTCTCAGGTACCACTTCTTGATGGGTTCTCTGAAGTGAGAAGAGAGTAGGCAGAGGCAGAGCCAGCTGGCAGCACCACAGATCAGCGCTGCTCATTCCTCGTCACACATTTTCGGCACGCATTAAAAAAAAAAGCCCTGCGTCCCGCCAGCCAGGTAGCATCATTTATAACAACAGGGCGGTGAAAAAGGGGTCAGCCGTGTTTATACGTTTTAGCCGAGGGAATAACATAAATCTCTGCGTAAACCTAATCTGTCGCCGATTGTAAACAGTCTGTCACAGTAATGGCCCCGGGAACAAATGAGGACCTCATGTTCGGGCCCCAAGTAAAAGCCCGAACGCGCCGCCCCTCACCCACTCCCTCCACATCTCGTATCTTAACCAAACTTTTTATACACAGGGTCCCAGTATGAGGAGGGAGCCGGTGGGAACCTCCTTTGCTCTTTCAGGGAGTTGAACATGGGGGGGGGGGGGGGGTTACTACAGACTAATCCTCCTCTCCCAACCTCCTCTGGGCGAGCGGCGAGCGGAGGCCCGACGCTGCAGCAGGCCAGGCCAGGATCTGTGCGCGAGATAAGACAGGCAACAGGAAGGAGACAACCCAGAGCCCCACATTACCTGACGGGACGGAGCCACTGCTCATTTTTCTTGACGAGAGAGAGAAAGAAACAACATCAACAATATCAGATGCAGCCATAGGGGAAGGGGAAGGGGAAGGGGGGGTTAAAGGAGGAGACGGAGTCGGCGGGTGGTCAACTTAACTTCATTAAGAAACCATAGTTGTCTCTTCGCATGGAATTGTTCGCTTGCCAGATGTTGTTTTTTAAACGAGAAAAAGGCAGAATATAACTAATCTGCCTGTAAAATCACCTCATGCATACATTTCCCTATGGCGTAAAGCAAACTGAGCGTGTCAGAGTCCTAGATAATAGCTTCTATTGATTCGTCGCTGAGCATTTTCTGTGAAAGTTTCCACAAATAAACACAGCCGATTTCCACGAGATAAGGAGAGCGCGTCGGCGCCACTGCAACCCAAACACTTGCTGTTGTCACTACACACATAAATTATTCCCTTCTCTTCATCTGCGCACAGAAGCCGCGAACAATAACAGGTAAACAGAAATTACAAGGCGGGACGAGGGTCTGTTGGCTCAGGGATGTCCTCTCCCACACACACACACATTCCTAACAGCCCGTGTGTGGAGTTAAAGTGCAGATAAACGGCCGCGGCACCGTATGTCAGCGCAGAGCAAACACGCCGGACAGACGAGAGCGGCAGAGACAGGGCGAAGATTAGGATCACACGCATGCAAATGCACACAGTCGCCATACAGGACTGTCGGCGCACACAGAGAACCACACAGACACATCTGGAGCAGTCAGAAGAAGCACGAAAGACTGACGTAAATCCACCGACTATTTACTCGCTTGGTTTTCCACTCCACGCACTGTTGTTTGCTTCTCATTGTCTCTTTTACGCACAGGTCAAACATGCTTTTACTCTCTGCTTGGCCAATAAAATGATGTCTTTGCCAGGCAAATAGACACAACCGAAGGAGAATGTGACCCGGCCGAGCAGAAGGTCACAACAGGGAGCTGAGGGAGACGGCACATCCACAGCTGAGAGTCTACAGCTACCAACTCAACCTGGAGCAAGTCTTTTTGGGCAAGTTTTGCCACTTTGCAGCTGTCTTAGCATCCCTTGAGCAATTAATTCAGGCTAACAAGGGCAGGCTACTGTCGAAATGAATGAGGAGTGTCATAACTTCACTTTCAGTGGTCACCGGGACATGAAAACAGATGAACAGGATCACCAGTCAAATCTGACTCTGAATAGTTCTTCTAGACGTTCCCAATTTTATTTGACAGAATGGATCAAATTCTGATAGTGAAATGAGATATTTCACCGGGGTTGTGATGCTCAAAACAATGTGTCCACCATTTTTACCGACAATTCTTTCACAAAGTAAGCTAATGGCAAAAAGTGACATTAAAAAGTGATTAATACATGTAAATTGCTATAAATTATTACATACTGTAGAGTGCAATTAATTGTGACATCCACAAGTGATGTCTCAAGCGAGTGCTGTTTACTTCTCATTGTCTATTTTATGCACAGGTCAAACATGCTTTTACTCTCTGCTTGGCCAATAAAATAATGTCCTTGCCAGGCAAATAGACACAACCAAAGGAGAATGTGACCCGGCCGAGCAGAGGGTCACAACAGGGAGCTGAGAGAGACGACACATCCACAGCTGAGAGTCTACAGCTACCAACTCAACCTGGAGCAAGTCTTTTTGGGCAAGTCTTTCCACTTTGCAGCCGTCTTAGCACCCCTGAGCGATTATTTCAGGCTAACAAGTGCAGGCTACTATCGAAACGAATGAGGAGAGTGTCCTAACTTCACTTTCAGTGGTCACTGGGACATGAAAACAGATGAATAGGATCACCAGTCACATCTGATTAAAAAAAACACTCAAAACGTTCGGTGGCTTCGCTCCGAAATAAGGTTTAAAACATTGTTTTCCCACGGGTTGTGTTTCTACTGCGTACACACACACACACACACACACACACACAGCACTTGAACAAATGTGAGTTTAATGACTAATGTTTGAATAACCTCACCTTTCCTGGTAATCTTGGGCATTAGTATGATTTCCCATTCACAGACTGTCTGCAGCCAGTAAATGTCAACTATTTGCTCGCATCAGTGCAAACAAAAGAATTGGCTGATATGTTTGGCTGTGAGAAAGCAGATGATTACGTTTTGGAGGGGAGGGGAGGATGTGTATCATACAGCAGCTCTCTGGTGTTATCGACCTTTCGATTCAAATTTCTTTAAGATGTTTACCTCCTGTCTTATAATGTCTCTGATATTACTTTGGGAGGGAGGAGAAAGTGTAACCAGGTCTTAATCAGCCTGTGACATTTTACCTGTAAAAGACAAATTATCTCAAGGTCTAGAGTCACCACACCTGCTAGTGATGCCCCGATTCGAGAGGTAAAGATAATGTTATCAAATGAATTAACACAGAATAACTAATAAATCTTTGACTGTAAATATCATTGACTTCACACGCAAAGAATGACTCACACACACTGTACCTCTGGTTTTGATGTTCAATTATTATTCAACAATGTTTCAATTTCTCAGTTCACAACTTCACAGTTTTGTGTCTTTGTTTGCTTTAATCCCAAAATAACAAAAAAATAAAAATCTGGCCAGAGTAAATAAAAAAAATAAAAAATAAAAAAATATATATATATATAGCTGCAGCTTCAGTTCTGTTCAATTGTCTATCACTCCTCAAGATCCCACTTGATGGACAGATCTTACTGGTTTTGAGCAGAGATGGAGTCCCGATGCAGGGTTTCAGTCTTAAATCCAACACGCAGTCCACCGATCACGCTCTCCTCTCCTCCACAGCCAGCCAGCGAACACTGCTCCTCCCTCTGGTCACCCGCGCCACCGCTCTCACCGTCAAGGCTAATTTTAACAGACAAATGTTTCAGACACTCCTTTAACACTTTCCCCAGGTCTAAATATTATTTTCTTCTTTTCTTTCCAACAGCTAACTTGGCGTGGCCTTCTCTCTTTGCAACAAGTTAGAAAAGGGCTGCTGCATGGCGCAAATGCCACCTAGTTAAACAAAATCAATAACTCCCACATACCCATTTGAGCTAAACAAAAATCAAGGCTCAACACAGTGAAATCATTTAACATTTGACTATATAAATTCGTCTTTGAAGAGTCTTAAAATTACACTTCAACGCCGATACTGAACAGATTAGCATAGAATATCACGAACACTGATGATCTCAAAACGTACATCTCTCTGCAATTACGGCGGTTAAACACATAAAAGGAAACAGTCACAATGTTCACAATGCATATGAGCTTACCTAATTTTAACAGACAAATGTTTCAGACACTCCTTTAACACTTTCCCCAGGTCTAAATATTATTTTCTTCTTTTCTTTCCAACAGCTAACTTGGCGTGGCCTTCTCTCTTTGCAACAAGTTAGAAAAGGGCTGCTGCATGGCGCAAATGCCACCTAGTGGCCGTTGCCGCAAAGCGTTCGCCAACTGCTGAAAAGTGTGGAAAATATAAACAACTCAACTTAACCTGGCTATTTGTGTCTGATAATTAAATTAAACAGGAAACTCTGGCTTTATATCATAACTCATTAATATAAAGGTACCCTGCAATCATTTAATTAATCAGGATTTTTTTTTTTTATATCAAATGTCATGTTAAAATATCTTCACATTATCTCTGCTGAGGAGTTATTCATAAATCCACCACTTATTTGAGGTGGGTTACATCCTCCCCCACTAAACACTGACGTCCTCGTCAGATCATCTAGCTACCTGCATTCATAAGATTCATCATCATGGCAGTCTGAGCTTGCATCATTGCTGTAAGAGCCTGCATCATTGACTTGCTATCTACTGTTTGCTGCTTACACCCTGTTGCCCACCCAGTATAATCCTGGAGTCTCATGGGTGGATGTCGCTCACGCCTAGGCCTTTGGGGCAGTGCTGGCGTTTCAATAGGGTTTTGACTTGGTGAGTCTCCACCGCCTGCCTCACTGGTGCACGTAGGTATCACGACAGAACTTTCACAAAACTCAGCAGCACTAGCCAATTTGGATGCAGCACCATCACAGATCTCCTCAGAGCAGGTAAGTGGACAGTCCGAGATTTGTTCCCCCTCACTTTGAAAACTGAGATGCTCCTCATTAACCACAAGATTGTCCTCACCGATCTCGTGTCCTGGCATCTGGAACTCTGAGGCTTCAGGATTTAGGGGTACTTTCTGCTCGCTTGCCTTAGTTTGTTCTTGTCTTACTCTGGAGCGTGTGCTGGGCTTTTTAACTTTAGTGGGCGCCTCTTCTTCCTCAACATCATATCGAACAGGCAGAAACCCACAAGGGAGCAGCAAATCTCTGTGCAGTATGCGCTCTCTCCCATCACCATCCTCAGGTGTGACGACATACACTGGAATGTCTGTATTAGGCTGCTTTGTTACCACATACACTGTGGACTCCCATCGATCTGCTATCTTGTGTTTGGTCCTGATGTTGACGTTCCGTACAAGAACTCGATCTCCCACATCAATCACAGCAGCAGTCACTTTCCTATCCCACCTTTTCTTATTAAGCAGCTGTCGCTTTTCAGCCGACTCAGTGGCTAACTTGTAGGCATGTTTCAGTTTCTTTTTGAGATCGCTCACATACTGAGAGTGGGTCTTTGAGTCATGACCTACTGGGCTTATCCCAAAACAGAGATCTATGGGTAGGCGTGGCTGACGCCCAAACATAAGGAAAAATGGTGACTCCCCGGTAGCGTCATTACGCGTACAGTTATACGCATGGACCAATGGGCGCACATACTTTCGCCAGTGTTCCTTTTTCTTGTCCTCCAGTGTTCCTAAGAGATCCAGGAGAGTGCGATTAAATCGCTCGACTGGATTTCCCCTAGGATGATAAGGGGTGGTCCGGGACTTCACTCCAGCTATCTTGCATAGTTCAGCCACAACCTCAGACTCAAAATTTGCACCTTGGTCACTGTGGACTCTCTTTGGGAAACCAAAGTTACAAATCAAGTTTTCCCACAATATCGCTGCCACCGTTTTTGCAGTTTGATCTTTTGTTGGGAATGCCATAGCATATTTAGTAAAGTGATCTGTTATCACTAATATATTTCTGATGTCTCCTGAGTCGGGCTCCAAAGATAAAAAGTCTATGCATACCAACTCTAATGGTGACGACACTTTTATATTCACCAACTTTGCTGCTTTCTGAGCTCGTGCTTTTCTTCTGAGGCACCGTTCACAGGTTTTACATTTTGTCTCAACAGCCACTGCCATGCGTGGCCAGTAAAACCTTGCACGAGCCAGCTCCAGTGTCCTCTCATATCCCATGTGCCCTGTCTCATCATGGACTCCCTCTAAGGCCCTTGCTCTGTGACTCTCAGGGATCACGAGTTGGTAGTGTCTCTTTCCAGATTGATTAGAGACCTGCCGATAGAGAACCTTATCAATAAAAGTCAATCTGGGTCTCTCTTTCCAAAGGAGGCGTACATCGCGACTCACTTGGCGCTTTTCTACATTTGACAATGTTGTGCTGGACTCGATGAGATCTATGACATGCCTGATAGTGGCATCATCTCTCTGAAATCTTTGCCAGTCAGCTGATGTTAAGCCTGGCAAGGTAGAACTTCCAGGCCATGGTTCGGGTTCCTCTAGGCTGGAAGGGATTGCCGCCTCATCACAGAGGAGCGTTTCAACTGAAGGTATGTGCTCATCATCCTCATCCTCATCTGAGGATGGCTCATCTTCATTGGTAGCTCTTGCCTGCATGGCTGCACTGACCACATGATGCCGCTGGCATATTACATTCTTTACATCCTGGCTCAGGGTTTCAAAACTATCTGGAGAGTATACTGCCCTGTCCATTAAGTTACGTACTCTTCTGTTTATATCCTCTGATTCGTCGTCATCCTGAGGGCATTCATGTGGTATCCTTGACAGGCCATCAGCATCGACATTAGTTTTTCCCGTCCTGTACTTAATGTCGAAGTCATACAGGGAAAGGGCAGCCAGCCATCTATGCCCTGCAGCATCCAACTTGGCCGTGGTTAACACATAGGTCAAAGGATTGTTGTCAGTAAGAACCTGAAAGGAGACACCATACAGGAAATCGTGGAATTTTTCGCATATAGCCCATTTGAGGGCTAAGAACTCCAACTTATGCACTGGATAGTTCTTCTCACTCCTTGACAGCCCACGACTGGCGTATGAAATGACCCGTGTCTTCCCATCCTGGATCTGATACAATGCAGCACCGATCCCATTTACACTGGCGTCTGTGTGCAAGATGTAGGGAAGCTTCCAGTCAGCAAACCCTAGAACAGGGGCACTTGTCAGCTTCTGCACAACTGTTTCAAAAGCCTTTTGGCAGGTCTCACTCCACTTGTTAACCAGGGACTGTGTTCTGGATTGTTGGTAAGTATGTGACTTATCTTTTCTTCTGGTGGAAAAATTTCCCTGCAACAGCTCGTTTAATGGTTTCACAATTTTCGAATATCCATCTACAAACCTCCTATAATATCCGGAAAATCCCAAGAAAGCCCTGAGCTCTTTCACAGTCTTTGGGACTGGCCAACCACGAACTGCTGCTATCTTTTCTGGATCTGGTTGAACACCATCTGCAGAGATCACATGGCCCAGATATTTTACAGATGTTTGAAAAAATTTACATTTGGAAGGTGACAACTTCAATCCGAACTGTGAGACTCTGTCCAAGACCTTCATCACTCTGTCCTCATGCTGTTCAAGTGTGTCTGAAAAAATGATTAGGTCATCCAGAAATGCAATGACTTCCTCCAGGTTGATACCAGCCATAACCTTCTCCATAGTTCTCTGAAACGTGGCAGGAGAATTGGTAAGGCCTTGTGGGAGTCTTTTAAACTGCCAGATTCCAAAAGGGGTGGTGAAAGCCGTTTTAGGACGGTCCTCCTCTTTCACGTCAAGCTGATAATAGCCACTCTTTAGATCTAGAACCGTGAACCACTTTGATCCAGACAGCAGGGTAAAGGTCTCCTCTATCCGCGGAAGGGGATAAGCATCCTTTTTGGTGAGATTGTTGAGTTTGCGGTAGTCAACTACCATCCTCAATTCACCATTGCGTTTTCTCACTAAGACCACTGGAGATGCATATGGGGAATTGGACTCCTCTATGACTCCAGCATCGAGGAGGTCTTTCAAATGTTGTTTCAAATCTTCAAAATCTGCTGGGGAAACACGGCGAGTGCGCTCTTTGAAGGGGACATGATCTGTTAGCTCAATAGCATGTTGAACACCAGGCATGTGTCCTATGTCCAGATCATGCTTGGCAAAAGCGTTTGGTACTTCTTTGTTGATTCTTTTTATAATGTGCTCTTTAAACTGTTCAGAAACAGGAGAGTCTTCAAAGTTTAGATCAACAAACCTTTCCTCACTATTCTCGTTCTGATTGATAGTGGACATCTTGGCTTTGTTGGAAGCATCATTTGCATGAATCTTGACTGGTTTAACCCAGTCAACCAAAGAACATTCTGCAATAACTCTTTGAGGTTGCAAGGTGATAGGATGATCGGACACATTTTGAATGAGTACTTTGACCTTTGCACACGACCTAGGCTGAACCTGTGTAAGCTGACTGCAAACCAGGAGACCCCCTGGGAATGAGTGCATTTCCGGTTCTTCTATTAGGCCAGTGATTTCTTTTCCTGAGGTTTTAGCATGGTATCTCCCAGTTACTTCACGCATTTCACCTTTTTGGATTGTCACAGGTTTGCTTCCAACGAGCCGAACAGGCATGGGTTTTGTGTCTCTTTTGTCAGTTTTTGGCCTTTCTTCACAAGCCCTATATGCTGCAATGAAATTGGCATGGATGGGCAGTTTTTCCAGATAGTTGACTCCACCCTCTCTTTTGCATTGGCGTATTAGTGGTAGGAGAACGTTAGTACCTACTAGAAGGGGTGTTTTAGTACTATAGTTCTGGTCAGGGCAGACTAAGGCTAAGGTTGTTATGGTTGCATCAATACCACATTTCTCTTTGGGGAATTTCACATCCACTTCAATGTACCCTAAGTAAGAGACACGCTGCCCTGCTGCACCTTCAACTTCAAGTACATCATCAATCAAATGAAGACTGCGATGGGGAGACACTGCTGATAAAATGACTGGGATATGCATGTTACCTGTGAACCTGAATCTATCAAAGATTGACACGGGACACCATCTAGCCATGCATCTGATTCACTTGGTTCTCCCACTAGGCCCGGTGGTATCATGTACTCTCGCACCACCTGAGTATTTATCTGCACTGTCTCTTCTGCATTTTGTTTCATCTTTATATTGGAACTTTCACCATTTTCAGCTGCTGTTCGTTCCGCAACAGTAGCTACTTTCTGTTTAAAGGATCACTAGGGATTTTGTTGCCCTCCTGTGTTTGATATCTCTCTTGGTGTCTTTGCAGTAGTTTTTGTTGCACCAGCTCAGCATTACAGGGATTATTACAGTGGGCTAGGAAATGGGACTCTTCCCCACATTTGTAACAGAAACCCCTCAGTTTACCTGCTTGCACTTGTGTCTTAGTTCTCACATCAAGATGATTTGGTGCACTTGTTTTCTTTGTTCTTTCCTTAACTTTATTTTGTGGTTTCTCTTGCATATCTGTGGTAACCGAGGGAGTCTGCTTAACTTTAGCCTGGACTATTTCATCTTCCAGCTGTTTTACCCTCTCCAATAAGTCTGCACTATTATCATTAGATTTTTCTGATGGGTCTAGACTATGTTGGATGTGGCTGCGGGCTTTGACTGGTGTGGCACCCAAACACCTACTTTTTCTGGTCTCCTTTAATTTTCGCTCATGTTCAAGGGACCTCACTCTAAACAACAGATCTGAATAGCCAATCAGGTCCATTGAAGGGTCAGACAGGACCTCTCTCAGACGTAACTGGGATATCAGGGTTTCGTCCCAACATCCTCGGATGAACTGCTTCAACAGTTGTGTGTCAGAATGTCTTCCTGCCAAGCCTTTCTTCTCTATTACTTCCTGCATGAGAGAATGGAGTCGGCGTAAGTATTCAGAGGGCAATTCACTATTCTGTTGATGTGTTTCAACAAACTGTATGTAAAGCTCTTCCCCTCCAGTCACATTTCCATATGCTTTCTCTAACTCGTGCAGATAGAGTTTGGGTGGAGCGTTGTCACCAATGCTGAGGGCTACATTTAAAGCCGGGGGAAGTAGGCTGTTTAGAGTCTGTCTCCGCTTCTGACTATCAGTCAGAGATGTGTCTCTCATGAGTTGCTTAGCGTAGAGCCTCCAAGTGCTGAAATTGACCTCATCATTCTTGGGATGGTTGCCAGAGAAAGTGCGCATTTCATATTTTGAGGGAGAATACTCTGCATGGGTCATATCATGTTTAACAACATGCTCAACTATCACTTTCTGTGCCTGACTGGGGATGGTGAAAGTTAAAGGTGATTGAGCTGCACCATCTTTATCCATGGAATGTGTACCTGCCTCCATTATAGGTGTTTTACCTCTGTACTTCAGGCTAGGATGGTCACCACCAAGAGAAAGAGGAGGCACTTCAGGTTTTGAATGAGGGATGCGAGAATATGGTGTGGAGGTTGATGGCTTTGGTTTTCCTGCTGGCGCCGGAAACTCCTTGGGTCCACTGCCTGAAAGGCGTTGTGTGACAAGCTGGTTGATCTCATCAACTCCCAACTTAGTTTGTTGAGCTAAGCTCTGTATGTGATCTACTAACTCATCTACAATATTGTCTGAAGGGTTTTGGAGCTTTGGTTTCTCAAACTTTGTTTTCTCACTGGGTTTGTAAATCTCCTCAATTTGAACAACCTTCCAGTAATCATTCCCTTCTGCATTAAGATGTTCTTCATCTAGCAAGTATGGTGTGATGCATTCTTCAAATTCACATAGCATGCCCCCGCCCCCAGTTAACTCATCTCCTACCCATGCTATTTGAGATACTTTATCTTCCTGTGCAAAAGCTTTACGCACTTCTCTAAGAGTTGCTGAGGGGCTAATATTTCTTAACATCACAGATCGTTCAGGATCAAAACCATATTCTGCACAAAACTCCATGACTATGCTTAAGTTAAGGAGTAGCTACTATTATTCTGTGCTCAGTAGGTTACACGTGTACCATTCACCAAAAAATATTACCATACATGAAATCAATTCTCTTTGTGAAGTCAAATCTTTTACAGCCCCACGTTGGGCGCCAAATTTTTACAGTATGTAACCAGGTCTTAATCAGCCTGTGACATTTTACCTGTAAAAGACAAATTATCTCAAGGTCTAGAGTCACCACACCTGCTAGTGATGCCCCGATTCGAGAGGTAAAGATAATGTTATCAAATGAATTAACACAGAATAACTAATAAATCTTTGACTGTAAATATCATTGACTTCACACGCAAAGAATGACTCACACACACTGTACCTCTGGTTTTGATGTTCAATTATTATTCAACAATGTTTCAATTTCTCAGTTCACAACTTCACAGTTTTGTGTCTTTGTTTGCTTTAATCCCCAAAATAACAAAAAAATAAAAATCTGGCCAGAGTAAATAAAATAAAATAAAAAAAAAATATATATATATATAGCTGCAGCTTCAGTTCTGTTCAATTGTCTATCACTCCTCAAGATCCCACTTGATGGACAGATCTTACTGGTTTTGAGCAGAGATGGAGTCCCGATGCAGGGTTTCAGTCTTAAATCCAACACGCAGTCCACCAATCACGCTCTCCTCTCCTCCACAGCCAGCCAGCGAACACTGCTCCTCCCTCTGGTCACCCGCGCCACCGCTCTCACCGTCAAGGCTAATTTTAACAGACAAATGTTTCAGACACTCCTTTAACACTTTCCCCAGGTCTAAATATTATTTTCTTCTTTTCTTTCCAACAGCTAACTTGGCGTGGCCTTCTCTCTTTGCAACAAGTTAGAAAAGGGCTGCTGCATGGCGCAAATGCCACCTAGTGGCCGTTGCCGCAAAGCGTTCGCCAACTGCTGAAAAGTGTGGAAAATATAAACAACTCAACTTAACCTGGCTATTTGTGTCTGATAATTAAATTAAACAGGAAACTCTGGCTTTATATCATAACTCATTAATATAAAAGGTACCCTGCAATCATTTAATTAATCAGGATTTTTTTTTTTTTTATCAAATGTCATGTTAAAATATCTTCACATTATCTCTGCTGAGGAGTTATTCATAAATCCACCACTTATTTGAGGTGGGTTACAAAAGCACACCCACTGAAATGCCCACAAATTATGATTTTTTTTTTATTATTTGTTAGAAGTCTGGATTGGAAGAAAAATACCTCCACAAACTAAATGTGAAGATGGAGGAGTTTGAACATGAAGTCCGAGTTAAATGCTCGCAGTAATGGGCTGAGGAAATTTGGAGCAAGCCAAAACTAAGAACATACTGTTTGTTTAATAAAGAGTACAGATGTGAAAAATATGTTGGTACAATTTGCCTATAAGTCAGAGATCGCTTTGCGCACAGTTAAGATGTGTTATCTTACCACTGCACATTGAAACTAAAGATACAGAGGTGTGCCCAGAAGACAAAAGGATCTGTGAATATTTTGACCTGAATAAGGCTTCATAAACAGCTGCTGCAACTCAGTCCAGATACTGACATAATCAATATGCAATCAGAGTCCAGTGTTAGCGCTTTAGATAGCGGTTTCGCACTGAATTCCTGTCTTAACTAGGATTTCAGGTGTGAATTTTTCTCAAAGCTGTATCATTACAATGAGATTTCATCCAACTGCAGAGCCAGTTTGTGTTGCAGACATATTTTATCATCTCCAATTTGATTTGAGGAATGTGAGGGTTGTTGGGACCCACGGATGAAGTCATTCATTGTGGAATTTAAAATGGACTCTGAACTAAACTCAGTTCCCCAGAATTCCCCAGTCTTCACACCTGGGTGCAAAGACTGCCAAGAGACCCAGCTTTGGGCTACTATTGGCCAGGGACACACACACACACACACACACCACACACACACACACTCTCTCACACACACACACAGCTATTACATGGTTAAATGAATGAACTTTATGTTAAACTGTGATACTTCTTTCTTTTTCCTAACTTGGTTCAGTACTCGGTGAGACTCCTGCGAAATGGGCCAAAATGTAATACTTCTGGATGACTGCACATCATCAAATTACGTCCCTGTTGTTTTGACAGGCTCAGATGGGAAGTCTGCGATTAAGTCTAAAATAACTGAAAGAATCCCCGCCGAGACAAACCTTTTTGGGGGATTTTTGTTTAATCGCAAATAGCCTTTTGCCAAACGCACCAGACTCCGTTGGCAGAAACAGTGAATGTGTTATCATGAAACACACTTCATTTAAACCAGACAGAAACAAAATAAAACTCAGGAACCTTCCTGCTTGTGTTTTCACTGTTCTAACAAGCACTAAGTCTGATATGGTTGAACTTTAACCCTTTCTTCACAGCATTAGATGTATCAGAAAGACATGCAAGCGGAACATAGTCGTGGATGGTAAATGTTCTGTTCTCGGTGCATTGGGGCTTGCATTTGGGAACTCATTATGGTTCTATTTACAACAAAACCCATCTTCCTTACAGCTGCAATTATAGCCAGATCACCAGATGGCGTATTGTACTTTTACCTGATAGTTGCAGTTAGAAACATTAACATAACACCTGTGGCAAAGTTTTAGTAACTCCAACCTTCACTCACCTCTTCACTCTTTTACAGCCTGCCTCAACACCTGAGAAAAATAGCTTGGCCCATCTTTACCAAGCGTGTCAGAATCACTCCTGAGAATTTGAAAGCTACATAAAGGCTAGTTCGATGTCTACTATAAAGTAATGCTTATAGCCAAAGAGGCTTGGGTATATCAGGCAGCCACAAGACTACGAGTTCGTGTAATCAGCTGCTAACACTGCTGCTAACGTTAGCTGGATCACAGAGCAGACACTTATCTCGGTTGAGATGTGGCTTGTGAAAGGGTAGAAAATACACCCCGTCGCCCAGCCTCTCGGGATACCTAGTGTCGGGGTTGCATGCAGACTGTTTGATCATTTTAAACTTAAAATGTAAAAAAAAAAAAGCATAAAAACGAATGAAAACTGACTAACTCCGATGCATTTCAATGGACGTGGAGGCAGAGAATGTCCGAGCGTATTGGGTCAGCTATGCGCACTGTGATTGGCTCATCACGTTTGGGGGCGTGGCTTAGCATTAGGTCAATTTTGTGGCTATACACACAGTTACACTGTTTTACAGTACCTATACAGCATTGGTGCCAAATCTCGCATGTTACCTTATGTGCTCCTATCAGTAATTATAATTCTCTCTCTGCATTTGGTACATCTTCATAGCTCTCTGTTGGTTTGCCACTATGAATGACACCTTATATTTACATTTAGGGCATTTAGCAGACACTTTTGTCCAAAGTGACTTACAATAAGTACATTTGTCACAAGAAAGAAGCCACAACATATCACCATCAATAAAGTAAAAAAATAGTAGTAATAGCAATAGTCATGCTATGCGGGGTCGAGGTGAAGTCTGAACAAATGAGTCTTGAGTCTTTTGCGTAAGATGGCGAGTGATTCCGCTGTCCTGACATCGGTCGGGAGTTCGTCCGATCAGTGTTTGGAGGTGGACGGGTGCAGTTCCTTTGAAGGCCTTGAAGGCCAGCACCATCGTCTTGAATCTGATGCGGGCCGCAACAGGAAGCCAGTGGAGGTCACAGAGGAGGGGGGTCAGATGGGAGAATTTGGATATATTGAAAACGAGGCGAGCTGCAGCGTTCTGGATACGCTGTAACGGTTTAGTCGCGGAGGATGGGAGTCCAGCCAAGAGCGAGTTGCAGTAGTCGAGGCGGGAGATGACCAGCGCTTGGCCCAGGAGTTGCGTTGCGTCCTTTGTGAGGAAAGACCGGATCCTTGTTCTCTACAATGTAGAGGACAAATCTGCAGGATACATTCCACACATACAGTAAAGGCTTTCAGTCAAACATTATTTGACAGACTTAGATTTACTTTGTCAAAGTATGTGTGATCAATGATTTAACGCCATGAATCTGTGTCAGCTGCATTTTCTATAGTTGAAGCAGCTACAACACCATCATTCAGCTTTTTCCACAGCCAGGATGTTAAATGCAGCTCAAACGTCCACTGGTTATCAGCCCTGTGTCAAGATTCAGGAACCCAAAGTAGCCAGCCGTGATCCTGCTCCTGCTTTGTGTTAGTCTTTCTGTGCGATATCCATCTCAGAGGGGGTTTCTTTGGGATCAGCGGAGTGGCTGGTGTTCTGGTCGCTTTTGGCACATGAGAGTTTACTGAGTTATGTTATGTTGAAACATCCACGGAACAGGACCATCTACAGCACAGAGAGGCTGGAGTTACTAATGCGATACAGATGGAATCCATACTGGTGGCCTGATGAGAGGGTCTGTGATTTCAAGAACTATACCTCAAGGCCACAATGAAATAGCTCCGTTCTATCCATTGTCACTGGATGGAGTAAAAAGTCTGTAGCCAGTGACATTATACTGTTTTCTACATGGTAACATGCAGAGTCGAACCACAAACTGAGTCTTTGAAGAGGTTTCGTGTCCACACTTTTCATTTGTCTTCGAATGTGACACAGAAAAATACTCTGATGACAAGTCTCTCCACTTTGTTTTCTTTCAGCTGAATGTTTGTGTGCGTCAAAGTGAAAGGGTTATGAAATGTTGTTTGAAGGGCTGCTGTTCCCCTGGGTGTAAAGTACATTTCTGAACACAGAGGGCATTTCAGGCCAACACCAGGGTTGCTTCATCTGAAAGCGAGACGCATTTCTGTGGTAGGATCATGAAATTTAGCTTGTTTAGGTTCGTTGACTTACTATGTTGCTTTCACTTTCCTCTTAGATTCCGTACTCATTTTCGATACTCTGTTCAGATCTTACGACTGAATAGAGTATCATCCTATTCTCTTGGGCAGTAATCTGAAATTTAAACGTCCCAATCCATGTAGTAAGGCATACAAAAAGTGTGTCTGACATGGATTTCGCAGAAAAAAAAAGTATAATTACAACATTAAACTCTTTAAAAATGGTACCTTTTCACTCTCCCTTGGGAAAATTACACAATATGTTAAAAATGTGCGATTATTTTTCATTCCACAAGTTCAACTGTTGGACACAAGATGTCTCTTATTTCACCGTTACATCCATTATTCGTGTACGTGCACTGGATGCTTCAAGTTTTCACATCACACTTAAATGAAAATTGGACCGGGATTAGTATCCAAACTATTTGTGATGGCACAAATCGTGCTCTAAAACCTGCCTCTTAAAATCAGAACAGAGAAGATTTACACTCTGAGCAATGAATGCGAAAACAGCCTTCTAATTTCAAACTCAATACATCATCATTCTATACAGCGAAGCCCAAACATTGACTGGAGGACATTTCTGACTGGAGCAGCACTACGAGTGCATTTCCATAAAACTTCAAAAATCAACTTGTGTTCTACTCAGTTAAAAACGTACCAGTCCGTCCAGTTCTCAAGGGACAACAATCCCTGCCCACAGGCCCCCAGCCAGAGCGAGACGGCGCCAACAAGTGTGGGGAAACTCGCCTCAGAGAATTTGTGTCATGCCCTTAGTCATCCTGCTGCCTCAGCCCGGCGGAGGGTAGCACAAACACGCGGACGGCGGGAGGTAACAGCGGCCACGAATGCAAAAAATACACTGATGTTACACGCATATTGCTGTTATGGCCACACACTCTCACTCTCTTAAAAGCACCGCAAACACACTTCTTGTTGCAACAGAGCAAATCAACAGGCTGAGCTTATGACCTCTGATGATGGCCACGCGATGCTCTTCTGATGAAGCCATGGGCAGGAATCTGACCTTCTTAAACGCACATACAGAATCCTCATCTGCTGCAGCTGCTCGTTTTGTAGAAGATGGCGTCTTACTGGCGAAGCATCACGCAAACGGCTGTTGAAATATCAGCGGCTGAATGTGCTCCTTTCGTGTCGGGGCCACTGCGCCCTACTTTAGCAAAGCACAGATGCAGATTTGTCGGCTGACAGGGGGTACCGGGCCCTGCTACATGTTTTTTTTTTTTCATGTGATAATGGAGCAACTCAGGCTTGAACAGAAACTGCGACCAGAGCAACTTCACGTGGCCTTCAGCTTCGTTCTGTATTTTCAGTCAAACACTTGAAAAATGTGTGTTTGGTTTTTTTTCGTTTGAAAGAAGTAATGAAATGTGAAATGAGCCATCAGACTGCCTCACCTGCCAGGATGTTTGGCCTCGTAACTAATGATGCACGGTTCATTTAAGATGAACTGACCGAGAGAATGAATCCTCAAAGGTTTAAACACGGTTAGTCTTGGTCGGCGTGCAAAACGCCACTCAAACAAGTGCGCTACAGGTCACACTGTCCACAGACGTAAACATACACACACACACACACATATATATACATGCAGATAAGACAGCACTCTGTACCAACTCTCTATCACATGGTCTTTCACCTGCTGGCTCCCCACAAAGAGCACATTGTGACCAGTTGGATTCCAGTGTTAGTCAAGATTATAGGGCTTTGGACACATTCACACGCACACACACACAGACTCACACACACACATGTGCGTGCGCGAATACTGTGTGCATTCTGTGTGGGTTTTTCCTCTTACATGCTATCAGACCAACAACAACGCAAAATTGCATGAAAGAAGTCATGGGAAGGGATGCACACATACCATTGTCTCACTCAGGAGCCAAATGCTGGAGTGAAGGTTTTTACATTTGCCCTCATTCAAAAACACACACACATAACAGAGACAGAATTGACGCAGTCTTAAACAAGGCACTTATTACTTCCATTTGATATTAGTAAGGGTATAGTAGATCATTTACTGTGAAGGTGTTACAAACATAACTGTAAAGTAGTATACAGCAGTGACAAGTAACTAAGTACAGTACTAAAGAAACTAAGTAAATCGATTTGATTGCCAATGACTCCCACAACAACATAACTGTTGCAGCGAACCAGTGACAGGTTACCTGAACCTTCGCCATACACTCTCAGTTTGGTTGATTTTAAGGCAAGAAAAACTACTTGGCTAGCTTTCAGATAACATTGCGGTTTGGCTTAAAATAGCTATGTTACTCATGTAACTTTAGTTATATTATGTAGTATAATAATAATAATAATAATAATAATAATAATAATAATAATAATAATAATAATAATAATGATAATAATAGTTTGGATTTATATAGCGCCTTTCCCAAGAGCCAAAGACGCTTAACACAGTAAGATAAAAACAGACAAACAAGTAACAAAAATGTGTGTCTGCCGGGAAAGCAGAGGTAATAGAGGTTGTTGGCTGTAGTGAACAAGGTGGTGTTGAGCCATGTTGTGTTTACTATGCTGTTAAGTTGAAATAACTTTCGTTTTCACACTGGACATGAACAGTGGTCTCTTGATGGAAGTCCTGTCCCTATTTGACCCAAGCATCCATCCCTACTTCCCTCCTATATGAACATGTCGCTCTTTATACTACAACTCCCTTCCTCCTTTGCTGCCAAACAATACTACTATGGCCACAAGACGTCGCTGCCATGCAAGAAATGTAAATACGGGTCAGAATAAGCTGCTTTCACAGTCGACCCATACGGCCAGAAAACTTAAGGCACTTGTACTTATTTCAGTATTTCCATATCATTCATTTTTTGTACCTCTATTACACTACATCTCAGAAATGACTATTGTACTTTTAAATCTACTTGACTAGTTACTTCTCAGACAAAAAAATAAATAAATCATAACCCTCCTGTTCAGTTAAAAAACATGTTTCCCAAAATCTGGTGATTTAATATTTCAGATGAATTTGGTGTTTCTTAACAGATTGAAAAATATCTCCTTGAGCTAAGTAAATAATTTAAAAAATATCTTGGATCAGCTGAAAAATGCATTGTTAAACAGGCTTTTTTATGACTATGCTAGGAAAATAGGATGATTTATAATATATGATGCAATGCTGTAGTTTCCCAGTCTTACCAGTATGTCACAAGTTGGGGGCGAGGGGAACTGAAGGACCCAAACGCAGATCAGAACAGGAGGCAGGATGGGGGGAAACAAAAGGCGAGCTTTATTTAAAACAAAGCTGAACACTACAGAAAAACAAGGAGCACAAAAGAAAAGAAAGTTCAAGGGCCGAAAAACAAATTAGCAAATAAAACAGCTAACAACGAGCTAACAAACAGCAAAGTACAAATCAAAAAAACAGACTGGGGACACACGAGGAAGCACAAGGAACTTGAGGGGAACATCATACAAACTCTGACAGAGACAGAAACAATGAACCAACAAGGAGTGAAGGGGAACAAAGGCTTAAATGCACAGACACTGATGAGGGAACGAGGAGCAGGTGAGGAGAGAGAGGAGGGACAAGGGCAGGTGAGCTAACGAGGGGGAAGCACATAGGAGAAATAACACAGACAGACAGAGGGAGACAAACCTGCAACAAGGTGGGACGGAAAAAAACAGGGAAAAACACAGAAGAGACACCGACAAGACACAAGAGGGCAAGAAAATCAGAACATAAGACACAACAAGACACAGAACCATGACAACATAGAGTACTAAAAATTAGCTTCCTAACCATCTACAGCAGTAAAATGCAACATACAAATTCAGGTAGCAAAAATATTAATCCAAAAAATGTATCATCATCATCATCATCAGAATATAAAACTACTAATACTTTTGATTATTAACTCACATTTGCTACTATTACTTGCATACATACAACTGAATGCAAGGTTTTTACTTGTTGTGGAGAATTTTCAGAATGTGGCGCTCATTATTTCAGAGAATATTTCACATGGCAGTGCCGCCATCTGCTGGAGAAAGCAGATACAACTCTCTGAGATCCCCAGCTGGTACTTTGCGCTGAACTGTGGTTTCTAAAACATCAAAGTATATCGAAGACAACTATGAAAGGAAATTGTACCTGACTTTAAAATTATGCCTTACATAATATACATTCAAGACTGCATTATCAACCAAGAACCTCAGACACCCAAAAACTGCGTTCTGGATCAAGCTTGTGAATATTCTCATTCATCCAGGTCATAGTTATCTCAAGGAAATTGAATCGAAAGCAACTGGATTTGGTTTTTGTCTTGAAGACGTTTCACCTCTCATCCGAGAGACTTCATCAGTTCTGCTCCCTTGACTAGGCTGAGACTAGTCCAACTAGCCGGTGTGGAGGTCCAGCTATTTAACCTCTCAGGAGGCGGGCACAAGGCCACTGAGGCCTCTGAGTTGTATGTGCTCCATTATTTAGTGTCCCTAAATGCGTTCTGGATGTTTCTTTTTTAGTTTTGACATTTCAGAGGTGAGTGTCAGGGTTTTATGCAACATTAATAGGGAATTTCAGTTACATTTGGCGATAATAATTCATTATTATCAGGGACAATTAGTAATTAAAATAAATAATAACATTTAATTTACATTAGAGCAACGCCCTTGAACCGGCACCGTCTTCAGAGCGTTGAGGCTCAGAGGCTGCTGGAGGCTCTTCCTCAGAAGCATCAAGGCAGAGGTCAGCGTCACCTTTAACAGTGATGACAACACTATCCCGCAGCCGTCTGGTCTATGCCTCTACCCAGTGGTGATAACTTACTCTGAGAGTCTGAGATCATTTCTGACAACTCTCAGAGGAAACTTCCAGGGGGTGAGGGAGGGCCACGGGGTGCTAATTGAGTGCCGTATGATCACCACCTTCCACAGAAGTCCACACAGCTCTTAACAGGGACACTAAAAATGGGGAAGAGCACCGAAGGTGTGAGATTTTATCCATTCCCCCCATGTTTTAAACCCAAATTCTAAAACTGGTTTTAAAAATGCAATATGTGCAATTAGGCGAGGGCTTGTCACAAACTATACGAGACAAGAAACAGATCAAATGTCAATTCCCCTTGACTGAAACTGCACAGGCTAGTATTTCAAGTTAAGTTGGGTATACATTTGGTGAACAAACATTGAACTTAATGAAATCGTTAAACTTAATGATTAAGACAAAGATACATACAGATATTCACATTTGCACACTTTGCACAAAGGCCCAGTTCTCTTGCATTCAGGTAGATCTATTTTACAAATCCTAATGTAATATTCTTCTTGCTGTAAGTGATACTGTATATTAGCTAATGGGATTCCAAATAAACAAACCAAAAACAATACTAGAAGATCATGTACGCCAACCAAGGCCATAAGAGACAGGCTAGGACTAGCTATATCAATCAATCAATCAAACATTGACATACCTGAATGATGTTCATGAAACAGAACTGTGACAGTGCTTTGTCCAGGAAATCCCCAGAAAACAGGCCTTGATCTTTGAGCTCTCCCAGTAGCTGGATCCAACACTCAGTGCCTTCTTCTGCAGGACACCTCACCATCAGCAGGACACCTCACCATCAGCAGGACA